>NC_051169.1:46239205-46839205 GCF_013339725.1 Rhipicephalus microplus | reverse complement strand
AGACCCTCGTTAAATGAAATAAGGGAAAGAGGTGTATACTTAAGGGCTCGTTTTTCCGTGTTTTGACACAACATTAGTAAGAGGTAACAGACAGTAATGCCAAGGAATGTACAGGGGAAGTTATTAGAACCAATGGAATGTAAATAAGAAGAAAGAAAAGTGGATGAAAAAATAACCAGCCCTGAGCAGGAATCGAACCTACGGCCTTCGTATAACGCGTTTGATGCTCTAATTACTGAGCTACCACAGCGGCTTTCGCTCCATCCACTTTTTTGGGTTTATATGTGAATTTAGAAGTAGCACTTTATATATAAAGTGCTGTTGTTCACAATATTCTTTTGTAATACCTTGTAATATTGCACCGAAATTTTAGACGACGAATAAGCTTCCCATTTAAAGGGGAAACACGAAGATTTTGAGGCCCGTTCGCATGACCTTCACATTTGCTTGCCATGCTTCGTTGTCGATGTACACCTCTAAACTTTTTTTAAGAAAAGGAACGTCTGTGTGCGTGGCATCTAGGCTGCAAGCACTCATTCTGTCTCAGCCACGACACAGAAAGCAGCGTCTACGACGGAGAACTTCGTGCCTACGACATCCGACTCTCAAATGCTACAAGTACTTCGACCCTTGTTCATTCATGACGAGAATCGCTGTGTCATCAGTAATTTCTACGTTCAAGGCGTGCTTCAGTTGGCCAGAACGCAACAGTCAACCTCGCCCACCAGAGTTGTCATAAAATTCATTGGACTGCTCAATCGGCCTTGAAGATTTCGCGAGATTGTGGAACTCCGTCTGGACGTGAAACTGTGAATTTGGGCATTGTTTTGTTCATTCACTTGTTTAATTTGTTATAGTTTGTAACCAGTGCCATCTTTCGGGGGGAGGGGGAATCGTGTGACGTGTGAAGCAATGATTGGTAGAAGCCAAGAAGGAAGAAGGCAGAACAGAATAAACATGGAATATGAGCCAAGCCACGTCTCTCAGTCATCATAGCGTCACATATATATAAAGTGCTGTTTTTCACAATATCCTTTTGTAATATCTTCTAATATTGCACCGAAATTTTAGACGACGAATAAGCTTCCCATTTAAAGGGGAAACACGAAGGCATTTTGAGGCCCGTTTGCATGACCTTCACATTTGCTTGCCATGCTTCGTTGTCGTTGTACACCTCTAAGCTTTTTTAAAAAAAGAAACGTGTGTGTGCGTGGCATTTAACTTGTAAAGCCACCAAGGTCGCCTACTGAAAATACATTTGTGAAGAACACCGTGCCCGAATTCATCATTTTACTGAATGGGGAATTGACCACTCGCCTTTAATGGTAAACTAAATGCGACTATTAAGTCGAGGTTGATTGTTGAAATAGCGGTTTACAAACCTCGTAGTGTTACTTTTGTGCTAAAAAGGGCCTTTTTTGGTATAAAATCACGTTTTAGGGGTCTGCATCGGGTTAGCGCACTTCAAAATACCCGCCCCAAGAAGTGGACCGGCCGGACCGACACACCTCACTGTTGCCATGCACAACGTTGCCCGGCTCTACTGCTCTAGTTGCAGCAGACCGAAAGCAGCGGGAGCTACAGAAGCAACAAAGGTCATTGATTAATTTCCCGCCATTGGCTTTGAGGTTGCAGACGCTTTTGGTTCAACTGCGCCCCGCTAAATTGCACCACCTGTCTCGTGTAACCACGCGAAAATAGAATTTTCGACCCACTCGTGCCATTCCCTATAGTAACGTCCGACGGTTCTTTTTTCCATGAATCAAACAGAAACGAACAAGCAGCATTTAGTTCCATCTGATAATGTCAGGAAGTTTCTTCATTTAGTGCAGTTAGATCGATTACTAGTACTTGATTGTAGGCGGTCCGTCTGATGTCATCGGGATAATTTTGAAAATGCCCTCCTGCGGCGCTTGTGTTCTTGCGCATTCATCTTAATTTCTGTGTAAGTGGGGCACTGTTGTTGATAATATTGTCGTTTTAGATGTTGTCACACATTGAGCTTTCACTCTGACATAAAATATTATTTGACTTTAGTGTCCCTTTAAGGCAGTACATGCACCTCGGCTGCTGTTAAATTCATTGCCGATGCTGTTGATGGTGCTGATGAATTGTGAGCCACTTCTGATGGGGGGGGGGGTAGTCCATCAGCACTGGCTCAGAGAATTTCTGAAGATTTACACGTTACACTATTGACATGCTCAGACACTTGTGCAATTTTACTCTTCCGCTACGGAATATTCTGTGACGACAGCTTGGAACCCGTCCTAAATTACTTATGTTACAGCGTGTTCTTTTTTTTCATAATTGCAAAGCAGTTTCAAGCAATTCAGAGTTTTATTCTTTGCCCAGATCACAAATTTTATAACCATGCAGTACACCACCGACACCAACGCCGAGTCAACAAAGCATATTTAACGACATGGGCTCTTTATTGCTGCATTGTGTTAAAACACACAACTCAAGTAGGTGGCAACTGAGGTAAGGAAGAAAAGGAGTAGGGAGAAGGCAGAAAGGTAGTAACGAGGTCATTATGCATCCATGAATCACTAAACACTCCAAGTTGTATACGAATGTACAAAGATGGGGGCTGGATAAACCAGGCGCAATACTTGTGTCACTGAAATGCGATGAAGTGATCGAAAGGGGAAAACGAAGAAAAAGTGCTAGGTCCTATTTGCCTGCCTTACATGTGGGGTGGGGAAAAAGAATGAAGAGCTAGAGAAGATAGAGTAGAAGAAACTAGTTTATGGACTGTTTTCGTTCCAGATAAAATAGATAGGCACCTGCAGATATTTGACTTCGACCGTGCTTCCACCGTGCTTCTTGTATACGAAATCATGGATCCCAGTGCCTGCGAGAGTTTTGCGGTTCATTGTTAATTCCGATCCCGAAGTATTATTTACAGCCGAGTGCGACGTCCGTTATCTGAATAACATTAACAGTCATGTTGTTATTCGTTATCCTATTGGTTATCCCAGTGCACACGCAAAGTGGGCATTCTGCTCTGCTGGAGTTTCCTACGTAAATTTGGTAACCATGTCTTTCTCGGAGCCCCTAGGTTGAGATATTACTACTTCTTGTTAAATGCAGCATGCAATTACACTGTGCTTTGAATCAAAGAAATTTGAATATACTTTAGTTATAGACAACCTTGTACATATTATGAAATATCAGAAGCTCAAGAAATGGCGTAATTACTTTTTACCGCTGTCATTCATTAGGCATAAATTAAACTTGTACTTCGTGCGCACACTAGAAGAAACGTCTTTTCATCCCAGCAGCTGCAGGACTGATAGCGTTCTTTTTTAGAGTTGCTTACAAAAAAATACTGATCAATTTAAAAACCATGTTCACTAGTCGCAGTCTTGTCGGAATTTAGTTGTGTTTGCAGACAACATACACAACAGTACTGAGGACCGTAGGAGCTGGCGGTAGACGTTAGCAAGATAGCATGGTAACTCACACGTTCGACACACTCTCTCTACCTCCTTTATGCACCTTAGCACCACACACCCACTCTAAACTAAAACAAAAGTAATGAGACTTCGCAATTCTTTCTATTTTATTTTGCGTTGCTTTGACGTAGTTGTCCAAGGTTAGATAGCTTACACTGCGACTTTAGGGCCATGAATATATAGGGTGCTTTGCAAACTGCTGTGGCGCTAGCGAAAGTAATTTTAGACTCTGCAAAAAAATGCAGTTTGGTTTAAGAGCTCTAAGCGGTGAGACAATGAAAAGTTGTTGCATGGTTACGAGAAACGGCGCACTATCGGTCACTTCGGGAAAAATGGCCGGAGATCTGAAGCGATCAACCTGTAGCTGTTTTGCTTCCAAAATAGGAAGGACAAATTACGCTGACAGCACGAGACATGACAACAGTGGCTGAGATAACGCGGTAAAAGAAAAAGAAATAGTATGAAGAGAAAAGAAAAAAACTCGTAGACGTGACAACAAATCGACGTGTGCGTGAACGTAGCAAGTTCAGCGCAGCGAGAATTCCGGGAACTTCTGGAGATTTTGGTAGAACAGCGGAGGTTGCCATGCACAATAGCATCGTAAGGATTTGAATTGGGAGTATCGGGATATAAGGGAGGAGCTCGCGTGAATATATCAATATAACTTGCTTCGATGTTAAGAAAAGAGGACAGCTATTACCGCAAATGCTATGTGGCTGGTGCGAAAACATTTGTTATTGGCAGTTACTGCTCGTACGAGACAAGACTGGTATCAACAAAAGAATGACATTTTTTTCGTCACTAGAGTTAATTTCAGTGGTTAGTTTTTCGTTTCGTGAGACGTCTAAAGCTTAAAAAGGGGCCTTAGAAATACTGCATAAGCGTCCGACTTTAAATTGTTGCACACTCTGCATGGAAACTGATTTGCTTGGATGTGCATATAGTACGTGCTTTTGCGGTCATCTAGAAAGCAACGGCACGAAGCGACGAGCTGCCATTCAGCGCTCACAAAATAAAAGAAGAATGCTCGTAGAGAAATTAGGCTACGGTAAAGCCGCCAACAGTGTAAAAGTGTTAGCGCTATACCAAACCACTGACAAAACACTTTTTGTGTTGACCGCTACCTTCATCGGATCCTCTACTAATCAAGGGATGGATTAACTCGGTGCGCCCCACCTAACCTCACGAGACAGCAAGATTGACGCGAGAGCGTGAAGCTTAGCTTGATGAGATTAGTGTCCCGAGCAATGTGCTCCCCAGGGTGAAAGAATTAATCTCTGTGTAAACGAACGTAACATCGTGGTACACAATATTAAGTAGACCTGGCCAAAGACTGCAGGGGAACATGCAGCTACGCGATTCCGATCACCTTTCAAGCCCAAATCAAGAAAAGTGCACGTAATGTCGATGGTAAGCGAGAGTGCATGATATTGTCTACATCCTATGTCATTAGGTTCGAGTGTAGGTTGATGCGTGGAAGGAAGTTTGGAGTGTCAGTTCGTGAAATATAGATTTCTCGCTGAAAAAATAAACACATCAATAGTTATCTGCTTTGCACAACTTTATCACTATATATCACGGTCTTAAATACAGCGAACCTATGTGAAGATTCAAACTCTTGTATTTTTGTTGACTCATTTACGTCGATCATAGTGACCGTCTAATCGCGCTTAAGGTAACTTTATTGCCTCGTGAGCTTGCTTGTTGCCTGTTTAGATAAATTTTAAAACAAGACAAAGTCATGCAGTTGTTAATGCACAGGTACTAGAAAAGAGCTGACGAACTCGGGTATCCAACAAATAGAGAGTATTACAGCTGCTGACACATTGCTCAAATTGCTAATGGTTGCGCATGTTTTGGTGTGTCTTTGTGGTTTTTGTTCATACCTGCACAAGGCTGTTCTTCCACCTAATCTTATTTTTTCACCTTTAATACGACTAAAAATCTTTTGGCAAAATTAAATTCTAAATTATAACCTACTGTGTGGTGTTTGCTTATTTATATAGTGAGTAACATTGAACTTATCACAATAATAGGCTTGCAACTTGACCTACTCTATTAATTTACCGCGAGAACTTGGCATCTGAGGTATCGCACGGCTAAGCTTAAAAGCGCGGGTTATATTGCCAGCTATGCAGACCGGAGGCGCAGGCAGAAGGTATTTTTGGGAGGGGGACAGGGTGCATCGCCTTGAAACGACCCTTTCTCGCTTTGTATGATATGGCAACAAAAAGGGGGGGGGGGATTGGGGGCATGGGCTCTGAGTGCTAACCTTGGCTACGTCACTGATGGAGACCACGCATGCACCTAAATCTAGGGATGGTGCAATGCTTAAACTTGTGTGTACGTTACTGAACCCCACATGGTCAAAATTAATCTGAAGTTTCCCATTCCGACGTGTCTCGTAATCTTATCGAGCGAGGTCTCGGCACGTCGAACATAAAAAAAATGCTAAGTTACTTAACTTTACATTGTTCTTAGTTCCGCTTTTATATCTATAGATCGGTAGTGAACATGAAAGACGCGATGAAGAGGGTGTAATAGATAATTCAGGCCATCTGGAAATAGTTATTGTGGTAGTAGATATCTGATATTAGATATATAGTAACAGATATTCAGGCTAAAAAGCGTTTGCCTGCGTTCGGCTGACATCAATTATGAATTAAGCGAGCGTGCTTTAAATAGTTTTTACCGTTTATGGTAATTTTACGGCAAGATGGTTTCATGCCAAATGAAAGATGCGTGCCTAAGAATTAAATTGCTACGCTTTCTTCTCCACAGGCGCTTAGTATGTGTTGCGTAGATTTGGGTTATAGCCACAATGACGCGGGGTAGCAGTAAGAAGTTTCACAACGTTTGTTCTCCGCTGAAGTTTCGTATAGTGTAGAAATGATGATATATGAATGGCGCTCTGATGCTCAAGTTATACTGCACCTGAGCAGTGCTGTTACCATTTTATCGCTGTTTCCAGTGTGCGAGAACAAGCTAAGCCACGACAGGTTAATCTCATGAAGCGTTAAACCTGTGTATCTGTGGAATGGTGCATGCCGTAACCCATAGTCGCCGTTTCTAATAACGTGCGCCACAGGAGTCAACTTGCATGCATTTCATTAACCCTGTCTCGTCTCCACTGCTAACATAATATATTTCCAGTTTGCACAGCGTACCGCAGCATGGATACAGACTTCTGCCCTTCAGGGACAGCCTAGCCTGCGAAAAAGTAATCAGAAAATAAGATGTACACGTAATACTATAGTGCCGGTGACGTCTTTCTGCTTGCTTTTTGGGTTGCGGCTAAATATTCTCTACCAGATCACGTTTGTAGTAGAGAAGTTGATGATGGTTGGGTGACTTTAGTGGGTTCCGAAGGTTACGCAAGGATGGATGAAATAATGTCAACATCCTGTGGTGATGCCCTGGCTTAGCAGAAAGTTACAGTGCTATGAATTTCTAGATACATTGGCTTGTGAAAAGTGTGAGTGGTGTTTTCTCAGAACATAAAACAACACGCGATGTATTCTCTTGCTAGGTAACCAGAAATTAGTACTGTAGCTGGCCCCACAGAAATACAAGGGCCACAGAGTAAGTGGATAAAGCCTGCATTGTCGGTTACCAGGATATGCGTCGAGGAAAATGCCGCGAAAGCTCAGGGGAATAACACACTAGGTTGATTGGACAAACATAGTCACTTTGTAGGTTGTCGGAAGGAAACGAGCGGATGCGACACCTTGGGGCAAGATGACAAAGAAACGTTACTTCACAGAGCTAGAGACACAGACCACCCTGAATGGGTCTCTGGTGTGAATAAGTATGCAGCCCAAACAGGCGGACGCTGCTAATAAAGATATAAAAAAACTCTATAAATAAAGCCTGCACTGTTGCCAGCTAGGTTCTGCATCTATAGCGATACGACAACAATTAATCTTGATGCACTTATTGAGAAGGAAGGAACAAAGTTTGCAGCTGGAGAGAAGAGAGACATCAGCGAAAAAAAAAAGCCGAAAGAAACGTTTTAACGTTAAAAGAGGCGAAGGGCGAAAGTTAGAACAAAAGATCAGAGGACTTCACTCGCAGGAAATGCCAGGTTAGTGAATTAACAACGCGTAGCTAGCGTGACTACCCTGGTTCTGCTACGTGTTTGTAGTAGTTGATAAGTAAAATAAATAAATGTTGAATATCGCCCTTGCTTGTATCAGTGACAGAAACCACAGTTATCGCACCAAAAAAAATTGTATTCTAGTGAAACGTCAAAACAGTGAAAAAATAAAACAAAAAAGTATGTATGCGTGTAGCACTAAAATAACAGAAAAACATGCTTCTCTTACTAAAATGTGGGAAAAACTTTCTGCGAATACAGCAGGAACCCCGAACACGACGCAGTGACATGCCCAGTCAGCTGATTCATCTTGAGATTTTGACTTAGCCAGATTGCCTGTGCCCCCGAATTTATATTTTAAGGGAAAATATTTTTAAGCAGAGGAACGGTGTAGAAATGTACTGTTTTACCTTCTCCGAAAACCTCCGCGCAATAAACAAACTTGACCCACATACTTGTATTTTGATGCAGTCAATCTTTATTATGGGCACGACCATTAAAGTCTGGTGCGGATAACCACCGTTCACTGTTCTATATTTTTATAATTGTTCACATAACTGTGTTACATATGTTGATAAAAATACGTGAAACGTTGCTTTGTTAAAGTCTCGAATATTTGTTTCAACAATATAGTAAGAATATCTGTGATTTCACGTCTCAAAAGCGTGCTCGATATATTGTCAACGGAATGCCCTAGTGGACGGCTCCGCTAACTTTGACCATCTGGAGTTTTTTCACGTACAAGGACATCGCACAGTACGCAAGCTTCTACTATTTCGCCTCCACCGAAATGGGACATGCGCGGCTGGAATCGAAACCATGAGTTTCGTATCAGCATGCGAGCTCCATAACCCTTGATCCAGCAGAGTGGACAATGTTTTTTTTTATTGAAATGCTGTGGACGTAGTGTGTTCTATAGAAAATGATTGCCTTGCTATTTGAGAACAACACAAATAGTACTAATGTCATATTTGTATTAGCTTCAATTTCAATGCAATAAGATTTGTATTTGACTGAGACGGGAGATTCAGTATTCACACAGCCGCACAACAAGACCGCATTTTAACTAGCCACCACCTTCTATACTGGCATAACAGCACATGTTCTAATGCATACTTTTTATTTATAAACATGTGCGGAAATAAAAACAGTCTAACACTCAAAAGGAACTCTTACCCATTCACTACCGGCAAAAAACAGATATCCAGCCAAATAAACAACTGGAGATAGTTTTATAGCAGCTCGCGTCTTAGACTAGCTTGTTACCCAAGAATTTTAGTTCACTGGCCAGCTCTCTCAAAGCAAGCTGAAGACTAGATATAATGAGAACAGGTGCGTTAGCCTCTCATATAAAAGTGGCATTGTCTTTTCTTGCAGCTTGCCGTCTTCCAACTTAATAGATTGTTCGCCAACCACTGTGGTACACAACAGTTGCGCAGCATTTTGTCTAACGCATAAAATATCAAACGCACGCCAACTATCTTGGTGACCCTTAGAGCTTGTGATACATGTGTAGAAAAAAACAGCTACCGACTCGACTAGATAGATAGATGGATAGATAGATAGATAGATAGATAGATAGATAGATAGATAGATAGATAGATAGATAGATAGATAGATAGATAGATAGATAGATAGATAGATAGATACTAAGAGTGTCAGCCGTACGCAAAGAAAATCATCGCATATTAGGACAGGGATGGAAGGGGCACACATTCGTTACTATGCCAGGAAACCAGCGCGTCAAAAAGCGTGCTTATACACGCCTATTCACATGACATGTCATCATCAGAGCCATGTCATTCATATCTGCATTTCCATTGATGCGTTCATTTCGACTCTTGATTTGATGCATTCATTGGGACTGTTTTGCCCCCGACCATTCGACCCTGCGCACGATTATGTGCGCGTACTTTTCCTTCGTGTCTATTTTGTCATCGCACCGGTTCTTGGGCTACAACTCAAGGAGGCTACCTCCGTTTGGTGTGCGCGTTCACCACGCTGTTCCATGAGCGAGCGCCGAAGTTCTTTTGAAGTAAACAAATAGGAAAGTTGGCGCATCTAAGTTTTGTCTCATCATAACATTTCTGATTGCCGTCGTCATTACGCTACAAGCTCGAGCATCAGTGAGCACATTACATTCAAATGCGTTGCTATTTGTTTCGACGGAAAGTACAAATTGAGGGTCGTCTGTGTGCCCGCTAATGCCCTTCTTTGTCATAGCATCCCATTTGCAGATGCTAACGCAAAGCCTCCCTCACAAGCTTAGCGGATAATGCATTCGGGGTGATGCGGCGGGAAGTGTTCCCTGGCCAGACATGCTATACATAATCGCGGGCCCATTTGGTTGTTAGGCGGTGTGTTTAAGTTTCATCTGGCTATCTGCACCGCTTGAATGCGAGGAAGCAACCACCTTCGGGGTTTGTTTAGGACCTTGGGAAACAAAGCACAAAACGAATAAGCAGCCGAGTTTCTCCCAAAGTACGAAGCAATGCGCAAGAAGTGACGAAGAAATCGGGGGTTAGGTGAGGGCGAGAAAGCAAGGCTGAATATATATAGTGCCCAAAATATCTTGCGGTGTGATTTAAAAAACAAAAATAAAACAAGAACATCGTTATGCGAAGCACATTTAGCGCCTTTTGTTCCAAGTCTACTGAAGTTGTTATTGCTAACTTTTCCACTGATGATGTAGGGTTATTTCGTTCTGATTACATTTCTAACTCAACAAGCACTCACCTAATCATAAAAAAAGGACAATGAGACATATGTAGGAGTGCTTAAAAGACATCTAACTGGGCTTTTTTGAGCAACGTACTAGTTAAATGTCATTTTTGACTGAGTAGTTAATTACGTGAAAATAACAACGCACGTTACTACGCTCTCACCCGCAACAGGTGGTAGCGTAGCCTTAATTGTCTTGTGACTTCATAGTGACTTTGTTTGGCGGAGCTGCGTCCTGATGCACACTGCTGTCCAGTTCCATGCCATTTTTCATACTTCCTGTGGGCTTTTTCATTAGCAAGAAAAAAAGCTACATCGATTTGAACGTTGTGGAAAATAACGCCGCTGCAAGTCATTTGAAAACGCGTACTATTGCCTTATTGATGGTTTCATAAATATAAAAGTGTTAGTCAATTTATACAATTAGGAACAATTCACGAAATGTCAATAATGACAAATTTAGTAAATACTGTAACTGCACCTTTAAGGTTTCTTTGAATATCTGCAACTGACACCCCACAATAAGGGCGTTTTGACAAACCAAAACAACCATCTCTTGGGTGTCTTGGTGTTTCAAAACACCCATCATGTGGGTGCTTTGGTTTGTGAAAACACCTTTATTGCAAAATGTTTTATAGGGTGTAAGGTGCTATACATGCGAAGCACCGTAAGGATGAAAACTCGTTTACAGTGGCTAACAGTGCATATTGTTCCTAGTGTTCTGTAGTAAGCACTAGAGTGGTTACTACAGAACTACTATTATGTCCCATATTTGCTACCAGGCGCTGGTGTAATGAATAGAGAGGAGAAAGAAGTGATTGAAAAGAAGAGATGGAAGAAAATACATAGCAAATATTCATTTATTTATTCATTAAATTTGCATACACGGACACACAAGGACACAGAGGAAAGAGGGAGCCAGCAAGCTAACTGCCACCTGGAGGGGCAAATTGCTTGCTTACTCTTTCGAGAAAGGGAAATAGAAATATGAAAGGAAGATGAAAGCAGAGAAGGGGGAAAGAAGAGAAGCAAAAAAATTAAAAATGACAAAGACTTAGATTGACATTAACACACTAAGTCTTTTAAAAAATGTGTATAAAATGGTGAACGGTTGCATGTTGTCCATGAAAGTCAGCAGCCCATGAAAGGCGCTCTCGGTATGTGCAATTTCCTGTTCTACTGTCAGTGTCTGTGTGGACGCCCTTATTTAGTTGAAAGATGAACCAATACCAACTAGCCCAATTATCACTGCTACTGAAAAGTCAGCAGAGCTTGACGGCCCTAGACGCGTCTAGAAACACCACCTCTCTGAAGTAATCATCCTGGGTCCCACACTTAAGTCCCAGGAAATTGTATTCCTTAATCAGTAAGATGTACATAGAACCACGCATTTATGCAGTTCCAGGGGTCGCATCGCAACACAATATGGTATTGTAATGAAAATATTCTTTTTCAGGCTAATGGTTCGTCAACGCTTGTTTTGCGTGTCGTGCGAGGAGAAATGGACTTTGAGACGACGCGGCAACAACATACACGACGTTTATGACAGAGCACGAAAGATAAAAATAGAACATAGAACCAGACAAACCACGAAGGCGAATATGTAACAAAACTGTCTGATCGAATGAGAAAACTATAGAATGCTAGTTCTAGGCGGAAAGTTCCAAAACCTCACGATGAGATAGGAGGCCCGACGAACGCCGAGGTGCAGGGCAGGAGGCGGTGACAGGCGATAGGGGGGCGGGATGCGTCTCGATGTGTGATGCTAAGGTGACGGTGACGCTTGGCAGAGTGGGGGCGTGAGTACGACTACGAAGCAGTCAACCCGCATCGGAGACTCGATGCTCCATGCGTGTAAATGGCCAGCCCGTCCAGCGAACAGCTTGCGTCGAGACGCGATGCTCGGCGCAACCGTGACCATTAGCCAGACCACGTACGTCGCTGTGCCAAACGTCTGGCCACGGAAACGCCTCACCGAGATCCGCGATGCCCTCGGCAAGGAAGAGAACAGCAGGCCAGGCCGCGCCCCGAGATACAGTACTCGTGCCGGCAATGCCACCCCAGCTGATGGTTGGACGGCAGCAGCGTGGACGGCCGCGTTCCGTGGCCGGAACCTGGATGGCCTGCGTCCGACGCTTCGGCCCGCTGTCTTCCGTCTGCCGCTGCTTCGGCTCGTCCCCAGCCACAAAGCTTACCGCCACGTAATGGTCATACGTGGCCCAATCGTGGCACACCACCTCTATGGGCCACCACTGGTCATCAGCTGGTTGGCTGACCTCACGCGCACAGTTGGCTCGAAATCACGCACACCTTGCCCCGCACTTCCGTCGTTGTCGTCGTTATTCTCAAATCCTCACAGGTATATGCAAAGGCTGGACGAAAAGAAATAAAGGTCTCTGAGAGCTTGTCCGACGTTTTGATAGATATCCATATTTCTCACAGGCACCTTGTCATATACCTGCCGACTTAGTTTTAGATGGTAAAATAGTTGTTGGGCACGCTACTGCAGGGTAAGTAAGGATAGCCCACTTTGCGTAAAAGCCTCGTTTTGCCATCTGTCGATGCCGAGGTAGCGAAAAACGTCCAGTCATGAGCCCGTCAATTAGCCTCGTTGCATGCACTGCCTGCATAATGTACACTGCTTCTCTTTGGAGGTCTGTACAAAAAAAAAACGGTTCTGTAATTGCTTTGGTCACCTGCCATGGGACTGCGAAAAAATGGAGCAGACCACCTACCCCTTTACTGTTAAAAAAAAGTGGGAGCATGAGGCGCGCTCTCCGTGAAACATCGCCTTAGGCGAAGGCCCAACGTGAAGAAAAATTGCGCCACGTCAGCTATCCTACATTTCCGAGCCCACAGTCGATGCTTCAGCGTGTAACGAACACGATAATCTGTAAAGACGAGGTCTGAACATGAGCTAACGCGTCCCTTAGCTAAATGCTATTCCAGCACCAGATTAGAGATGCTGATGCCGTTCGCCATTATGACGAACTAATAACCCCTTTTGCTTCCTCTGTTGGTGCGTCCTTCTTTCATGCGGATACATTAAGCCCGAAATAAAGAAAAGGTTACTTGCAATACTTTTTAAAGTAGACACAAAACAAACATTGAGCATCATAATGGTCTTGCCGAACAAGATAGCTACTGTACGATGCGTACGAATAGATAAGTTTCTGTCCTATAAAATATTTTTATTGCAACGAAATAAGCACACATAATTACTCGCCTTCACTAAGTAAAACGTAATCTCTTCACAAAGGATCTGGTTTGAGAGATGAGGGAACACTGTCTTAAATGAATCCGGATAGCTCCAATTTTTTTAAGCAGCGACACTCAGGGGTTAAAACCAATTAACTCACAATATAATGAGTGTTATTGCTAGGTTAAAAAATAACCCGTAACTTCACATAGTGGGTGTGAAAGAACCATCGAGGCCTTTTCATCTCTCGTCGAGCATATAACAGCGGCTAAATGAATTACGTAAAAATTTTGTGCGTACGCTGTAAATGCTATTTTCTTGCATAGATAATCATTGCGCGAGGAAAGGAAAGGTTAACAGAACACGGTGGAACCAGCCTCTCATTAAACCAGCCTGTGTCCTAACAGCCTAAACAACAACAAAAAAACTTCCTGGATATTAGTGTTAAGATGAACAGGGCTGACGAACCAACGTTTTTCGTTACCATAAAACAAACAAAAAACGGATGAAAGTTTCAATTCTCAAAACTTACTTTTTTGTCACGTTGTGCTATGTGAAGTAATATCACTGATTAAAATGCTCAAGTGAAGTCTTCTCGTTCTGTTATTTCTCATTTACGTCAGGTAAGTGATTTGATTTTGGTAGCTTTTTGTGATATTTTTCCTTTTTTTAACAACCTCGAAGAAGATTGAATGAAAGTGAAGAAGAAAGGGTAGAGAAGGAAAAGCAGGGACGTAAACCAGTCCAGGAAAGCCGGTTTGCTACGCTACATGTGGGGAAGGGAAAGGGGAGATCGAACGAGAGAGAAAAAAAAGGAAAGAGAGAGCACATAACAGCACACCCACAACTATGCCAACAGTTACATGTCCATCACGCTCGCGTGGTACGAGAAATTACTGTCAGGGGCTCTCGTCTAAGCGAGTTTTTCTCAGAAACATCAGGATTTCGTTGGTGGCCTAAAGCGGCGAAGTCCTCAGTGGATGACATTCAACAATAGATTCCACAGACATTCGTCTATTGTAACCGTGCTCTAGAACAGAAGCCAGTGACTTTCTCTGAACGTCCTATACCGGCCAGTCACAAGTGATGTTGCATAACATCTTATTGTAACGACAGCCATCGCAAGGAGTGATGTCGGCCATTCCAGTGCAAAAGGAATGAAATTTCGTGAATGTCCACACCTAACCATAAACAATAAGGCAGTGTGGCATCGCTTCGGCGCAGATCCGCTTGGCATATAGACATTAATCACATAACTCGTGTGGTGTTGATGATTTGTCTGGTTGGTCAGCCTGCTTGCTGGGCACCATATAGAGATCGTCATCTCCTGTGAAAGCCTTGAAAGACTGCTAGCAATGTTAGACATTGAAAGTGCTATGGTATTTTCTTGTGTTCCTTCAGGGGCTGCCCGAGCCACATTATCGCGGTGCTGGTTTCCTATGACATTGAACTGAAATGGAAGCTGCTGAAACGTCACAACCTTCAACAAGTGAATAACGGAGAAAATAAAGCAAAAGTGCAGAATTTATTCATGATGACGAAGTTTTGCTTGCCCATTTAGTCATAATTTAATGTCTGGCTGAGCACGTCTGCATTTAGTTTGATAGAACATAGAGCACAAACTTACATGTACCTGATCCTGACCTACACAACAGTCTCAATAAGCTCAACTGTGTTCTTTTCAACAAGACACTAAGTTACTACATGGAAAACTGCAAAGGTATAATGACAGCTTACGCTTTATTCTAGAGCACATATACATTTAAATGTGCATGACATTGAACGGGTTGTTAGTATTCGTTACATTTGAGCTGTGCCACTATTGGTGAGCACGATGTGGACATCTCGGTAGTAGCACATTTTAGTAGATCGTATTACAACCAACATGTGTCGATGTTCTTGCTTCTACGTGTCACGACAAAAATTCTCATTAACAACTCGAATTTATTTTGAAAATTTCCGTTTTCCTTCTGGGGTATATATATTGAAACCCAGCCAAATCAAACAACTCGGGTCATCTCGCCGTTATTCACCATCGAAATGCGGTTACATAAAACGTGAATTCAGCAGAAAATGCCCTTAGCACTGCTTAATGCTTTTATTAATATGACACTTACGCTTATGTTTACGTTACTATGAAACGCTAAAAGCACACATATTGCATACTTTAGCTCTAACTACCTTTTCCACTGAGTAGGAAACCTTTAGCTAAAGAGCTGTCACAAGGAGAAAACAAAGGTGGCACGGAGGCCGCGCCGCGACGGTCTAGTGGCTAAGGTACTAGGCTGCTGACCCGCAGGTCGCGGGTTCGATTCCCGGCTGCGGCGGCTGCATTTCCAATGGAGGTGGAAATGTTGTAGGCCCGTGCGCTCAGATTTGGGCGCACGTTAAAGAACCACAGGTGGTCGAAATTTCCGGAGCCCTCCACTACGGCGTCTCTCATAATCATATGGTGGTTTTGCGACGTTAAACCCCAAAAATGAAAATGAATGAAGGTGGCACGGAGATAACAGAGGTACATTGTTCTGGGTCAAGGCCCCGTGGGTTTGTATAGAAATGCACGGTCGGCTATTAGAATCTCGGGGCCACCAAAGCGTGCTCAGGAGGACAAGAGGGTTTGTGAAGCCGGTCGGGGGCAAGATTCACACCAGAGATCGATTCTATTGATCGATCCAGTGACAAATGTGAAGAAACGCCGAGAGTACGATAACGGAACACGTGTGAAAACAAGCCGAGTTCGATCAATGTGCTAGCTAAAAGAATGAGTGATTGATAACGATACTTTCAGAAACGTGTAAACAAAAAGCAGATAAACGCTTCGAGGACGGAACAAAGATTAACGAAGAAAGAAGGGACATGCAAAGTTACAGGTGTATTGATGGCGTTGAAACTATGTCAGGGTGTCTGGGTAGTTAGAATGAAACAGTAGCAGTGTCAATTTAAATCCCCTTGGTAATTAATACCTTTGTAACACTCAACCGCAGAAAACATGAATATGGCACAAAATTTCTGAAGTCACTGGCAAGTTGAAAAAAGAGGTTTCGAGAAAGAAGAGTGACATGCATCTCATCTTCATCTCAAACCTGCGAAATAAGCGGAAAAAAAAACACATACAGGTCTTTTAAAAGATTGTTAACTCGGTAGCCCATTGAAACATGGACTTGAGAAGAGACGAAGAGGGCGAGTGACACATGCTTTCTGTCTTCTCCTTCTTCTCCTTGTAGCAAAATGTAGTGATAAGTTGTTTTATAACTTAGAAAATAGGAAGTTTTAGAATAGCGCACCACGAGCCATTGCATTGCGGTTGCTACCACTGCGCATGCATCGTACACGGGCCGCCATTAACATTCGCGGCCCGCCCACAGAAAATCCGAAATAGCGGGTGGCGTGTGCGGCCCGCATGCGGCCCGCGAATGCTGGTGTCGAGGCTATGTGTAGTTTCCGTGCATTTGAGTTTGCGGGGCAGCTTAAGTCCCTAGACTCTTCCTTAGGAGGGGCAAACGCTATTCTAAATCTCATATGGTGCCCGTTGTTGAGGAAATAACGAGCAGCTGTGCCCCATGGTGAAGCCCACCCGATCGACCTCTTCTTTATTCCGAATGCTGCTCTAATCCTCGATGATGATAATGACTATTTTCGTCATTCACACAATATTTAACATCCATACGCGCACCCATAATTACGCATGACGAAGAAGAACACTAAACACACACCCAGGTTCTTAGTACACAATACTAGTCAGTAGTTAATCGAGTTCCAAGTCAGTCCATATGGGACCATCCATATTCCAGTGGTGTTTCCGATGCTTGTTTCAAATGCGTGCTTTTGAACGTGTTCCCCATACTGAACTTTCGATGAACACTTTAGGTTCACATGAACAACGATGATGCACTCTCTTCCCCGATGTTTTACTGTAGCTCGCTTTGGACAGTTTTCTTGATTTTCTCGTCTTGCCTTTGATTACCTCAGAAGCAGCAGCCGTCTCCTCCTGTTTTGGTATGCTCTATCTTATACGTGGCTGTGATGCTATTTCGGCATTTTTCGCTGAAATAAGATGGGTCCTCCGTATTACCCTCAACCTTGACGTTTGTAGCTTCCTAAAAGAGGAGAACCTAAATGTAGTACAAGGCACTTGCATGTGTGTCCTCGCGGTATTCTTTCTCTTTCCACTCGCCTTAAGAAGTGGTCTTGTCTTGCTTCCGCCAGGCGCTTCTAAGCGTATTGGTGGTGATATTATTTGGTCTGGAGTTGTTGTCTTCGGCGTGCATTCACCTTTAAGACCTGGCGGTTTACCCTTGTGATCTTGAAAGGCTTTCCAGTTTCCTATCAAAGAAATGTCTTCCAAATGATCAGCTGAGTTGTTGTAGATAGTCTGTCATTACTATCGTGGATACAGTCCGTTGGCGTGAATTCTAAAGTCGTGGAAGGTGTCTTCACACTTGGAGGTTGTTTTTCGGTGTTGGGTTCTTGGTTTGCCTTTTCTGTCGTGGGAACCCTGGTTTGTAAGCTGCTGTTATATTCCCCCTTTTGTCCTGAGGCCAACTGATCTAGCTTCTGTGCGACAAGATTGCTATTCCGCACGTAATGGCTAGACGGTGGTGACAGAGAGAAAAAGAGTATTTTCCTTTCTGCTTCTGCTCTCATCCGTTGTTTTATCGCTTCCACGTGACTTTGCCGAGCCTTTTGTACATCTTCAATCTTATACTTCACTCTCACCCTCGCTAGAATAATCTGGCGTTCATAAACTTCGGCTTTTTTCATTTCTGCTTCCAAATTATCGATATCAACTGTGTTTGAAATCTTCTCATCGATTCCTCTAAGAAGCTCGTACTGTTCAGCCAAAATTCGGTACTCGCATATTGATGGGTGGTTCATATGCCAAAGCTGTCCGATATCTGCGATCACCTGCGTGACAGCCTTGCGTGTTTGATTCCGCCTTTCGTAGAGGGCCTCCATAATCCGGTCTGGTGTCGGAAACGTGAGAAGTCACTGGCCAGCCGTGTCACGAGGCGAAGTCGGAGTCAACTCGGCATCCATCACAGACGGTTCGCACAACGAATATCCGTAAGTTGTCGGGCTGTCGTTCTTCGTGATCTTTCGAATATTGAGCCGTCGTCGTGAAGGGCGAGTCGGGACGGTGCCGAAGTAGACGTGAGGGCTCCCGTCTCGCAAGCCTTCAGACGATGCCTGCACTCACGTTGATGCACCTTCTAGATGTACGTAGTCGACCTCCATGGACTGTCTCGCCTTGCGATTATCGGCCGTCATCGTGAAGGGCGATCGAGTCAGGACGGAGCCGAAGTAAACGTGAGGGCTCCCGTCTCGCGAACCTCCAGACGATGCCTGCACTCACGGGGCTGCACTGTCAAGATGCACGTCGTTGACCTATTGACTGTGTTCACTAGTGAAAATCGGGCTGTCGTCGTGAAGGGCGAGTCGGGACGGAGCCGAAGTAGACGTGAGGGCTCCCGTCTAGCGAACCTCCAGACGATGCCTGCACGGACGTCATTCCATGTGTTCTCCTAGTAGTCTTAGTGGCAACCGGAGTCGGGCTCCCAGGTCTCAGCGGTGGTTCGGCCTCGCACATCAGCTTTGCCCACGGCGGCTCCAGAAAAGTCCTCGAGGCTACGACGGCTGTTGAAATTCGTGAAGGCCGCTCCGTCTCACCTCCGAAGGTCCTTCCTCCCGGGTTTCACTTGAATGCGGAGAAGCGTTAGTAAATCCTTGGCTAGCCGCGTTCGGTCTTCAGGCGTTTCGGCGATGCTGGAGGCGCAGTTCGATTCTTTAGATTTCTGTCCGTACATAATGGCGAGATCTTCCAGCAGACATCGCATTAGGGCACGGTTTAAGACCACCGCGTACTGGTCGGGCGCAACTCCTAGGCCTTACAAGGCACGAACGTGTAACTGCACACTATCGTGCAGCAGACGAAGCCTTTGGACGTCTGACGAGCTTTTCACAGGGCTCAGTGCAAGGAGATTATCAACATGCTCGTTTACAAGGAGATCCTGGCGTAGAAAGCGATTCGTGAGGGTCTTGATTGCAAGTTCGTAATTTTGCTCCGCTAGACGAATGCCTTCGACAGCTCGCTTCGCGCTCCCGGTCAAGTAGGTGAGGAGGTACTTAAATTTTTCGTTGTGCAGTAGCTCGGTATTCTTGTGGATGGTAGCGTCAAAATGGTCCCAAAAGGACTGCCATCTACAAAGACTACCATCAAAAGTTGGTATCTGGAGCTTGGGCAATTCAACCGCAAGCGGAGAGTGCGCTCTCACCTGCCATGCTGCTTCGCCGGAGCTCGGAAATTCTAGGTTGCTTGGCCCGGGTCCAGTGGCTCGCGACTGCATTGTGGCTTCCTTCTCACGTTCCTGTAGCCAGAACTTGGCTCTTGACACAGCGTAAAGAATCTTTGCGTTGTACTCGTCTGCTGTTTCCACTTCATGATCCAGGTTTTCTGCATCCGTTGACGCCAGAATGACCTCATCGAGCCTCGAAAGTGCTGCTTCTTTATCCTTTAGGAAGTCCATGTGGCTGGTAATCTGGGAGGCGTCTGGATCCGGTTGCTGCAGCAGGTCTGATAACATTGCTATGGCTCGGGTGACACCAGCTCTGATCAAGCTGCGCTTCTTCCGAAGATGGTCAGCGGTCGCCATGGTCGTGACATTCAGGGAAGTCCCCGAAGGGGCTGATTCCCCGTTTTCGTGCACCAAAATGTTAGGGAAAGAACGAGCCGCCGTGCCCCATGGCGAAGCCCACCCGATTGACCTCTTCTTTATTCCGAATGCTGCTCTAATCCACGATGATGATAATGACTATCTTTGTTGTTCACACAATATTTAACACCCGCTATGCCCGCACGCCCGCAGCGTCTGCAAACGTTATTCTAAATCTCCCTAATAAATAAACGTCCGTGCGAAACTTCAGCTGTCGTAACAAGTCCTAGAGCCCAGCGCGTCACAACATACCAGAGCTTCCTTGAAGAATCTCGCCTAGTTATAAAAACATCAATCAACCTTCCTGTGAGGGTTCTCGAATATACTTTAAAGACGCTAAAAAAAGCTTTCGCCTGACTTTTCTTCCGGCTTTTTCAGGAGACCTAAAAACCAGAGAAAAAGGACTGAAAAATCAATGCCGGGAGTTTATATGCTAAAAAGAAGCAGGTTATATAAGAGAATCGCTTCACGACTCATATTGATGACAATAAAACAAACAAATAAATAAGCTTTACTATAAAAACGACTTTCTGCGCAACATCAATTGAGGATGACTCTGCCAATTATCGAAAAAAGTTTCTATAGGTGTAACTTTAGGAGACAAGAGGTTAGCAGAGTGGGTCTAAGAAGAAATGGGGTTAACTATATAGGAGTGAAAGTGGGAAAAATAAATGCTGATGGTCGGGCACGTAGCATGTCGGCAAGATAACCACTGGTCATTAAGGGTAACTGGCTGGATATTAAGAGAAAGTACACACGTAAGAGGGAGACAGAAAGTTGGGTAGGCAGATGAGATTAAGAAGTCTGCAGGTATAGCGTGGCAGCAGAAAACACGGGACTGGTTTGATTGATGGAACAAGAGAGAGGCCTTTGCCCTGCGTGGATGTAGTCAGGCTGATGATGATAATGATGATGATGTGGTCTCTACGCTGGTAGACAGAGAGGTATAGCGGGATATTAGATTGTGAAGAGACGCAGTCACACCCTCAAGTGCTCTTTTCATACTTCCATGCGACTTTTCAAGGCAAATACATCTGGTCTATTCGCCAGCTTTATACAATGGTGCGTGTGCAAAAGTTCACTTCCTCAGGATACTTGCCACCAGTGTCTTGTAACAGGATGAGCTTATGCCAAAGCAGAAAAGCCAGACAACACAAACAAGAGCTAAATTATAATTGGTAGCTCGAAGCATACGGATACTGTGTAAGACAATTTTTATTCTTCGCTATCTTTAAGCATGGCGAAGGTATAAATAACCAGCCATTCACATGATAATAGATCAGGGACGACGTGCTCTCATTATATCAATTAAAAAAATCTTCACTCGTTCCCTAAGCTTCATAATCTTGTAAATGAACAACTTCAAGCAGTTTAACAAGCGAAAGATGTACTAATTCTGAAATAACGATGACTTTTGTCTAGGCAAATGCGCGACCTGTTTTTGTAAATGTTATTTTTACTCGGTATGCTTCATGCCAACAAACAAGTCATGTAGGGAAGGAGGATATTTGAGCTCCTCTCACACAAACCTAGGAATGGTCAAATCATGTAGTGTTCGACTGTGCTTCCCCCAATCAAATCAGTGATAATGGGCAATGAGATATAGAAGAAGGGCTTCACCGATTCATTTCACCACATTGTTTGAGGACTGTTTATTTGATGGGGTATCAGTGGCGCCAATCTTGAAATGGAGAATGTAGGGAAGGGTGTCTCAGCTCTACTAACTATGTCGGAAGACTGAGTAGGAATGCAGTTTATTCTAAGTTGCTTTTTCTTTTACATGCCCGGTGTCAGGTTCCCTACAGCATTCAAGGACAGGGCATTTAGGCTCCACTTACTTCGTGGGCTATTTGTTGGCAAGCTGCTGCCTTCTTCATTTTCAGTAGACCAATCGAGAACTAAAGCGCAATTTCTCTGCGGAGATGCGTGTTTGAAAAAGTACTCAACGACTTAGAGTAAATGGTACTCTATTATGGGAGAGCATAAAGCCATGCCAGTGAACGGAGCCTCGCACATTGAAAGATCAGCTGTGTGCTTAGGAAAAGATGTTAACAATTTAGAGCACTTGGTACTCTACTACGAGAGCGCTGAAAGCCGTCCATTAGGCTTCACTTGATGAGGCCATGTCGACAAATATTATGCCGCGAACGAGTTCACGGAGTTACTCGAACACCAACGAACAAACAACCGACCAGTGTTAGAAATAGTGGTTGACGATTTAGAGTACTCGGTACTCTACTATGGGAGAGCTGAAAACCGTCCCTTGGGCCTCACACTTGAATAAGACGCATCGACAAAAATTACGCCCGGGCCTAGTGGGAGGCAACTTTTTGCGACCGGCAGATTAAAGGGAACTACATACGTGGCAAGTTGTTGTGCTTAGAACAGATTACTGAACGATTGAGATGAACGTTTGTGTCTCTGATTTTAGATAAAAGATTTGAGTATTTTCGTGCAATGTATTGA
Organism: Rhipicephalus microplus; assembly: GCF_013339725.1. Taxonomy (NCBI): domain Eukaryota; kingdom Metazoa; phylum Arthropoda; class Arachnida; order Ixodida; family Ixodidae; genus Rhipicephalus; species Rhipicephalus microplus. Next base: position 46,816,555 of record NC_051169.1, on the reverse strand, counting down.
GCACTATGACGCCACTGTTAATTCAAACATAATGTTTGGAGTAGCCAGATCGAACCTTTCATTCTGAATTATTTACTCTTCACTGCTTCACCACCAATATGCTTACCCATCATCACGGTGCAGATATGTTTCAAAAATTGGTGTTTCAAACACATGACTTCATCGTAGAGATGCACGTTTGTGTCTCTAGTTTGAGATAAAAACCTTGCGCTCCAGGGAAATTTGAAGATTCTAAAGGAGATTCTCACACCACTGCCAAGACAAACATAATGTTTTCTTTTACCTCGTAATGTGCGTAGTGGGGCACACTCGTCGGTCCCAATTTTCGCCCAGCGTTCAGCCAATTTTCGTGGCACGTACTCTTTTCATAGAGGACCGCAACGTCGATATGCCACACCAACGTGCTGACGACATGACATGCCGAGAAGTCGAGATGCAAAGAAAATAGTCGTTATGACAATGTTACTAACCCAACCTTTTGCAAAACTTGCCCTCTTCGCAGCTTCATTTCCGCTAAGTTGCCCCAGCGAAAACAAACTCAGAGCTACGTCCTGTCTTTCTTTCGCACAATGACCTAGCTTACTTCGTACTTGAAAATACTCAAAATTGCCTCGGGCCGACGGTGTCGACATATTTTCTGTGTGCGCAGGAGAGGCTGAGATAAAAAAAGGGTATAACGTAGACATCCTGTCGTTTACTAAATACAGAAGACAAAAAAAAAGCTGAATAAGCGCACATGTAACGCTGAACTGTTTGTGTCACAAAGTGTTTGCCTATTGTTTTTAACGCTATTTTGTTCTTTATGCAGCGTATCAGATTTTTTTCTACACTGAGTTGAACGTGCCCTTCTAGAAACTTGGATGGTTAGCCAAAGGCGAAAAGAGTCATCACTAGGAAAACAAAAAGTACAACTTCTGTCAGGCCTCTTAAATTCTTGTTTTAAAAATGATCAGCATATGTAGAGCGATGTGAAAGCCTCTCGGCTAACATATTATTGCAGTGCTTGACCTTTCCGCCATTTATTACACTACTCAGAAAACTGATAATGGGGCGGATTGAGGTAAAATTGTTCAACAATGCAAATAATAAAACCCGGTTTTTTGGGTAGCCATACAGATATAATGCAACGTGCCAAATCACCACTTAACCATGAATACTGTTCTGTTTTGTTCTGTTCGAACTGTTTTGCTGTGGAGAAAGAGAGGTGCATATTGCGTCGGCTACTCCATATCACGAACTTCTGCTACGAAAAAGAGAATAGTACAGAATGGTACCCAAAAATGACCAATAAAAAATATAATAGCACACTGAAACAAGTTTAAATATCATGCCAATACACAGTTTGCTTACAGCAGTTCACCGTGTCATAAACTGTTTACACGCACACCTCCATTTTCTACTGTCAGTATATGCAGTAACACAATTCATATATATCTATCCCTGGCTGTCTATCACAGGCTCTTATCCAGTCTGGTCTCCACAAAAAGTCTGTCAGGAAGATGTTCGCCTTTCTCTGAAGGTGCATCTCAGGCCATGGTCCAAGTAATTTCTCAAATGTGAGGGCCCTCTGTCCAAACTTCCTAATTTGTTCTTTAATATTTCTCTTTCATTCGCGTATTTAACGCAGTGCACAAGAATACGGCGAACATTTTCTTCTACATGGCCACAATGGCATTCCGGTGAGTTGGATTGATGTATCTTGTGCAGGAAGCTGTTTGTGTATGCTACTTACAATCGAAGTCTGTGTATTAATGTCTATAGGTTTCGTGGGAAGTCTGTCGCTATGAAAAATTTTCTGTGTGAATAAACTTCATAAAGTACTGTTTTCTTTGAGTTAGGGCTATCAAACCACTTTTCCATTGAACAAACAATGGTTAGCTCGCTGCGTTATAAAATGTGGAATACCCGCCCCATACATAATGATTGTGCAATTCCGTCCTCCGTTCAATGCTTTCTTTGGGAGGCTGTCAGCATCTTCATTTCCATTTATTCCAATGTGACTGGGTATCCATTAGAATACGATGTTGTGACTCTGCGATTAGGCACATTCCACAGTTTCTGCAATACATTGTGCTATTTCACCTTTTCGTAAAGTGATCTCGCATTTCTAATTAACTGAAGAGCACGTTTGCTATCCCGGCCTATCACCTACTTTCGTGGCTCAGAATTCTCGCAGATAGGCTTAACTGCCTATGATATAGACAGCAATTCTGCTGTGTTCGATGAAGATATGTGGGATAATTTGTACGTTCTCTTTTTTCGAATTTCGGGTATAAAGAGCGCACAGGCTGACTCTTCTTCAGTGCATGATTCATCTGTATATATCTTCGTTTTCAGGGGCGAAACAGGGAAGTTTATTGCAAACTCGTAACAACATTTCAGGTGAGTACAACTGTCTGGTGTAACAAAATCACTTCAGTAGCGTGTACAAACAAGAGAACAGTGACAAGATGTAACACACAGCACTTCCAATATTTTCATGGATCACGAATCAGTCAAGAAAACAAAGAGAAAAGAAAAGCAAAAAAGCAGTAAAATGGAACAGATTCACACATTGCCTGCAACGAGAAGCAAATTTTTTTCTTAGAGTTAAACATCAGTAAAGGAAGTTCAATATTCCCGTTCCGAACTCCAAAAAAAAACGTGTATGCCAACTACTGATAAATGCTTCTTTACCCTGAGTTTCAATCTGTTCGGTAAGGTACCGAACCATGATCAGTCTAATCTTCTGTAACGCTGGGTATGCAGCTCATTGGGGTCGTCGCAGTGCTTCGGCCATACAGCGGTGACGCCACAAGACGAACATTGTGACGTACAGTACGAGTTGTTTAAATAAGCCCCTTCTGCGCTGTTGGCTCGAAGAAATTGACACTCCGAATAAGCTCCTTATAGCGGCACCCATTCGTTCCTCGTAGTCGTAGTAGTAGTCGTAGTGTGTAACCAGTCTCACATTTTGACCTCCAAGGTGGTGCCGGTGAGAGTTCTTCTATGCGTCGTTGAACAATAAAAAATTCGCAGCGTGCGTGTTAACTAAAAGTCGAATTCTCCTGTCTCTCATTCCCCCTTAGCAGCCATTGGCATGTACATTGAGCACTATCTGACAAGAAAGGGTTGCTACGTTATACTCGCTGGGCATAACCTCCTTGGTTTTAGAAAGGTTTAGCGACCGTTGGGCCGCAGTGCCACGAATAGAGTGAACTATTCTATACCATGAACTCGTGGTGGTTAAAGGTGGGAAGTTGACACGAAGCGCAAGCCGTAAGAAAGTGTGCGTGAGCCTTCTCTCGTTCAGTCCTTGGAATGTCCGCTGAATGGTGATGCTTCTATATGAGGAATATATGATGAAAAGATGCGAGATGGTGGTATTTGGATTGTTGAATACGTGGGCGAACGGACACACAGACAGATGCATGGACGGACGCACGAATGGCTGCACGGACGCATGGACGGACGCAGGAGCGGATGCATGGACGAACGCAGAGACGGACGCACAGATGGACGTACGGACGCACGAACAGACGCACGCACGGACGGGCAGACGGAGGCACGGGTGGCCACAAATACGCACGCATAGATGGACGGAAGCAAGAACGAATGAATGGACGAATGCTTCACCCCACTCTTCATCATTCTTTCCGTGGATATGCTGCCATTTTTTTCATTATGAATTATATGAAACTGATGAAATACCATCTGTGCCGCTACTATAGAGGTGCCATGTCTGTTTTCTTCTCTATGCCGTCTGTTTAACGAATAACGTTGAGAAGCGGCAGCGTCCAAGGTGGGTTTGAAGGTTTCCATCATTGAAATTCTGGTACTACTGCTCTAAATAATAATACAATATCCTGTAGTCTCGTTTCCGTCCTTTGTGTTAGTGCACCAGCTAAATAATGACTTTCATGTTGCGTGAAAATTCTAAATGAATCTCGAGATGTTTCTTTAGCTCGGAGTACTGCCAAAGGTGGTTGTCGAGCCTCCGCATACACTAAAGCACTGGAAGTTAACCGCGGTGACCCCAGACATATTCTCAAGCTCCTGGCCAATAACAAGGGAAGTCTCCTTTCGGTGGAGGCTGGAAATCTGTGCAGCAGAGGCAGTGAGTAACTTACGATGGGGCGTAGCCAGGCAACATGTAGGGCTAATAAGGACTCTCTAAAACCTCCCCTTTTCGCCCCGCAGAGATGCCGGAAGATTCGAATGGCCTGATTCACTTTTTGTTCAAGAGACCGGACATGAGGCGACCATGTTAGTCTGCGGTCTAAAATTACTGCCAAGAATGTATGAGTTTTTACCAATTTACTAGACTGGTTTTGCAGAATATTGTGGAAATCTCCAGGTCTTTTTTAATGTACATGGTAGTATGGCTGTTTTCGCCAGACTCAGTGCCATACCTCTTTTTTTTCAGAAAACGGTCTACATGATCCAATCCGTCTTTGCAAAGTATGTTAGGCATCCAAAAACGATGGACCAGACGTCCATATACTTATATCATCAGCATACACTGAATATCTAATGTTAGGTAGAAGATTATACGGGAGCTGCGCCATGACTGCATTAAGAGAGTAGGGCTTAGCACGCTGCCCTGTGGCACTACTTGGTTGACGTACATGTTCTGACGTTGGGCCCTCCTGCGTAACTACAAAAATTTACCGGTGCTTCAGGAAGTCAGCGATCCAACGCATTATCTTGCCCTTGAATCCCTGTAACACCAGGCCTTCCAGAACGTGAACGTGACTCCCTGTGTCGTACGTTCGTTGGACATCAAGGAATACAGCGACAGTGATGTTTCCTTGCGTTACGTTCGGTTTTCCACATCTGTGACAAATACAGAATGCAGTTCATTGTGCATTACCTCTTCTAAAGCCAGCTATGCTTTTTGGTAGTAGTTTTTTCATGTCTTGCTACCATAAAATTCGTTCATTGATCGTTTTCTCAATCAGTTTCGAAATACAACTTGTCAAATTAACTGGCCTAGACAAATTTGACTGCATAGGGCTCTTCCCTGGCTTCAGCAACGGTAATACTTTTGATATCTTCCAACTTTCTGGAACTTTTCTTCTTGCCAACTTTAATTGTAGCTGTCCAACAGGTGTAATTTTCCTTTCTCGCACAAATTAGCATGTACCTTCGTCTGTTCCTGCTCACCTTGTTCGTTTTACTGAAGACAGCTCATATTGAAGCTCCTCTGGTGTGAAGCTGTCATCCAGATCTGATGAACCGATCGCAGAGAACTTCGTTACAACCGCCGAAGCTGATTCTGCTGGGTATTTATATTCGCTAGTTTGGACGGCCTTTCCATTTCTCAGTATAAGATCGCAAAATTCTTCGGCAATCACACGTTTGCTAACTCCTCGAGACAGCGCTAGAGCCTGTAGTGATCTCGAGTGGACTACTGGCTGTCGGAGGGCGCATACAATGTTCCACAGTTGAGGCGCCGAGGTAAATGGAGAAAGTGAGGCACACAAATCTTGACACCTTTTCAGTTGAAAGCTTCTGCAGTTGGTTCTGCATTGCAGAATGTACTTTCTGTGCAACGTTGAAATCTTCTAAATTTCCCGAACTGCGATATCTTCTTGCAGATCGGCGTCGTATTGCCCGAAGCCGCTCATACTCAGCGTCAACATTCGAATACCCATCTGGAATGGGTACTCGAACGAGTAGCTTTTGTGAGAAAATGTTTTGTCTTCTATGCATACGTTTCTGCGTCATAAGAAGGTTCAAGATTTTGTCTCTGTAGTTCTCTAAAGATTGCCCAGTTTTTAATTCTTGTTATGCGGCTACTTCTCATTTTCTTCAACTTTGTTTGATATATGAATACTGGCAAGTGGTCACTTCCTCTTGTATCAGCGTCTCTAGTTCAGTCTGCTCCAGTCGCTTATTCAGAGGAGCACACAGTGATGTCTAGTAGGCTGCAGTACATATGCCCCCGTAAAAGCGTCGGAGAACCATCATTTAGTATAGCGTAACCATGGTCTTCGCATATCTTTACTATAGCAGGTCTCCTTACATCACAACGCTCACTACCCCACAATTCATGGTGAGCGTTAAAATCACCACATATATTCATGGGATCATGATCAGATATACACACTGCAGCCAGCTCTGGGTATAAAACTTTTGCTTGGGGTTGCACATACACACTAACTACAGTTACAGTAACGTTACCAAACTTCAGCTTGCATCTAAGAAATTCCGGTGCATCTGTTTTTGAAGTAGCCCCAAGTGTCAATGATATATTGCGTCTCACAGAGAACATCACTCTGCCTCTTCTTTTTGCAGCAGTACGTTCTACTTGGTACACCGCATAATTGGACAAGCGAGAGTTAGTGGATACGATTGTTTCAGAAATACACAAAATCGGAAACCTGCGCTAAGCGACGAATTTCCGAAAATCTCCACTCTTATTCTGCAAAGCGTCGCAGTTACACTGAAATATTGCACTTCTTTGGTACCAGTTAGATAGTCCGGCAGCCATGATTACTATAATATAGGATGCTCAACATCTAGCAGCAATTTCACTTCTGGTAAAGAGCCTGCTTGTGGAAGGAATCGTAGAATTGCTTTAAGAGCCGCAAAGAGTATTGGCAAAATGATTTGCTCGTGTCCAGCTGTCTCTGCCGAGATCACATTTTTTGAAGAATTTTTTCCTCAGCAGGTTGCTGTGACCCTTCCCTTTGGTAGTCAGTGGGTCCTTGGCTGGGTCTGGCCCGGCAGAAGGTGCCCCTTCAACATGTTCTTGGGCCCGGATCTGTTTGCTAACGCGATTTTTTGGTGCTGAGCGCTTCAATGCTTCCGAGTAAGAGTCGTGACGCCACTGTTTTGCATTTCTTTGTGCCGCAGGAACATCTTTCACTACATCTGCATTGGGCGCTGGACCTCTTTGTATCTCATGGTACCCTTTTAAAATTATCTCTCTTTGTGCAGCAGATGCCAAACGCTTTCGAGATCAGCCTGAAAACGATGCCGGATGTGGTCCAGCACAGTTGGCACACTTAGGTTGACGCTTCAAGGTGCATTCTTTGTAATCATGTGCGCCCACACATACCTTGCATCTCTTGGTTCCCCTGCAAGTCTTAGGCATATGCCTATATTTCTGGCAGTTGCAACAGCTTACAACTGGCTCAATGTATGTATTCCTCGACAGTTTGAACCGTAAAGCCGAGAGCAACTCTTTTTGGCAATGACATTTCATGCCTAAACTGGAGTGGAGTGTTACTCTTTTTGGCAATGACATTTCATGCCTAAACTGGAGTGGAGTGTTACATTACGTATGAGCTGCATTGTGACATTTCCATCTTCATTTCTTGCCCATTTCTTTTGTCGTGTGACTGAGATTACTCTGACATCTTTAAAATGTTTCAGTAGGTCATAATCACTGTATTCAAATGGAACGTCTCTTAACTTTGCTAAGGTCTTCATGTAAGACTGAGTTATCTTCACATGTACAGACAAGCCAGCCAGACTTTTGAACAGCAGCAACTTGTTTGCCGAGTACAAAGACCCTACTCCAACACAAAAACTTCTGTCTATGTTGATTCTTGATGATGTCACATTCTCATGAATAGCAGAGATTATCTCAGATGCCATGTGATTTGGATTCAAAATCGAGAAGGAGCCCTCGGCAGCGATTGGTCTGAACAGTACTGGTATCTTCGTAGCTCGGTTCTTGTGAGGGGTGACTACCATGTAAGCTCCCTCGACGTCCTTGGGTGCTTCTGTATTCGTCTGTGTCATGTCATTAAGAGAGTACGTCGATAGACGTCATCGTTGTCAACCTCTTCTTACTCCTCTGTACGCCCCTTCTCACACTGCGAGGCCTCGCTGTTCTCTGTATGAGACATCGCTATTGTTGCTGAGCCTGCAGCAACTTGAAGTCGAGTGGGATGAATAAGTGGTGCTCGGCTTGGCGCTAGCGGCATGTCGTTGGCCCCCATACCAGGGCTTTGCCAGGTATGTGGCACGGGCCCGCTTAGAGAAAATTCTGATCTTTGATGCGTAGTGAAACTCTGACGCACCGATGTTTAACTGTCACCCTGGAGACAGTCCACCCACCGCACACCCCGTAAAAAGATCCCGAACTCTATATAATAACTGAATTAGGTGAGTGAAATGAAGCTACGGGCTTCTTTTATTCACTTGTACGCATGCCATACATACTGTATGGCGTGTGCAACTCAATGGCTACTCCCTATCCCAGGAAATGTTACATCGATTCAGGGATCAATTCAGAAGTGCGCCGTGCCCGTCACTGCAATAAAGCAATTATATTCAGTTCATCTTTGCTCAAACTACGCTGATCGTATCGATGTTTACATGGACGTGTCTTGTCTAAGACAATAGTCTACGTCAGCTTTTTTATATACGTGAATGCAGGTTGAAAAAAAAAAGCTTTTCGGCTCTGTCACTTTACGTTTCTTGTGGGCTATAAGCTTGAATCGAGCTTTTAAAGAGTGTGATCTACGTGCGTGTGGCTTTGTGTGTTATGAGTTTATCTTTGTTTATATCATAATCATCACACAGCAGTTTTAGTAGCATGTCAGGTGAACAACCAGGCAGATATCTCCAGCTTTGCATAAAAGTATTTTCTCTATTTCTCTACAACGATAGACCTACTTGCTATACTTTCTTTTTTAAGCTGCATATACCGTATAGACTCACAGCAGCTCCCGGCTGGATAATTAATAAGTACCTCTAAAGAAGTCTCGTTAGTGTGTATAAAAGACATGAACTTAGGAAAACCCTATAAAATAACATAAGAAATTTCAGAAGACATGCGCCATAGCGGAAAATTCACATCACAATATAGTTTTCGGTGAATTCAAAGCCACTTTGCTATCATTGGAAATGTCACAGCGAATTGTATGGCACACTTAGCTCACAAAAAAAAACATGTATATCTACCGTCTTTCTTGACGAGTGGTGCACGATATTTGTGTAAGAAACTATGTGGTGCTTTTTCTGAAGGGACTTATGTCTTTAACAGTAAAAAAACTCAGTTATTTGTGATTGATTCTAGAATAGAATTTTTTATTCTGATCAAAATTACCCTGTTTGTGAAAACAATAATGCATAAACTTCGTCTGGGAACCACCTACACTGAGAGATACTTATGCAGTATGAGAACATGAACTGTGCTCTGGGCATATGTAAAGAGCGAAAGAAAGCCATATCCCACTTTCTTCTACATTGTAAATCTTATGTGGTTCTACGTGAAATATTTTTTAGAAAAAATAAGTTAGCTGGCTTGACGGCTGCAATCACCAGCAGCCATTTTGGGTTCATTGTAACCGAAACTCTTCGAAGCATCTCTGCACGTGCTTCATGAGGTTTTAGAACAGTCAGGGATATCAGAAAGATAGTGATTTCCGTTACGAGTTATTGTTCACACTGAGGTACTTCTGGACACATGTTCCGCCTAGTTTCTCGTAGTTCCATGACAGTTGTGTTTGAAGTACGGGAAAGTGCCCAGTAACTATTGTATGACCACCTTTATATAAGAACTGTAAGATGAACTCGCTTTCCAAAGTGCAAACGTTTGTTGCCTTTTTTTTCGCTTACAAAGCATTCTTCACGCGTTTACATTGTTTATGACGTGTGACCATAGCTTTCGTAAATGGAAATTTTTCTTGCTTGATGTTTCAGTACTTTATTGTGATTGATAACTTCATGACGAAAATTACTATGTACGAGAAAAGAAGTTGCCAGGATCCATCTTTTTAAAGAGACACAAAAGACAAATAACAGTTTACATCAGAGTGAAAACTTAATGTATGACGACGTTCTAAAACGACACTATTGTCAACAGCAGTGCCATACTTACCGAGAAACTAAGGTAAATGCACAAGAATACATGCGCCGCAGTAGGACATTCTCAAAATGATCCCGATGACAGTCAGACAAACCACCTATAATTAATCACTAGTACTCAAACTAGCTGCCCTAAATAAAGAACCTTCCGTGCACCAAGAGACGTTATGAAAACGTTGCTTGTTAGTTTCTCTCTGATTCATGGGAAAAAATGAACCATGGGAAATGGTGCAAAGGGTTCAGCAGTTATATTTTCGCAAGGTTAAACTGCATAGGTCGTTTTATCTACCGGGGCCCAGTTGAACCAATAACGTCTGCCATCTCTGAGTGAATGGTAGGAAACTGTTGAATGACCGTCGTTGCTGTTGTGGCTGCTTTCATTTTTCTGCTACTAGTGCCGGCGGCCGCGCAGCAAAGCCGGTCAACGTTGCGCACGGCAATGGCGACGTGAGCCGTTATGTTTGGGCGGCTAATTTGAGGTGCGCTAACACAATTCGGACCTTTAAAACGGAATTTTATTTCAAAATAAGCACTTCCTTGGTACGAAAGCAACACTGCGAGGTTTCAAGACTGCCAATTTAGCAATCAAAGTCAATTTAATAGTTGCCTTTAGGTCTTCTTCGATAACCACCCTTTCAAAAACCTAATAATAAAACAAAAACGAGCTTGTGTAGACCAGAAACGCTGCCTTCCGTTTCTAACAAGTGAACTACGTCAATTGTGGCGTGAATATACAAAGGAGGTATATGCTTGCCATCTTTTTTGATGGAGCTTTGTATAGGTGGAAACAATAATGCGTAACACCAATCGTGATTTATTTCAATTATTGAGGGGCTCACTAATCACAACGTTTGTTCAGTTGTTGCACAACATACTTACGACGTTATCAAGAACCTATCGACATCATGCAGTCAATTGCGTTGAAGTCAACTGCAGCCGTGTTTACGACGATTGTCATAACCTATCGACGTCAGTGAGCTGAAGCCCCGCTATATCGAAGGAGCAGTGGGCCCACCACCTTCGCGAGTTCTCGCGAGACTCATCCTTCTTACGCCGTCGCCTTGCCGTGATCTGGCGCTGACAAGCTGGTCGATGCTCTCAATCATCGGCTCTGTAGCAAAGTAACACCGGTTGCTGTGGGAAATAACACTCATTGCAAAAGGCAATTGCGTCAGCCGGAGGCAATAAGGTATAGGCCTCTCGGTGTCATTGATTCAGGCGCGTGATGTCTTCGATATTAAAAAAAATTTGGCAGATACCACGTACCTGCGAATCGACGTTATGCGAAGCATGCGGAGGCAAGGGGCCATTTTGCGATTTTTTATTGACTGACATGTCATAAAATGTCGCTAAATATATGTACAAATGTAGCACTTCTATACAAATGTAGCCACCCCTCTCCGCCAAATGTGTTACGTTAAGCTAGGTGATATACGTCCTGAATGGTCATGCCAGCGAGCGAAGATTAGCGTCAACATTTCTAACAGAGCGCATTCCACGTTTAAATGTTTCAGACACTCTGCGCAACCGCAGTAGTAGGTGGCTATCTCCCGGCAAGACAATTTCATTATGTTTAATTTAACGAGACATTTAAGACTGAAGTATTACAGGGAGGAGGGCGCGGGAAGTGATAAATTAACCATCAAAAGGTCGCCATATCAGATAATACAGCAATTATAATTGGTAATTGTATTCGAGAGCGATAATCTCTGATACGAACGCGGGAAACTTCTAACAATAGAAAAAAACTAAGTATTAAAATTAGACTGCATAAATTTTACGACAATGCCACTCGCTACAAGAAACTTCCATTAGCGCGATACTACTTTTCTTCTAATGCCCTTGTCACAAGATGGCTTTTTCTAACACTCACGTCAATCTAAGTTAAACGTATTGTTCCTTTTCGCTGTATTACGTGTAGGATTACTGACAGGTACTAAACTATTGCGAGGACGAAAAAAAATGCAAAAAATACAAGGTGGATGCTCGAGCTTCACCATTCAAAAGTAGAAGACGATAGCGTAATCCGGCTTCGTGCGCATGGCTTTCTCAATTGCTTGACCCGCTTCAATTCTTGATGCATGCCTGCACCATGGCGTATGGAAATAAATGACTGTGCGTGTACCTAGAACGACTACTGATGATAGAGTTGTGAGGAACCTACTAAGGCATAGCTATTTATTTGAGAATCAGCAATGGGCCAACTGAGTGTGCGTAAGGCAACTTGTTAGCGTACCCAGGTGTTTACTCTGTTGATGCTTTTGCTGGTGGGGATAATTAAACACGTCTGAGCTTTTTGTACTGGGTGGACCTTCAAAACACCCACTAGTTGCGCAATTCACTTGTGTGATGCCTGGAATGATGCTTAAGCCATGCGACAATAAATATGTTGAGCAGACTTATTCACTACATAAAATTCATATAGTGTTTCTTTAGGTAGCAGTTTCAAGAAATGACGCAGCAATGTGCAAGCGCAGCTCTGCGCTTGCACTGGCGTTGACGCTGGCGCTCATCGCGGCATTGCGCAGGAAAGAAACGTGTGGAGGCGCAAAGCACGCAATGATGGGCTGCTGTTTCTTACTGCAGCATGCAAATCGCTGCTAATAGGCAATGAGAGACCGAAGACCCCGATCGGACACAGTTACCCACAGTCCACTTTTAGTTAGCACATGCATGCTGCGATTTTTTATTGTTCAACAACGCACAGGAGAAACCTCCCACCGGCACTGTATATATATATGAGGTGGATAGTGAAGGGTTGTGCAGCACGAAGCAAGCACCACTCAGCTTCAATCAAGGAACTAATTAGTGAGACGTCCTGCGTTAGTGTTGCGAGAGGGGGAGGAGACGCGCATGCGAAGTAACTTGAGTCACGACACACACCGGATAAAACTCGAACATAAAGTGCTTCGCATCTGTAAAATTAAACTACACAGTCCCCTTACATCCACATGCTCCGCATAAAATCGATTAATTCCCATGAAACGTAGGATCTGTCATATTTTATGACTCAGAACCAATGACGCTGTCATTGACGCCGACACGAACACCAACGCTACCTCAAGAGTTTCAGCGAAATTAGCTTTTACTGCTATCGGGCTATTAAAAGAAATGTTTCGAATTACACCTTGGCCCATGTAGGAGTAATCGTATGAATCGGCGTTATATGCACTGGTTTTATGTAGTACCTAAGCAAGCAGGTGACAAATAAAAAATTCAAGCAATAATGAGCGGTGAAAATAACGCGTTATTTAAAGGAATTCGCGTCTGATTCTGCGAGTGCAAATGAACAAGTGCTGGTGGCAATTTAATGCAAATATTTTGCTTACTAATGCACTAAGAAACTTAAGAAAATTACTCTTTTTATATAAAACATGCCGGGCAGCTGCTGTAGAAGACGAAGCAAGCAAAAACATTTTGATGAAGTCAATGAGGGTGGCGATTTGGGCTTGTTGGTATGGTTGCATGATGATGGATGGTAGCGCAGACAACGAACACGGACAAGAGAAGGCACATAGACACAACACAGCGCTAACTTTCAACAACAGTTTATTACACGCAGATCTCCGTGGTGTATGCGATCCACCACGCCAACGTCGCACGTGCGTAGCTCTAAAAACCATCAAATATAACCAACGCGCGTGTTCCAATACTTTACAATTTTATATTTTTCAATCTTTTTCTACTTTTCCTTCTTCCTTTTATCCCATGTTACCACAAACCCTATCGCGAATACATGTAATCAAGTTCCTTATCTGTCAACACCACTGATGGGCTGCTCACACACGTGTGACCTAGCTCTGCAATTCTGCCGGCCTCCAATACCAACCGCGTCATCTCGTGCCTACTTCTATTGATTATAACCGTTTCCTTGAATTTCGGTGTGCAATTACATCTCTGGCAATGAAGGGAAAGAAAACCATCAGGAACAACACTATTTACTTTGTTATTGTGCTCGCGCAAGCGATCGTTTATGCCAGACCAGTAGATGCATAAACGATCGCTTGCGCGAGCACAATAACAAAGTAAATAGTGTTGTTCCTGATGGTTTTCTTTCCCTTCATTGCCAGAGATGTAATTGCACACCGAAATTCAAGGAAACGGTTATAATCAATAGAAGTAGGCACGAGATGACGCGGTTGGTATTGGAGGCCGGCAGAATTGCAGAGCTAGGTCACACGTGTGTGAGCAGCCCATCAGTGGTGTTGACAGATAAGGAACTTGATTACATGTATTCGCGATAGGGTTTGTGGTAACATGGGATAAAAGGAAGAAGGAAAAGTAGAAAAAGATTGAAAAATATAAAATTGTAAAGTATTGGAACACGCGCGTTGGTTATATTTGATGGTTTTTAGAGCTACGCACGTGCGACGTTGGCGTGGTGGATCGCATACACCACGGAGATCTGCGTGTAATAAACTGTTGTTGAAAGTTAGCGCTGTGTTGTGTCTATGTGCCTTCTCTTGTCCGTGTTCGTTGTCTGCGCTACCATCCATCATCATGCATTTTGATGAAGTTGATATATTCCAAAAAAGCATATTTTTCAATTTGTAGCAGTGAAAGGAGCCAACACGATAATTTGCTCAACACATCAAATGAGTTGTTGTGTCGGTTAGTAACTGAGGTGCATTGTATAAAACTAACGTATACACTTGAAATAATGATTCGACCCTGTTGACACCGTACACCGAAAATTTCCAGCCTTTATCTCTTTATCCTCTATCCCATATTTGATTTTTGCCTTTAGCCTTTATCCGATATATCAGTTCTCCAGAAAGTGAACGTCCGGGAAGTGAAACTGAGTTTGTCCGAAAAACAGGAAATTAGTTATAGGTCACAGGTAAGTTGAACTCACAGCGTACTATTGGCATGACCACCATAATGAGGGGATTCTCATCTGCTCGTGACCTTAAAAAATCTCGGAGGCAGCATAGGAATTTTTGATGGAGGAAGTTGAAAAGGAAGAGAAGAAGGCCGTAAAAATAATATTGTCCAGGAATTCGCATTATTGGTAAATATAGATACTTTCAAACCTTCACTCTTCGCTACAGCGGATGTTTGAATTTGAGAAGCCACAGGAGAGCATGATGGGGGAAAAATAGAAGGGAGCATGCCTAGCGTACATATGTCCACCTCTTCTTCTCTGAGGTCACTTGATCGTCACGTCCGTGTCACATTTCCCATAATTGAGGCTGTTTCATTTTTTGGTAGGCTCATGAACAAAAACAAAAATTTAGCGCGTGCACCCAGTGCCTCCTCGAATGCAGCTTCCCCCTCCCCCCCTCAATCTCCACACGCTGATCCCAATTCTCACATTTCTCTTTTCTCAGTTTTTATGGCTTGGCTTCAACATTTTCACATGGTACTGCTTCCTTTTTTTGCGTTTTTGCGAGAACATATTTTGGCTATCAACAACTAGAGACCTAGAGAGAACGATTAAATATTAGGGATAGGGTATATAAACAAAGGTATCAAATAAACTCTAATGACAGAAAAGGAGAAGTGATCATCGCTATACAAAATAAGCAAGCATGAGTGAGTGAATTGGCTTGCGCATTTTTGTATATATGCGTGTGGCACTGTAAACGTTCTTTGTGTTTAAGAGAAAAAAGAAGAAGGTAGGAAAGACAGAGAAGCTAGCCAGTATTTGTGTTTATGTGTTCATTGTATGTAAAATTAACATATTTCTGTCTATGTGTTCACTGTACATACCATAGCCGAAACCCGACGTATGAACGAGCAAGAGAGGCGATGAACGAGGTAAAGACCACCGGGGTAATCATAAAAAATTTTATTCGTCTATTCTGTTTTCTTATGCGGTATCTTTTATCCTGCCTTAAGCACCGTTGATAGTAAAGTACGTGTCAACAAACTAACCAGTTCCGGTTAGGTTGGCAACCGAAAAAACAGCGATGGTTACAAGTAATTTTGGGGCTCGGAATTTGTTTCCGAGTTAGCAACAAACAGTTTAAAGGCGATATGCTTCTTTCAATTGGAACAAATATTGATTTCACATCACAACACATCCAACAGATGGAGTAACAGCCATAGTTGCGACCAACCTGAGCACTGGTATAGTTGACGCTGCGCTCCTTGAAGCCACGCACCCACCATTTTTTCAATGCTGAAGGATTTCGATCAAGCGAAATAATGGTGAGCATTAAACGGAACGGAATGTTAAATTCTTTCAGCCTTTTCTTTTTTTTCTCGTAGCACATTCATAAGAGTGCGTTTTTATTAAAAAATCTTCTGCCTTTAAACCATGCTTCAGCTTTACAATTCCTCAATTGTGATGGAGCCAACTTTTGGCTCCATCATAATTGGCTTGATGGAGCCAACCAAAGTCAGAGTAAGCACAGGCGCAACACTCGCAGATTAAAGTGAGTGCGGTATTTCTTTGTATCTGCATTTGCTTACTGAAAATATGTTTACTGAGGAAAGGAAAGAGAAGAAGAAAAAACAAAAAGAGAGGAAGGTCAGCCAAGGGCGCGTCATTTTACTGCCCTTTTTTAAGAGAAAAGAATTAACGGGCAAAAAAAATGGCAGCATATCCACTGGTTGAATGATAATGATGGAGAGTGGGGCGAAGCATCCGTCCGTCCATTCATTCTTGCTTCCGTCCGTCCATGCGTCCGTCTGTGTGACCGTCCATGCATCCATCCACCCGGCTTAGCGTGCGTCTGTTCGTGCGTCCGCACGTCTATCCGTGCGTCCATACCTGCGTTCGTCCATGCATCAGCCCCTGCGTCTGTCCATGCATCCATCCGTCCGTGCAACCATCCGTTCGTCCATCTAGTCAACACTCCAAGTATTACCATCTCGCATCTTTTCATCAGATATTCCGCATATACAAACACCGCGATCCAGCGGGCATTCCAAGGACTAAACGAGAGGTGGCACACGAAAACTTTCTTGCGGTTTGCGCTTCGTGTCTACTTCCCACCTTTAAGAACCTCAAGTTCATGTGCATACTAGTTCAATGTATTCACGACACTGCGGCGCAACGCTCGCTAAACCTTTCTAAAACGAAGGAACCACCTCGAGTTCATGGTATATACTAATTCACTGTATTCATGGCACTGCGGCCCAACGCTCGCTAAACTTTTCTAAAACCAAGGAGGTTACGCCCAGCGAGTATATCGTAGCAACCCTTTCTTGTCAGATAGTGCTTAATGTACATGCCAATGGCTGCTAGTGGGGAAAGAGAGACAGGAGAATTCGGTTTCAGTTAACGCGCACGCTGCAAATCTTTATTGTTCAACAATTCACAGGAGAAATGTCCCACCAGGACGACCTTGCAGGTCAAAAGGTAACGACGAGGGATGAACGGGTGTCGCTTTAAGGAGCTTCGCCCCTAAGAAGAAAATGAATAATGGTGCCATTAGGGTGAGACATGTGTGGCCTTTCATTACACGCCCAGGAACGATCACTAAGACTAACTGTTCGAAATACCCTTGCAAAAACTAGCCTCCGAATAACCAAAAAATTGCCTGATCCTTTTCTAAAGACAAATATAATGCTCCGCACAAAAAATGGGGAGACCCTTAAGGCCAAACCTCATAAGCAGCGAAAATGCACGCGACAGCGACAAGCGACGCGACGTAGATCGGCTTCGCGCGATCAGTCGCTAGCGCAGGCAAACCTCATTCACGCGACGGCTTCGGCGAGCGAATTCCACTGTTGGTGGCAGTGGAACCAAGAAAACCACGTAGCGAGCGGTATGCAATTTTCTCGCACCAAGAAAACCACGTAGCGAGCGGTATGCAATTTAAAAATAAGATATATTGTTGTGTAATGAAACGGAAAGTGTTTATTATTGCCTTGCAGCACTTTTTTATATGCACATGCGTAATAAACATTGCGTTATTTCTTGTTGCGCATACGTGACTCGGGCAGGGTCACGTGCACCTATGTAGTCTTTGTCTTTTCCGGTATTTCGCTATTGGCTGCTTGAGCCCAGCACTGCAGGGCGATGAGCGACGGTTTCCAAATCTGGAGAACCGAGCGATCGCACGAAAACGAGCACGCGACACGTCGCGCGAACGCCCTGTTTCGTCGCTCATAGCGTCGCTCGTCGCTGTCGCGTGCATTTTCGCGCTTATGAGGTTTAGCCCTTAAGCTTCGCCTTTAAGAGTTGAACGTCTTAGCGAAATCCGACCCCTAGTGCACCCTTCAACCGCTAGAGCATACTTATTTATATGTTTTGTTGCATATACACGCACTAACATAAACACGCACACAGAATATTGGACCAGCGCGCGCTATTATCGCCAAATGGGCTCGTTGACGTCATGACAGCTGTCGAACAAAATACGTTTAAGAGGCCCTGAAACACTTTTTCAAGTAAACAAGCAATTAATTCACTAGAAGAGCTTCGTGCCTACGACTTCAACGTCGGAATAATTCTAAGAATCCGTCCTCAAAGCCCTTGGAGATAAGCAAACGCTAATCTGCACGAGCTTTGATAAAGGGCCGGTTAGTGAATCGGTACATTGACGCTGGCACATTGCACATGGTAAAGCAAGTGACAACAACTGCCTTGCATTTTCAGCACATTAATAAACGTTGTACCTCTCTCTGCTCTCTCCCTCGACGTTTATAATGAATAATGTAGCCTCCGGGACCCATAACAAAGTGAAGTGGAGCGGTGCCTCATTTAAAAATAAAAAAGGCTACTACTTGTTATTTTTCTGTCTCTATGAGCAGCGATGTTTCCATGTTGTCCCTATTCGTCATCCTGCACGTTTTTCGGTGATATGAGTACTCGCTGGTGCAGGGCCCTCATTGGTTCCCTAATAGTTACTCTTCACTTTCGTTTCCTTGCTGGATGCTCGCCAGAAACACAAATTGGTGAAGAGTTGATGTGGCCATAAGAGTTCCGGTAAAGCTGCTACTGTCGCACTGTCAAGAATATTTAGTAAGAGAAAAGACGCTTTAATTATTTCTCTCATTCACCACTCCTAAAAAAGCATAATAAGACAAATCCTTATTATCTCGTGCTATTTTTGTAGTAGTATTTTTTACGCTCTGAAATGTAAGGCATAATAAAAGGCTGTGATACGAATGTTATGACATATGAGTAGTAAAAGCTTGCAATGCGGTTCTTGACTTGTGCTGCTTCTATGCTAAATTTATTGCTTATAAATTTGATGCAAACCATAATTTCTTTTTGTTTCTGTCGAACGCCATCATCGTTTTTCAGAAAGACCACGTGAAACTTATTTCACAGTATGGACAAAATGTATTTTACACTTTCAAAACTGTTGATAACGACAATTTATTAAACTTCTGATTTTGTGGTCGTGGCTAATGAGCCGCTGTCCAAAGGAGCACATTCGATTTGGATCTTATGTGTGTCCGTAGTCATTCGAAATTAATCATTATTGCGTGTCTAGAGCAAAGGTTGATCTGACGTGGCTTCAGCGCTATCGTTCGTCATTTTCCGTAATGGCGAAGTACACACAACGCATCAGTAAGGCAAAATGCGCGCTTGCGCACGCAGTCATTTCGTTAATGCTGTTGCTCATGATGATGAATTAACGACTGGCTCTTTGCAATGAGTAGGCCTTTAAACCAAGCACTCGTGTCACCCTTGACATTATTTACGGCCTAGTGCGATCCAAAACATGCTGCCACACAATGTAATATGCTTGAAGCATACTTCTCGCACTACATTACATTAGTTCAGGATGTTTTCCCGAAACTGCTTCAAGCAGGGGCGTGGCTTTGCCCCTAATCACCAGCTCGCGATGCAGAAGGCCTGAGCTCTGTTCACACTCACACTAAAGATCTTTATTAATTGTTTATGTTCATATACATCGAATTTTTTTTTTCAAATAGGCAGCATTGATTTTTTGCTCACAACCGGCGACGCCTCCACCAGCGTCGATACAGGAATTCCTGCGAAACAACTTTTTTCTTCGAAGCTATCGCATTAAAGGGGTGGTGCCCCCAGATTTTGAGGCTATCCCAAGCCTGTTGTGGGTTTCCTTTGTATTCAAGGACTCTCGACATGAAGGGTCGGACAAAACATACGCATAGAATATATTTTAATTCACTTTTAATAGCGTAGGTGTATGCCCACTCTCACAATCTAGACCCATTGCTTGCGCAGCAACAGTGACGTTTCAGAATAGGAGAAGGAATGACAGTTTTTGTGGCGTCATGCCATATCTGTAGTGACGAGTGTCTTGCGTCCCTTGCAGAAAAACTGTGCGTCCGTCAAGGACACTGGGTGCTTTCAAAGAGACACTCGACGCGTTCTTGTCCGGCAGAGACACCGTGCGCGTCCAACAGCGAAGCTCGTGCTCCTTCAGCGTATCGGTGCCTATAAAGGGCCGGCGCATCTAGCGTCATATAAACGCTTTGTTTCCTTCTTGGTGCCTTTTGCCTTGCCACTGCCTGAAGGCTACTGCAGCTTGCCATGGCGACTGTCAGCGAGTTTGTTTCGCTGACGCTTGTGTGGCACGTGCGTGTGAGAGCAGACGAAACTCAGCACGATGTGTGTCACAGCTTTGTGTGGTCACGTGGCTAAGCTGATTATGCATCGAGGTCACTGCCCAACTCAGCACCGCCAAACCAAAACCGAAAATGGTCCACGTAAGTAGAGCAATATTAAACTATTTAGCGAAAGTACACGAATCTTGGTGCGCGTATCATGCTTCCTGAAGCTGAAGGAAACGCTTACAGCAAAGAACACACATTCCACAAATTTGGTGTCACCACCACTTTAATAGAGCATCAAAAGATTGGATTGGATAAACTTTTATTTTTTTATTGGATAAACTTTTATTATTGGATAAACTTTTATTATTGGATAAACTTTTATTAGCGTCAAAAGATGTAAAGAACAAATTCGAATGAGCAGATGACTACTCCGTAACGAGCAGCGTGTCGATAAACTTTACGCCTCTGGAAAGTGAGTGCACGATTGCCAAAGGATCACGGAGCACACTAATGAGCCAGGGATAGTAGAAGCTACGAAATGACATGGGGCAATGCAGCGAAGGTGGGAGCCTAATGGTGCAATTCCTAGCCGCAAATAAGAGAATGTCTCAAACAGGATGAAACAGACTCAGGTTGCCCTGTCAAGCCGACATTACGTCTTCGACTTCATCAGCAATTTTACAGTCTTTCAGCGATATTGAGTGAGCTAGTTTTTCAGAGCAATGGTCATCATCTTTGCAGCCAAGTGCCGCACGCAACGGGCATGGTAAGGAGCGTAGCTTTGGGAATCGGTTCCCGAATAACATTTGCCAACAGATATCATCAATGCAAAAATCAGGTTGTCCGCAATAACATCTGTTATTTCCGATCTTTCTCATTCCATTGTGGTGAGGCGATGATGTTATGCGGCCTGCTAAGATGTGAATAAATTTCACCGCATGATATTTCAAAAGTCATTATGGCGACGAAATGCTTCACTTGTCACGATTTTTTCACAGTGGAAGGTATGGTAATATTTTGTTTGTTTTTATTGATACATTGCTTATTTACTTGTTACTTATATAGTGAAGACGAAAGAAAAACTAGGGAAAGATTTCGTCATTTCGGAAAATCTCCCTTTTACCTCACTTTTGCGGGAAAGATATTTCGGTGAACCCACAAGGATTCGCTGGTGTGCTTTCCTCTTGAAACTCTAAGTGACAAACTGGACATGCGATATTTACTCAGCGTGGTATCAGCCGCAGCTATTAAACCACCAAAACCAATGCTTGACAATGTCCACCAATCTCCGCATGCTCTGAAGTTCCATAGCAGTGCTTCTTCTCTCATATGATTCATATTGAAGAGGAAGATGTTTAACCTGGGCGTGCACGCCTAAGCATCTTTTCAAAAATAGCGATATTTTTTGCTCCCTAATTGAAAAGGCGGAGAAAAAGTTTTGCCAGACAGCTTCATTTTATTTGTAACTTTTATACTAGGAAACTTTTCAAAGCATGCTTCAGAAAATTAGGATATTTCTTAAGGTCTACGGACAAAATTAGTTGTTGCAACAGCTCATGCATGGGGTAACGAGAAAAGTGAAATATATCGACATAAAAGTGTTTACACTTCTCGAGATGTATCTAATGAGATATAAACTGAAGATTCGGATCAAATTAGTGGAAATGGTCTCACTGGTGAAGATCGTCGAGTGTCGCTGTTCAAGTTTTACTTCATTTGCGAGCAAACAAAGCCTTTCACAAGTCTTTCACTTCCGTTCTTAAAACGCCTGCTATTTATCCCATGATTGATCTAACCAATTAAATACTATGGCCACGGACAGCGCTACTTCATTAGGCTACCAAGGGAGTCAGTTTTATTGAAGTATACCGGAGCTTTGTGCAAGAGAGATCTGCCCACAAGTGTTTGAAGCATTTCAAAAAAAAAAAATCTACTCCAGCGCGTAACCATAGCTGACCCACAAGAGGGCATGTTTGACATCAAATCTGCACTCAATCATGCCTTCTGCAGATGCGAAGTCACTGGGTCGTTTCAAAGCACACTGCCGGGCAGTAGGACTGGTGCATGGACGTTGCCTCTCGGGATCGCCATTCTGAACTTTTCAATGGTACTGGTGTATCCGCTGTAATTGTAATCGGACAGCTAGTTTGAAATATACAAGCGGGAGATGCTTTTCAGCTTCGAAAACTTGACTCGGCACAGCTATGTCTTGTATGATGTGGTTCACATGAGCAAGTAAGTTAGTCAGTATGAAAAAAGAAAAGGTTTTATTTCATAAGTCTTAAATACGGCTTGTGTCCATCGGTACATAAAATAGAGCCTAACGTGTTGTTTCAATGCAAATATGAATGTTTTCGCGTGTTTTGATATTTTACAATAAGGTTGAGACTAAACAAGTCGTAAGCAACCCATAAATACTCATTAACGTACCAAATATTATACACACACTAAACATTTACACACACACACACACACACACACACACACACACACACACACACACACACACACACACACACACACACACACACACACACACACACACACACACACACACACACACACACACACACACACACACACACACACACACACACACACACATAGTACAACACAACAAAAAAATCACAGGTTGCATCTGGACGACGTTATTGTCGCTCTGACAGGACGAGATTCTGCTAGGAAAGGCTTGTTTCAAGTCCCTAATGGGTGACCTGTGCTAAAACGTCTAGCTGTGGTTTCAATAGGTCTAATAGGACTTCTCTCTTGTTCTGTTATTATTTAAGATGTGAAATATATTTTCTGGGCCTCATTTCACCATGAGCTTTTGGCGGGAAGATTTCGGCCGCTTACAAAATGAGATACAATGCCGAAGCTGCAATCGCCGTCGAGGGAATCCTTCCACGTTGATAATTCAGAGCGATTTTCAGGGAAAGACGCTTCACAGAAATATTCTGACGTTAACAAAGATTGAAAGATCAAGTCATTTCCATTCCCGGGCCACCACTGAACCTGAGAATGCAGCCACGTGAACCTCCACAATGGCCGCCACGTGTTCGCGCCCCCACTTCTCGCTGCACTACAGTCGGCAGAGTTGGCGTTCATTTCAATGTTAGCGAGGCTTGCTGAGCCAGTTTCAAATATGTGCTTTAAATAGAAATGAAGAAGGGTGCGTGTGCCGCTTTCAATTAGCCTAATACAGAGGTGTAGCGCGGACTTAAAACACCGAGTGACAGCGCGTGCTTCCAGTGCGGGCTATTCTAGGAAGGGAAATTGCAAGATGTTTTTCGCAAGCACTCAGTTAGTTGCGTCAACCACTAGGCTTGATGTTGTTGACATTGGGCACTCTGTATTTTAGATACAATAGTTTTAAATCTGTCATAAGTTGGATTTTGTGCTAATATTACAAGTTCGTTGACAGACTTGATCTGATAATAGCAAGAAAACAATATTTGAAGCAGTTGTCCAAGAATGCAGAGCATAAATGTAAAGTTTGAACGAAATTTTACGGTAATGTATCTGGAAGAATGCATTTGCATTATTTGCATTTTCATTGAATATGGCAGTCAAATGAAAACGATAAAATAACTTAACGCCTGTTTGTGACAACTTTGCTCGTTATGTCTCGCAGGTAGTCTCGACATTGCAAACCCTAATTCATTACTATGTGTGCAACAAGTTTCCACCTTACATAATTAGAGAGGGTGTTAAGTGCTGCATAATTTTTTCTCACGATGTTTCTTGAAGTGAATCTACGCATGCATTCCAGAAGAAAGCTTGCGAATATTGTATCTGTCTTTTAACCTTAGAGGCGTCTCTCCAAATTTCTTAGGGCGCTGTGTGGAATGCTAGGTTGGTTGGTTGATCAGTGCAAATGTTGACATTGTGAAGAAATTAAATTATGGCTGTTGCAATTTATCATACCACTTTTAGTCTGCCTGAACTAACTAGCACTTTGATACACGCAGAAAAGAGCTCGAAAAAGGCGGGCTCTAAGGTTAAGTATAAGCGATACTCGGCAGCAAAGATCCGAATGACTACACCGATAAAGTGACACCGCAAATATTAGCTTGGGTGCAGGAAATTGCCGCTTTCGCACCAAAAGCTGAATAGTTCTCAATCTTTTACCCTGAAAATGTTACAAGTGCGATCTTTCTCGTTGAAAGGAAGGTTTAGTCGCTGTGCTATGGACATCGATCCACACTGTCCTGTGTGTCGTGAAGAGTTTGCTTGTTAGCGCATGAGATCTGCCACCGTTCGGTGTTATAAAATGCCTCTTTTAATAAACAAGAACTCTCTCAGCACTTCCAAGCAACATACAGAGAAGTGCCCATCGTGCTCTTCAAGCACACTTAAAGCAGAAGCATCGCATTTCAGAATACTTGCTTTTATACAAACAAAAAAAGTAAAGATAGTTACATCACCTCAGTAAAAATACATCACAATTTTTATTAGAAGGTCATCAGCAGGTTATCCACTAAACATTTTATTTATTAGTGTGCAGTTCTTGTGTCAACTTTCACGTTATACAGCTTCGTCGTGTTTTTTTAAACAGATTTTTTTATATAAAATGCAGGTATCGCTTTGAAAATACAGGACTTCGTGGAATGAAAGATAATATCGAGAATGAATAATTTGCTGCTCTCCAATGTTTGAATAAAATAAAAAACAGCGTCTGAGCGGCGGTGTAGAAAAGAATAAAGTGTTTAAATTATGCCCTGCGAGCGTAAATGTGAAGCATCTGCACCGTTCTACTTGCCTTTTGTCGGGGTTTCAAAATGATGTAGCGCTACAATGTTTTCTTTCCAATGATCGTGGATAATCTTACATTGTGAATACCGTCACGTAAGCGGCCGTGTATGAGGATTAGGGTTTCCAAAACTTCCAAAAAAGGGAGCTCTTTGTTATTATCTGGCGTCATTTAGTCACCGAAGAAAGCCCGAACATCATTGCATGAATGCATTATATTCATACGCTCCCGTTTGTGTTTCGTTCATAGGGGCATGAATTCACAAAAAAAAAACAGGGCAAAGCTGCTGCTATTGTGAATAATCTCCTCTTTTATCAAAATGGGAGTACTTTTTTTATAATAGAAATATTGTTGAGGAAGTTTTGATGGAGCAGCATGTTAACCAAGACGTATATTTTGTCACTGGCCTCTTCATTGCGTTTCTTCTCGTGTTATCAATTACTATGCTTTATCTGATCACCAACTATTTGTTCTGTGCACAAACAGGTCTAGCCAACATACGAATGCTAGCTCTTGAGAACTTCGCTTGCCCATGTGTCGGCAAGATTAATCTTTTTCAGTGAAAGCGAGTGAAATTTTAACTTACGCAAAATATTTCCTTTTAGGAGAAAAAAAAGAGTAATGCGAAAAACATCCTGTTTTCTTTTCAGGAACTCTTGGTTAGAATTTTGGAAACGAAACGATTGGGTGCTCCGAAATTTCATTGTCTCATCTTTTTTTTATGTCTTATGTATATGTGACGCTAGATGTGAGAGACGTCACTTGGCCCATTCGTCATGTTCTTGTTCTTGTTGCCCTTCACTTGTGGCTCATACCCACTGTGGGGGATCGGCCAGTAATTGAGTGGTCTTGTAAAGTATTATTTATTCCATCCTGACTTCTTTCTCGGCTTCTACCAACCATCGCTACCTTCGTACGTCACATTATATGTACAGGGTGTCACACATAACTTGAGCCAAGATTTTTAAAATGAAATGCACTTCAGTGGAGAATTAAACCAAGCGCGTACTACTCGCATTAGCCTGGAGGTACTGAGGCTATATTTTATTTCTCACCTTACAAATAAAATAATATTTCTTAATTATCTATTAATTCTGGGCTCATAACCCCAAATATGAACACTGAGATGTTTAGCACTTTCAGAAACCACCGACAAAATTGTTTCCTATACGGCAATACGTCTAGCGCTGTTATTTTTTCAGCGTTGTAAAGAAAGCCTATATCAGCAGTATAGCACTGCGCTCGCGGTATGTTACATGGCTTATTTTCACATTTTGCGGGCTTTCTTTAGAGCCTAAGTAACTACTGGATAGTGCGAGTAGTATGCGTTTCGTTTAATTCGCCTGCTAAGTGTCTTTCACACTCAGAATCTTGGCTCAAGTTATGTGGGACACCGTGTATGTATACTAATATATATATATATATATATATATATATATATATATATATATATATATATATATATATATATATATATATATATATATATATATATATATATGTCAAGCGAGAATGTGCCTCATGTCGTCTTTCTCGCTGTCTTTCTTGCTTCTTCAGCGTGATGTATATTTGTAACAGTATATATATACATAGATTATGATAATAAAGAGAGATGGGTTCGGTGCGATAGATGATTCAAGAGAAGGATGCACGCACGAAATGTGGATTTATTAACGTTTTGGCTCGTGGACCAGCCTTCGTCAGAAGCATTCTCACGAAGGCTGGTCAAAGCTGGAGACAGAGAGACAACGCCCGTTCGCTGAGCTGGTTGTTGTTTAAGTTCGTTCTCCTCGTAATCCTGCTCACTTCGCTCGCCCCAGTGCAGCAGTGCCGGTCTTGCTTCCATACACTCGGCCACGCTGCGACAATACCCGGCTAGCAGCTCTGGAGGGCGGCATCGGCTATTGTGTGTCAGTCGGTCACGGCTGTTGGGTGGCGGATGGTCTTCTTCCCAACGCTGAAACTTGACTAGATATTCTTGCAGGGATATCTGTGAAAGGCGGCATTGACAGTGCAGTGGCGGTCACACATGTGCATGCCATGACTTGTCTAGCCGAGTTGGCGAAGTTTCAGGGGGACGACCCTGGTTGTACCGGCGTGGTCTCAATGCCGGCTCACACCTGTCCTGTCGATGGACAATAATTTCCTGATGAGTGGTTGGCGACACAGATGGTCTGCGAAAAATACGAAGCTGTCTTCTGAACGATTTAGTGCGTCCGTCTTCGAACCATGGTAGTTGGAGAGGGCCTTTAGGTTCAAACGTTTGAAGTTTTTGTAGCGTTTGGGGTCTTCTCTGGAGCTTAAGAGGTGGACGTCCGCACACTCTGCCAAAGAATGTGGAGCGCATGATATCGGAGATGTGGCTCCCACGTGGGAAGGCCGATCTTGTTGGCTTTGTCTGCAGGTTCTAGTTTGTGTTGAAGTGGAGTTACCTGTACGGCAGCAGTCGGTGCGTTCGTGTGGTCAAGTGATGGTTAGCGTGATAGCAGCCTCTCCGACTGATGTTCGTTTCAAACGCTCTCAGTTTCTGTCAGCATGGCGGTGACAACACATGCTGATGCACCCTCAGATAGTTGTAATGGTGCACAGCTTCCGGGGTGAGTTTCACCGTCAGGGAAATCGATGATGTTTTCCGCCGAGAAGTCATACAGCACAGCCGCAGCGTCAGGATGGTGCCCTTCACGATCGCGGTTTTCTAGAGGGGGCAAAGTGGTGGAAGCCCGAGCTGTGCGATCGAAGTTGTATGCTTCGCAGCTCTCATACGGGATAGCGATTTGGTCAGTTTCAAGGACGTCGTTTGAGCAACGCCCTTCACGAGATCTGTCTTCCGTAGTGATTTAAGGCCGTGATGAACTTCGGTCTGGTACCAACGAAGAGTCTGGAAGCTCAAGTGGGAACTGGAGCGCACAGCTGGAGCGTCGAGATGGAACCCTTCTTGAGCTCTATCATTGGTACCAGTCAGGTTGCTCTCAATGCTGGCAGATATGTGAGAGGGAGTCCAGCCAAAATCAACAATCAGCTTGCAGCTCCAATCCACTCACGATTGCTGCCACACGCCTTCGTACCTATGCCACGCCGCGGCAGGATTTTGAAGGCGGTCTATGGCTAGCACCACTTCTGCTGTTCGGTCCATCCTTTTTGAGCTCCGAGAAAGATCATGGTAGTCACACAAACATCGGCATCGTCCCGAAAGCCACGAAATGGCGGTAGGTGACAGGCAGCTAGCGATGGTGATACGGCTGCCGAAACTCTAGAGCATATCAATGCCAAGCAGCCGAGTTCAGTATGAAAGCTCTATGAGGGTAAACCGGAGCTTACTGCGACTCTAGAGTGGGCTCTTTTTATGGTCTTGAGAGGCCACTGTTGCCGACGCCTCATAGATGACGTGAAGTCGGGGCAAGGCCGCGGTGAACAGCTGAGATGTCGGCTCTGTTGAGGCACTGACTGCGACGTGGACTAGCGCGGTGGTGCAGGAAAGCTCGGCGGGTCTTTCGGGCGAACTGCATGTGGAGCCAGTGCTGAGATTCGAATTGTAGTCCTCGATCATCGTACTCACTCCGGTGTTGCCACTGGCTGAGGGAGCTTGGACAGCTGACCTGAGCGGCTGAGGTGGTGTGGGAGTACGGAGTGAGGTGCTGTCGCTGGAAAAGCGTGAACGGCATTCGTGGGCAATGGTAGGCAATGCACTGTCTTAATAAGACTGCGATGAGCCTGCCCATGAGCCATAGAGAAGGCCTGGACGCCATCCTCGAATGGTGGCGTAGTAGCGGCCGGCCGTAGGGAGGTCGTCGGCTTCAACCCGTGGTGTGAGCTGGGGTTCTCTAGAAGGCAAGCCCATAGAAGCGATGACCCACGAGGACGCATTTACGGTTTGTGGGTCGTAGATTGTGTCGTTGTAGGGACTGAGACAGAGAGACAACGCCCGTTCAGCAGTGCCGGTTGTTGATGATGATGATGAATCCCCAGCCATGGCTCATACCGACCCACTCAGGGCGATCGGCCAAGATTTGATTACATAATTCAGTGAGACTTTTTTATATTCAATAATAATAACCCCCCCCCCCCCCAAAAAAAAAAGAAAAGGCACCCTAGGTAGAGGGAAGGAGTGCAATAATTGTTAGCAACTCCTTCAGATCAGACAATGCATTCGTTATCTAGGACCGGATGCGCATGGGTAAACAAAACGCCTGTTGTTTATGTTGAGGTATTCCTGCAGGAATAAAGCTCATGCAATTAAAAACTATTCTTTACTTTCAATAGGATAATTACAAACTGCATGATAAACGTTCTTGTGGCCGAAGCCGAGATATGAGGCACCGAAGGAAAGTATATTCCTTATTGTGAAATTCAGGCCCCAGGCTAGCGAATGGGATGACTAAAACTATTTTTCTAAGCAATCTGTATCGGCGACATGACAAAAAGTAGTTCTCTATTGTTTCTGATTATGAACAAAAGTTTGGTTGCGGTGATATCACCAGACCAGCCTATGTGAATAGAAATTTAACGGGGGGACACGACATCTAAATCTGGGTATAATGACTTCCAACTGTCTTTTAAGACAACAACGGATTTTCCACGAAAATGTTAAGTCAGTAAATTCTGCCGATTACGTTATTGTTTCCATAGTGTCTATACGAAACGAACGTTTTCTGTATCTTGCCGCAGTTATTGTGGCCACTTCGGGAAGGACCGATAGTACTGGACCATTTAGCGCCACTCGTGCAAGATAGTCGGCGATTTCATTTACTTTTAATCTACAATGGCCAGGTACCTATAATAATTTCAGTAGCTGCAGCTGAGGAGGGACTTGCATAAGGGGCGTCTTCAAGTCCTTAGATTTTGTTGATGCTGTAATCGACGTGCACACTGACAGAAAATCCGTTATTATGGTAGCGTTATGGGCGTTCAAAGGTAGCTTCTGCAGTGCTAGAACTATTGCCAACAGTTTGGCTTAAGAAACGGAGGTGAAATCTGGTAATCCTAATGAAAAAGACCAGTCAAGCGAGTGAGAATATTACCTACACCTGTCTTTTCATTCATTACTGAAGCATCTGTGGCTATAATATTATTCGTTTCTGCGTGTGTGAGATAAGTCTGCAGCCATCTATTACGACCTCATATGACTGCAATTGGGCTTCGAGGGGAAACTCATATAATTCTATCTTAAAACTCTGACTTGAAACCTGCACTGCAAGCGCATCTCGTGTTTTTACATTTATCCTATCTAGTTTTTTCTGGACAAGAGTACTCTGAGGTGTTAGAAACTGGGGCTGATGGGTAAAAATAAAAAAAAGGTGTCTGGATCATTTCTAAAAGCATATCCAGATCGCCTTAGCGCATAGGTATAAAATTTCAAAAGTGCCTGGACCGTTAGGATACGGAAACGACAAGGCAATGTAGGCAACCGTGCTTCCTGATACAAAACATTGTTACAAACCTAGGAAGCCCTAAACATAATCTCAAGGCTTCTCGTTAAAGCATTAACATATAATTTTTATAAGCAAGGCTAACTGAGAACAATACGCACCCAAATTCTAGTATTCGTCGCATATACATTTATATATCTTAAACATTGTGTTTCTGCGTAGACCATATGCTTCGTCTGCGAAAAATTCCCAAGGCACGATGGGCTCTAGATGCCATGGTTTCGATGTGGTGAGTCCAGTTTAGGTTGCCGTTACAAATTACTCCCAAATATACAAGAGATTCCACCTGCGGAATTGGCTCTTGTTTATAACATATTTAGATTGAGATAGGATCGGATAACGGGAATATCAATACTGCACTCTTATTTACATTTAAGGTAATACAGACTTTCTCTAGCCATATCTCCAGCATATTCTCATATCTGTGTAGATTTCAATATAAAGATTATGTGTCACTATATGCCGTGGAAATGCTATATCATTGACATATACAAACACCTTAACGTCCTGGCAATGCGGGATTGAGCTCATTAATATCTTGAATTGAACTGGTGATAATACAGGACCCTGAGGGGTACCACGAGTTTGTTTGCACTCAGACTATGCGCAACCATCTTTAAGACAACAAAACTCTCTTCCCCTCCAAATTCCTTCACACACGCACTTATATATTTTGGGAAATGACGGCTCTCCAATATGTCTAATAAAACTGAATGTTCACACTATCATATGCTTTGGCTATATCTAATGTCACTAGTGCAGCATGTCGTCTTCTTTTGCGAGAAGTTGAATGCGGCTTCATAAATCTGCGTGTGAACACCAGATTGAACCATCCACTGTGAAGTCAATTTGATTTGGGTTTATTATTAACCTTTCCGCCATCCAAATTATAATTCTTTAATGAAGCACTCTCTCAATGAGCTTCATTATATTAGATGTATAAGAAATGGGTCGAATGTTTTGAATGGATTATCCAAATCAATATCTTTTTCTTGTACCAGCACTATTTTAGCTAATTTTCACTCATACGGAATCTAGACTTATCTTAGCAAAAAATTTACAGTGTTTTGCAGCTCACATGGTGATTTAAGTAATATTTTTATCATAGCAGCTGTGATGTTATCCAAAACAGGAGCTGATGAGGGCAAATCTTGAATCATTTGCGCTAACTATGCCTCGTAACTATAATAAATTTCATCGTTAACGCTGGCTTTTAGAACGTAAGGCTTAGTTGATGGAAATCTACACTTCAGGACTTTAGCTATAATTTATAAAGATTTTTTCCTTCCTTCCGAAAACATAATCTCAAATTCTATATCTTTTAGAGATGGCAACATTTTACGTGATCTCATGAAAGTTGCATAGAAAGAAAATAAAAGTACATCCTTCAGCTAAAAATGCCTATGATTTCTATCATACAGAAATCTCTGGACGAATTAAAATTGACGTAAGTCTAGTCCAGATTTTATTATCAGTCAACGTTCTTGGAATGAAACATAAAAAATATAAAGAACTACGGTGACCGATTAACTTTTTATTTGGTTGGTGAGTATCTCTTTCTTCCTATGTTAAAGCTGTACATGGTGAGCGACTGCAGTTTTATTTTGCTGAACTTAACCGTTTTCCTTGATCGACCATATGTTGAGTGGATATTGATAAAAAACAACTGTTAACACAATGGCTAAACGAATCGTCCACCACATTTCAATGAAAATTTGAGAGCCTAGATTAGATCACTATTAGATTTAATAAGGAATCTTGTTTACCATCAAGCAGTGTAGGACCAGTGTGGCCAGTGAAGCAGTGTATGAAGCAGTGATGAAGCAGAGAAAGACAGCTAAAACTAAGAACTGACAAGTAAAAAATGATAAATTGCACTGAAGACCAATATGAGTGTCTCAGGCAATATGCATAATGAGATTCCGAAACAGAATCTGCAGATGAGCTTCCTTATCTATTCCTAATTGAGGGTTGTTCTATAAAAGATCACACTTATTTGCTTAATTAGCAATTTTGTGTGTTCTAGAAATCTATCTTATATATATTTCGACTTCCCTGTTGTCAAAAAATAAATTTCAAATATCCTCCCCACAATGATCATGTTTACACTTGCAGGTTTGATATGGAAGCAACTGCAACCTCTAAGTCTAGTCTTACAACCTCAACACTCTAGTCGTACGTGGTCCTTTCATTAAACAACTTTTATCTTCACCTTACATGACGGAGTTGACTGGGAGATATGGGAGAGGCCTTTGTCCTGCAGTGGGAGTCGCCAGGCTGATGATGATGATGATCTTCATCCTCCCTTCTTGATTACTTTTGCGTTTCCTGCACCACGGTTTCTTTCAATATTGAGACAGTATTTTTATTGCTTTTCTTTTTTTGTTTCTCCACAGCACATTCACATCCTTGTTCTTTCCTTCCTAATGATGACAAGCCGTTTACTTGGGACCGTACTGCCGGTCGCGGTGTTTATGTGTGGTTCCTTTGTGTTTTATTTGTTATGTGTTATAGGAAGCGTCAGTCTACTTTCGACCAGCTTACAAAAGAACAGATGCCTGTAGTGAAGTCATGGACTTTATGTGCTAACAGTTTCAGTGTATTTGCTATTTATATCCCAAAGCATTGCCTACGTTCATGTCATTTGCTGTATGGCCAAGTTTCTCAGGGCTTCCCACTTTACCTGTCCAGATGACAATGACAGAGGTTTTCCAATCAAATTAGTGCGTTACTTCCTTGAGGTATCTCTGAATCGATCGGCGGTTCATTGATGTAGCTCCCGGTAAATGACATAGCCGTCCTCACTAAGGATGAAGCATTTCTCGAGGCCTAGCTGGAGGGCTAATTTCTTGTTCGCTAGCCAGCCCATTCGGGAAATGTGTTTTGTTTTGTTGTTACTTTCTGGTAAAACGCAGCTTATATGTTTGCATAATGAAACTCTGTCGATGGGTAACGTACTTCGTTTGCTCAGTACAAAAAACACACATACACAGAAAAGAATAAGCAAACAAGTCAGATATGCAGTGGGGAAATAGAAAACACTAGTTCACCGCTTGAATGCGTAAGGAACGTAGAAACCTGCAGCTTAGCATTCTATAGTTGAACATTGTTTGGTGTAGCCAGACGGTATCTATTGGTACGTACAGTGTGAGTGTGTGAGTTCATTTATGCACTGTAAGGCTAAGAGACCTAAGTTTGAGCTTCTCAGTTAAGTAACTGCGATGGCCTTCTAAGGCCCATTCCACATAACTTCTTCTTTGTTAGTGCGTTTCTAGATTTCGTCAACTGGCTTCTTTAATGATATGTACTTATCATGCAAGACTGAATTGTTTTCCTGCGAACATATTTAGCGTCGGATATTATTTCATGAATACGGGACCAATGCTTCAGGTTATGCCTGAAGATATACACTATAAGTGTACAAGTACACAACATTGAGAGAAAGTGCAAGGAGCGAAAGATGGCTGAACAAAAGGAATGGAAGAGAAACAAACTAAGAGATTATTTTCGAAGGGTTATTTTGAGATCCTCGAATCATGTAGTGAAGTCCATGTTATTATTATATTATCTATATTATCACATGACACACATTCTCAAACACAGCAGGACACAGAAGCAATAGGGAGAGAGCCAGTAGTTTACTACAACCTGAGGGGCACGACACTTTCCTACTTTATCGCCAGTCGCGGGAAGATAGAGGAACGGAAAATAGACGGAAAGAAGAAGGAATGAAAATAGGAAACCAGATGGTTGAAAAAACCACTAACTCAAAAAGAATCCATAAACACCCGATTTTTCATTTATAAAACGTTAGAGAACAGAGACTTGGCCTGGCTCATACGTCATTTGTTCATTTCATATCAGGTGCACTTCTTGATCGTCGGTTTTTACCAACTA
Organism: Rhipicephalus microplus; assembly: GCF_013339725.1. Classification (NCBI taxonomy): domain Eukaryota; kingdom Metazoa; phylum Arthropoda; class Arachnida; order Ixodida; family Ixodidae; genus Rhipicephalus; species Rhipicephalus microplus. The sequence continues at coordinate 46,782,229 of NC_051169.1, read as the reverse complement.
TCGCTACCTTCTTACGTAACATATATAAACTATGATATTTATATAATGCAATTTGACCTAACTGAAATGCGGAGTCACCCTTCCCAATAGTAAAGAAATCTGGTTATAAAAATAGGCAATTGTTTGTGTTGCCAAGTGTTTGTGCTTTGTTACCATGTTACAGATCACACTTGTATGTGTGTAATAAGTTACTGACCCTTGAATAACGTTATTGTTTGGTGAAACTTGTCGTACACGAAAAAGATGGGCAAATAAAGTAAGACATAACAATACGCTTACTTACAACAGAGTGTTTATAAGCACAGAAGGAGTATACGTTGACCAGTGCTCGCAGGCTCTTAGCGTTCGAGTTGGGCCGACATAGGGAAACCAAATTCAAAGATGACTAGTGGGCGAGAGTCGGCTAATTAACGCAATAGAAATTCTGTACATTGAAGTGAGAAGTACCTCAGAATTTCATTTGGTTTAAGAATACAAACTTTTTTTGGTTAGATAAATAGATGCTTTGCTGATATGAGAAGCTCCTGCTTTCGTTATTTTTCACTTCCTCGGTAATCTCACAGCTTGCCTTATTGTTGTTAGTTCTGATGACGATGTAAGTATTCCAAGTGCCTAATTTCACTGTGTCGGTCAAGCCAAGCATCTCGGCACCTGCCTGCGCTGACAGAAGTGAATGTCCCGCCTCTGTGTAAGCTAATAAACATTCTGTTCGTAGTGAGCGCATCGTGCGTTCATCACTTTGTGTAAGCCCCGCTGCGGTGCTTTAGTGGCTAAGGTACTCGGCTGCTGACCCGCAGGTCGCGGGATAGAATGCTGGGCGCGGAGGCTGCATTTTCGATGGAGGCGAAAATGTTGTAGGCCCGTGTGTCCATATTTGGGTCTAGGTTAAAAGACACCAGGTGGTCGAAATTTCTGGAGCCCTCCATTACGGCGTCTCTCATAATCATATGGTGGTTTTGGGACGTTCAACCCCACAAATGAATCAATCTATCACTTTGTGTAATTTTTGCGCGCCATAAAATTCACCATCTGCTACTTGCAACAAGGCAATTTTTACGTGTTTACATGTTCATATCATTTTTCACCTAAGAGTTGACTTAATAGAGGAGTGAGAAACGGAAGGAGCTAAAGTGACATACTTATCCTCATTTACGCTACTGCTGAAGCCCGTTTGCAATACCTTTTCATTAGATTTGTGCAGCAGTGTTGAAGCTCGACCTTGCGTCTGTGAGTTGAAAAGCCGAGTTGTCTAGTCAATTAGGCTTTACAAGCCGATAGAATAGGATGACAAAAAAAAAAACACGACTGGCGCTTCTTTTCTCCGCCTGGACTTCGAAAAGTCTAACGACTCCCAGCATTCTCATCTCCCGGTGCGCAAGCTAAAAGCAAGATTTGCCGAGCACAGCCTGCATTGACAATTTCGCACTGTAATTAGCTGACACCAGCCTACAATTTCCTAAAGTGCTGCATATTTTGGCGGGAGCGTTCTGGAGCGCCGCTCTTTGCTTTTACCGGCAGGAACTGAATATTCACGTCGGAGGCAAGGTTACCTAACTTGCCTTTTTTTTTCTTCTTTCGCGTGCCATTGCACGCGGCTGCCGAATAGCCCCGTGAACCATCGGCATTGAAAGACGTGGGCCCTCGGATCAGGGCTTTTTCCACGTGTCATCTCCACTCCGACAACCATTGACTGCTTCCTTGCCTTTCAGAAGCTCCGAGAGCATTAGGCAAAAAATACCAGCCGTTTGTCTTATCTATATTGCATTTCCATGATTTCTTTTTTTTACTCACGTGTTTACCAGTTGTGGAACTTTCAACAAATTAAAAACGCACTGTGTTTTCCAGCTAGTTTCATAGTTGGATAGAGAGATAAAAAATAAGGAAAAAGGTGGGGAGTTGTTAAACAGGGCTGAGCCCCGGTATGCCAACCTACACTGGGGAAGGGGAGAGGGAGAAGGATGGTTATAGAGGAGGAGAAAAAAGTCACTGACTGGGCCGATTCATAGTTAGAGAAAGATTGTTTTAGACATGGGCTTAGAGGAGAACTCTCGTGAATTTTCGACCACACTGAGATAATTCTCTTTTCAAATAGTATTAGCAGTCTTGGCAACTGCAAGGGTTGTTCATTTTGCCTAGAAACTCGTGAATAGTTTTCAATAAAAAATGTAACGAGGAGTAAAAAAAAACGAAACAGGGAGTGGCTCCGTTCTCTATAGTGGCTATTGAATAACGCCGCAAAATGCATGTTTGATGGCGTCATTAAAACCGCTACACACCGCCATGGCTGACAGGGAGTAAACATAGCTCACGGGCCTCTTCCGACGCGCGAAAATAAAGTTGATGATGTAAATCGACGTTATACCAAGCTGTGCCAGCTTGTCTGAACTAACTGGTGACAAGTTCAGCGATGATTGTAGCTACTATCTGAGCGCGGAACCATCGTCTTTTGATACTGACCCCTTGGTGCGTGAAGGATCTGACTCGCCCCCAATCGATCTCCTCGTTGCTCAATATTGTACATGCTTAGCCCGTATTCAAACACGTCCCCTAACTTTACTTGCGAACGCCTTGAATGCCACTCAAACTCGTTTCAAGCGCGCTGCATTGAAGGCCGTGGCTAGTCAAGTTCAAGTCAATGAACGTTTATGAATACGGGGGTTAGCGTATGACCCGACATCAACGCGGACAAAAACCCTGTATGCAGCTCACAAAACCTAACTGTGCTCGCGCCGTCGTCACCTTCTAGAAGAAAGCGCGCGCTGCATCTGTCTGCTGAACAAAGCGTGGTTTCGAAAAAGAGTAGGCACTCGCGTCACATGCAAAGGGTGGCCCACGTTTGCAAGTGTAACTCCAGAAGGGGTCACCTTTTTCAAAGCTTGGTTTTTAACAAAAAAAAAACTGAATTAGTTACGGTTGTATAAACTGGCACATATGACTACGGAACCGAAAAGAACAAATGTTCAAAGTTTTATTGAAATCGATGAATATCGAAAAGTCAACGAAGCTCCCTTTTGACGCCATTGTTCCAAGTTAGAATGATTTTGTAAGGGATACATTACAGGCAAAGTATGCTTGTGTTACCAAGACGAGTTTAGATAAGACGAAAGTGCTGCGTGCAGAACAAAATTATAAAATAAACAAACGGGAGGCTGTTGTGCACTCACAAGTAGTGCTATGAACACACACACACACACACACACACACACACACACACACACACACACACACACACACACACACACACACACACACAGACACACACACACACACACACACATACACACACACACGCCCACACGCACGCACGCACGTCCGTTAATTCACCCACTGATGCATCCCTGCATAACCAACTAAACTTACCCGAAGACCAGGAACCCTATTACTCACTCCATGACTCAGCAGTGAATATTCAGCATCCCCGAAAAGGCAGCAGAGACCATACTGCCGGGGCTAGGAAACGATATGCACATGCTATTTTGCTATAATTTTTGGCAGACTAAACCATTCCTGAAAGACACTAACTAACCTACAGACTGCTGCTAAGTGAGCCGCCTGGAATACATGACGACAGCACCAGTGGTGTGAGCCAAGTAAATGAAATATAAACTAGTCGACGCCTGCGGCGAATGTTATTAGAAACGGCACTGGTGCGTGGCAGTACGCGCGAGGTCCCAAGAGTGGGGAGTTAAGCTTCGCGCTGCATAAAGAATGTTTCGTCCCGCCACAGTTTTCCCTGGCTAGCTGGAGTCCGTAAAAGCGGTAAATGCATGACGCAAGTCCTGCATAACATATGCTCTCTAACACGGTGTATATATCATCATTTGTGTAGCTCTACCAAACTTGCGCGGGAACCGGTAGGCAGCTTTCTTTTTCAGCTGTGTTACACACAGCTGAAATAGATATCGCGGCAGTTGAACTTATCTTCTATTAGGAACGATATGGCTTTATCTATTAGGAATTAAAAAAGGTAGGAAAACCGAAGCACGTACAGGACAACTCCAGGCCAAATGGAATGTAGGCCGCAAAAAAAAAGCCAAGAAGGAGGCTTGTTTTCTAAATATGTTATTCGCAGATGTACTGGGTCGTCAAGATCATCTCATACTTTGTCAATATCAAATCTTCAGCGGCCAAAAGTTCCATGGGTAAAAATGAGAAGTCATTTGAAGTGAACAAAGAATGAAGGTAATAAAAACAATGAAGGTAATAAAACTTTTTGTCAATGCGATTTTAAGTTGAAGTAAATTGTAAGTAGTTTAAAAACTCTTAAATTCATAGAGGAATAATGTTCAGAAGTTAAATGAAAAACTTTATGCCTAGGCTTCAGGCAAAGTTTTTAAAAATTATTAATAGTCCGCAGCACGACTAATGAATATATATGTACCCGATGATGAAGCTTGTATATTTATACAAACTTGATGATATGAATGAATATAAATATACAATAAACAATATTGGATGCTTTCGAGAGAGCAAGCAATAAGTATTAGATCAAAACTTTGGTCCATGTTTCATCTCATGCACCGTAATGTCGCAATTATTCACGCAGTTGATTTAGATCATCCTTACAGTCCATGTTGATCCTCAGCATCAAACAGAGTGGAGATGATCGAAGATGATCTGAATCATCTCTGCAAACAGACATCGACTGGTGTAAATGTTGCCCTATAAAATACACAAGGGGTTGTTACGTATGTTTAGCAAGACGTTCACGATTTCACCTAATTGAGAGGAAGGTAGCACGTTGTTTGAGACAGTAATCCCATAGAGCCGAGCTCCACGCTTCTGCTGTAATGACGGTGTTTCGTGAAATTAGGCGATGCGCTCTTTATTAGTCCTTCCCAGGATGACCAAAAGAAGCTATCAGAGCAACGGACACTCCGGTAAGCTAACCAAACAGTGAGAGGATAACAATGAAAGAAAGACAGGGTGGATAACAAGGTTCGAGTCTGGTAGGCCACCTTGCATTGCGTAAAGGGGAGAGGGAAGGAAAGTTATGGAGGAGGAGGGAAGGGAAATTATTAGAAAAAACATCCACATGCGCACACATTCAGGGAGTTCCATTCAAAGTCGTTTGTACAGGCCGGTTGAACGCAAGAAGCGCAGGAGTGCCTTCACAGCCTTCTTCTGCGACATGAAGTCCTGTCGGTAGCGTAGGATTCTTTCTTCCGGAAGAGTCTGGTTGTCCAGTTCATCTAGCACATTGCAGAGTGACTGTCTCTGCGAGCAGTATTGTGGGCATTCACACCAATTGAGCCAAGTTGTATCGTCACTGCCGCAATGGTCGCATGCAGCAGTGTCAGCCATTCCTATGCGGAACGCGTACGCATTGGTAAATTTGACGCCCAACCACAATCTGCACAACACAGTAGCGTTTCGTCGGCGTAACTCCGGAGGAATTCAAGGACTGAGAGTTGGGTCTAGGGCAAAAAGAAAACATGTAGGGGCTATGGCCTGATACAGTACTAACAGCTATCCACAAAAAGTGCCTTTACCAGCACGGAATTTTATTATCGTGCAAGTGGTCATGTTTGCTGTCCAACACAACAGAAGTACCATTCACGGCCATATTACTAAAATTTTTGAGTCTATTACCTGTCAATCGGGTATTTTGTAGAGCCGTTCTTACAACTGCGGTTGTAGACGTACCTTCTCATTGTTATGCGATGCAACACTTCTCTCACTTCTAGGTACATAGCAATGACAATAAAAAATAAACAGGTCAATTGCATTGCTCAACTTAACTTAATGCTTCCTTTAGGCAGCGCACTGAACAATACATGCAAGAAAAAGTTAATATGACCCGTCTGCAAAAATATTCCTATCATTTGCCGTAAATTAAATAAATATCTGGACAGTGACCCCATGATATTTCATGGGGTCACTGTCCAGATATTTATTTGACTCTCTAATTGCACATTTACGTACTTCATAGTGCTTGTGAAAACTATATTTATGTACCATGTTAATTTATTTACATACAGTCGAGCATGCAGGTTACCACTGTCATTTGTAGATTTTCATGTGCTGGCCATTGAGTCATTTTGACACTTATGACACAGCCAGTTCATGTCGATGATCCACTTTTGTAAATTCACCTACGTATGGTAATAGGTGGCAAATATGCAATATATAAATGTTTTCAGTAGTTTGCTGGGCTAGTCGTGATACTGAACTTTGATGCATCTCGAGCACTCAAGAAAAGTAAGGGAAAAGAATACGCTGTATAGGAAGACACTTACTGTCCCTTTGATTACTGCCCATTTTCTTTACGTGTCCGCATTTTGTTTTCTATTTTGCTGAAGCACTTTAATTGCGTCAATATATAAAAATTAACTTTCTCTATATGAACCACAAACGCTACCACTTTATCCTGAGTATCTAAATGCTCACTTTATATAAGTAGGTAAACTTTTTTGTTAATTGTTTGCTCAAACATCGATATGCCGAAGACTTTCTGAATTTTTTTTTTTGTAGTGAAGTGAAAGCAATGATTTCAGCTGCAATGGCATACCTGCCATTCATAGCTAAAAACACTTCTCTTCAGAATGCACTACGACACATTGGACAATTCGTACTATGCATACGTAAGGCACGCATAACCGTAAGTATAACATTTGCGTTCACGGTCTTCTGGGGAAACGAAAAAAATATATTTTGCTCCAATAAGCAACCATTTGCTTTACTTATAGATTGACTTTGCTCTCCTTGTTCTCCCGTCCTCACCAAACTTTTACTCGAATTCTTCACCGAGTGCATGCATGGCACTACCGCGTCACGAAGAGATTTCTAGAAGTTCCTGAAATTCCTTTCACCGCGTGACATACCTACGTCCCGCTTTTCGCTGAAGCTTTGATGCGATCTCGTGTTTCAGTGACTCAGTTTAACTTACTAGTTCACGTTTTTTCTTGGCTTTAGTGCAATCTTGACCCTTCTTTCTTCACCTTAGTGCCACTCTTGCTTTCTACATGTTTAGTTGTTGGTTTCGGACGAAAAAAGCCTCGTACTTCAGCCGCTTTTTATCTCAGTTCCTTTTTTTCCACCCACTGTCGAGTGCCTGATAGTGGACAGCGTCTCGTAGCCAAGCGGTAACTTTTTATAGTCTCTCCTTCTCTAACGCTTGGACTTCTAAGATGCATTTCTGGCGGAGTCCAAAATTGCTTCCGCGTCAGATGCCATCGGCGCCATGGAATGGAGGACGCGGTGTAGAGGTATTTTACTGCAAAACGTGGTAAAACGACAAAGAAAAAAATGTTTCCGGAGATGTATGACACCTGCCTGGGGGAAGGCGTGGTGCTAAGTGAAGAAGAAAGCATCAAGTGGCGCACCAACGTTTTACGCAGTTGTGGCCAAGTGGCTTGGGTTTCTGAATCCTTAATATTTTTTGGTTCTTTTTTTGCCGTTTACGATATGTTATTTCGTCCAAGCGCAGGCCATATCAAGTTTCTAAGGTTTGAAGACGGTAGTGTGTTCATCACAGTACGTAGCTTTGGACACCACATTTAACACTACGTTCTTGGGTTTGGTTTAGCTTTTACACTGTGGTCGTGGGATGTCACCGTAGATAAATCAAACACAGGGTGTATATTATAGAAAACTCCTTAGTGAGCACACCATGATGCATTAAATATTTATAAATCATCTGAAACTTGGGAATCAGTTTAACCGCCCACGAATCTATTATAAACGTGAATGAGAAGAACAGAGAATGACAGCCACGATACATACGCCAGAGTATTGGTTTTCAAACTTGTATGACCTCGTAACATCTTACAGCTTGTATACACCCGCGCCTACACGTCCCAATAGGTGACTTATTTCGAAATTCGCCAAAAAATAAACCACAAACATGGAATGAAATAGGAATGGCGAAAACTGCCTTGGAAGAAACACCGAGATTACATTAAAACATACATGCAAGTCAGTAAATGATCTGCACATACTTTCTTGTTCCTTTTTTTGTCTTTCTTACTTTCTTCTTCAGTTTCTTTACCTATTGTCTTTCTGTCATTCTCGTTTGCTTGCTTTCTTGCTTTTTATTCACATTGGCATAGTGGCTACATGTCTACACTATGTAAACTTGAAGAAAACATTATAACATTATGTGAACCCACCAAAAAGTATCCTTTTTGTTAAATATAAAACATAATTTTGACACTTAAACATCATCTGGAGAATAATGTTACAAGTACGCGCACACTCAAAAGCACGAACTAAGCGCGATCATACTGGTGATAGAGTTATAACAGAAAATATTTGTTTTATTCGTTTGACTGCGCACGTTCAATCTATGGTGCTGTGAGGGACGATGGCGGTTTTGTCGTCATCAAAGTTTGCGGCATGTGTTAATGAGTTGAAAAGAAAACACCGCCAGTGAGAAAAAAAAAAAAGAATCGAGGAGAATCTCCTGCGTAAACACATCTCGAAGTTGAATCGTAACATTCAATTGAATGGATCGAAAGATAAGCATGCATGCATCAGCCGATTTGTTCCGAGTAAAATCATATCGAAGCAATAACTGCAAAGCGCGTCCACTAAGAAGCAATACCAATTTGCATACTAACTGGGAGAACGCCAGTTTCGGACTTAATTAAGGCATGGTTGCATATGGTGACCTCAGTATGGTGGTTGCATTCAAACGCATTTCGCATTTCAAGCTGGGCCCCGACGATGAATCAGGCTTTCACAACGTTATTTTTTGTAATTTCGTACAACTGAATCGTATAACTTCTGCATTACAATCATAGTCTTCACATCCTACACACGGTGAGCTTTCGCAGGAATTTATATGAAGCCGCGTATACCGTTTGTCTATTGTCTCGCTTCAACCAAAAAATCCTTGCTTGGAAAGTATTAGGAAATTTGTCTTAGGCTGGCTTCAGTCATATAGTTCGTCTTTACGCCGTCGTGTTATCTGTCACTTTCTATGAGGTCATTCGGCGTCAATGAAACAGTACTTTGTAAATTTAAAGTGGTGTTATGTGAATGGATGTTACGTGCAGCGTCATTTTGTGATATACGATGTTGTCGATTGCATTTTATGTGAACTATAACTTTCTGTGATTGCACTGTTGTTCTCGCTTTTTGTGTTTGTATGGGAATGTATTTACATGGATTCTCTTTAGTTCTTTCTTTACGTAAACCTTTTTCTTGTTTTGTTGCTGTGAGTTTTACTCATCTGAATAACTGGAAAAAGAAGCAGCCGACGCTATGAAAACGTTAGCATTTCTTTCACAAAAGCATGTATATTTAAAAAAAGACAGCGGCACAGTTAGTAGGAAACAAATACATTATTATTATATATTTATTCATATACCCTAAGGGCCTATGTAGGTAATAGTAGGGGGGGGGGGTAGGTACAACACGACTGGGTTTTGTTCACCAAAGAAATATTCACACAACATGAAAAATAAAAAAAGGTAAACGCAGAAAGCAGAAGTGTGCATCAAAGAAAACAAATTTATACAATGCCGTACTCGGGCAGGCATAAAACAAGGTAAGGAATACATGATGAAGTATTAGCACTAGACCCAACAATATAAATTCAAAAACTTTAGAGTTCTACATCTACATCTCTTAATTTGCTAAAAAGCGTGTCGGGATCACGCACAGTTAAAACATCGCTTGGCAGTTTATTCCAATGATAAATCGCAAGAAATAATGGTGAGTCACAAGGAAGTTAGTATGGGTAAACATGGGTTGTGTTTTGCAATCATGACCCACACGTGGAAAAATTCGATGGGCTGGTTTAATCTGTGAATGTAAGAATAATGAATCACTGAAATAAAACTTGTGGAAATGAGACACTAGTGCGATAAGCCTACGCTTATCTAGAGAAGGTAATTTCATTGACGTTTTATTAGCAGTTATGCTATATACCGGGGCTATATTCTTGTGATGAAGCGGGATGCTTTGTTTTGAATGGCCTCAAGTTTATGAATAAGGTATTGCTGGTTAGGATTCCGAATAAGGGTGGCGTACTCCATTTTTGAGCGAACTCAAGCTATGTATGCGGAATTTGGTGGACTGGTTAGCAGAGCGCAAATCACGTTTAATGAATCCTAGAGCTCTTAAAGCCTTACTGGTTATTGCTTCAACATGAGCATTCCAAGACAGGCTGTGTGCAAGATGAACGCCCAAGTATTTGATTGTGGTGACATTTTTGACTAGCCTATTGTTAATCATGTAAAAATGCATCTCCGGTTTCGTAGTTCTTGTAAATTGAATGTACTTCATTTTTGAGACATTATTTTCATTCGCCATTGATAGCACCAGCGGGTGATTTAGTTAATGTCAGACTGCAGCGCACCCACATCGATATAGTAAATTTTCCATACAAGTAAATGCTCCGTACATCACAGAAAGACACTGCGAGAAAGACAATACGGGCAACTAAAACAAAATACTTTGAAGAGGACATTGAAGATTTTTTCTCTTGGTTGTGACGTTTAGAAGATACTTTCTATTAGAGAAATAATACTCCTGGTGTTCATGTTGTGTATGATGAATGAATTGGTATTATAGCATTTTTAGAAGGCGAACAAAACAGTGAATAGCACGACGTTTATTGACAACTGACAACTGATGTAATTATTATATAATACTTTGAATTCTAGTCTTCTTCGTTTCCTGTTCTTTTGTTGTCGAAGACATACTCCCACGCTTTCTCAATTTTATCATATGCATGCCACCAACGCAAGTAGCAAAAACACCAGGTAATAGCCTTCTCCCCTTTACAGCCTGCCCACTTACATGCTAAACTCGCATATGTCTATTTAACACGAACAGGCTGCTTCCAACTCTGAATATTGAGCGTCTGTTTCCATCAGCGAAAATACTTCTAGAAACGAAGCATTCTGTAAAGGGGCAGGAAGATCTTGTGGACGGGAAATGCACATTAATCATACTTTCCTGTAGGGTTTTCAGTCAGATAAATTAATTCAGGCCTTAGTGGCACGCAGGCTGCCAGAAGTGATGTCTTTTACGCCAACGAGATAGCAATCAGTCTTCACAAGTCAAGCAGTGTCCTATTCCTAGTTGCTTTTATTTCCCTAACTTCTTTTGCTGCGTTTTCAGAAGAAAAAGCTCCTTTATTTATAGTGTCTTTCAATTTTTTTTTTGCTTCACATTGTAGCTTTACGTCAAGCTTTCCAGGAAGGAATGGAATATTAAGACACCAAGGACGAAACAAAGAATGTCGAAGGAAGCTACACACAAAATTATCGCTGGCGACACCTCATAAAGCTAATGCTTTCGATGAACTGTCAGTCCCAAGAACTTAAGGACACTCAAGACAAGTAAATGCGCAATATTAGTTTTAAATGAAAATTTTCGATTTGTAATAAAACACTCTGATAACACATAGTGCACCCCGTTAAACTGAATGCTGTGATCACGTATTGCGGGAACTTTATATATATATATATATATTGTTACGTCTACGAGGGGTTTATTCGAAGCAGACGTAACGGTCGACTCGAAGGTATACCGCAGTGAACGAGCAGCAGCGAGCTCTTGCCACCAACCGAACGTTTTCTTTTTCTGCTACCACCATGTTCCCCGCTACACAGGTGCACATACCTAATTACACATGTGGTAACAATATATATATATATATATATATATATATATATATATATATATATATACATATATATATATATATCGTGTGAAGAAGTATATCGGGGCAAGCAGAGCAGCATCGCGTGTGCAGCAGAGGCAGGAGCTAGCGGACTGCGCTATAAACTGTGTGCGATCAGCCAACAGTTCCAGTACATTAAATCACCTTTACACTCAATGGAGCCTGTCTAGGTACCGTTTCTCTGCGCCATGCTGAACTCCGTTCTCGGAAACTACCATCCGCCATGCTGGACGTGGACCAACAGACACTTCCTTCGTCACCAGTCACCTGCGCTGGAAGTGTTCTCATGCGAGAGCCTCCAATCTTCAGCGGAACCGAGAAAAACGACGTTAAAGCCTGGCTGTCGACTTACGAACGGGTGAGCGCTCTGAAGAAGTGGGACGACGCGGAGAAGTTAACGCGGGTGTCATTCTATCTCTCGGATGTGGCCAGTCTGTTGTCCAGAGACCATGAGGGTGACTTCCGAACTTGGTCACTCTTCAAGACTGCAGTCGCGGCAGTATTTGATCGACCAGCCGCCAGAAAACTCCGTGCCGAACAGCGTTCGCGCTCGCGTGCACAGGACACGGGTGAGACGTTCACCAGTTACATTAAATAGGTTGTAGATCTGTGCAGACGCGTCAACGCTGACATGACGGAAACCGACAAAATAAAGCACGTCATTAAAGGAATCGATGGCGATGCTTTTCAGATGTTGCTGGCGAAAAACCCGACCTTAATCGCTGGCGTTATTAGCTTGTGCCAGAGCTTCGACGAATTGCGCAAGCAGCGAGCTCTGAGAAGGCGAGTTCCACCACCAAATGCGGCACCATTCTCGAGGCCCACCAATGGACCCGAACGTGTGCCGCTTTTGACGGAAATTAAAGCCTTCACCCATGAAGAAGTTGCAAGGCAGTTCTCACTGGTGCCCATCACTCAAGAGCAGGCCTCAACTCTGCCGTCCTTCATTCGTGACGTCATCCAAGGAGAGGTCGCTAATGTGCTGCCCGCTACCAGCGAGCAACATCTTGTGGCTGATCCACTTACAAATGCGGCGGTAGCTTCCATGCCCGCCCGAAGAGAGCCAGTGCCACCTATCCAGCGTTCTGTGGGCCGTACTCTTCCTCCTCTTCCTATTTCTTGGTCCAACACTCCTTCCGTAAACCCTTGGCGAACGCTCAACAATCGCCCCACATGCTTCGCCTGTAGGTACCCCGGACGCGTCGCCAGGCACTGCCACCGGGTTCAGACCTTTCATGACAGCCAACGAGTGTCTTACTTCTCATGTGAATCCGACGCCTCTTACGCTCCCTCCGCCGCACCGGAAACTTGCTACCACGCTGATCGTCGCCCTCGATCGAACATCCTCGCTTGCCGTCCCCTCGTCACCGATCGCCGTCGCCGATGCGTCCACGACCACCTACTGACGAGGAAAACTAGACGACGCAGTTCCCGAGGCAAGAACTGCGCAATTTTTGATTTGCCCAAGTCCTCGTTTTTCTCCTAGTAATCTCATTGACGGCTTAGTCAAAAATGTCGCAACAGTCGCTCTTGTCAATACCGGTGCCGCTGTACCTGTAATCGATGCCGAATTTCGTCGCTCACTTCGTAAAGGCAAGATGCTTCATTTGGATTGTCGCTTCGAAACAGCAAGTGCTCAGCCCCTTCAAGCGACCGCGGCGTGTACCGTGCGCGTGACCATTCAAGACATCGTGTACACAATTGAACTTCTTGTGCTTTCGTCATGCTCCCACGACATCATCTTACTGTGGGACTTCCTTGTGGAATTGTGGTGTTGGGTGCCACAACACCACAATTTCCTGTGCTCGAGCGGAAGTTGAATTCTCCTCCCTCGCCGACATGACCTTCATCGACCATCAATCTGCCGCTAAGCTTATCACGGAGAAAGACAGTTGTCATAGGCAGGTGTCATTCGTACAGGTGTCATAGAGTGCCATATAGACGAAATGATCTTCTTCATGCCATCTCAAAACTTTTTTACACGAAGAGCCCTTCCTTCGCCTTTCGCTGCTCTTGATTTGGGCGAAAATTTAGGCGCATTGCCCATTCACAACCTTCTTTCAACACCGCTGTCATTGCTTGGTTGCGAGTTTCTTAGTAAAGTCGAGGGGAACGACTCCGCACGAATTGTCTCCGTCTCCGTTGAGGTATCTTCAACAGCCGCGTGAACGGGGTGTACTCTCCATGCCTGATGTAGCGTCTACGGATGTATTAAGCCCATTCATCGCCGTAGATTTGACGCCTTTGCAGCGGTCGCAGCTCCTTACCGTGCTTCAGCACTTTCGCCCTACATTCGACGTTGCACATGCGTCACTAGGCCTTGCATGTACAGTTGAACATCACATCGATACTGGCTCTACCCCACCGCTGCGGACGGCCCTATCACGTGACTTCTACAGAACGTCGGGTTACTTCATAGCACGTCAATGACATGCTCTGCCGAGGCGTCATCAGACCTTCGCAGAGCCCATGAGCTTCTCAAGTGCCACTCGTCGCAAAGAAAATTTGGTTTATCTGGTTCTGCTTAGATTTGCGTAGCTTTCCGGAGATTGAACAAGATCACGCTGAAGGATGTTTACGCCGCACTCTCACCAAGTAAAAGTTGATTTATTGTACTGGAACTGTTGGCTGATCGCTCACAGTTCCGAGCCCAGTCCACAGGGTTCGTGCCTCTTCTGCACACACGATGCTGCTGTCCTTGCACCGATACACTTCTTTTTCATTGCAAATACTATTACAATATAACTTAGAGAAAGAAGTTTATCTTAAGGGCTCGTTTTTCCGTGTTTGACACAATAATAATGAGATCTAACAGGTAATAGTGCCAAGGAAAGTATAGGGGAAGTTATTACGCAGAATTGTATTGTTAACGTGAAGAAAGAAAAGTGGGTGAAAGATAACTTGCCGTGGGCAGGGACCAAACCTGCGACCTTCGAATAACGCGTTCGACGCTCTACCAACTTAGATACCTCTGCCGCTATCCCCCTAGTCACTTTATTGAGTAAATATGTAAATTATTCAGTATGCGAATTAAAAAAATTGACCCGAATCTACATGTTACACTGTAAATGTCGTCGAGAGACAATAGTCTTGCGTCTGGAGATGTCACCAAAACGTTTATATGATGTTCTGCGCAAGAAAATCGGTGAATGATATTTTACAGGCACTGCGTTAAAGTGCCTCGAGCTTGTGGCGGAGACAAACGAGCGCATCTAGGCACGTTAGACACAAGTGCCATCTGGCAGCTATCTTCGAAAATGAAGGCGTGCAGCCCGCGCAGAAAGACACGAGCCAGTCTCGGAGCTGATAAGGTGTAGAACGCAAAGCGACGGGCAGGTGCCACCACTGTGACGTCGTAGCAAAGTGTTGGAAACATCTCTTTGAGCATCGCGTTGCACTGTCAGTGCAGCGCGATGAAACGCTACATTCCTTAGAGTTACTGGTGTGGGCCTCTTCTAGTATAAATGCAGACATAGAAAACATCGAAGCGTTGTTGTGGCACCTAAGATATGCGCAATAGTTACTTTTTAATTGACAATCGCACAAATATGAATGCTAAACCTTGAGCAATATTGGTGGGCGCTGCGGATGGGGTTGCCCGTTACGTACCATTTGAGGTATCGTTAGGGAAGACAAACAGACAAACGTACAGACAGACAGACAGACAGACAGACAGACAGACAGACAGACAGACCAAAATTTTTCCGTCGAAGCTCTCCAAGAAAGACTATTGTTTTAAAAAATTACGAGTTGACACCTGATAGAGGTAGTATTGGTCAGCTGCCAACTGGTAATAGGTTCACGTGCTACGTGACGCCAAAGAGGCTCATAAAGAATGTGCCACACTCGCCGCCATGGCCACTAGTGACTGTGACGGACACTCCCACGTTTGATTGTGTGTGTGTGTGTGTGTTCGATAGAAAGTTTAGGGGTGTTTTACGATTATGAAGCCCGGAAGCCACCATATGCTGGTTCCCCACTTTTTTTCTGCGCTCATTACGGTGCCGATTTGCTGAGAAAGATGCGTGTGAGTATTCAAGCATCCGACTTTATTGGTCGATTTTTTGCACTCACGTGCCTCGTCTTAACGAGCGCTTTATTCGCAAAAGCAACATGGACACAAAAAAGTGCAAACAACAACTTTAGGTGAAGCACCTCTACGACATATATCGACATATGTATGCTTGTACATAAGTATAGCTACACTGCGCCTGTATGACTAATTTCGTGCGCAATCCATCCCCTGTGCTGCCTCGGGCACTTACAGGTACGCCTAGAAATTCAGGGTATCAGATAGAAAATTAAGAACTCCCGAGTAGCATTGAAGCCAGGGGCACAATTATTATTACATGAGACGTACAGGGATTGAACGGAGTTATACACTGGCGGGTCGGCTTTGTCCAGCAGCTCATCAGATGCCTCTGTAGTTCCAGATGTGGTGATGACAATGAAATTCAAGTTGTCGCATACAACTACGTTCACGTCATCAGAGCTCCCTACCATAAGAGACGCTTCACAATCTATCGTTCAAGAGCGCCCAGTCAAGTGGGGGATATTCTGCGATTAGAAGGCAGCACTTCAGAGTTTGGAGTTTGCCATGCGTATGAAGAATCTAGAGAGTCAATTATGCATGAAGTTAGACATTTCTACCATCAAGCTCTAGCCCGAGGGCATGATATTATATAACAGTGACTGCACGAACATATTGGTATTACTGGAAAACAATCAGCCCATGATGCAGCCCATTCACCACTTAAAAAACCAAGTATGGTCCCTATTTCTCTATCAAGGACTAGTACGGGAAGACAGCTTTACTTGCTGGCTCGAGATCTTACACGCACGTTGTGTTCGTCTACCAGCTTCCACAGGTGTCACTTATATGAACTGGATCCTTCGCTCAAGCTACAGCTACTATCGCAACTTTCCCGCTCTGATGCGACACTGTTATGCCACTTTTGGTTGAGTGTTGCAGTCACAGAGGCATACTTGTTTCGCATCGGTATGGCAGCCACACATACAATCGACCCCCGCGGGTCTGAAGAGACCGCAGAACACGTCATGCGCCGCTGCGTTCGTGACCACACCCAGCGATTCCTGCTCCGGATGGTTTTGGAACAACTGGACTACAGACTATTTTCTGCGCAGAAAATTCTAGGGCGTCCGGCGTGTGCTTCGATAGCACATAAAATGACTAAAGCGCTACTGCAGTACCTAAACGAAACAAACTTGAGCGACCACCTGTAGACTGCGAGTACTGCCCCAAGTGTATTTGTGATTATGTGCACCTTTCTTCCCTCTTTAATCTTTTTCTTCCCTTCATTCCTTCCCCCAGTGAGGGGTAGTAAACCGGGCATGCATCTGGTTAACGTCCTTACGTTTTCTTGCACCTTTCTTTCTCTCTGACCATGACTTTCCTCACTAGTGCTCTGAAGAAGTGGTTCACGTTTTGTTACAAGAACTTGCCTGATTTACCACTATTTTGAGCCATGCCACGGATACGCCATATAAAGAACGCTTTCTTAAGAGGCAAAATGGTCAAATGATTGAGCTCGGATATAAATAGCAGAAAAAAGATTGTGTGAGGTGAATTTTCAAAAAAATAATAAGAAATGCTGTTTTATTCGAACGTCTTCATGAGGTTACTTCAATTTTTCTCACATCTCTAACTAGCATTAACTATACAGCAGCAGCTTAGTATGGTTGATTGATTGATATGTGGGGTTTAACGTCCCAAAACCGCCACATGATTATGAGAGACACCGTAGTGGAGGGCTCCGGAAATATCGACCACCTGGTGTACTTTAACGTGCACCCAAATCTGAGCAGAAGAAGAGCAGAAGAATCTGAGCAAGAGAGGAAGAAGAAGTGTCTATTTAGAAGAACGCTTGTTTCAGCGCTCTGTTTCATTTTACTGAAATCGCCGGTCTTTTGAGGTGCCTCGCCTCTCCGTCTTGCGGTGATGGACATGGAGCATGGCAGAGGCCCGCCTGGTCACAGGTCCTCACACCCGTCAGCCACAAGGAAGCGAGCTGGCTCTCCCAGTGACACCGAGGACACCGATCTCTATTCTATGTCGGAAGACGACACATCCGATGGCAGCTTTATACCTGTCCGGGGTAAGAGGGCAAAGAGAAGGACGGCGAATACAGCAGCATAAGCTCCTGCAAGCACAGCGACTGTGCATTCAAGGCCTGCGCGCTGGCCGCACGTCATCATCTTCATGCCCGAAGATCTATCAAGCAACCTACGGCTCCTGAACAGGCAAGCCCTTTCGGTTGCTCTCGAATGTGCGGTGCCACATCAAATTAAGGACGTACGAGTAAACCCAAGGAAGAACATTCTCGCCATAGACGTGCACGATGTGAGTGCGCTAGGACAGCTGCAGCAAATGACTGAGCTAGGTGGCATTAAAATGCGCCCCTTTATCCCGATGGATGACAAATCAATTGCCGGTGTAATTTACGACATCGACGTCGCCATTCCTAATGCTGACTTGTCTACCCTCATCAAGCCTGCAAACGAGGGAACTGTCATCACGCAAGTGCGGCGCCTTGGAAATACGCGCTGCGTAAAAGTGTTTTTCAAGGGAGATTGCATACCGTCTCACGTTAAAGTTGGACATTTTCGACATCCGGTTCGACCATTCATCCAAAAGCCACTTCAATGTCATCAGTGCTTCAGTATAGGACACGTCAAGGGCGTATGCCCCAACTTTAGACTGTGTCCCCGCTGCGCTGAATCTCATGCTGAAGACGCCTGTCGGGCGACTACTCTGAAGTGCGCCAACTGCAGTGGTCCTCATGCTGCCTCGTCGAAAGACTGTCCTCGAATCCAAAAGGAGTGCGCGGTTCTCAGACAAATGGCCCGAGACAAATCAACACACAGGGAGGCAGCCGAAGTAGTCCGGCGTCGGCGTCGACGTCGGCATCATCGAAAGTCTTCAAAGAAGGCACATTCCCGAGACGCTCCTTCCCACTCTGTAGCGCTTCCATCCAGTAGCGCCGCGAAAGGGCCCACCACTTCTACGAAAGAAACAGAGAAGCCTCCTTCTATGGAGGAATGGCCCACGCTCCCGACGCGCTTTTCTGCCAAGGAACCTCTGCAGGTTGTGGCCACACAAGAGCCGTCTCCAACCATGAAAGATTTGCCTAAAACTGATCGTCAAGTGATCTCGGTGCTGCGTTCCCTTATAGAAGCCATCCGAACGATATTAGTCGACATGAAGACACCATCTGCTCGAAGCGCACTTGGACTATTGGACGCCCTAAGCCCAGTGCTTCAATCTCTCAATTAGGAAGATGGCTACTCACACCTCAACATTTCTTAAAGAAGTCAAGGCTGCATCCGTCATCCAATGGAACGCCAGAGGACTAAAATCACGCCTTTCAGATTTTCGTCAGTTTGTGTTTACCAACGTGTTTCCAATTATCGTCATTTGTGAACCCAATTTGTCGAAACCAATAAGACTATCGGGGTACGAAGCTGTCATGTTTTCAACGAACGGTGCGTGCAGCAAAATCATCGTCTTTGTTCGTCGTGAACTGACGTATGTTGTGCAACCAATTGCACCTCACGATGACAATCAGTATGTCTGCATCACTGTGAAAAAGAACCAACTCATGTTTACTCTCATAGGCGTTTATATATCACCGTCAAGTAATCTCGATTCCAGGAGATTAGCGGATATTTTGAGAGTGTGCCCTGCACCATGGGTCCTCATAGGTGATTTCAATGCGCACAATCACGCATGGGGAAGTACGCGGACAAATGCAAGAGGACGAAGGTTAGCAAACATCGCCTACAACTATGGCCTTACACTCCTGAACGACGGCAGCACCACTTTTCTTCGAGGGGTGACATACGGCAGCTGTCTCGACCTTGCTTTTGTCTCCAACTCCCTCGCGAGATACGTCAAGTGGTTTCCAGATGTTGAGACACGAGGAAGTGATCACATTCCAATCTACCTTAACGTCAAAGGCTTGTCTAGTTATGGTCCATGGACGACCATTCGAGCAGTCCAATGGACCAACTTCAAATCTGACATAGAAGATGCTTGCAGCGATGGCCTACGATCTGGGTTAGAGGAAACAATTAAGAGCACAATGCAAAACGCCACTCGCACGGTGACGATATCTTCCACACGAAACGACTTTGATATAGAGTTGGAGCGACTCCGAGCACTGCGACGCCGGGCGGAGCGTCGGTATCGGCGTACAAAATCAATTCACGATCTTAGGGCAGCCAGGAGGATGCAAAAGAAGATTCGGCGTCGCATGGATAGATTAGCGTCGGAACGATGGACAATGTTTTGCCAGTCACTAGACCCTCGCAAGCCACTCTCACACATTTGGAAAACAGTGCAAGGTCTGCGTCACCCTACGGAACAGCGCTTTCCATTCAAAGCGCTCGCGCCATTTCAAAGGAGGCCAGACATCGATGTCGCAGAAGATTTCTGTGCGCAGATCGCCAACCAAGCCACCCGTCCAGATTCTCCAGTGAGAGGTGACGTCTCCGTTCCCGTGACTACCACATGGACCTCCTTTTTACAATGGAGGAGCTCGAGGCGGCACTAGCTCTCTGCAGGCGTTCAACTTCTCCGGGCCCAGATGGTAATCCGTACCGAGCCTTGTGCAACCTTGGGGAAGGTGCAAGGAGAGAACTGTTGAGCCTCTACAACATCTCGTGGCAGGATGGCAATGTTCCTGATGACTGGAAAGTAAGCCGCTTGTTACCCATCTTGAAGCAGGGCGAATCCCCACTCGAACTAACCTCATACCGCCCAATAGCACTGGCCAGATGCGTAGGGAAGATAATGGAACGGATGATACTAGGCCGCCTGGAGTGGTATCTTGAACACTACAAGATTTATCCGAATTCAATGGCTGGTTTCCGACGCGACCGCTCTTCTATTGACAATGTCGTTGATCTAGTTTCGTACGTTCAGCACGAAAGATCCCATAAGCGACTATCTGCAGCTTTGTTTCTAGATGTGAAAGGCGCTTATGATAATGTACTACATGAAGCGATTTTGAGTGCTCTTGCGGTCGTAGGCCTTGGTGGCCGAGTCTTTCGGTGGATTTCGAGTTACCTGGCTGCAAGATCATTCTTTGTGTTAACAGAAGATGGCCCAACTACGCGACGCTATACTTCCAGGGGTGTTCCTCAAGGCGGAGTTCTTAGCCCGACGCTATTCAATCTTGCACTAATTGGCCTTGCTGAATACTTGCCAAGCACTATTAAAATATCAATATACGCAGACGACATCTGTGCCTGGACATCGGCAGTCACACGTCCTCAGATACGTTCCCCGCTTCAAAAAGCAGCAACTATGATTGCCAACTACTTGTTCAAACAAGGTCTCAGCATATCACCAGAAAAATGCGCGCTGGTGGCTTTCACTCGCAAAGCAATGACCCCTTATGTCATCTCAATCTGCGGGCGACCGATTTCTTACGCCAAAACCCACCGGTTTCTGGGCATCATAATTGATAAGGACCCCTGTTGGAGTCCGCATGTGACCTATATGAAGAAGCGCCTGACCGCTGTTTCTCAACTGTTCAAGTTCCTGGCAGGAAAGACGTGGGGGATGTCAGTAGACGCAATGATGGAGCTCTACAGGGCCCTGTTTCTCGGTTTCCTCAGATATAGCTTGCCTGTGCTTAGCAATACCTGCAAGACCAATGTTCGTGTTTTACAGGCAGTACAAGCCCAAGCGCTGAGAGTTTGCCTCGGTCTGCCCAGATGTACGTCAACAGAAGCAACAATTGCAATTGCTGGTGACTATCCGATACAAACTCACATTATTGTAGAAGTCCTGAGAACGCACATCCGACACTTCGCACGTGCCCCCGGCCATCAGCTTGCACTGTTGCCTCCAGAGAGGCGCCAAGCATCGTTCGCCAAAATTATCGTGAAATACAACGATAAACTTCCCTCGGGCTTCACTCATGCATCTAAACCATCCATACCACCTCGGTGTCTTATTCAACCCACAGTGCATCTTAGTGTACCACGGATCCGGAGGAAATCTGAGTTTTCGTCACCCGTGCTGAAACAACTGTCTCTTCTTCTTTTGCACGAGAAATATTCAGACAGCATACATGTATACACCAATGGTTCCACGAACCACCAGTGTTCGTCAGGGGCAGTAGTTATCCCAGCAAGAGGTGTTACCATCAGCTTTAGGACTGACCACTCCACGGCATCTACAGCAGCGGAACTAGCTGCTTTGCGCGCTGCACTTTGTGTGGTCAATCGGGAACCACCGCAACAATGGTCGATTTTCAGCGACTCAAGGGCTGCCCTACAATCTGTGCTCTCAGCACTGCGTCGCGGCCCGTACGAACAGCTTGTCTTCGAAATTCGATGCCTTCTCCACACTTTACTCGAGAAAGGGCATCATGTGACGCTTCAATGGCTGCCAAGTCATTGCGGCATCATAGGAAACGAACATGCCGATACTGCCGCGCGGGCAGCCCTTGAAGGAACACGAAAAGAAGCCATACCACTTTCGAGGACTGATGCTGCCAGTAATCTTCGACGACTTGCGCGTGAAATCACGTTTTCACTATGGTGCCCACCAAGCATCGGTACGAATCGTCAACACCACCTGTCCTATTTAATGGATCTCCGCATGCCCACTGGACTCGACCGAAGAGAAGCCACCCTACTTCATCGCGTATGGCTAGGAGTGGCATTTACAAAATCTTACTCCTTTGTCATAGGAATGGCCGACAATGCTCTCTGCGATGCCTGTCATTGCGAAGAGACGCTACACCACATCCTGTGTGACTGTCCATTGTATGAAATCCAGAGACAGTCACTGGCGTCTGCTTTTGCGCGCATCGACAACAGCCAAATATCTGTGGACACTATTCTGTCAAGTGCCCGAGAGAAGACACAGCAACAGAAGGCGACGAAAGCTCTGTTGAAATTCCTACGCGACACCGACTTGAACAAGCGACTGTAACAGCAATGTCACACACCGCGAAAGACAAGACTGGACTATGACTGAGTGTGCGCGCATGTGCTGCCAAATGTGCTGTTTCTATCTTCCCTCTCTGCTCTCATTCATCTCCCCCATCCCTCCCCCATGCGCAGGGTAGCAAACCGGCTGCCTATAGGCTGGTTAACATCCTTGCCTTTCTTTTCCCTCTATTTTCCTTCCTTCAAATCTGAGCACAGGAGCTTAGTATGGTTGGGAAATCAATACCTACCCACACTGCTGCTCCCCCCCCCTTTTTTTTTCTTTTCGACATACCAATGGCTCTCAACAATTTGCCGTTTTGGAAAAGTAGCAGCTTTGAACATTTGAAACGCAAAAATAAAACGTTTTCTTTCATAATATTGCCATCAAAATTGTTCTCTTGGTCTTCTAGCTTCGCGCGATCTTGTTCACGTTCAGAAACCAAAAACCAATGGCATAACTAGTTCGCGAAACAACCCGATAGAATCTGTAGAAAAGAACAACAAAGCGATCTGTTAAGAACGCCACGTTACTAGATGCCTCTGGGAGGCAAAATGGCTCTCAATAGCAAAATACACAGAACACAGGAAAGTGAGCATGATGCCCAGCAAAGCGCCGAATGACAAATATTCTGAGCATTCTGGAAGAGTGCCCCTAGTGACGTCTGGTAACGATTTGTCTTCGTAATAGGACACCTCTGCGAAAAACGCAATTTGTTGCTCAGAGTTCGGTTTGCCTCGTAATATTTATCGCTGCTGATTTTTCTCAATATTTTTCATTTGCGTCCTTCCGCCATGTTTTTTATTAGCTTACATATTGACCTTTTCCTCCCTCTTCGCTAAGTGTCTTATGTGACTCTTCACCAAGCCAGGATAGCCTCTATAGTTGGCGTTTTGGCAGAGCTAGTAGAGAGACGTTGGGCTAAACATGCCTGACGATGCGATGAAGATGGCTGGGAATCACGTACGAGTTTTTATTGCGGAGTAAGTCGAAGTTTATGTTTTTGTGGTGCCTTCCTTCCCTGTGTGACCTTATTGCTGCCGCTGAGCTTGGTAGTTATATCCGGTCGTTTCTGTACGTTCATATACAGCCTCTTTAATTTTTCCTAACTTTGTTTCCATAATACACTACTGCCTGTGCTGAACTGAGCGAAAGCATTGAAATTTCTTTCGAGGTTGCACTTAATTTCGACAAGTTGGCCAAGAAAAGCGTATGGGATTTTGTCGCTGTTTGGAACTGTTGTGCAGTGGGTAAAATTAAGCGAGTTGACGTGAAGGAAAAAGTACCTATTTCGTTCGCGGGATCCGAACCCATAACATTAAAGATCTTGGATCTCCTTTCTTTTCTTCGTCTTTACACATTTTCTGGCAGAGAAAAGTACTTATCAAATCTGCAAATCAAACACGCTACTGAATTCATCACTTTCCTCCTCTGTACATGCACTTATAGCCAGTCCCTTTAGGCATTTTCGCAAAGGGGTAGATTATTGGTGTGGCGAGGCACACGTCTCATCTCGAGCACAGTGACCCGTGGCACCTCCGTTTCAAGTATGACCTCCATGATCCGATCTTTCCTCCGCAATTTACACTCTCATATACGTAGGGCCTATGCTCACTCCTTATTATCGCGTAGACTGTATAGGCATGCACCTGGCAGTATCAACAAGATCAAAGCCTTAAGGGAAACGAGAATCAGCAAGCGGGTTCGAAGTTTCTCGCGAAATCTTAAGCCAGGGTAACGCACGGAGTCATGCGAAGACAAAAGCAAAAGGTGGTAAGATATTTATGGCATGGAATAGTACAGCGGTGGCAGTTTCAAAAAGCGTCACTTCTTATCAGTGTGAAGAAAAGCGCTCCTGCTGTCAAAGGGTGCTGGCTTAAAGGGAAAGGTCAGGACGTGACTGCCACCCAATAAAATTGAAAAAAAATTCTGCGAGTCCAGCAAGTAAAATATATTATACAATGCCATTGAAATAGAAAAATTCTGGGCTATATGCTTGTGCACACTAGGCCGCAAGTTTTCATATATGTATGTTGTAAGAAAACTGCATAAATACCCGTACGGGCATTTAGGCCGATGACTGGTGGTGAAGGTGCCTCAATGGTGTTTCCATATGCATTAACCCCTTTCAAATGTTTTTAAACAAGCCAAACTTATCGTAATACTTGCATGAAACTGGTACATGCATGATAGAAAAATGTGTTTGCGTAAAAAAACCGTACAATTTCAATACATGATTGCAATGTTTCGGTTTCATCTGATTGATTGGAAATTTATTCGAGCAAGATACAGTACGTCCTCGCACGCGTAAAATATTGTCACGGGTGTGGAAATACCTCTCCAGTGGAGCAGCTGAAATGGCCCCTAATGAAAGAAGATGACAACATTGCTGTTGTGGGGCTCAGCCTGGGTCGCCCTATTGTCTGGCATTCTGTGCACCCTGTACACTGTGATTCCCGCTCTCCTATGGACTCACGACCCCTAAATAAACATTCTCCGGAACATCTTTTGGGGGGAGTGCTGGGTAACATCCCGACTCTGGATCTCCGTTATGGACGTCACCTTCGTCCAGCCACGATGCCTGAAGGCAGTGTGCCAGTCAGTCCAGTCCATGCCTGCTTAGTCACCTGTGATTCCTTCGCATCTTCTAGACCCCGACGCATTTTGCGGTACCGACAAAACTGACGTCGACGAATGACTCGCCTTATATATGAGCGCGTGAGCAAGCCCTACAGGTGGGATGAGATGCTTATGCTCGTCAATATACTTTTATATTTACGGGGTACGGCACGCGCCTCGTATGAAATCCACGAGGAAGACCTTTCCAGCTGGGATGTGTGCAAACAGAAGCTTCGCAATTAGTTCGGCCAGTATATTGCTCGAGAAATGGCCGCCAGACAAGTACTCGCTTCACGTGTTCAATCATGCACTGAATCTTACGTCGCCTACATTCAAGACGTGCTCGCCCTGTGCCGCAAGTCCGACAAAGACATGTCAGAGGCAGACAAGGTCAACAATGTGTTGAAGGGCATAGCTCACGACGCCTTCAACAATTTCATGTGTAAGAATTGTGCCATGATTGACTCCATCACCAAATGTTGGCACTTTGAGGCAAAGCTGAAAGCAGACGGATTATTCAGTGCTTCAACCACCTTCCAAACACCGCTGCGACTTCCTCGTGCGAAGATCCTGCGCCGCCACGCCCAAACGCGAATTCTATCATCGCACGGATTGTTCGCCCGGAGCTAGAAATCACGGCGGCTGCTACCTGTACGCCCCCTGAGCAAGACCACTTGGCAATCGTTTCACTAATTAAAGCCGTCGTCCGGCAAGAGTTTGCCAACATGGGCGTGCTACTTTCCTCATCCGCCCGCCTTGCGCCCCAACACATATAGACTCCCGCCCACAACGATGACCACTACGCTGCTCCACTTGTCGCCGCATCCTCTTCGGTTCTATGATCCCCTTCATGATACCGCAATTCGTCTGAGTAGCGCACCAATGACGATCAACTAATTCGTTTTTCTGTTTCTCGCGTTGGCCACAATTCCCGTCTTTGCCGTAACAAATGGTCTTCCCAACCAACATTTTCAAAAGACCACAGTCAGGATCACGGACAGTATTCTAGACCATACTTCCCTGATGACCACATTGAGAGCATTACACCACGCATCTCATTTACTCAATTTCAACACACTTACGCAGATATAATCGCTCAGAGGTACTTCTCCAGCTGGTCGCCGTCACCTCAGGGTCCCCAATCACGCTTTCCTCGGTGCAATCGCTCTCCGTCACCGACTCATTCTAGTCACCTATCGGAAAACTAGGAAGTGCAGCTCCTAGAGGGGGCACTGCACTGACGACGAGCACCCGAAGCCCTATACCAACTCCTGATCGAAACAAAATTTACTTGCTGTCCTCATGGAATACCTGGCCGTTACAGCACTGATCGACACTGGCGCTCATTTATCTGTGATGAGTTCTAAGCTTCGATGCCGCATCAAGAAGGTCTTGACACCTGCTCTGTTCCCAGCAATGCGCGTAACTAACGGAAGCTGAACACCAGTCCTTGGTATGTGCACATCCCGTGTTACTGTTGCCGGCCACCAATCTTTATTTTTCTTTGTGGTTGTTGCCGCTTGCCCACACGATATTATTCTTGGCACTGATTTTTGAGCAGTCACTCTGCCCTCATCAATTGTTCATCCGGTGTTGTAAGGCTCAGGCTGCCTTTGTATGACGATGTCCCTCCTACAAGATGCACGCGCCTACGGTCTATGGAGTTTCTACGATTTCCCCCTCAGGCTGCTGTGTACGTCCCTATGTCGCCTTTTCAGTCAGTTCCTGATAGCGACTACTTAGTAGCTTCCTTCATTGACCTCACTCTTGCACGAAACATAGCTCTTCTTCATACTGTTGTGGCCGTCACCAACAAGACGCTGCTGCCTGTCCTAAACTTCTCCACATCATCCCAAGTTCTTACCCATGGCATCTCTCTAGCAGAGCTTTCAATTGTCGAAGAATACAAAATTTCTTCCTTCACTCCTGATTCAAACACTGCGACCAGTGATGTCATAGCAGTGCACAATAAGACATTTCTGGACAAAACGATATCCAGGGACATCTTCCCTTCCCAAGTTGAAGCCCTGCTCAATGTTTTGCTTTCTTACATCAATAATTTTTACATTGATGACCGTCCACTAGGCCGCACAAGTGTCGTAGCCCACCATATCGACACCGGCGACGCCAGTCTCCTTTACAAACGCCCCTACCGTATGTCGCACGCTGAGCGCCAAGTTTTACAGAAGGAAGTAGAGAACATGCTTGAAAAAGACGTCATACAGCCTTCATCTAGCCCTTGGATATCGCCTGTGGTGCTAATTAAGAAAGAAGACAACAACTGGCGATTTTGCATCGACTATCGCCATCTAAATTGAATCATGAAAGTGGACGTCTATCACCTCCCTCGAATCAACGACGCGCTCGACTGCTTCCATGGTGCCAAGTTTTTTGTAACTCAATCTTAGTCCCGTTATTGGAAGATTTCAGTCTGGATATTGGCAGACCACAACCACGAGAAGACTACATTCATCACACCCGATGGCCTTTACCAATTTAAGGCCATGCCGTTTGAGTTGTGTAATGATCCTGAAACTTTCGAACACACGATGGACTCCCTCCTACGCGGTTTTAAATGGTCAACCTGCCTTTGCTATTTGGACCGTGTCATTGTGTTCTCACCCACGTTGGAGAGCCACCTCTCGTGTCTGTCGGCCACTATTGACGTATTTCATTGTGCTGGCCTCCAGCTGAATTCGTCTAAATGCACTTTTGGGTGCCTTCAAATTAAGCGACTTGGACACCTTGCCAATGCTACTGGAGTCCAACCCGACCCCAACAAAGTCCACGCTGTTCACGAGTTGTCTGTTCTGCGGCCTGCAAAAAAGGTTCGCAGCTTCCTAGGGCTCTGCTCATACTTCCACCGCTCTGTCGCCAACTTCGCGGATATTGCTTGACCCCTCTCGGATCTCCTCAAAAAGGACGTGACTTTTTCCTGGGGTGAAAACCAAGCACATTCCTTTGCATCAATGATTTCCGCTCTCACTTCACCACCAGTACTGGCCCACTTCGACCCAGCTGCACAAACAGAGCTTCGCAACGACGCAAGCGGCCATGGCATTGTAGCTATACTCGCTCAAGTACAGAGTGGCACAAACCGTGTTATAGCATATGCCAGTCGCCTTCTGTCACAGTCCGAAATGAATTATTTCATTACCGAGCGGGTATGTTAAGCACTCGTCTGGGGCGTCGCTAAATTTTGTCCGTACCAGTATGGACGCCCGTTTGCAGTCATCACAGATCTTCACGTGCTGTACTGGCTGTCAACCCTGATGTACCCTACTGGAAGACTCGGCCACTGGGCATTAAGACTGCAAGAGTTCATGTTCTCGGTGGTTGACAAATCTGGGTAGTTGCACAGCACTGCCTACTGCTCATCTCGCCAGCTAGTTGAACTACCCGACTACACTGAACTGGAAGCTGATGCCTACATTTTCGTCATCACAGACTTTCTGCACGTGGCCGATGAAACACGGCGATATCCATCACTACTGCTCATCATTGACCGCTTTCAAGCTGGTAATGCTGACCCTTCCTTCAGCATGTTCTTGCTATAAGACAACCTTTTCTACCATCGTGATTTACACCCAGAGGACGCAGAACATTTAGTCGTCGTCCCACATCATCTGCGCAAAGACGTCCTTCAAGAGCTTCACGACATTTCAACATCAAGACACTTAGGCGGGACCCGAACCTAGGACCATGTTAGACGGCGCCTTTTCTGTAAAGGCCTGTATTGCTGCGCTCGTCGCTACGTTGCGGCTTGCGACCTCTGCCAACGTCGAAAGAAACCTACAACTTTCCCTGCCGGCCACCTCCAGCCTATCGAAGTCCAGCTCAGCCTGTTCATCGACTAGGATTGGTCTTGCTTGGTCCTTTTCCAACTTCCGCAACTGGCAATAGATGAATCGCAGTAGCCACAAATTATGCCACTCTGTACGCAATCACCCGAGCGCTACCGACTAGTTGCGCGACCGATGTTGCCGATTTTTTCCTACATGACGTCACTCTTCAGCATGGTGGTCCTTCTCGCCTACTCGCAGACCATGGTCGCTGCTTTCTCTCTCGGATGGTCGACGACCCACTGCGGTATTGAGCTAGTCATTATAACTTTAGCCTGTCTTATCATCCCCAGACCAACGGGCTGACCGAACGCCTCAACCGTACACTGACAGACATGCTTTTCATGTACGTTTCCGATGACCACACCAATTGGGACATTGCCCTGCCGTTTGTTCCCTTTGCCTATAATTTATCGCGCCGAAAAACTACCAGCTACTCACCCTTTTCCTTGGGCGTGATCCTTCGTTATCACTTGACACTCTGCATCCATATGATCCAACATCGACGACTTCATACGCTCAAAATGCCACCACTCGAGCTCTCATCGCACACACGATAGCCCGCATTCGGCTTTCACTGCCCCAGGCTACACAAAATACCCTGTATGATAGTCGACACAGGAACGCTGATTTTCTTTCAGGCTCTCCCGTTTTACTGTGGCTCTCACCTCGTCGTGTTGGGCTCAGCAAAAAGCTTCTGTCGCGATACGTTGAGCCCTACCAAGTAGTGCGCCAGGTGACACCTGTCACCTATGAGATTTCTCCGACAACCAAATCATCGAAGTCATCAACTATTACTCTCAGAACCAACATAGTGCATGTCTCCCGCTTGAAGCCCTACAATAGTGACACGCCCTTTTAGTCATGGCTGGCAGCGAAACGGCGGCTTTACAGGCCGGGTTAATGTCACGGGTGTAGAAATACCTCTCCAGTGCAGCTGAAGCAACCCCTAATGAAAGAAGATGATGACATCGGTGTTGTAAGGCTCAGCCGGTGTTGCCTTGTTGCCTGGCATTCTGTGCGCCCTGTGCACTGTGATGCCGCTCCCTTATGGACACTCGACTCCCAAATTATCACTCCCCATAACAATATTTTTTTGCATGACTAAGGAACTCGGCAAGTGGGACACTATACAGCAAGTGGGACACTTACACCAAGCGTGGCAGTACGTATGTAACCAGTTCGTCAAGGGCCCAACACACAAAGAGGTTTTAGAGGTCTACTTGCTTGTGACTCCTTCTAGCATACAAAGGCTCAAAGAAGCTGCGTTGAAACACCGAGCAGTGCTCAACTGTGGGAAATTTTGTAACGACTTTCACTGGCTTCTCTGATAACAAAATCAAAGATGCGACTGAAGACTCGCGATATCGAAAGCCAGCAGGCTATCCTGCCAAGCTTATAATAGGCTACATTCCTGCTGGAATAGTTAGTTTATTTTGTTTTGCGTACAGTTTGGTAGCCACATGAAGCTGCCCCAATACATGCCACGCCTTTAAATAAAATCCGTTCTCTTCATGGCGGCAGAAAATTGCAGTGACATTTTTGAAGTGCCATAGCCGTGTCCATAACCCATCTGTACAGAGTAAATGTACGTATCACCTTGTACGTTCCCTTAAGGATAGCAAGAACGAATATTCAAGATTACCCAGTAACGACCCCATTCAAGCGGTGTTATAACAGCCGGAATGGAATTGCTTTCTCGAATAAAACATCAAAAAGACTTTCTGTCACCAAATGTGGAGAAATATTTGGGCAAGCAAAACAAAAAGAATATCTTTACTACTTTCACGAACGCAGCGCGAACAGGGTGATTATCTTAAGCTTTTCTGGTGGGTCGGCAGTTGATGCCGCTTTGATCTCGTCATTGCCAGTGGTCCACGGGCGAAAGTGGTGATACTAGAGGAACATTACTTCCAAAGAACAGACGGGGGCAAACAGGTCCTTAAACTAATGGTCGCTTGAAGGAAGGGGGCGTAGGGCGCTGGTAGAGGCACGCTATAGCGAAATGACGCTGTGGGGAAGCCTTTTGCTTAGATTTATGGCGGCACCACTGTAGCTACAGCCACTTGGCAGGCGTCGATGGTCGTGATGACGGCGCCGGGTGTGAAGCCTGATTCTCTATTCCTATTGGAGATTTCCTCAGCGCTAACCCCAATGCCATTCTTGCTACAAACGCCAAGCATATGTATACAGCGCACGCAGTCTTGGCAACTTCGCGCAGTAAGCCCGAATGTTTCGAAGCGTTGAAATGAACATTTATCGAGCGTCCAACTACTGTTATGTCTTTGTAGAGGGCTTCCAACATGAAAAGTAGTGATTTCTCTGTAGCAGTTTTGAAACTTTTTTTTCTATCCAATCATCACGTGGACAAAAATATTTTAGGACACACACATACAAAAACAGTGCTGGGAGATGACATGGTATTGTACAAATAGGTTTCATGCAACGTAATCACCGAGCTGTAACCTATCTTGAATTTTTTTCTTGTTTTCTTTTTTGCTTTGAGCCAATGTTTACGACGTTCATCGTCATGCTGCGTTTGTGGAAATGAAGTGGTTTGCATATTGCGGGTTTACGAGGCATCTCTACTACACTGACGTTTAAGCGTAGCTTATATCCCGACCTAACGTTATGTCTTATGGCAAATTAACAAAAAATCCCCTTTCTTGAAAGTAGGTGCATTGTACATTGTGATGACGTGCACAGTAATGTTTGCACGTCATCACAATGTACAATCCTTCTGGCTTAAAAAAGCTCTAATATAGCTTGCTGAGTCATACGAGTCGGTAGCTAACTTTATGAAGTTTTTGTATAAGTGAATAGCCAATAGCTCAACCACAATTGCGGTTTCCTTGATATGACGCCAGGACAGGAACTTCTTAAAAGCAGATTTAATAATCTTCTGATTTAGAAAACTATAGAGGAAGGTTGGTCAACCCTGGAGGAGTACGCTAACAAAATATACATGTTATATTCATATTATGTTGCTATGAAGTGAACTTTTTCATAATAATGAAGTTTATGCCCAACGTCATTGCTAATATTATGCTAAACACTAACTTACCCAGTGAAGCCTGCAGTATACGCCAGCGTAGAAAAATTTCTTGGTAAGCTCACGATGTGCGCACAGCTACAACACTGAGCGCCGGTCCACCTCGTAACACATCTCTGAAAGACAAAAAAGATAGCATAGATCATTGCTCGCAGGCTCCTTTGCATAGCAGGTATTACCACGAGGCGTGGGATCTGCCTAATCTCTTCACGTTAAAACCTGGACATTATGCCCGCCCTACATTATACCCACCTATGCCGGTTTCGGCATGTACGGAGTCAAGGAGACCGCCACAAGAGCAGCAGCCGTAGGCGGTTACATTGATGGATCAATTGATCAATCGATTGATTGAATATTTATTACGTGAGGCTTATAGTCCCCAGACCACCATATGATTATGAGAGACGCCGCAGTGACGTGCTATGGAAGTTTCGACCATCTGGGTTATTTTAACGTGTACCCAAATCTGAGCACGCGAGCCTACAACATTTTCGCCTCCATCAAAAAAGCAGCCGACATAGCCGGTCAGCAGTCGATTGATATGTGGGGTTTAACGTCCCAAAACCACCATATGATTATGAGAGACGCCGTAGTGGAAGGCTTCGGAAGTATCGACTACCTGGAGTTCTTTTACGTGTACCCAAATCTGAGCACACGGGCTTACAACAATTCCACCTCCATCGGAAATGCAGCCGCCGCAGCCGGGATTTGATCTCGCGACCTGCGGGTCAGCGGTCAGCAGTCGAGTACATTAGCCACTAGTCCAAGGTGGCGGGTCAGCAGATAATTCACAAATACACATATAGACAGAAACAATCAAAGTACCTTCGGCTCACAGAGAATCGCTTCGCATATAAAATCCTTTTTTTTTTCCAATGACCTAAACGTTTGCTACAAACTGGTATTCTCTTTTTTCCTGGCGCAATATATTTGTGAATGCTAGTTAATCTAGCCAAAACATACCCTAGGGAGATCTGGCGAATAGAGTGATAACCGAATGTTAAATCTGACTAATGAAGACCCCCACACTTTTGACTTAGATATATTACATATCATGTGTACATATTTCTACATCGATATTTAGGTGACTAATACGTTTCATTATCATCTGTATGAACTTTAAAAATAAATATACATGCATTCATTTTATAACGCTTATAACGACCAAAGATCTTTGGTCGTCTAATAAAGAAGCAATTACAACTCGCCTGATTACTCTTGGTACAAGAGGGATGCTCTCTCCACCATGTACTAAACGTATATGACCCTTGTCGCAAGCTCTCTCTATCCCAAAATCCGTGCAGCAGATTAGTTATTGTGAATTGATTTCAATACTACTCCTTTTCCGCTGTCTCTAGATTCCAGGTGGTGCTCGACATACGTCATTATTGTCATAATTTTAAGAAGGGTAGTGTATTGTATAAAAATACAAATTTACCAAGTCAAGAAAATGACTACAAATAACGCTTTCATGTCACTATTTACACTATAACTACAAAACATTTCACCAGCAATGCTTCTCCACTGAAACGAACGTTTTGAAAAACATAAAAAATAATGGCGTAAATCTGTGGGTACTGAACCAGCCTTTCGTTTCTTCTGATTCGACGAGAGCTCAGTTGCACAGTCTTTTTTAATCGCACTTCAGCAAAAATAATCGAAATATAGTTCGCTCTCTCGCAATGCGGCTGTAGCTACCTCATCACCTAAGAAGTCCGACGGGGTTGGATACAGTTAGATGTCTCGCAACCTTGTTTTTATTATCGCATATTCAAAAATCTGCAGCGCACAGCTGACGCTGCCAACAGGCACTAATATTGGTGATTGAGAAGGTGCGATAATATTGTATGTATGCTGAATGACATTGTTACCAGAAGCGTCTTTTGTAGGTTGCATGA
Source organism: Rhipicephalus microplus (assembly GCF_013339725.1). NCBI lineage: Eukaryota > Metazoa > Arthropoda > Arachnida > Ixodida > Ixodidae > Rhipicephalus > Rhipicephalus microplus. Next base: position 46,748,214 of record NC_051169.1, on the reverse strand, counting down.
GTACTGTCATTCGTACGATGAGTAATATTGCATGCTTACCAGATACCACGAACTTGGTATCTATCTATCTATCTATCTATCTATCTATCTATCTATCTATCTATCTATCTATCTATCTATCTATCTATCTATCTATCTATCTATCTATCTATCTATCTATCTATCTATCTATCTATCTATCTTGTGTATTCATAGGATAAAATTTTTCGAAGTTTTCGAGTCAAATAAATTAAAATAAATACGCTCCTTTCCTCTTCTCTTGGCGATGACCTCTGCAAGTCATAATGTTCACATGGACATTATGACTTCCACAAATTGTAGTAGTATCTCTCTTTCATAGCTTATACAGAGCTGAGTGTTCATTAACCAAAATAAAACTTCTATGTCAAATCTCGGTTGAATGAGTGGACTGCCTTTAAAAGCCTAGCTTCCTGGAAAGTTTACTATGCATTGTATAAAAAGGAAGCTGTGAAATCAAGACAACAAGATAGCATCTTTAGGTCAGGAAAAGCGTTAATTGATGCAACCCATAACAGCGAACTATCAAAAGAAGGCGATCCAGCAAGAGAAATAGACAGAAGGGTAAATGCAAAAGCGCAGGAAAGACAGGCCAATAGTCTGGCAAGTTAGATTGCTAGAGAGATCAATACAATTGATATTAGGGTTTTAACCTTTCCTCACAGCTGCTTTACTTATGAAACTTATGTCGTTAATTAACTTGGTAGGTGAATAGTTTCCTGCTAGAAAATTTTACCGCTTCCAAACAAGGAGCTCTCCCACTCTTCCTGTCAAACTAGCAGGAGCTTTTCGCTACGTGGTATCCCTTATTTATATGGGGCCAGTTTTCACAATTTTTATTTATGTAGTTAACGTTTCGTATAGATATTAAATTGGTATATACAATAGCACAGAGACTGTCTTTGGTAATATACCCAACAAATTTCTTCGATTTGTAGTTTTTATCAGTGTATATACCTTTCTTTTGGTTTATTGCCTGTCTTTGTGGCATGATATGATGCATTTCCGTCCTACTGAATTTCTTAATGGGATTGCAGTAATTTGTAATCAACAATTAAAAACAGAATGCGAACGACACATACCTTGACTAAAAAAGCTTGAATCTCGAACTCCTACTTGACGAGACGTGTTCGAAAGTTTAAAATATTTTTTTACGTGTTCATGGCCAACTATTAAGGGGATAATTAATATAACTTTTGTAGAAGACACGTATTAGCCCGAAGTTTGCAGGTATGTTCAAATTATCTATTGAGTAGATGAATATTCTCAAAATAGAAAGTAAATAGGATGGTTTCACAATTGCACAGCACCTTTTCCTTTTTCTGAAAAATTACTCCTGCGAACTATATATGTCTTGTTTAATGCAGCCATTGTGGGGGTCTTCTCTACGTGAACTACATTTGGAGCTCCAGGTAAGAAAACATTATGTGTTCGTCAATACGTGTCCTCAAATAAATGATAGTCAATTATCCTAATCTGGTAGTGAGCATGACTGCTTGTACACATAGGAGGGACTATGACAGTTCACAAGATCATCATCTGTATAATTGTGTCACCTATGGAAAAAAAAAGAAATTGAATATAATTGCAAAACAAAAAAAGCAAAAGCCAGAAAACAATACCAACAACTGGTAGTTGACCTTTACAACCACATAATAGTACAAATAATAAAGATCGCCAATAAACATAACTTGCCAGTTTCAGCTTCCGCACGACGTAAACTTCCTGGGTTGTATAAGAAGGTTAGTAAGACAATAAACGCAAAACGAAAAAATGTAAATAGACCGTGAGCTAGGCTTCATTTCCTGTGATGTAGCACTTGTATACAGCTTCCCATAAATATGCGAAAGAATATACATTGACAAGATCTTAATGTGTAACAATTACATGCTAAAACTACACATATATAATTACGAAAAGACTCATCACTCGAATATTTTCACTATTCACTGCAACCATTGCATATCCATGCCTCTGTCAATTAAAAAAAAAGTTATGAGAGGAACATAAAATGACAGAGAGAAAATTGTTACCGAGGCTGCTAAAGTGGCATCTCTGAGCTCTAAAACATGCAAAAGTGAGCTATCAATAAAACCACCTCCTTCTGAAATCGGTTATGTAATGGACATAAAATAGGCGGGGTGAAGTGTACCAATCACTTTCCACGAACTCTTCAAAAAATTTAATTATAAAGACGCCACCTGAATAAAAAAGCAGTTAAAGTTTGCGCTCGTTCTGTTTACAACGTGGCCTGTGTTACTCGTGATCTCTCTTTCGTAAAAACAGCATACCGTAAGAACATAGCCAAGCCGACCCGAATTTATCACGTTCAATCTCTTGCGCGGCGGTTACAATTCGATGCAGGCGATATGACAGATGCACGTGTACTGTGCGATGTAAGTGCATGTTATAAGGACACCACATGCTGGAAATTCCCGTGGTCCACCAGTACGGCTCATCTTTACTTCAGTGCGAAACCTAAACTTAGTTCTGAGCACTGAAGTTGTATAGCATACGAGATAATGCGTACTGAGAAAGACGTAACACTTATAGCACCTTTGTGTGTCATGTGTTTTTCAGTGCGGTTTTTGTTTTTTGTGTGCTATAAAGCTTCAGCATGACAGACCAGCACGCCCAATGCGCTATGTTACTTAGTTCTCTGTCAAAAACAGGATGCCGCGCCCACATATATACATTGCTTGCAGTGCATCGTAGTACGTGGTACACTTTTTTTTGCTGCAGCAAAACACGTAACCTTACAACTGTAATAAGTAAGTGCTCTCCCGCGTTCCTTTGTTTGCGTGATTTTTTTTCTCTCTTTACACCGTGCACTAGAACACAAAAATGCGTGCTTTACTCAGATTATCGATGGTTTGCCAATATCAGGGCGTCGATAGGGTGTCAACCCTTGGCAATCTGGTCCGCAGCCATACAAGTCAGCATTTTACACACGCTACGTCGAATACTTGAGCGTTATTACTAATGGACGAGTTTTTTTCTAGAAAAAGCTGACCTGTTTGCGTTCGCATGCTCAAGCTAAACAGATTATCCGAAATCTATATATATTCGTGAAGATCTTTTCTTGACAATGAAGCCAAGACTACGAGACAACTCGCATGAAAACTCTACCGTCGATGAATATAGTGCTACAATTGCGTCGGTATTTTATGCTATAGAAATGAAAACTACTCAATTTTCTACACCCAGCCCTTTCAGACAGGACGCAGCAAAATTATCCTGAAGAAAATTGCCTGTATGAAAGTTTATACGTTATCAGTTCACGGGTTTGTACTCTTGAGAATGTTCAGCCATTTACGTTCACATCGAATGCTAAGCGGTGGCTGCCAATGTATGTAACGCTGATCGCACGCCGCCATTAGTTTCCACAGCGGTGCGAGTGCGCCAAATCTGACTACTTCGCGTATAGAAGTACATGTGCGAAGATCTGTTTACGTAACTTCCTCTTCATTGACGAAAAAAAAATTTGTCCGTGTGTATGGAATGCTCGCAGACATTCTAGCACGCATTTCAAAAGGCAGTGTCTACACGTGCAATACACCGCCAATAAAAATTAGCAGATCCAAAATACAATGGGAATCGATAATATGCGTGGCACGAATGTGAAATGTTGATACTTCACTTTAAAATCAGCACAACATTATGAGGTGGAAGTAAATGATGCTGTATATGACTTCTGTTTTATGATTATCATGTTTGGATGTGTCGTTTACCTTTGTCATCAATTCACGTCATGTGATACCAAATTTAGTATGTGTGGAGCTAGCGAAATGGCCGTGAGCACGCTACTAGCATGCCATGCTATGAGCATGGTATGCTGTCATGTTCTTAAATGACACGCTTGTCAGGATTATCATGTTTGCCCCAGTCATGTATTTCGTCATCCATGGATGTCACGTAACACTAAATTTTGTATATATGGAGCTAGCAAAACGGCCGCGAGCACATTATGAAGGGCCCAATATACTCCGATGTAGCGTTGATGCGAGCGCACGCAGGGCACAGAGACGCTAAGTTAGCAAAACGCAAGCACTCTTGAGTCTGACACCAGGAGCGACCGGCACGACCAGCGTCCGTCGGCGCGGCCCGACGGCAACCGGCGCAAAATGCGTCATGCTGCATTTCGTGCTGATGCGTTACCCAGACAACACTGCGTCTCCCTCTTTTCTTGACGGAAGGACGCCGGACGTGGTGAAACGCGCGTGCGTCAAAGCAACGCAGCGCGTCGCGCACCTGCGAGTATGTGGCAAGACCGGCGCCTGGCGTGGCAACGCCGGCATGACGCAACAAAATGAACGCCAGCAAGCACGGGTACCACGTCACGTCGAAATGTATTGGCGCCTTGACTGTGGCATGTAGTCATGTTCTCACATGACACGCACCTCATGATTATCATGTTTGCACCATTCAAATATCTGTGTCATAAATTGACGTCACGTAATACCAAATTTTGGCATATGTGAAGCTAGCGAAACGACGGCGAGCGCATCATGATTATATCATGTAGTCATGTGGTTTAGAAAATTGAAATTGCTCCAGCCACAGTTCAAAAAGAGCCCGACGTTTCGAGACCGACTCGGTCCCTTCCTCAGGGGGTGACTGTCTTGGTCATGGAAGTGTCATCGCGTCGTGTTCTCTCACCACGGCTCCGGCTTTCCCTTTCCACCACGTTTCGGAGACCGTGAACGTACACCGAAGGCATTGTTCCCAGCGAGCGGTTCACGTTGGCAGGCGTATGCTGAATGTGCCAAGACTCGAGCAAGAGCCTCTTTCCCAAATTCCGTTCTGTTTCAATAACAGAAGCGCCGTCTAAGTCAATTTTATGGTCGTGCTTCTCGCAGTGCTCCGCCAGAGCGCTACGTTGCACTTCCATCTTCCTGACGTCGTTCTTGTGTTGGCGCATTCTTTCCGGGAAACATTTGCTCTCGCCTATGTAGCAGGCTGGACACCCAGAACACGACACTTTGTAGACAACGCCCGGGTGTAGCTCCCTCGGAGGTCGGTCTTTCGGCCGCGGTAGCAAGCGGGCGAGCGTCGAAACAGGTTTATGGGTTACCGTGACCCCGGCTTTTCCTAGGATTCTCGAGAGCTGTTCACTTATGCCCGGCACATATGGAATGGCGACGCGGTTGTTCGGCGTCTTCGTTTCTCTCGTGTGCGGTGGTGTGGCCAGGGCGGAAAGGGGGTCGAGCGGTGTGTCGCTTGCAGGTGTCTTTCTGCGGTGCGGTGGTTGTCGTCTCGACAAACGGCGTGACGCCCGGCGGATGAACGCTTCTGTGTAGCAATTCCTTCGTAGCTCGGCGACAATCCTCTTTTCTTCTTTCTTCCTCTCACCTTCCGACGTGCAGATTGCTCGTGCACGTGAGAGGAGTGCCGAAACCACTGAAGCTTTGTGGGCAGTTGGATGACAGGACGAAAAATGCAAATACCTGCCGGTGTGAGTTGGCTTTCTATACACCGAAAAGGTCATGCCCTCGCCCTGTCGTCTGACTAAAACATCGAGAAACGGAAGCGCCCCGCCTCGCTCTCGTTCCACCGTGAACTGTATCGCTTGGTCGATGGAGTTTAGATGTTCGAGGAAGCTGTCTACTGCTGCCTTCTTTATTATGCAAAAACAGTCATCCACGTACCTCACAAATACTTTCGGCCTGTCAATAAAGGAGCCCAGTGCCGTCTCTTCTATGTGTTCCATTGTGAGGTTCGCAGCCGTAACTGAGATCGCTGCTCCCATCGCGGTCCCGCTGGCTTGTCTGTAGAAGCTCCCGTTGACGCTGAAATACGTCCCCTTGAGGCAGTATTCCAGTAGGCGACACAGTTCGTCGACGCCCAGGCAGGTTCTTTCATCCAAGAGCTCGTCTTGGTTCAACGCTGCTCGTGCGCTAGATACCGCTAGTGCTACGGGCACACTGGTGAACAGGGATACGACGTCGAACGAGACGAAGCACTCATCGCTGCTCACGGTCACATCTCTCATGCGCTCCACGAAGTGGCTGGCGTCGCGTATGTGGGTTGGTGTTTGCCCCACGAGCGGCGCGAGAGTCCGGTGGAGATACTTGGACAGCGCCCGGAGTGGAGATGTTTTCACGTCCCGGAGTGGGACGTATTTCAGCGTCAACGGGAGCTTCTACAGACAAGCCAGCGGGACCGCGATGGGAGCGGCGATCTCAGTTACGGCTGCGAACCTCACAATGGAACACATAGAAGAGACGGCACTGGGCTCCTTTATTGACAGGCCGAAAGTATTTCTGAGGGACGTGGATGACTGTTTTTGCATAATAAAGAAGGCAGCAGTAGACAGCTTCCTCGAACATCTAAACTCCATCGACCAAGCGATACAGTTCACGGTGGAACGAGAGCGAGACGGGGCGCTTCCGTTTCTCGATGTTTTAGTCAGACGACAGGGCGAGCGCATTACCTTTTCGGTGTATAGAAAGCCAACTCACATCGGCAGGTATTTGCATTTTTCGTCCTGTCATCCAACTGCCCACAAAGCTTCAGTGGTTTCGGCACTCCTCTCACGTGCACGAGCAATCTGCACGTCGGAAGGTGAGAGGAAGAAAGAAGAAAAGAGGATTGTCGCCGAGCTACGAAGGAATGGCTACACAGAAGCGTTCATCCGCCGGGCGTCACGCCGTTTGTCGAGACGACAACCACCGCACCGCGGAAAGACACCTGCAAGCGACACACCGCCCGACCCCCTTTCCGCCCTGGCAACACCACCGCACACGAGAGAAACGAAGACGCCGAACAACCGCGTCGCCATTCCATATGTGCCGGGCATAAGTGAACAGCTCTCGAGAATCCTAGAAAAAGCCGGGGTCACGGTAACCCATAAACCTGTTTCGACGCTCGCCCGCTTGCTACCGCGGCCGAAAGACCGACCTCCGAGGGAGCTACACCCGGGCGTTGTCTACAAAGTGTCGTGTTCTGGGTGTCCAGCCTGCTACATAGGCGAGAGCAAATGTTTCCCGGAAAGAATGCGCCAACACAAGAACGACGTCAGGAAGATGGAAGTGCAACGTAGCGCGAGCACTGCGAGAAGCACGACCATAAAATTGACTTAGACGGCGCTTCTGTTATTGAAACAGAACGGAATTTGGGAAAGAGGCTCTTGCTCGAGTCTTGGCACATTCAGCATACGCCTGCCAACGTGAACCGCTCGCTGGGAACAATGCCTTCGGTGTACGTTCACGGTCTCCGAAACGTGGTGGAAAGGGAAAGCCGGAGCCGTGGTGAGAGAACACGACGCGACGACACTTCCATGACCAAGACAGTCACCCCCTGAGGAAGGGACCGAGTCGGTCTCGAAACGTCGGGCTCTTTTTGAACTGTGGCTGGAGCAATTTCAATTTTCTAAACTTTTCTACCCAGCCAGACAGATTGCTGTCAAAATGTTTACGTTTAAGTCATGTGGTTACATGACACGCATCTCATATTCATCATATTTGCACCAGTACCATACCTTCGTCATCCATTCTCGTCTCGTAATACCAAATTTGGTATTAGTGAAGCCAGCGAAACGGCCACCAGCGCATTATGAGCATGACATGTAGTCATGTTGTTACATCACATGCATCTAATGATTCTCATGTTTGTACTAGTCACATACCTTCGTCAACCATTCACGTACCGCACTACCAAATTTGGTATATATGATGCCAGCGAGAAGGCCATGAGCGCATCATGAGCGTGGCATGTAGTCATGTTGTTAAGTGACACGCATGTCATGTTTTTATGTTAGGTCTGTCACTTGTGTCCGCCATGCAATCATGTCATACCATAAAAGCTTTGCAACATGCCATGGGAAGGAAATCACCTCAAGAGCTGCAGGACTATGAAATGTAAATCAATACATTCATAGCACATACCTCAGGATTTTGATGTTATGACTAGTCAAATATGTTCTTCATACAGTCATGTAATGCCATACCAAATTTGGTATTGATACCATTATCGAAACTGCCAGGAGAGCTAAAGGTCGTAGGCGGATACATAGATAGAGAGATAGATAGATATATAGATAGTTAGATAGATAGATAGATAGATAGATAGATAGATAGATAGATAGATAGATAGATAGATAGATAGATAGATAGATAGATAGATAGCTAGATAGATAGATAGACTGAAAGTCTCCGAAGTTTACTAAGAAATGCTTCACATTTAAAAAAACGCAGAAAGGAGTAATTGGACGAGTTCAGCGCACAAAAACACACGAACAGGAGGAAGAGGCGCACACACACAGCATCCTTGTGTCCTCTTGTCCGTGTCCTTTTTTGTGCTCAACTCGTCCAAGTCTGACCAAGCAACAAGCCCGCATCGACACACTCATATAAACGAGAGTGTGTGGCAAGATAGATAGATAGATAGATTGATAGATAGATAGATAGATAGATAGATAGATAGATAGATAGATAGATAGATAGATAGATAGATAGATAGATAGATAGATAGATAGATAGATAGATAGATAGATAGATAGATAGATAGATAGATAGATAGATAGATAGATAGACTGAAAGTCTCCGAAGTTCACTAAGAAATGCTTCACATTTAAAAAAACGCAGAAAGGAGTAATTGGACGAGTTCAGCGCACAAAAACACACGAACAGGAGGAAGAGGCGCACAGACACAGCATCCTTGTGTCCTCTTGTCCGTGTCCTTTTTTGTGCTCAACTCGTCCAAGTCTGACCAAGCAACAAGCCCGCATTGACACACTCATATAAACGAGAGTGTGTGGCAAGATAGATAGATAGATAGATAGATAGATGATAGATAGATAGATAGATAGATAGATAGATAGATAGATAGATAGATAGATAGATAGATAGATAGATAGATAGATAGATAGATAGATAGATAGACTGAAAGTCTCCGAAGTTCACTAAGAAATGCTTCACATTTAAAAAAACGCAGAAAAGAGTAATTGGACGAGTTCAGCGCACAAAAACACACGAACAGGAGGAAGAGGCGCACACACACAGCATCCTTGTGTCCTCTTGTCCGTGTCCTTTTTTGTGCTCAACTCGTCCAAGTCTGACCAAGCAACAAGCCCGCATTGACACACTCATATAAACGAGAGTGTGTGGCAAGATAGATAGATAGATAGATAGATAGATAGATAGATGGATAGATAGATAGATAGATAGATAGATAGATAAATAGATAGATAGATAGATGGATAGATAGATAGATAGATAGATAGATAGATAGATAGATACCGCGCAATGTCGCATTTTAATTGCGCGTGTCGCTACCTAGTTTCACTCGCACATCATAGCAAGGTATTGAATTCCCAAACATCTGTTTGCGATTGCCCGTCGGCCCCACCATGGGCGGACCAGAGGAGTTCAATTCTAGTGCTTCGATTCCTTTTGTTGTCCTTTCCTGTCTATTCTCATTGGTCTTCGCGCTGACAATACAGCAATGAGCAGCCTGCTGACCACTGTTTACGTTGTTGCATGCTTTTCTTTGCCTAAGAAGCCCCAGAAGGATTTTCACAACTTCTCAATATTGATATCGCTTTATAATGCTTCGTGCCGCCTCGCGTTGCTGTGCCTAGATTGTGACGGTGCCTGGAAATGTAGTGCCAGCAAACAGCTGAAAATCGGCTTACCAAGAACGCCCTATAAAAATAAACAAACAAGAAACAGTGGAGAACCAGAACTTTTTATATACAAAAGCGACAGCAGACTGTTACGAAAGACGGCGACGCCAACACGGTCCCGAAGGCGCCACTGTTCCGATCTCCGCCGACACGGTCACCAGCGGTTCGGTAACGTAGGTTTCTCAGCTCGCGACTGCTTCTGCGCAGAGCTGATCGACGAGCGGACGAGACGACGGTGAGTTAAACAAAGTTTATGTACAGCATAGATAGAGAGGCGTTACAAATTCGACATTGGAACCGACAGTTTAGAGGCTCGAAGAGCTGAACTCTCTTTTCTGACACAAAGATCTACTGCTCGCGACGTACTGCATTGCTTTTTTTGTTATATGCACCGGGAGGATTCTTTGAGTAACCGAATTTCCAACCAGAAGCGCCGCTGGCCATGAGGTCAGATTTCTCTAATGGGGTCGCCGCTGGGCCGCGTCATTCTCATCGAATCTGGAGCCGCTGCGCGTGGTTGCCGCCAAGGACGAGTGACGTCGCCACGCATTGCGTAAGACTCACCAGACAGGAAGGCGCCTATTGCTGCAACGGGCTCGTGGTCTGATGTGGCTCACTGTGCGTGCGCGACAGAAAGGCGCCGCCGCGTGACAAAGACGTTGAGTTGTTCGCGTCAGGCGGGCTTGCGTGCTGGCCTTGACACAGATTGCCTTTTTCAGAGGCATGGAGTTCGGTGTGGACTCGCAGGCATAACAGCACCTCCGCCGCCAGAAAATGCGCCAGAAAGACGAGCTGCTTCCACGTGGCTCGGATGTCAGGCGCACTCGTTCGCTACGTCCCTCCAGGTTCGCCTCCAGGGCCATGGGGAGAATGCAGCTCCAGACTCTGTTCCGGGAACACATCCCATTCTTGAGGACGGATCTCAGCTCCACTGGCTTGCCGCCACAACTTGTCGGCCAGCTTCGCACATCTCTTCTGACGATCATTGGTCTCAGCACTTGTCGATGGTTCTGAAACTTGTCAAGAACAGTTAGACAACAGACAACACACGACACAAGCAAGTGCCCTCGGTCACCCGACAGAACACCAGACAAAGTATATTACAACATATACCTAGCTACGTGTCTATCGGAATTTCGTTCCCTCTACATCAAGAGGCCCATGTGGGAAACAAGTCTCTTAAAATGAGAACTCATATTTTTACTCGTACGACGATGTAACGATATAGAATAGAACACAAGGTTGGCTCCTTGAGCACATTCTGGATGAGAGCGCCCAGCTAAGGCCGTGATGAGGACAAAATTTTGCCCCGAATCGCCAGCGAGAAACAGGACGGCGGAGAAGGTACTAACTAAACGCACGGCTCAATGCGTCTGCATTAGCGCTTAGCTTTACTTTTTTGTAGCGAACGTCAAAGTTGTGCTGTTAGACTATCATGCTCCACCTCAGTAACCGGCCACTTTTAGGTGACATGTTATTTAACCAGGTTAGAGAAAAGTGGTCCGTTTCGACCACAAACCTCGAACCGGACATATAACAAGCTAGCTTTTGAACGGCCCACACGAGGCAAGCGCATTCCTTTTGAGAGGTACTCTATGCCTCCTCCCTGCCGCTGAGTTTTCGACTTAAACGCAAAACTGGCCTTTCGTTACCAGCACTGTCTTCCTGGCACAATATAGCTCCCATGCCACGATCACTCGCGTCGCATTGAATCACGAATCTCTTAGAGAAATCGGGTGCCGTGAGAACGGGCTTTTCGCTTAGGGCCTGTTTTAGCTGGCAAAACGCATTCTCCTTTTCCGAGTCCCATAACACTTATACCGGCTCGGATTTTCGAAGTGCGCCAGTTAGAGGATGGCAATGCTAGAGTAATTTTGCATGTAATACTGATAGTATCCAGCCAGGCCCAAGAATGCCCTTATCTCAGATTTTGTGGTTGGTCGTGGATAGTTCACGATGGCGGCTACTTTAATTTCTGAAGGTCTACGCCGGCCGCGCCCCACAACCTGCCCCTAGGTTAGACACCTCGCCGCACCCTATGTGACACTTAGTAGGTTTCACGGTAAGATCAGCTTCTTTCAATCTGTTCAGCACGACGCGTAAATGCTCGACATATTCTTCCCAGTTGCTCGACATGTTCTTCACAGGAGAAGATGGCGACATCGTCAAGATACGGCAGAGCGAACTCAGAGAGGCCTTTAAGAACGCGATCCATTAAGCATGAAAAACAACAGGGCGCATTTTCAATCCAAAGCTCAGCTTAAGTGGTCGATACGTTCCAAATGGAGAAACAAATGCGGCATAGCGGCTAGAACGCTCCGTAAGGGGGACTTGCCAATAACCTCGCACGAGGTCTAACGTAGAGATATAGCAGGACTGTGATACAGTTTCTACCCTTTCCTCTAGGTTTGGTATCGGGTAAGTTTAGTCTCGAGTTATGGCGTTAACACGCCGATCATTGATGCATAGCCTGGGATCTTTTCCCGGCACTTGAACCATAATAGAGGTGATATATAGTCACTCTAGCCCGATACTAAGACTCCCAACTCCAGCATTTCAGCGATCTCTTCTTTCATGATCTGCTTTTGCACAAGGGAACAACGATACGGCTTGCTACGGATTGGCTCCTCACAAGTTAGCTAGATATCGTGTTCGATCACCATCGTGTTTCCGGGATGGTCCGAAAACACGTCTTCAAACTCGGAAACAATCCTTCTCAAGCCCTCCTTCTGGCCTTCACTTAACCAGGGCTCTAGGTTCAACTGCTCCGAAATTACCTCCGATTCCCTTTCGATTACATCACTAGAACTGAAAATTTCTGCTCCCTCTTCCTCTGAAGCATTCAACAGCAGATTTACGACAACTTGACGTTGAAAGTATGGTTTCATCAAGTTACTGTGGTAAATTTTGTTCGGCTGCCTTCCTAATTTCACTTCATAATTGGTATCAGAGAGCTTCGATATTATTTTTTTGGCGGTTCCTTCCCAATGAAACTCAAGCTTGTTCTTTTTGGATGGCCGCAGCAGCATTACCTGACTTCCTACTTCAAAACGCGCTTCTTCGCCGATTTGTCGTAGTACTCCTTCGCCAACACTTGTGCAGCCTTCATGTGGCTTTCTACTAAATCTTTCGTTTTTCCAAGCCCCTGAAGGAGGTCTAGAACATACGCAACTACATTAGGGTCCTTATCAAATCCCTCCCAGGACTCGCGCAGCATTCGCAATGATATTCTCAAACTCCTGTCATACACAAGCTCTGCAGGGCCAATTCCACCGCTGCCACCACTGTTACGAAAGACCGCGACGCCAACACGGTCCCGAAGGTGCCACTGCTCCGATCTCCGCCGACACGGTCACCAGCCGTTTGGTAGCGTACGTTTCTCAGCTCTCGGGACTGCTTCTGCGCAGAGCTGATAGACGAGCGGACGAGACGATGGTGAGTTAAACAAGGTTTATGTACAGCATAGATAGAGAGGCGTTACAAATTCGACATTGGAACCGACAGTTTAGAGGCTCGAAGAGCTGAACTCTCTTCTCTGACACATAGATCTACTGCTCGCGACGCCCCGCAGGGCTTTTTTTATATGCACCGGGAGGATTCTTGGAGTAACCAAATGTCCAACCAGAAGCGCCGCTGGCCGTGAGGTCAGAACCCTTCAATGGGGTTGCCGCTGGGCCCCGACATTCTCATCGAATCTGGAGCCGCTGCGTGTGGTTGCAGCCAAGGACGAGTGACTTCGCCACGCATTGCGTAAGACTCGCCAGACAGGAAGGCGCCTATTGCTGCAACGGGCTCGTGGGCTGAGGTGGCTCACTGTGCGTGCGCGACAGAAAGGCGCCGCCGCGATGATGAAGCCGTTGAGTTGTTCGCGTCAGGCGGGCTCGCGTGCTGGCCTTGACAGCAGATTGCCTTTTTCAGAGGCATGGACGTTTAGTGTAGACTCGCAGGCATAGCAAGACTCGCGTAATTGCGGCATATTCATGATAAAAGAAGGCATAACTGTAAATACACAGAAGGCAATATAAAGACAACACTAACACGGACACCTGCGTTCTTTTTCTCTCTTCTCTTGTGTCCGTCTTTCGTGCGCCTACCTATTTTTCAAGTCAGCTGAAAAAACTTTGCTTCTCCTCCACATCTACCACCTAGAAAAAAGAAACCAGCGTTGAAAAGTGCTTTTTTATATAGACAAACCTACGTAGATTACATCTCAGTCTTTCAACTACTAAAAAACTTGTGTTTTGTCTTCGTACTCAAATTTCTGCTGCTCATGTTGTTCAATATGTGTGACTTGCCGAAAAGTTTATATACAAAAAAATATCAATTCATTTCAAATACAACATACAAGGCTAGTTGACATGAACATAGCGCACATAGGCTAATACAAATCTAGACAAAGAGTGGTGGCAGAGCAACTCATCACTGACGTATTAGAATGTGTTGAGGAGTTGTGCAAGTAATGAGAAGTCTGTACGACGACCACGCTAGAACGACGGGTCTGCACAAAGTCCCTGTGACGAGCATTGTGAGTCGGAAATGCTGAGATTGAATAGAAAGTAAGGTAAAGAAAAAAAGAAAAAAGAAGCTTTAAAGTTAAATATTAAGCATTAGCTTGTGCGCACGATGTTCAATCTCAGCTACACTGCACCTGTACAGGTGAAATGCCAGCGAGCTTCCTTTCGAAATTTTAAATATGCATATATTTCTTAAAAATATAAACAGAGAAAAAAGACGCCATCGCTACAAAAGAAAAACAGTGATCGGCCTCCTTGTGCCAGTAAAATGACGCTTCAGGACGTCTACGCACTTGGGAAATTGTTAAATGATGGAAACGAGAAGCCAAATTTTGAGCATACTGTAGTGGGGTCTGGAACTTGTACAAATGTACTTCGTTTTCGCACAATGTGGACAGTGAGAATCGATTAAAATGTGCCACTGGGAGCCTGCTATTCGATGAGAAAAGAATCATCTAGACAAGTCTCAAGAAATCGTGATGCATTGATGAATGAATGAATAATTTTATGATGGTTCTACGGTGCCTGTGTTTAGCGCGCAGCGTGCCACTCTCACGTCGGGACAGAGAGACCTTCCTTGCCCCTCCACCGCGTCGTGGGCCCGATGCTGCTTCAAGGTCCGAGATGCGTAGAGCTCGGTCCCACTTTTTCTTAGTGATCCTGGCCTCAGGTGTCAGGGGGTAACCCCCGAGCATGTGAGCAAAACGAGCTGTATCTTCACAATAGCGACACGCACCGTGAGGGTGCGCGTCCGGAAAGATTTTGTGCGAGAATGCCGGACATATCTCCGATGAAATCTACCGGCTCATATTTCCTTCACGACGCAAAAGAACTCTTGGTTTGTGGGATGACCACACAAATCTTGAATAATAAGTCGTGTCATGCGCCCCGGTGTGTTTGACTGTCGACAGAGGGTAGTAAAGAGTAGTTCGCCCATGTGATCAAACGAAGAGCAAAAAATGCGGGTAGGGGGATGTGCTACAAAATGAACGAAGTTCCTTCACATTTATTTGATCAAATTGTAAATGAACGAGCGTTTACGCTGAGTGAATGAAAAAAAAAACTGCCCATCCGGCTGTCTCTAATATAAAATGATCGCTCATATGAATAAATGAATAAAATAAGAAAAATAATGTTTTACTCTGGTGGAGGGGTTTGAATCCAAGCTATCAATTCCCCAAGGCGGTGCTACTCAAAAAACCCGTTTTTTTCAGAATTACATTTCTTGTTTTCACTGGCTTTATCAATTTACCTTTGTCTACATTCATGAGAAAAAAAAATAGCATATTTGTAGGTACATTTGAAACAGGTTACTGTCACTTTTAAAGATCCCAAAATGGCAGTTAGAAGCTGAAATGAGCTTATTGTCTATAGTTTTCTGGAAATGGATACCTGGCTGATTGCCAATAAATTACGCCCCGCCGTGGTGGTCTTGTGGATAAGGTACTCGGCAACTGACCCGCAGGTCGAGGGTTCGAATTCCGGCTGCGGCGGCTGCATTTCCGATGGAGGCGGAAACGTTGTAGGCCCGTGTGCTCAGATTTGGGTGCACGTTAAAGAACCCCAGGTGGCCGAAATTTCCGGAGCCCTCCACTACGGCGTCTCTCATAATCATATGGTGGTTTTGGGACGTTAAACCCCACATATCAATCATTATCTATCAATCCCATTAAATTACGCGTAAATTGTTCTCTAAAGTCACGTGTTCGAAATAATAACCGAGATTGGGTACATTTGATGAGCGAAAAATCGTTTTAAAAAGCATATCCTTGCCACATAGACACGCTTTCATTTTCACGTTTGAAGTGCGTTTTCTTTGAGATGCAATTTTCGACCACTTCTTCAGTTTGGACACCATTCTTTTGGTACTTGTGGTGACCAGCTTGGGATAAACGCTTACCTACTTATATTTTGATATGTCAAGGTGCAATTGTCTTCTTTAAAACGTAATATCACTCATAGTTGTGATCAACATAAAGTAACATTGGACGACCCACTCGTAACGCAATTCGCATTGTGTGACGCCTGGTTGTCTTTTTCATGTTCTAAAATGCTTTATTACACACATTACCACGATTCCTTTCCCAAAATTAGGTCTGCCTTAGGTGAGTTCAGAAACGAGTTCCGAACAGCGGCGTGGCTGTCATTAAAGAAGAAAAAAAAAAGCAGCGGCGTGGCTCAGTGGTAGAATACTGGGCTGGCACTTTGCGGACCCGTGTTCAAATCCCAATATGTCCTAATGTTTTTATTTACCGAGTCTTTTTTTCCTATTTCTTGTTATACTGGTTACAAACACCGGCCATGGCGCGGCGGTGGCGGCGGACAACTACAGCAGTGCACGTGACCAGTGTTCTTATCTCATAACAGCTTTCTTTGTAAAAAGTATAGGACAAGAAGTACTTTAGTGTTTGCGACTGCTCCACTTTCCTCAGCATCTTCAAAACTCTGCGAAAGGTGGACCCGCAAATGCTGCCACATGGCAGCAGTTTTCGGGTGACACTATGGGGTTGTAATCTTGACGTTCCCCAATATAAACGACAGAGAGCCCGGGAGGCTCGTAAGTCAGCAAAACTCGCGTGGCCGGAATAAACGACCACTTTAACACATTCGAAAGGCGCCGTTTTCTATTTAGCACTCGATTCAAACATCGATTTTTTCGCGAAGTACGAAAGTACAATGAAAATGTACTGAGCTGAGTGATGAGTTTGTTTTAGGCCCTCGCGCTCTTCAACGTGCTCGTCGCGGGGTTCTCGTGGCATTCGTATACCTCTCTTGCGTTGCAATGCCTTTTGTCTAAACTCCTTGTGATAGCAGGTGAACCAGCGTCTCTCATGCCGTTCTCCTCCATAGATAGTTGTTCCAATGCATGCATGTTTTATAAAAATGGCAAAAAGTTATTGCGTAAGTGTCTGCCGCTGCCGTTTTTATCTCCACTTCTCAGAAAGCGACATTTTAGAGAAAACGTCATGAATGTGAATGAGACCAACACTGAAAGGAACTCATACATTTGTATTTAGCTTTATTTGGCTGGTTGGAGAGCGCTCGGGCTGTTTGATGCTTCTCTAAGGAAGTTGTGTATGGTGAGAGGTAACGACTAATGCCTGTACAGTACATGCGACTTTCAATCGACTCTCTTCAATGCTGTGAAAACGGGGCTTACGGTTACACTGAATGTGCACTAAGGTGAATGATCCAGAATTGACACAGAACTTAACGCAGGCTGTTCAGCAGGAACAACACAGTGGAACGATGATCTACTAGGAAAAATAATCAGAATCGCCATCTTCTAATGACCATGGCCGAGGGTCAACAAGATATCTGGGCACAGCGTACTTACAACCTGTAACATTGCACTCAGCATATTTCATATCTACTACAGAAAGAAAAGCATCTCCCACGAATCTCCCATTCAGCTTCTTCTGTGCTACGGCCGACATTTCGTTAGTCTGAGAATTTATTATTTTCATGACGTCCACCAAGTTTCGTACCATGAGAGGTAAGGTCACTTCAACTTGCGCCGACTGTGACGCTCGCAGTCATTCTAAAGCTTTATTAAATAATATATCTTGGGTTTAACGTCCTAAAATCCCATATGACGACGAGAGACGCCGTAGTGAAGGGCTCCGGAAATGTCGACCACCTGGGGTTCTTTAACGAGCACCCGAATCTGAGCACAGGGGACTACTGCATTTTTCGCCTCCACCGTAACTGTAGCTGCCGAAGCTGGAATTCAAACCCGCGACCTGTGGGTCAGCAGCCGGGTACATCAACCACTAGACCACCATGGCAAGTGTAGCTTTAACGCTTTGTGGTAGGTGAAATGTGGCCGCTACGGATACAGAACGTATGAAGAGTAGGCAATACGCTGAAATTTTGGAGAGCCTTAGGCTGCAGAACTACGCGGGATACCATGCTGGCGCCACACTGTGTGCGTTCACGGCAAATCCGGTCGGACCGAGTGCAACTAAAGCAATGCTGCCTGCCATCGGTTGACGTGCATCCCCAAGCTTACGACACAAAGGGAACAGAAACAAACGAAAACTGCCTCACAACCTGCGCATCCGCGCAACCTGAGCGCCGTCCTACACCGTAGAATATACGTCTAGTAATTAATGATTAAATACACGTTAGTGTTACCCGCTATAAAAGAGAGAAAGAACATCCTCCACAAAACATTACACATCGTACTTAGAAAAGACGAAGAAGGATGGTACATGTTTCCTCTGCCGAACCCTGCCAACAAAAATGGCTGCACGCGGATGGTAGAGAAACCTCCACCTCTCCTGGACGCACATCTCTGTACACACACCACAATTAAAGAAAAAACTATCCGAAGAATTTGTGTATTTGCTACTGTGTCTGACGACCACCGCCAAGTATGACAAAACGCCTATATAAAAAAAAACATTGAAAGGCACAAAGCATTCAGCGTTTTCCGGCCATAACTCATAAACAACGTGCACAAGCATAAAAATGACCAAAACATATAAAACGGGACTGAGAGCCTGTTGCGAAAGGAACATTCCCGGCTGGCCATGCGGTGCGTCTTCATCCTGTATCGAAGTAACCAGACCACAAAAGCGTTCAGCCGTAAACAACCCTCGGGGAAACCAGCATAGAACCCGAAGCTTGCCATCTGGCAACGTTAGTTCTTTTGAGTGTGACCGTGCGGAGGCGGTTTTCGGGAACTGTCGACGTACCATTGGTAGGAAACGTATGAGGTGTACACCGAAAAGCATGCCGCACACACAGGCACACATTAAAGAGAAAAATTGGCTTGTTTTTAAGCGGTCACCGTTGGCGCAGCCAAGCGGGGGGAATCAAACCTCTCGAAATTTTTAATTTATCTTCCGTATATATAAACCCTCAAATACAAACACACGCATAAATTTACAGTTTGGTTGAATTTCCGGTCCACAAATAAATCGTAAAAAAATTTCCTGGCAACGCTCCTGGCGTTCCACCCCAAATATGGACAACCAAATCTAGCAGCGTCCGTGAGCTGGATGTCAAGGCACGTGTGCCCAGAAATGCTGCCGACAGCTTTGTAATAATGAACTCTGGGATAGGGCTTTGAATAGCTAAACAATCATGAAGAACCTAAATTGAGGAGAGGAACAGAGCACTATACGCCGGAACTTCTGTAGGACTTCTAGCGGCCACTCTACTGAATATATGCCCGCAATCACGAGTGTTCTGCCAGTTAACTCACCTGGAAGCCGCATTCTCAAAGTCTGTTTTTAGGGCCAGTTATGCGCTAAAAACGTAATAATGCTTTCAAAGCTTTCTAGGCTGAGAATGAATTAGGCCAGTGACCCAGACAATTTTGATGTATGCACACGTTATTGTGTACCTCAATCCTACCACCTAAAAGTGTGTGATTTAACTACACATTGAAGAAACCCTTGAGTTCAAAATTTCTGGGTCCTCTCACTAAGGCATTTCTTATTCTTATATTCACAGTGTGGTTTGAGGACATTAAGCACAGCAAACAAGCTTTCGTCTAGTTGAAACGAACTTGAATCAGCGGAGATAGTATGAAACTAATTTGGCTGTATCTTATTTGCAGAAGGTACTAGTAATACCAAAGCTATTGCTGGCTCTTCCTTTGGTGATGTCTTAGGTGGTAACGCAGTGTTTGCATATTTACGGAAGCTTCCATTTTCTTACGTCCAGAAGACTACGTTCCTTTCGTCTGTACATGGCCCTGTGGCATATTTAAGTGAGCACACGACTAATTTAGATGACGCAATGCACCAGAACTCTGTTTAACCCGTGGTATTCAGACTGTTGTGTGTGCGCTTTAGGGTGACGCCGAGTTATCCGCGCAGATGGTGCGAAAAGATCAAAGAAAGAAGTAATGAACCAGGGGCTTGTGTAGCCGTTCTTGGGGAGAGAACAAGATACATAGAGTGTTTTCCCTTCGTGCTCACACACTGAACATAGCCAGCATTTACTCCAAGTATCATAATACGATAACCATAGGAACAGTGCTCCTTCACTTTAGTATTGTTTTTGCCTTTACTCAAAAGAATTCGTAAGCACTCAAAGGTGCGAAAAAAAGTGCGTTCCTAGATTTGTAGGAGGTCTGCCGCTAGTGGGCTGAGCCACTCGGACGCCTCTCGAATGGGCTCTTCCAGTTTTTCACTTTCGCGGCTGAATAAGGACAACCACGGGATTCAAGACCATCACAGCTGTCGCCAGACGACCACCCGATTCGTCCGATGCCAGGATATACCAGGTGGGCCTACTTTTTTTTGAGCCGTGACACTTCTTTTAAGTTCCCACAACGGCGTCACCCTAGCTACGCCATCGCAACGCCGACGCAGTGCCATCGACGCGCTGGCAACTAGGCGACAAGCCAGGCCCCCGGCTTGTTCAAAGCCTGCGAAATGGATGTTGTGGAAATTCAAGGGGAGACGCTGTCTCCCGAAGAGTACAACGACACTCAAGGATAGATTGTGGCCTATGAACGACGCAAGAAGGCAAAAGACAAGAGAAACGCGGAACCAGCCACGAACGCGGGAGGTGCGTCCATGGAGGCGTCTCGGAGACTGAAGGATTTTTTGCATCGCCGGCCAGTGCCAAAAGAACCGCAACTACCAGAAGACGATTACAAGGTTGTAATACGCCCAGGAGAAGGTCTGGACTTGACGCGACAGAGTCTAGCGCTCATAAGAGACTGTGTTCTACGAGCGGCAAAAGTACAGCCTGACATTGCTGGGGAAGATACTCTCAGAATCAACATGCGACAAAATACCATGATCATGAGCACACCTAGTCTGGCCAATGCGAAGGAATACAGCAACATCAAGGAAATTATGATCAATGACAAGAGCTATGCTACAGCCGCTTATGTAACAGCACCAGAAAACACATCCAAAGGGGTGATCCACGGAATACCAAAGTATGATAATCAAGAAGACATAGAAAAAAGCTTGGTCAATCAGAGGAACCCGACGATTCTACATGCACGACGTACGGGACTTACAGACTCAGTGGTCATTGTTTTCGAAGGGTTGTTTGTGCCGTATTTTGTATACTACCGTTGTGCCGAATATAGGTGCTTCCTATACAAGAAGCAATATGAAACATGCACTACATGTGGTCGAATTGGACATCGGGCGGATGTCTGCCCACAGCCTGACAGCAAGAAATGCCGTGGTTGTGGGGTGCTCAATCCAACTGAAAACCACCAGTGCTTCCCTAGGTGCAGCCTTTGCAGGAAAGGTCATTTTACAGGGGACAAAAAATGCAAAGAACGGTTTAGGATCCCGTACCTTTTGAAGAAAAGATGATGGGAAAAGGAAAAACAACAAGGCGATGAACGAAAAGAAATGAAGATTTTGTCGAACACTAGAGCAACACAGGCATGGAGGGAAGGGTATTCACCAGAAAATCCAACGGAGGAGAATGGCAACGCCACCCAGGACAGAGGGGGACGACGCAGAGATCGTTCCTGCTCCTTTCTGCGACTCGCCGAAGGGGAAAGAGAAGGAACTCAACACGAACCCAGATCCACATCCAGATCAAGGTCCACTCGTCAACACAGATCCAGGTCACGGGCCGAATCCAAGACAAGGGCAACGACATCACCTCAAGGACAGTCCCACGAGGGTCCTGGCGGCGGTCGGGGCAGTCAACAAATGGTGAGCTGGGTGGGCGAGGTATCAGGGGAGTCTCTCCGGTCTGGGAGTTTGCCTGAGGTTGTGGCAGAAGGGTCCACCCTAGGTCAAGAGCTAAACCATAATAAGAAAATGCTAGAGCAACTCACCCGTGAAAACGCGAAACAGAGGGACGAAATAAAACAACTAAAGGAAGAGAACTCTAAACTCAGGCAAAATCAGCTACGCGAGTCAACTAGCTCCATAGCATCGTGTAGTCGAATTTTAACTCCAGCGCCTGCACAGGAGCCAGGAGTGCATGCAGCGAAACGAAGAGCAGAGGAAATAACTCCTGTAGAAAATGAAGACCTCTCAAAACCCCTGGAAAAGAAAGTCGAGAATATGCTCGGAGAACTTACTAAGGTAATGCAACAACAATTTGCAGGATTGCAGCTGCAGCTCGTAGAAATAAAACAAAGAATAGATAGCATAGAAAATCGACTAACGCTGGTGGAGAACACGCAAACAGATTTGAGGTCTATAGGAGCAGGCCCGGTTAAAACTACTACTAAACCCTACAACCGGCCGACTACGACCAAAGTAATCTAAATCGCAGGGGAAGGGACCGTTCCTAGACATGGCACGACGTAATCAGTATAAAATTTGGCAGTGGAACTGTCGTGGGTATCGCCGGAAACGGGGTAACTTACAACAGTTCCTAAACGGAAAGGAGGCACCAGACGTCATCGCCTTACAGGAAACTGGAGGAATGGCTAAATTGTCGAATTACAAATCCTATGGTACCCCTGATGAAAAAACGTCCGTAACAACCCTCGTGCGAAGAAATCTCACGGTGATAGAACAAGATACAGAAATCTGCGATGTCGATCATGTTCTTGTTGAGTTAGTTTCATCGCAGAAGAGTGGGGAAAGTCTATTCATATTAAGTGTCTATAGCAGCCCTAGACAAAAAACCAAATTTAGGTCACTTTTTAGAAAAACGATCAGCATTACTAAAAAGCAAGCATTGGTTATAGTAGGAGATTTCAACGCGTTGCATGCGGCATGGGGTTATGACAAAGATAACATCAAAGGTAGAAATCTCTGGATCGACGCCCAACAGGAGGGCCTTATATTAATAACCGACCCCCTTTTCCCAACTAGGATTGGAAACAGCGTATCCAAAGACACGTCTCCTGACCTCACGTTTACTAAGAATATCATCGAACCTTATTGGCTTAATACACAAGAAAATATGGGCAGTGACCACTATATAATTGAGACCACGTTTAAAGCAGGTCCACGTAAAAGAGGAGGCAAAGAATTAAGGATGGTTGAATGGGATAGCTTTAGAAAAATCAGAGAGAAGGAAGCATGCGATGTCCTCGAAGACTTAGATGAATGGCTAGGGAACCTTAAGCAAAATATTCAAATCGCAACTAAGACCATACCAAAAACAGAAGGACTAGAAAGCACAGACAGTAAGCTCCTACATATGTGGGAGGCAAAAAAGAGCCTAGAAAAACGGTGGACAACACAAAAACACAACACACGCCTTAGAAAAAGGATAGCCACCCTCAGTAAAGATATGTCTGCATAGTTGCTCCGCGTACTTATGCGGAGCAACTATGCAGACAACAATGGGAGGAAAAGTGTGATGCGATGGAAAAACAAATAAGTCTCTCTAAAACATGGAACCTGTTAAGATGTCTGATAGACTCGGAAGCGAGCAAGACAGCACAACAACAAAACTTTATTAGACTTGTCCGTAAATACAAAGGCACGGAGGAAGAACTGGTAGAAGAAATCAGACAGAGATACATTGGGGATACAACCAATGAGCAATTAAGCTCGTACAAAGGTAAAGAAAATGATTCCCTAGACCGACCCTTATTAGAGGCCGAGGTACGATCGGAACTAATGAAACTGAGCACAACATCAGCCCCGGGCCCCGATGGGATCACGAATAAAATGCTCAGAAACTTAGACGACAAATCTATCACAGCCCTCACCGAATATGTGAACAAGTGTTGGGAAAAAGGTAAGATACCCAAGCAATAGAAAGTGGCAACAATCATAATGATTCCAAGCCAGGCAAGAAACTAGATCTTGATGATCTTAGGCCTATTTCCCTGACATCCTGCATAGGAAAGTTATTAGAGCATGTCATCCTAACTCGCCTGTCAAATTATATGGAAGACAATGAGCTCTTTCCTCATACGATGGTAGGCTTCAGAGCGAAACTGTCTACACAGGACATTATGCCTAAGATTAAACACCAAATAATTGATTCGGGTCTCAATACACACGACACAAAGGTAATAGTTGGCCTAGATCTTAAAAAGGCATTCGATAATACATCACATAAAGCTATACTTGCCAATCTTCAAGCGTTAGGGGTAGGAAAAAGAATATACGATTATATAAAAGACTTTTTGACTGACCGGACTGCAAGAATAATACTAGGCGAAGCAGAATCCCAAGAGTTTAGTCTGGGCAGCAGAGGTACGCCGCAAGGCTTAGTCTTATCCCCCTTTCTTTTTAACGTGGCCATGATAGGTCTCCCTACCAGACTGAAGGAAATTCCAGGACTCCACCATAGCCTCTATGCAGATGACATTACCTTATGGGTAGCAGAGGGTAGTGACGGATACATGGAGGAAACTTTACAAACAGCAGTGAATGTTGTAGAAGAATATGCCATCCATACAGGATTACAATGTTCACCGGAAAAATCGGAACTTCTCTTCTATAACCCGACATGTAGGAGTCGGAAAAGCATCCAGGAAAAACCTAACAATAAAGTCTTTGTTGGAAAAACGCAAATACCTACGGTCGAAAGCATAAGAATTCTGGGACTCCGAATCAGCTCAAACGGGCACAACGGAGAGGCGATTAGAATACTTGAAACCAGTGCGCAGCAAACTATGCGTTTACTTAAACGAATTGCAAACCGGCACTATGGTATGAAGGAAAATAATATGATAAGACTGGTACAGGCTTTTGTCATCAGTCGTATTGTATATGTGATTCAGTACCTCAGACTGCAAGTGGCCGAGAGAGAAAAGATTGACAGAATCATTAGACGAGTTTTCAAACAGGCGATCGGACTTCCAATTACTACCTCTAATGATAAATTACTTCAATTAGGCCTTTACAACACATCAGAAGAGCTTATAGAAGCTCAAAGAATCGCACAATATGAAAGACTAACGCAGAGTAAAACAGGTAGAGCCATACTAGAGCAACTGGGTATAAACTACGCAAATTAATTTAGCGCCAAAAAGGATATCCCGTATGAAATCAGGAAATGTTTAGTAATCTTACCGATTCCAAAAAACATGCACCCCGAACATCACAAAGCAAGGAGAGCTGAAAGAGCGAAAAATATACATAACAACGTAAAAGATTTACCGGAAACAACATACGTAGACGCGGCCAAATACAAAGGAAATGGCAACATGACTATAGCAGTAGTGGACTACAAAGGAAATCATAAGGTCAGCGGCTCGGTGAGAACGAGCTTTCCAGAAGAGGTGGAGGAAGCAGCAATTGCAATGGCCATAGCATCCACCTCGACTTCACTCATTGTTAGGGACTCGCAGACGGCTGTGAGAAACTTTGCACGAGGGCGAATATCCCAAATAGCTTTAAGAATATTAGTTGGATGCAAAGACCAACGAACAATAGAAATAGTCAGGGCACCCGCTCACTCCTCCTTGCCCGGCAATGAGGCTGCTCACCAGACAGCTCGAGGACTTACAGACCGAGCCTCTGGATTGCCCTGGTCGAACGGGGAGGACGATGAGAGACTTGAGCGGATGACCACTTACAGAGATATTACGCAGTATTACAGGCTAAGCAGGAAAATTTATCCCCCCGCACACTCGTCATTGAACAAAGGACAGGGGTGGCATGGCGCCTACTCCAGACCCACACGTTTCCTAGTCCGGTAACAATGAACCGCTGCGTGCCGGAACTTCATTCGGACAAGTGTAAGTTTTGCCACAACAGGGCGGACTTGAGCCACATTTAGGGGCGTGCCCGCTGGCCCCCATGAGAGGCGAATTTCCAGACGGGAGTGGATGGGATGCCGCGCTCCTCAGCTCTGACTCTCAATTACAAGCCCGCTTAATACGGCAGGCCGAAGACGCCGCCAGGGCCCATGGGATCATGGCCGTCGTCTAGGTTTGGTCCTCCCTTCTCCTCTCGCACCTGAAAGGGGAAGAGGACCTTTCTGCTAATTGAATAAAGTTTGTTCATCATCATCATCATCATCCTACATTTGTACCGTGCAGCAAAGAACAAAAATTGGCAGATCCCACGAACAGTGGGAATCGATAATATGCGAAGCACGAACGAGAAATGTTGATATGTCACTTTAAAATAAGCACAACATTACGAGGTGGAGGTAAATGATGTCATACATGACTTCCGTGTCATTACTATCATGCTAAGATGTGTCGTTTACCTTCGTCACCTATTCACTTCACGTGATACCAAATTTAGTAAACGGGGAGCTAGCGAAACAGCCGCGAGCGCGCTATGAGCGTGGTATGTTGTCATGTTCTTACATGACAAGCGTGTCAGGATTATGATGTTTGCACCAGTCATATATTTCGTCATCCATTGACGTCACGTAACACCAAACTTGCTATATGTGGAGCTAGCGAAACGGCCGCGAGCGCATCATGAAGAGCCCAATATACCCCAATGTAGCGATGACGCGCGCGCACACTGGGGATAGCGACGCTACGTTAGCAAAACGCGAGCACTCTATAGTCTGACGCAAATCGCGACCAGCGGTCATCGCCGCGGCCGAACGGCAACCCACGCAAAATGTGACATGCTGCAGTTCGCGCCGATGCGTTACCCAGACAACACTGCGTCTCCTCTTTTCGTGACGGAGGGACGCCGGACGCGTTGAAACGCGCATGCATCAAAGCAAAGCAGCGCGGCGCGTGCCTGCGAGCATATGGCTGGTCCGGCGCCTGGCAATGCCGGCGTGAAGCGACCAAATGAACGCCGTCGAGCGCGCGCACCGCATGAGGTCGAAATGTATTGGCGCCTGGACTTAGGCATGTAGTCATGTTCTGACATGACACGCATCTCACGATTATCATGTTTGCACCAGTCACATACCTTCGTCATGAATTGGTGTCTCGTATTACCAAATTTAGCATATGTGAAGCTAGCGAAACGGCCGCGAGCGGATCATCAGTCTGACGTATAGTCATGTTCTTACATGACACGCATGTCATGATTATCATGTTTGGATCTGTCATATACCTATGTCATCCATTCGCGTCGCGTAATACCGAGTTTGGTACATGTGAAGCTAGCGAAACGGTCGCCAGTGCATCATGAGCGTAGCATATAGTCATGTTGTTACATGACATGCATGCCATGTTTATCATGTTTGCACCAGCATCATACCTTCCTCATCCAGTCACGTCCTGTAATACCAAATTTGGTATATGTGACGCTAGCCAAACGGCCGCGAGCGCATAATGAGCGTGGCATGTAGTCATGTCGTTACATGACACGCATATCATATATTTTCATGTTAGAGTCTGTCGCTTGTTTTCCATATGCAGTCATGTCATACCATACCAGTTTTGCAACATGCCATGTGAACAAAACCACCGCAAAAGCAGCAAGGCCACGAAATGTAAATCATGACATTCATGACATACATATAATTTTCATGTTATGACTAGTCGAATATGTTCTTCATACAGTCATGTTAAGCCATACCCAGTTTGGTATTGATACCATTATCGAAACGGCCAGGAGAGCTGAAAGTCGTAGGTGGCTAGATAGATATTTAGATAGATAGATACGCTCAAAGTCGCCGAAGTTCGCTAAGAATTGTTTCGCATTTAATAAAGAAAACGTTGCGGTAAATTTGGACAGAAGTGTTTTAAAGATACCCGCAACCATTTATAGCCTCGAAAAATGGAGCACTCCTGCTCACTACGTTTCTGAAGCATATAACTTAGACACAGTTGTGACGCAAAGGTTATGACGCTGGGCTGCTGATTTGAAGTTCATGGGTTCGCTTCCAGTCATTGCAATCGCACTTTGATCGACGCCAAATGCCATAAGGTAATGTAGTTACATTTAGCTTAGGGTGAATGAACTACAGGTTATCGAAATATTTTTAGAAGTCTCCGCTACACAGCATCATAAGTAGGTCGTGAATTTGGCTGGTCAAACTTCCGGCATTATCAAGTACAAAGTGTCTTGCGTAAGCTGGCCAATATCCCTCAACAGTAAAAGATTTCATGCTATAATTAATTTAAAAAGAAAATATGTGGCTGTTGATGTTTAATTTCCAGAAGAGCTGTTAAGGCGAAGTTCGGCTACTTGTGGTGCACGCCCAAGAGATCAAAATTCATATAGCCGTCAACATTTTGTGGTTATGGCGTGCAAAAGCTTTGCAGCGATTGCTTTTATTACACTTCAGGAGATTAAAAGTGCGTGCATCAACGCCCTGCAATTACTGTTGACGTTCACCTTCGTTCTGGAGTTGCAATGTATTAACATTCCACAATTACATGCACGCAGTCATCAGCAAAAGTCAACGTTTTCCCTGAACGCCTGCATATATGTTCTAAGATAACAAGATTTACTTCTTAAATTCAGCCGTGTCACCACACTCTTTATACGTCTGTCCAGATAGGTATACACGAGAATGCGACGAATCTTCAAAAGAATGAGTTTGCTAAAACGATCTCATCTGTTTGCATGTTACTCTTCCTAGTCCTTCGAGAGTGTGGCCTTATTGTTATTGAGCTCCCACTAGCCCTATGAGCAGTACCATAAAGTTATAGTAATACGAACTTTATGTTTTGTACTCTTGCGCAAAAAAAAACAAACAATCATCGTAGGTCTATTGAGCGTTTATTTCTGCAAAGAACAACAAGCAGGAGGAAAAGATTTTTGAAAGCACGAGCAAGTAAGGGGAGAATTTTCTAATGGTCATGATGGATTCGTACTAGAACTGTAGCCAAGAACATCTTGGTCATTAGGCAGAGGGAAATTACTCCATACGCTCCCCACCTGCCCTGTTCTGCTGCAAAAGACTAGAACCATTTGAAGAGCACCATTGAATGCTAATATGAGTAGCCTGAATCATTTAACGTAGTGCATTATCATCAATCATTAGAAATCACTTCTGATTACTATGTAGCTTCCTCCCACCTTCTGTCTTCTTTTTCAAATTCCAATCTACTTCAAATGTTTTCTACACCAGCAACAATACAAACAACGTTCATGCTGCATGCGCCTTTCGTGCTGCGAAGGCAATGCCTTTCATCTTGAAGCTCGCACAATGAGAAGTTCGAAGATCAAAGTAATCGAGGAGGCAAGAGCGCCTTTTTCAACAGCCTTCGATTTGGTTTGAACAAATGCGGTGAATGTTTATCTCGAACATCTTGCGCTCCTACATAAGGGTGAGGAAAAATGCCTGACCTGTGTGTTATCGGCTGCCAGCAAAGGCCAGACCCTGTTCTTTGTACAGCGCTCTAACAAAAGCACAGCCCGGTCGAAGCTGGTTCAGCCGACGATGAAACGATCGAACCATGGGGTCGACACATAAAAATTCGAGGATGGCTAAGGATGCGTAGCTATGTTCAACGCAGGAACTTAATCATAACAAGCGCAAAGCAACTCGCGCACAAGAGAAAGGCGCGTTGACATGACAACCACACGAATGATTGTTCGTATCACTAATGTTGTTGTTCAATTACCTGTACTTGGCACCGCATACTCACGCACAGTGGAACTCACGCATACCCCTGACGGTCATTCGCTTGTCCTAAGTACGAAGGTAGTATCCGAGGTTGAAATTACTTATAGGTTAAAGAAAGTTTCTGGCGCCATTGTTTTCGTTTGTACTCTACGGTTTCTTACTTTTCTTGACATGAACACACGAAATAGTTATTGGTGGAAATCTGCAGCTCCTCAATGTGTTATAGTTATTACTAGATTGTACGCAAAAAAAGAACGACAGAATTACATAAAGGCATGTGTGTATGTGTATACTCGAGCTCTTCTTGAGCTTTCACGCAATACATACAGTTTTTCAACCTATCCACACAATGTTACCATCAAATCGGGTGCTGCCTGTGCAGCGCTAACTTAGTTCATTTGCATAATTAAGAAAAGCTGTAATACGTCTGCGCAGAGAGATCAAACGTGAGTGCACGAACTGTAACGCAGAAAAATTACAAGAACACTTCATATACCTAAACAATTGACTCCACTCATATGGAATGGAATTTCATCGTAATGTAGTGGAGGGGTGTGGTTGGCGTTATTTTAGTTTCTTTACAGCATCCAGCACCCTCTCTTTGGCGGCGAAGCAAACCGGATAGCATGTTACCTGAATAAAAAAATGAAAAAAAAAACAAAATTGGCACTTGGCAATGGCATATCAAGTCTTGCTGGCACTGCATCGGGCCATAATTTAAACTATACAGAGTAATTCTGCCTCAACCACCTCGTTTCTCAATTCGTATGTCGCCTACAAGAGCGAAAGCGTTCCTAGGTGCTTACGAAAGCACGAGC
This sequence comes from Rhipicephalus microplus, assembly GCF_013339725.1. Lineage (NCBI taxonomy): Eukaryota > Metazoa > Arthropoda > Arachnida > Ixodida > Ixodidae > Rhipicephalus > Rhipicephalus microplus. Next base: position 46,717,879 of record NC_051169.1, on the reverse strand, counting down.
CACGTGGCGCTATTCTTTCTTCTCTGGCCAACCGGAGTCGAATGGCGCTGCGATACACATGCCAATGACAGGAACAGTGCCGCCATCGGCCACACGTACAGCTTCGGTAGCAGGGGGCGTGAGTACTTTTCTTAAGCGGCGACAAAGATGAACGCTGATTATGGACACATGAGCGCCAGTATCGACTAGTGCCGACAGAGAAATACCGTCCACGTGTACATCGACAAGATTTTTGTTCGTATGAAGCGTCAATGGAGGGTTTGGTTCAGACAGGGATGATGCAGCACTACCTCCAGGGGCTGCACTGTCTAGTTTTCCGTCGGGTACGATGAAAAGTGAGGCGGCGAGTGATGGCGGCGTGGCTGGGGCGACGGGGAACGACGGCGTTGAGGGGACGGAGAACGAGCAGGAAGGCGGCTGTTAGACGTGTCGAAAGCAGGGGCGGTACGGCTGGACGAATACCGGCGAAGATCTTCATATGGGCTATAAGGTGCGAAAAACTGGCTCCTATGTGGCGGCGTCCAGGAGGCACGGCAGTAGCGGGAGACATGTCCAACGCGGTGGCACCGGAAGCAGATCGGTTTGTCGTCAGGAGTTCGCCATTCCGCCGGGTTGCGAGATCGTGGAGCAACAAATGGATCACGTCGAGGTGCATTAATGGGAATTGGTCTGGAGGAGGGGCAAGAGATGGGGCAAGCATCAGGGAACCCGCGGTTGGCGAATTCTTGTCGTACGACCGCCTGAATAACGGAGATCGCGGGGGTTGTCGGTATCGTATGTTCGAAAGAAGTGGGCTGAAGCGGCGCTGGACTTGCTGCTTCAAGTTCCCGTCGAACGATACGCGTTACACTCTGCTCAAAGGGCGGTGTGACGGTAGAATCGGAGCAGGTGGACGTAGCCGCCGTGTTTGGCAACCGAGAAAAAGGAGGGCGCACCCGACGGCTTTTTGCTGTTTCGAAACGGCGGCATTCTTGAATTACACGGTCGATGGTCGAGACGTTAGTGTACACCAGCAAATTGAAGGCGTCGTCCGCGATCCCCTTCAAAACGTGTCCAACCTTTTCAGCCTCAGACATCGCCTCGTCCACTTTTCGGCAAAGAGCGAGAACTTCTTGGATGTATGACACATACGATTCAGTTGGCGACTGGACACGGGTAGCCAGCTCCTGTCGTGCAGCTGCGTGGCGACCGGTCGGGTCCCCAAAGATGTCACGTAGCTTCTCCTTGAACGTGTCCCAGCTGGTGAGTTCGGACTCATTTGTCTCGTACCAGACACGCGGGGTTCCGTCCAAGTAGAAGAGAACATTAGCGAGCATCATGGTAGGGTCCCAACGGTGAGTTTGACTGACCCGTTCATAAAGGCGAAGCCATTTGTCGACGTCGAGGCCAGGTTGCGCAGAAAATGTCCCGGGATCACGTGGTGTTTGGACGGCGACAAAGGTTGTCGGAGAAGCCGCAGATGATGAAGCGGACGCGTTGTCACTGGAAGCCATGGCGGGAAGCTGGAGGATGCGGCCACTGCGGAGCTGCGTGGTGAGGACGGGGATCGTTCCACCTCCACCAAATATGTTACGTGAGTAACGAGACAAAGTATTGCGAATATATTCGAAAAATATATTTGCAAGAGCGGTTGCAGCACTGGCCAGTCTGGCTCCGAGCTCGAGCAGCCAGCGAGCCTCCTCTTCTTCGTCGGGCGCACACGCGCATTCGCACTATGGTTTGTGGCAGCCTACAGGTAGCAATATCATGGAGATATATGTGATGTGAGATGTTCTTATTGAGCCATGATATGCTTGAAACTTTGGGTATCTAAGTAAAACTGTCTCACGCTAAATAAACTGTATTATAACTGGTTTGATTTGTATTATGAAACAAATTTTGAATTACTCTCAAGACAATAGTCTTTCGGGTTTTAATAGTTTTTCTTCTTCTAACAGTAATTTTTCTTTTGTTTTGTTTATTTTTCTATTTGTAGAAAATTGCAATATGCAGCATGTTTGGAGTTTCATCTAAAACACATTTTTTACCGGTAATTCATGTGCATTTTCTGCTGTACATGTTCCTATATGAAATGATTAAAGTATTTAAAGAGATAACAAAGCAAAATTATTGCCAAATATTGTTGTAAAGTTGAGGAAAAAGAGCATTTTTACATGTACTGCGGCTTGATTCTCGCAATATAGCGGTCCAAGTAAAAATGTGTACATTATTTATTTACTTATTTATTTATTTATTTACTACAATACTGGAGGTCTGATATTTAGACTTTAGACACGAGTGGGCAGAAGGGAAAATTCAAAAAATGATTACAGTAAATAAATATGAAGCATTGCAGCGATAACAACAAAAAAAGGAAAAAGAAAAAAATACAACGAATTTGTACAAGCAAAGCTGCAAGATATTTAGATAACTAGTGAAAACATGAATACATAAACATATGAAAGCAAACGTGCGTCAGGGTTCATGTAAAACTACGCCAGACCTATGACTTTTGGACTGAAGGGCCCTTAGATAAGATGATAGCGATGAGAATTCCCCCACAGCTGATGGGAGGGAATTCCAGTTGGTTGCAGTTCTCGCGAAAAAAGAATACTGGGACATGTTGGTGTGACTAGACAACTCGGCTATTTTTTATCGTGATGGGACCGAGTAGGCCGCCTGTGAGAGTCTTTTAGGTATGTATCTTCTTGATACCTAACTGTTCTTGATAAAGAAGATAAAATAGTTTCATTTGTTCCCGGTATCGCCAATTTGCTACGTTTTTGAGCTCAGTCGTTTCTAGAAGAGATGTGACTTCTTATATTGTTGCATAGTATAGTTTTTCGGCAAGATAAGCAGAAATTTGCAAAAGGGCAGTTTTGTTTTAAGGCAAAAAATTTACAACTGAACAACCACAAGGTAGTAGGATGCCTGTCTTTGCCTCACCTTCATTCCATAGCACGTCAGCGCGAAGTTGCAGCGGGGCTTTTCGGCAGCGAATAATGTATGTCATACAACTCCTTATCACTTTTACTGTTTTATATAACGTCAAAAGGGGGCAGCAAGGTTTTTTTTTATGGAACAGTATCTTCCCCTTGTACCACAACATGACAGGTTATAATTGAACTGCTTCTTAGTCACAAGGGACAGAATTATAATGCAGTCGATGGCCTGCAATACAGTATGGAAACGTTGTGTGTAGATCATATTATTTACACACATGGTCAATATAATAATTAACGACCTAATTAAATTATATTTCATCTAAGCTGTTTTTATGATGTATGAGGTATAGGCCAATGTGCGATCGTTTAGCCATTGGTGTGCATAATAAAGTGATGTATCCTAGGCCCGTTAAAGATAATTTCATATCGTGCCCTAAATAATCTTTCAGTCACCATTTCTGGAAAAATTTCTAAATTTTCATCTCATTGTTCTTTATTGGTCTGATTGAGCTGAAAATGTTTAACTAAAAGCCCATCCGGTAATGGTTGCGTGCTTTCCACATTTTCAGCAGCCTAATACCATTGAAAAAAGACGAATGAAAAGTTTAAATCACAACCGGAATCTGCAAGTTAAGTGTCGTTTATGGACACGCTATCGAATCCTCTCCGAGGTTAACACCTAGGATACGTCATTTTATTATGCACACCAGTCATGGTAAGCGATCGCCCATCGGGCTATACCGGAAACATCATAAAAACAGATTAGATGAAATATACTTCAATTATGGCAATAGTTATTGTAAAACTGTGTAATAATTATTATGAGCTACACACAATGCTTCCATAATGTATTGAAGGCCATCAACTGCATTAACTTTCTGTCCCTTGTGACTAAGAAGCAGTTCAACTATAACCTGTCCTCCTAGTGGTACAAGGGGGAAAATACTGTTCCATTAGGTTCATTTACTGCCCAATTTCGACGTCATATAAAACAGTAGAAGCAGTGCTAGTGAAGTTTCTTGTTCCTTCCAGTACAAGCGACAAGGAGTAGTATGACATACATTAATCGCTGCCGAAAAGCCCCACTGCAAGCTGAGGCAAAGGCAGGCATCCTATTACCGTGTGGTTGTTCAGTTGGGATTTTTTTTTCATCTCTTAGAACATAACTGCTCTTTTAAAACTTTCTGCTTATCTTGCCGACAAACTATGCTATGCAAGACTATGAAATCCGTATTTTTACTTGGACTGCTAGATTGCGAGAATGAAGCCGCATTATGAGTAAACATGCTGTTTTTGTAATTTTATATTTTTTAATTTTCAAATACCGCCAATCCTTCTGAGGGATTATTGCAGGGGTGGAAGTTAATTCATACATGAATGTACAGAAGTAATGCGCACAGCAAATTATGCGCTCTGTAAGAAATAGACATTTACACGTAAGGACATTTACCCAGCTTTACCTCAATATTTTGCAATATTTTTGTTTTGATAGCTTCTAAAATATTTTAATCATTTATTATAGGAACATGCAAAGCAGGAAATGAAAATATATTAGTGGCGAAATACTGCTCTCTTTATAAAAAATACCAAAAGGACAGTTTATATCAAATTTTGACAAAGCGAGAGAGAAACAAAATGAAAGAAAAAATGAATAGACTATCATAGCCATGAATAAACTCTCATAGCCATTGTCTTGAGAATAATTGGAAATTGGTTTCTTATTATTTACTCAAACCAGTAATATTATATTTGTTATTTATCGTGACATAGTTTCACTTAGATGCCCAGAGTTGGAAACGCTCTCAAACCAACCCCAAATTTATATATCTCCCCAGAATTTTTTTTCAACATGATCGGATATGGTCAAAAATTTACCGGGTACATTTGACATGAAATGACTGATATATACAGGACAATACAGGGACAGCGATGAAAAAATCTTCCGAGAATGTGCACATAATTGCTATCGAAATAAAAATACAATCCACCTCACTCGCCTCAAGCCGTATCACGATCCGCTTCTACTTTAGACACCTCGACTTGCCGGGATGGCTCGTCTTTATCGCCGGGGTATCGTAAAGAGGAAGTAGATTTTATGCTGCAATGGGCCAATACCTTATCGCGAAAAGCCGTGTGCGAGCTGTTGCTGCTATGACTGTCACTATTGTGCCGATTTTCAACGCTTGCCTTCAGCATTTTTAAACCACTTTCTGAAATGCTACCTCTCGCTAATAAATCTCGTTAACATGCGTCTAATGAAGAATTGAAACTGGAGATAAGTCTCGCCTGTAAAGCGTGTTTTGTCTGTAAGACGTCTATGTATGTAGACAAAACAAACTTGCTCCGAGAAATACCCGTGCGCGTGCATGCGTGTGTATGTATGTATGTATGTATGTATGTATGTATGTATGTATGTATGTATGTATGTATGTATGTATGTATGTATGTATGTATGTATGTATGTATGTATGTATGTATGTATGTATGTATGTATGTATGTGTGTATGTATGTTTGTATGTGTGTATGTATGTATGTATGTATGTATGTATGTATGTATGTATGTATGTATGTATGTATGTATGTATGTATGTATGTATGTATGTATGTATGTATGTATGTATGTATGTATGTATGTATGTATGTATGTTGTGTGTGTATGTATGTATGTGTGTAATTTATGAGCGCTGCATTCATTGTTTTTTCTTTGTGCGTGCGGCGAGTTGGGCAGGTTGGTAACGATGCATGACTAAGAAATCTTAGCGCCACAGAACGGAAACAAAAGAAAGAAACGTAGACAACACGAGCGCTAACTTCAAACCAAGTTTATTAGGAAACACACATGAATATATACGAACTGAAATCACAGAAATCTCACGCCTACTTTTTTACACATATATTGTTATACAACGTCATACAAAAACAAAAAATGTAATATCAGGAAATAAACAGGTAAACGCGCATGTGTAAATGAAACCAAGAAAACTTAGAAAAACTTAACAGCCCCCCGAAAAACCCTACAAACGAAAAATGTAACACCAACTGCGCATGCTTACCTCGGTGAAACTATGAAAACGTGCTCATTAGGAATGAAAATTCTTTATCGTGAAGGAGTACAGACGGATGACTCACGCACTTCTCGCCACGTTTTCGGATGAAGCAGGCCTCAACTAATTCTCGGGTTAACTGCTCTCTGTGACGGAATAGCACAGCTGTTTGATCGAACATTGGAGTACAGCCACACTGACGGCAATGTAATGCCAAGTGGGATGTCGGTGTGCCTTTCAAAGAGCTGTGGTGCTCGCGTAGACGGATATTGAGACACCGCCCAGATTGGCCCACGTAAACGTGTCCGCACGAAAAGGGCGTCTCGTATACCACCCCTTTTACACAAGACACGAAACGAATGCCATGTCTCATTGTGCACTTGCCTTTTTTACCACTTTTTTTATTTTCACGGTGCTGCAGTCTCGGGCAAATATCCTTCAGTTTACTTTTGGCTGAAAACACCACGTTGACGCCAAAGCGTGCCGCCACTCTCTTAAACCGGTGGGACACTCCGTGAATATAAGGGATTACCGAGAAAGGTCTGCTCCCTTTGCATCTTTCCGTCGCCGCCAGCTTACCACCTGCTCTTATGGTTTTAAGCAACCTTTCACTAACAGCGGCTATAACAGCATCAGGGTACCCTGCCTGCTGCAACTTAACTGCTTGTTCACACATGCTTTGTCGAATCAGGTGCGGGCATGACTTTGAGATGGCAGACCGGATACAGGAGCTGGCTATTCCATTCTTTACAAGTCTGGAGTGACCAGACTGGTAGTCAAGCAAGCCCTTTTGAGACCTTGGTTTATATCGCCAGCATAAACCATCAGGGCTAAATGCTAACTGGAGGTCTAAATACTGCAATGCATCGTTCCGGGGTACCTCACATGTGAACGTCAAACCGTGCCCTTGCTCCCTGAACACCTTCATTACATCAATCATTTTTCTGATAAAAACACACCTGTCCACGAAAACCAAGTAATCATCAACATAACGAAACACTTTGATTGCCAGATCAACAAGACTACCCTGTATAGCCCTGTCCACCTTTGCCAAAAATATTGTGCTCAGAATAGGCGCGACACACGAACCGATACATACGCCAGATTTCTGAGCAAATACTTTCCCATTCCAAGTGACGAGTGTCGCTTCCAGGTAACACCTCAGTACCTCGAGGAACCCCTCAACTGACACACCTGAACGAGAGGTGAACTCAAATTCGTCCTCTTGATTCCCAATACACTCCTTTACACTCTGCAGAAGAGGGGCTTGCGGTAAGGAGTAGTAAAGATCCTCGATGTCGAGGCTAAATGCCCTTAAGCCTCCCGAGTCGTTGTTCCTAAGAAAATCTACGAGTATATCCGAACTAGCCACTTGAAAAGGGTCAGCCACAACCAGAGATTCAAGGTTCTTTTGAAGATATCGGGACACTATTTGAAGCCAAGTGTTCCTTTCAGAAACTATTGTACGGAAGGGAATGTCAGGCTTATGAGTCTTAGCGGTAAAGAAAACATCTAGAGTATCACCCATTTCTTTCTTTACCTTATTGACCAGTTTATCTAAACTTAGGCTTTTGAGCAGTTCCACTGCTTGCTTTTTTATCTTGGAAGGGTTGTGCGACACTTCGCGAAAATTCTTAGCAATAGCCACGCTTCCTTTCTCGGAAAACAAACCACGAGTCAGAACCACGAAGAACCCTTCCTTGTCGGACACTACACAAGTGAGGCCAGAGGAATGCAAGAAATCAACAACCGAAGACATGACAATATCATGCACTCGCCTTGGTCTATGCTTAAGCAGAACATCGGTGCACTCCGCCACACAAGTAGTCCTGCTGTCCTCGGGCACTCTTCGAGCCACAGACCTTGAAACCGAAACCAGCTCTGCCGGGCGAAGGGCCGGTTCCACACAAAACTTGGGACCTTTACTCAACACATCCAAGTGCTTGACTGGCACATCACATTCACTCAAGTTAAGCACCTTGGCCTCCGAAGTTGCCTTAGTTCTTGTTCTTGCAGGAAGCGTGGGTCTGACCTGGTTCCATAGCCACTCAGTAACTTGGTTGCAAAGCTTCAGCCACAGATTATATTTGTAGTTCACTTGGGGCGGGCTTAAATCCTGTTGACACGTCAACCGCAAGCAATCCTTGAGGAAACGAACTTGATGCCACCATTCCGAGCACAGCAAACGGCACATCCTTCTGGAGTGTCCAGCCGACGGACGCAACACGCCAACGAGCACCTGAAGATCGGGGGGACACGTAGACGTCTTAGCATACCAAGACGCCGTCCGGGCTCGACATATATACACTGCGATCAGTGACGTGAGAAGGCTGGGATTAGAGAGCAAAACGTTAGAACAAATAACAGAGCCCTTCGTACTAGAAATAAGACTGATGAGTGCGGCGAGTTGGGCAGGTTGGTAACGATGCATGACTAAGAAATCTTAGCGCCACAGAACGGAAACAAAAGAAAGAAACGTAGACAACACGAGCGCTAACTTCAAACCAAGTTTATTAGGAAACACACATGAATATATACGAACTGCAAATCACAGAAATCTCACGCCTACTTTTTTACACATATATTGTTATACAACGTCATACAAAAACAAAAAATGTAATATCAGGAAATAAACAGGTAAACGCGCATGTGTAAATGGAACCAAGAAAACTTAGAAAAACTTAACAGCCCCCCGAAAAACCCTACAAACGAAAAATGTAACACCAACTGCGCATGCTTACCTCGGTGAAACTATGAAAACGTGCTCATTAGGAATGAAAATTCTTTATCGTGAAGGAGTACAGACGGATGACTCACGCACTTCTCGCCACGTTTTCGGATGAAGCAGGCCTCAACTAATTCTCGGGTTAACTGCTCTCTGTGACGGAATAGCACAGCTGTTTGATCGAACATTGGAGTACAGCCACACTGACGGCAATGTAATGCCAAGTGGGATGTCGGTGTGCCTTTCAAAGAGCTGTGGTGCTCGCGTAGACGGATATTGAGACACCGCCCAGATTGGCCCACGTAAACGTGTCCGCACGAAAAGGGCGTCTCGTATACCACCCCTTTTACACAAGACACGAAACGAATGCCATGTCTCATTGTGCACTTGCCTTTTTTACCACTTTTTTTATTTTCACGGTGCTGCAGTCTCGGGCAAATATCCTTCAGTTTACTTTTGGCTGAAAACACCACGTTGACGCCAAAGCGTGCCGCCACTCTCTTAAACCGGTGGGACACTCCGTGAATATAAGGGATTACCGAGAAAGGTCTGCTCCCTTTGCATCTTTCCGTCGCCGCCAGCTTACCACCTGCTCTTATGGTTTTAAGCAACCTTTCACTAACAGCGGCTATAACAGCATCAGGGTACCCTGCCTGCCGCAACTTAACTGCTTGTTCACACATGCTTTGTCGAATCAGGTGCGGGCATGACTTTGAGATGGCAGACCGGATACAGGAGCTGGCTATTCCATTCTTTACAAGTCTGGAGTGACCAGACTGGTAGTCAAGCAAGCCCTTTTGAGACCTTGGTTTATATCGCCAGCATAAACCATCAGGGCTAAATGCTAACTGGAGGTCTAAATACTGCAATGCATCGTTCCGGGGTACCTCACATGTGAACGTCAAACCGTGCCCTTGCTCCCTGAACACCTTCATTACATCAATCATTTTTCTGATAAAAACACACCTGTCCACGAAAACCAAGTAATCATCAACATAACGAAACACTTTGATTGCCAGATCAACAAGACTACCCTGTATAGCCCTGTCCACCTTTGCCAAAAATATTGTGCTCAGAATAGGCGCGACACACGAACCGATACATACGCCAGATTTCTGAGCAAATACTTTCCCATTCCAAGTGACGAGTGTCGCTTCCAGGTAACACCTCAGTACCTCGAGGAACCCCTCAACTGACACACCTGAACGAGAGGTGAACTCAAATTCGTCCTCTTGATTCCCAATACACTCCTTTACACTCTGCAGAAGAGGGGCTTGCGGTAAGGAGTAGTAAAGATCCTCGATGTCGAGGCTAAATGCCCTTAAGCCTCCCGAGTCGTTGTTCCTAAGAAAATCTACGAGTATATCCGAACTAGCCACTTGAAAAGGGTCAGCCACAACCAGAGATTCAAGGTTCTTTTGAAGATATCGGGACACTATTTGAAGCCAAGTGTTCCTTTCAGAAACTATTGTACGGAAGGGAATGTCAGGCTTATGAGTCTTAGCGGTAAAGAAAACATCTAGAGTATCACCCATTTCTTTCTTTACCTTATTGACCAGTTTATCTAAACTTAGGCTTTTGAGCAGTTCCACTGCTTGCTTTTTTATCTTGGAAGGGTTGTGCGACACTTCGCGAAAATTCTTAGCAATAGCCACGCTTCCTTTCTCGGAAAACAAACCACGAGTCAGAACCACGAAGAACCCTTCCTTGTCGGACACTACACAAGTGAGGCCAGAGGAATGCAAGAAATCAACAACCGAAGACATGACAATATCATGCACTCGCCTTGGTCTATGCTTAAGCAGAACATCGGTGCACTCCGCCACACAAGTAGTCCTGCTGTCCTCGGGCACTCTTCGAGCCACAGACCTTGAAACCGAAACCAGCTCTGCCGGGCGAAGGGCCGGTTCCACACAAAACTTGGGACCTTTACTCAACACATCCAAGTGCTTGACTGGCACATCACATTCACTCAAGTTAAGCACCTTGGCCTCCGAAGTTGCCTTAGTTCTTGTTCTTGCAGGAAGCGTGGGTCTGACCTGGTTCCATAGCCACTCAGTAACTTGGTTGCAAAGCTTCAGCCACAGATTATATTTGTAGTTCACTTGGGGCGGGCTTAAATCCTGTTGACACGTCAACCGCAAGCAATCCTTGAGGAAACGAACTTGATGCCACCATTCCGAGCACAGCAAACGGCACATCCTTCTGGAGTGTCCAGCCGACGGACGCAACACGCCAACGAGCACCTGAAGATCGGGGGGACACGTAGACGTCTTAGCATACCAAGACGCCGTCCGGGCTCGACATATATACACTGCGATCAGTGACGTGAGAAGGCTGGGATTAGAGAGCAAAACGTTAGAACAAATAACAGAGCCCTTCGTACTAGAAATAAGACTGATGAGTGCGGCGAGTTGGGCAGGTTGGTAACGATGCATGACTAAGAAATCTTAGCGCCACAGAACGGAAACAAAAGAAAGAAACGTAGACAACACGAGCGCTAACTTCAAACCAAGTTTATTAGGAAACACACATGAATATATACGAACTCAAATCACAGAAATCTCACGCCTACTTTTTTACACATATATTGTTATACAACGTCATACAAAAACAAAAAATGTAATATCAGGAAATAAACAGGTAAACGCGCATGTGTAAATGGAACCAAGAAAACTTAGAAAAAACTTAACAGCCCCCCGAAAAACCCTACAAACGAAAAATGTAACACCAACTGCGCATGCTTACCTCGGTGAAACTATGAAAACGTGCTCATTAGGAATGAAAATTCTTTATCGTGAAGGAGTACAGACGGATGACTCACGCACTTCTCGCCACGTTTTCGGATGAAGCAGGCCTCAACTAATTCTCGGGTTAACTGCTCTCTGTGACGGAATAGCACAGCTGTTTGATCGAACATTGGAGTACAGCCACACTGACGGCAATGTAATGCCAAGTGGGATGTCGGTGTGCCTTTCAAAGAGCTGTGGTGCTCGCGTAGACGGATATTGAGACACCGCCCAGATTGGCCCACGTAAACGTGTCCGCACGAAAAGGGCGTCTCGTATACCACCCCTTTTACACAAGACACGAAACGAATGCCATGTCTCATTGTGCACTTGCCTTTTTTACCACTTTTTTTATTTTCACGGTGCTGCAGTCTCGGGCAAATATCCTTCAGTTTACTTTTGGCTGAAAACACCACGTTGACGCCAAAGCGTGCCGCCACTCTCTTAAACCGGTGGGACACTCCGTGAATATAAGGGATTACCGAGAAAGGTCTGCTCCCTTTGCATCTTTCCGTCGCCGCCAGCTTACCACCTGCTCTTATGGTTTTAAGCAACCTTTCACTAACAGCGGCTATAACAGCATCAGGGTACCCTGCCTGCCGCAACTTAACTGCTTGTTCACACATGCTTTGTCGAATCAGGTGCGGGCATGACTTTGAGATGGCAGACCGGATACAGGAGCTGGCTATTCCATTCTTTACAAGTCTGGAGTGACCAGACTGGTAGTCAAGCAAGCCCTTTTGAGACCTTGGTTTATATCGCCAGCATAAACCATCAGGGCTAAATGCTAACTGGAGGTCTAAATACTGCAATGCATCGTTCCGGGGTACCTCACATGTGAACGTCAAACCGTGCCCTTGCTCCCTGAACACCTTCATTACATCAATCATTTTTCTGATAAAAACACACCTGTCCACGAAAACCAAGTAATCATCAACATAACGAAACACTTTGATTGCCAGATCAACAAGACTACCCTGTATAGCCCTGTCCACCTTTGCCAAAAATATTGTGCTCAGAATAGGCGCGACACACGAACCGATACATACGCCAGATTTCTGAGCAAATACTTTCCCATTCCAAGTGACGAGTGTCGCTTCCAGGTAACACCTCAGTACCTCGAGGAACCCCTCAACTGACACACCTGAACGAGAGGTGAACTCAAATTCGTCCTCTTGATTCCCAATACACTCCTTTACACTCTGCAGAAGAGGGGCTTGCGGTAAGGAGTAGTAAAGATCCTCGATGTCGAGGCTAAATGCCCTTAAGCCTCCCGAGTCGTTGTTCCTAAGAAAATCTACGAGTATATCCGAACTAGCCACTTGAAAAGGGTCAGCCACAACCAGAGATTCAAGGTTCTTTTGAAGATATCGGGACACTATTTGAAGCCAAGTGTTCCTTTCAGAAACTATTGTACGGAAGGGAATGTCAGGCTTATGAGTCTTAGCGGTAAAGAAAACATCTAGAGTATCACCCATTTCTTTCTTTACCTTATTGACCAGTATATCTAAACTTAGGCTTTTGAGCAGTTCCACTGCTTGCTTTTTTATCTTGGAAGGGTTGTGCGACACTTCGCGAAAATTCTTAGCAATAGCCACGCTTCCTTTCTCGGAAAACAAACCACGAGTCAGAACCACGAAGAACCCTTCCTTGTCGGACACTACACAAGTGAGGCCAGAGGAATGCAAGAAATCAACAACCGAAGACATGACAATATCATGCACTCGCCTTGGTCTATGCTTAAGCAGAACATCGGTGCACTCCGCCACACAAGTAGTCCTGCTGTCCTCGGGCACTCTTCGAGCCACAGACCTGATGGTTTATGCTGGCGATATAAACCAAGGTCTCAAAAGGGCTTGCTTGACTACCAGTCTGGTCACTCCAGACTTGTAAAGAATGGAATAGCCAGCTCCTGTATCCGGTCTGCCATCTCAAAGTCATGCCCGCACCTGATTCGACAAAGCATGTGTGAACAAGCAGTTAAGTTGCAGCAGGCAGGGTACCCTGATGCTGTTATAGCCGCTGTTAGTGAAAGGTTGCTTAAAACCATAAGAGCAGGTGGTAAGCTGGCGGCGACGGAAAGATGCAAAGGGAGCAGACCTTTCTCGGTAATCCCTTATATTCACGGAGTGTCCCACCGGTTTAAGAGAGTGGCGGCACGCTTTGGCGTCAACGTGGTGTTTTCAGCCAAAAGTAAACTGAAGGATATTTGCCCGAGACTGCAGCACCGTGAAAATAAAAAAAGTGGTAAAAAAGGCAAGTGCACAATGAGACATGGCATTCGTTTCGTGTCTTGTGTAAAAGGGGTGGTATACGAGACGCCCTTTTCGTGCGGACACGTTTACGTGGGCCAATCTGGGCGGTGTCTCAATATCCGTCTACGCGAGCACCACAGCTCTTTGAAAGGCACACCGACATCCCACTTGGCATTACATTGCCGTCAGTGTGGCTGTACTCCAATGTTCGATCAAACAGCTGTGCTATTCCGTCACAGAGAGCAGTTAACCCGAGAATTAGTTGAGGCCTGCTTCATCCGAAAACGTGGCGAGAAGTGCGTGAGTCATCCGTCTGTACTCCTTCACGATAAAGAATTTTCATTCCTAATGAGCACGTTTTCATAGTTTCACCGAGGTAAGCATGCGCAGTTGGTGTTACATTTTTCGTTTGTAGGGTTTTTCGGGGGGCTGTTAAGTTTTTCTAAGTTTTCTTGGTTTCATTTACACATGCGCGTTTACCTGTTTATTTCCTGATATTACATTTTTTGTTTTTGTATGACGTTGTATAACAATATATGTGTAAAAAAGTAGGCGTGAGATTTCTGTGATTTCAGTTCGTATATATTCATGTGTGTTTCCTAATAAACTTGGTTTGAAGTTAGCGCTCGTGTTGTCTACGTTTCTTTCTTTTGTTTCCGTTCTGTGGCGCTAAGATTTCTTAGTCATGCATCGTTACCAACCTGCCCAACTCGCCGCACTCATCAGTCTTATTTCTAGTACGAAGGGCTCTGTTGTTTGTTCTAACGTTTTGCTCTCTAATCCCAGCCTTCTCACGTCACTGATCGCAGTGTATATATGTCGAGCCCGGACGGCGTCTTGGTATGCTAAGACGTCTACGTGTCCCCCCGATCTTCAGGTGCTCGTTGGCGTGTTGCGTCCGTCGGCTGGACACTCCAGAAGGATGTGCCGTTTGCTGTGCTCGGAATGGTGGCATCAAGTTCGTTTCCTCAAGGATTGCTTGCGGTTGACGTGTCAACAGGATTTAAGCCCGCCCCAAGTGAACTACAAATATAATCTGTGGCTGAAGCTTTGCAACCAAGTTACTGAGTGGCTATGGAACCAGGTCAGACCCACGCTTCCTGCAAGAACAAGAACTAAGGCAACTTCGGAGGCCAAGGTGCTTAACTTGAGTGAATGTGATGTGCCAGTCAAGCACTTGGATGTGTTGAGTAAAGGTCCCAAGTTTTGTGTGGAACCGGCCCTTCGCCCGGCAGAGCTGGTTTCGGTTTCAAGGTCTGTGGCTCGAAGAGTGCCCGAGGACAGCAGGACTACTTGTGTGGCGGAGTGCACCGATGTTCTGCTTAAGCATAGACCAAGGCGAGTGCATGATATTGTCATGTCTTCGGTTGTTGATTTCTTGCATTCCTCTGGCCTCACTTGTGTAGTGTCCGACAAGGAAGGGTTCTTCGTGGTTCTGACTCGTGGTTTGTTTTCCGAGAAAGGAAGCGTGGCTATTGCTAAGAATTTTCGCGAAGTGTCGCACAACCCTTCCAAGATAAAAAAGCAAGCAGTGGAACTGCTCAAAAGCCTAAGTTTAGATAAACTGGTCAATAAGGTAAAGAAAGAAATGGGTGATACTCTAGATGTTTTCTTTACCGCTAAGACTCATAAGCCTGACATTCCCTTCCGTACAATAGTTTCTGAAAGGAACACTTGGCTTCAAATAGTGTCCCGATATCTTCAAAAGAACCTTGAATCTCTGGTTGTGGCTGACCCTTTTCAAGTGGCTAGTTCGGATATACTCGTAGATTTTCTTAGGAACAACGACTCGGGAGGCTTAAGGGCATTTAGCCTCGACATCGAGGATCTTTACTACTCCTTACCGCAAGCCCCTCTTCTGCAGAGTGTAAAGGAGTGTATTGGGAATCAAGAGGACGAATTTGAGTTCACCTCTCGTTCAGGTGTGTCAGTTGAGGGGTTCCTCGAGGTACTGAGGTGTTACCTGGAAGCGACACTCGTCACTTGGAATGGGAAAGTATTTGCTCAGAAATCTGGCGTATGTATCGGTTCGTGTGTCGCGCCTATTCTGAGCACAATATTTTTGGCAAAGGTGGACAGGGCTATACAGGGTAGTCTTGTTGATCTGGCAATCAAAGTGTTTCGTTATGTTGATGATTACTTGGTTTTCGTGGACAGGTGTGTTTTTATCAGAAAAATGATTGATGTAATGAAGGTGTTCAGGGAGCAAGGGCACGGTTTGACGTTCACATGTGAGGTACCCCGGAACGATGCATTGCAGTATTTAGACCTCCAGTTAGCATTTAGCCCTGATGGTTTATGCTGGCGATATAAACCAAGGTCTCAAAAGGGCTTGCTTGACTACCAGTCTGGTCACTCCAGACTTGTAAGAATGGAATAGCCAGCTCCTGTATCCGGTCTGCCATCTCAAAGTCATGCCCGCACCTGATTCGACAAAGCATGTGTGAACAAGCAGTTAAGTTGCGGCAGGCAGGGTACCCTGATGCTGTTATAGCCGCTGTTAGTGAAAGGTTGCTTAAAACCATAAGAGCAGGTGGTAAGCTGGCGGCGACGGAAAGATGCAAAGGGAGCAGACCTTTCTCGGTAATCCCTTATATTCACGGAGTGTCCCACCGGTTTAAGAGAGTGGCGGCACGCTTTGGCGTCAACGTGGTGTTTTCAGCCAAAAGTAAACTGAAGGATATTTGCCCGAGACTGCAGCACCGTGAAAATAAAAAAAGTGGTAAAAAAGGCAAGTGCACAATGAGACATGGCATTCGTTTCGTGTCTTGTGTAAAAGGGGTGGTATACGAGACGCCCTTTTCGTGCGGACACGTTTACGTGGGCCAATCTGGGCGGTGTCTCAATATCCGTC
Source organism: Rhipicephalus microplus (assembly GCF_013339725.1). Classification (NCBI taxonomy): domain Eukaryota; kingdom Metazoa; phylum Arthropoda; class Arachnida; order Ixodida; family Ixodidae; genus Rhipicephalus; species Rhipicephalus microplus. The sequence continues at coordinate 46,701,287 of NC_051169.1, read as the reverse complement.
TACGCGAGCACCACAGCTCTTTGAAAGGCACACCGACATCCCACTTGGCATTACATTGCCGTCAGTGTGGCTGTACTCCAATGTTCGATCAAACAGCTGTGCTATTCCGTCACAGAGAGCAGTTAACCCGAGAATTAGTTGAGGCCTGCTTCATCCGAAAACGTGGCGAGAAGTGCGTGAGTCATCCGTCTGTACTCCTTCACGATAAAGAATTTTCATTCCTAATGAGCACGTTTTCATAGTTTCACCGAGGTAAGCATGCGCAGTTGGTGTTACATTTTTCGTTTGTAGGGTTTTTCGGGGGGCTGTTAAGTTTTTCTAAGTTTTCTTGGTTTCATTTACACATGCGCGTTTACCTGTTTATTTCCTGATATTACATTTTTTGTTTTTGTATGACGTTGTATAACAATATATGTGTAAAAAAGTAGGCGTGAGATTTCTGTGATTTCAGTTCGTATATATTCATGTGTGTTTCCTAATAAACTTGGTTTGAAGTTAGCGCTCGTGTTGTCTACGTTTCTTTCTTTTGTTTCCGTTCTGTGGCGCTAAGATTTCTTTTCTTTGTGCGTCAGCATCTCATTTTGTCAAGTCAATAAAAAACTGATGTGTATTTCTAAAATTTTATTCGTTAAATTTCCACCACACCAGACTAATCTTGGCACTACTTGAATAAGTCAATGAACATTCGTATGATTCACATCAATTTAGTCGCGGAATTTGTTTACTGAAGGTGAGTACCATTACAAAGGTCGTGGGAGAGGTCTTTCATGGTTTACTTGTTTATTTTGAAATATTTACGGTACAGTATACGTAATGAATACGATTTAGACAATAACGGTGACTAACGACACTTGAACCGCAAAACATAGTTATATACAAAATAGCTTTGACACAGAGATTGCAGCGCCTTTAGATATTCTTGCACCTTACAAGCAAACATGTGCGATGTGATTTTCACCGCAAGTGCAGTTTTTTAACCTATATTGTGCTTCAGTGTATTTTTCTCTCTCTGCGCAAGCTTGTAGAGGGGGAAGCGATGTATCGAAGACAACGTCGGGCCGTTAGACACTGTTATCTTTCTGAGATCCTGTGCTATGCTCCTGTTTGCAAAGGAGGCGTGGCATCTGCATATTTTTCGATTGCAGAGCACCAATATCACATGCAAGGAGTCCAGAATCTCTCAAAGTTAGTGATGCTCCAATCTTTCGCAAACTCGTTGTGACAGCCACAAAAGTAAAAAGGCATGGAAACAAAAGCGCAACCCGGAGGCAGTCCAGCAGCCAAAGCGAGTGCCTCATCCGGAAATGCACGCCTGTCCCGTTCAACCAATGTCAGTGTATGCAGTCGCTTGGACACTTTTCTGTTTAACAGCCTGCCGTACATTGAAAAGCATAGACAATTTCTCAATATATGGTCTACGTTGCTCCTCAACGCATGCTAGCCTAAATATACGCGTACAGCAAGAGCAATGACTGCGTGGAGTTTTTTTTAATAACCTTGTGTTAGATAGTGATGTGATTCCCAGGGAAACTACCAAAACATAGAGAGGCCGTATGGTTGGGTGCACCTAGTGTGTCTACAGTAATAAATAGAGGTCATTTAAATGTTTTTTGTTGAAAGCAATAACAATAACGAAAGATCAGCAGAATACTAATTTATTTATTTATTTAATCATTCATTCACCTATGTATTTATTTAGAGAAACATAAATATTTGAAAGGCGCTGTGTTACCCTCAATAGGGCCCCATAAAGTGGTTGGGAGCATCATACTATGATAGTAAGGCAACCAAAAACTATAGAAAGTGGTGTAAATGTGGTGAAAAATACACAGAAAGCATAAATAAAAATGGAGTAATTCATATCGTTACGTGTTCCTCGCATGCGGCAGCTGAAAAATAATTCAGTGGTAACGATCGAGGGTCTCCTGACAGATAATTCGATACTTCTACCGTGCGTATAAAACTTCATGAAAAAAAAAATAGGCACAAGCAAAGAAGGAAGGACGACAGAACAACAAGAGAGTAGGCAAGGAGGTTAACCAGACGCATGCCTAGTTTGTTACCCTACGCCGGGGAATGAAATAGATGTATATAAAGATGAGAGAGAGAAGACAAAAAGGAAAGAGGAGAAAATTATCAGTGCATGAGATGCGAAGTACTCTAGAGCACCGCGCAGAGCCACACATTCTGCTGCTGTAGACGTAGTGACAAGTGACAGCTTTTAAACTTTGAAGCTTCATTCATTCCAACAATCCATCATTTGTGATGCTGAGGGTCCGGGGTCAAAATAGCCTCTTTACTGGCTTCACTAGGAACTCGACCACTTGGTTGAAGCAAAGAAGTGCGTTTTTGCTATGCGGAGGGGCTACCTGTACAACTTTTGTTAGTAAATGTGGTGAAGTTACACCTATATATACACATTATATGTATAGGCATAAACCGATAGTGATCGACGTTTGTTCAAAGGCACAAATACACAAAATTGTGCAGGATCCTTGCTACATTGTTGATCCCATGGTTTATTTATAGATTTGAACAAAGCAGGCGATTCTCCTTGTTCTTTTTGCTGGTGTGAAAGTCGCCTTGCTTGCGCTTTCCATGACGCTTGTGACGGTGCTGGTAATGCGCGCTGGTACACCTGACGCGTAGAGTGGCATGGACGGGCATTAATGTTGCACACATTCTGGAGAAGCATTGACATAGTTTATAAACATAATTTAACTCACGAGCTATGAAATAAGCTGCTCGAAACACGCCTGCACCGAAAGTATTTGTGTTCTGAAAAAAAAATACTGATCTTTTTACTCCGAAACAACAAACAACGGAGCACACTGTGTCAATGAAAATTAAGTATGACCGGCGCAGTCTAAGAAGGACAGTGACCAGTAGAAAAAATATTGCTCTGAGAATTTTGAGCTCCTAAGATGTATTGTTGATTGAAAAAATAAGTCAATTTTTTTATCTTTTAATTGCTAATTCAATAAACTTCCCCTTTGAAATCATGCGTCGTAAAAACCACGCTTGCCAAAAATCCCAAAAAATTGCATATCGATGACAATACTCTGAACAGTACCTTGATTTTAATTATTGATCTCACGAATAAAACTGATACTTTCTCTTGGAATTGTAATAACAACAGCGGAAATCCTCATGCATCATGCACTTTCCGTTACAAAGCATCCTACGCTTGAGTCTGCTTCACAGCGGAGTTCATTATTTGAAGGCTGCATAACAGAACGAAGAATCCGATAGTCTTTCATGATTGCAATGGTAGTAGCTTTCAATCCACTATGCTCAATGACGGAAGAAGCTTAGGAGATTATTGCATTATAAAACGATGTTTTCAATGATTAAAATTTCTTTCAATATTTCTATTTAAATTTCGGATGTTCAGCTTGGTCTCCAGGAAGCTGACAACGACGTTCTTGAAAAAGGAGCTCTATAACGCCAACATGCTAAAAATAAGAAAGTGAAAGGCATTTCACCATATCACAGCCGGTGTAATAAAACATGATTATATCAAGCATGCTAATGACTAATTGTCACTCCATTTTCACAATAATGCACCGATCACAGTGTCACCACGACTACAATTATCAACATCGTCACCAATAAAAGCTATCGATGCAAGCTAGTCCCTTATGACTGTATGACTGACTGTCTGCATGTTTGATAAGATTTGCCGATAAATCTAGTCATAATATTCATCATCATACCTTACGTTACCGTACGTCACTGCAACCTCGTCTCCTATTTTTGGTGTCACTTAAGCCTCCAAACGCTTCACCATTAGACATCCTTCCAGCTGATCAGAAACTTCTTTTTCTCATTTCCTTTTCCTCTTTTTCTTTGCCTATGTTTCCGCCTGAGGCTAGTCGTCTGCTCAATAAGTAAGTCCTCGCTGGGAAGCAATCATGTGACATAATCTCCTGAGAGACGATGAGATACAGCTTCGGTGTCCTATTTTCATTTTACGTGCACCCAGCTCCGACAGGGACAGTGCGAGTACGAGAAGGGAAAGGCAAAGAAGAGGATGTCAGCACGTGGCACTTGGATAACGGTGGCCATTCAGAGGCTTAGTCAGGCGAGAACACGTTACGAGTGAACCGGAAATGTCTCGGTGCTCCAGCAAAATATTTACAAATGAAAAGAAAGTATAAAAAAACAAAACAAGAGCACACAGAGCTCAATAACATATATTGACCAGCGCAAGGTCTCACCGGCACGTGCTCGTTCTAGAATCGATCGTGTCGTAGAGTTAGCAGAAAGACAGGCACGCGATAGATTAAGTGGATTAGTAATTTTTCTTAGTACAATGTACAGCTTTTATTTAGAACAGCATAATTGCGCTATTTGACAGATGTGAGCACGAGCGGACATGAAATGCTACTATCAAAGTTTTGGTATTAGAATTCAGAACGGAAACGCACTCAATCTTATTGATTATAATCCCATAACCAGTGCTGAAAAACAAGAAATCTGATGCCCAATACACAGAAAAATATTTTAAACAAGAAGTTACCCTAATTGACTTGTACGATGCACCGCGACGAAGTAATACAAAGTCAAAACGGTCAAAGCATGTGCAGCCTTTCATTAAACCAAATGGCCAGGGCACAAGCCAGCTGACAAAAGTCCTAAATTTTTGTATGAAATTAAGAAGGAAAAGCGAAATATCACGAGCCATACATTTGCTGCACTGATAAACCTAATGCCCAACCTAATGGTCATTTTATTTATTGCAGGCATAAACCAAGTCTTCTTCATTTTATTGTCAGTTACAACCACGGCGTAAGTAAAACACTTAACACACCCTGGATACAGTCTAATACAAGCTCCGTCTCCGGAACTGTGCAATGCGGCAATTCGTCTGTACAAGAGAGTCGTGCCACGCGATTTCTATCTGATTCGCAAACCCTACGTGGCTGGCTACGAAGTTTTATACTACTAATATTATTATAAACTTTTTATCATCCTCCCTTAAAATGTTATGTTATTCGCAAAAGTAATACCAGATATCTGCAAAGTGATGGCGTACTAGTGTACTATTGACAAGTAAAGCAGTAAATGCTGAAGATTTTACTGTGGGAAAGATCGGCGTACCCTGAATACTTTGCCCTTCCATTGGGTTCGGTTTAGTGAAGCTCAAACACAATATTTGTCTAACTGCATATTGCTTCCTCTTAATTTTTCTTCCTCTCTTTTGTTTAGTTCAGTTTTCTAGTATAATTTTTGTCTGTGTGTGCTATTTCTCTCTCTCTCTCTCTTTACCTCTTTCTCCAATTTTCATGTCGTTTTTTTTTTCTGTGTTGTGCTTTCTTTCTCTCCACATATGTCGCTTCTATTTTTAATACTTTCAATCACTATGTAATTCTGTCTTTGTCCTTTTTTCTATCTCTTTTGTTCTCTCCATATCTCACTTTCTTATTTGGTCTATGTTATGATTTACTCTTTCCTTTGTCCCTGACCATTCTCGTTGTCTTCTTCCTAATTTCTTTCTTTTTTTACCTCCTTTATATAGTATACTACACAAGGCCACGATATACGCCCAGCAAGGTGGGTAAGACGTTCCCCGTTGGTTTGTATGTGCGCCGGTTCAAATTTTGCCTATTCAGCAATTTTTAGGAATGAAGCCTCTTGAAGCGAGACCTGCTCGGTTGTCGATCGTCGATCGTCGATCCATCCGGTGTACCCGGTAGTGTTCCCTTATCGTACAATAGAAGGCGCTGTCTCACAGAGATGCACGAAACTTCAGGGGGGTGACGATATACTGTATGACGCTGTCATCTAGTATATTGTCCCCCACATGCAGTTTGCGTTCTGTACAGATTCTGCGTCGTCCTCTCCATTTCTCTTCTCGTTTCCGAGAAGGCGCTATCCCATAGACATGCGTACAATAAGGCAGTTGGGTGAAGGTACGCTAGATGACGTTAGCGGTGAAGCTGCTTTCCGATTGGCTGCAGCGCATGCTGCGCGGTGTTGCGCCGGTTGGCGAGCTCTCATTCCCTGGATCATCGTCGTACGAGTGCACTTGCCGGATCGTGCTGCTTGGCGGACTAGGATGGTGAGAAGCACCGGGTGCGAAAGGCCGCTGCGGCTTGTGCGTGTCGATCGAACCACGGACAGAGGAACGTGAACACACGTTTTCTTTGCAAACATTAAAGTCACGCCCGTGCATGAATTCTTATCAGTCTACTTCACAGACCACAAGGCGGTAATTATGAAGGCAAAAATATAACCAGTCATACAAGTTTGAGTAAAATTTCACACAGGCTGTCGCTTTGATTACTGCTGGGCAGCCTGAAGAAGATTTCATGCTGTAACCATGATTGCTTCGTGGGCTTCACCACAAACTCTTCACTATTCAACCCGTGGATATGCTGTAAAGCTTTTCCGAGGCATTTCTCATTATCTCTTGTTATGTCCTTTCCTTTCTTTTCTCTTTCTCTCTGCCCTCGTTGTGTAGCCTATCGGTGTTACCGCACCCCGCGCTCAAGAACTCGTTTCACGTGTTCTGGGAAAGAAGCAGAAGAAAAAAAACTACAGTGACGTAGAAAGGCAGGAAGAACAAAACAAGAGATAAGAAAGTGCGTGCAGGTTTCACGCTGCAGGTGCGAAGCTGCTATGTCGCTAGCAGTTGCTAGGCAACATTAGACAATTTGAAGGTTTTTTCGCAGATACCTTTCGCACACAAAGGTTCTTACGGCTAGCTTAATATGTTTCGCCTTAAAATGGTTCAAGAAAATTGAAAGTTAGCCGAGAGAAAAAAAGTATGCAAGCTCACATTTGTGGCATGTAGGTCAGCACCAGTAACAAACGGAGATATACAGAGATCGATTACCTTGAAAAAGATGAGCGTCCAAGAGAACGATTCTTGGTTAATCTTTATTCATGTTTGACGTTTTAGTTTTTTTAAAGATTAACGCAGAAGATTCAAAGATGCTTGGCAAGGCGGAGCATACTTTTTTGATCCGCTTTTGAGCGTGCTTGCGAGGCAGAGCTGCTTAAACGAGATTGTGGACTCCCGATGAGTCATTCGGTCAAAATTGCCTTAGAAATCTCTCGAATACTTCCCGGCACAAACGACGCCTGGTTTTAAAATGTGGTTAGCAACTGTCTCTGCTTATAAAAAACAGCTCTGTGTTCAATGTATTCGAAATATTTGCCTTCACAAGCTTCAATGTATTTTACCCTAATTATGAATGTTAGTGCGGAAAAAGGTGCTGGTACATTGCGTTATTTGTGTTTGAGTTTTGCAGAACTTGTATTCATTTCGGAAGCGTGTCATAGTCAGATTTGGACCCCCGAAGTTAACGCCAAGTAGTTTAGCGTGATCAGTGGATCAGATACAGCATGGGTAGATTTTCAATCCCTGACAAGAAGTATTCTAGAAACTTACTTATTTCTCCGATTGCCTTTACCCGATTTCATAGCTCAGACTTAGTAGAACTTCACTAAGAAGATACCTTGAACGTAAGTTTATAGTAAGATAGGTCCGTTTGAGAATACCAGCCCTGAAACCAAACTATGGCCTTCAGGGCTTCATGATTGCTTGAAAACGCTCATAAAAATGTAGGACGCGATAGTTGTATGCCCTTTATATATAAGGCAAGCTAGAGTTCCACGACTGTGCAAGTATGGCCTCCTCGCGAGTTGTGCCTCAGATTTCTGTAACGGACCTACCTGCTCAAATAAATCAATAAATAGGCATGTAGTGTCTTAATGCTTTACGTCGTATGATGAATCACACAGTGGTTCCGCTATGTGTATACTTACGCTTTTTGAGGTAAATAGAATTCGTTTATTGGTCATTCTCCCTCGCGAAAACCTCCAAGGTGGCTGGCCTTGAGAGAGAGAAAAGGGTATGATCCCACGAGCCTTGGGAATCGACGTTTGATGAAGCATGTAATCGAAAGCACGTTAGCTACACGCACTACACACACGATACCGGCATGCACTGTTGTAGGCTGAAATGTTTCCCTAGCACGTGATGGTGTTTACGTGCTCGCACATCACCAATACATGTACCCCTGTGCAGTATCTGTGACGTTTATGTGTCGATTGGTCCTAAATACTCGTCCAGTGGGCAGTTGACACCGTCTTAATTTCAGCCAAGTCAATGTGAAATGTCAGCACCATCATCAGAACTATACTTTTCCCTATATTCGTCCGTTAATGTGGCGATGAGGGGCCTGTGTACACTGAAGTATGATGTATGGTTTAGTTGCTTTAAATTGGTCATGTCTCTTATGATGAAGTGGTCATTTACGCCTCGGTTTCTCGTCGTGAACACAGTACCTTTGAAGGCCCTGTCTACATAGAAAGAGCCTTTCGTGTATTGTGTGAACCAGGCTGGCTGTGTTTTGAAACATTCACATTAAAGCCGACAGCAATGATGAGAAGCGATTAGCTGGTATGTAGCGCATTTGTCAGAGAAGATGGTGGCCTTCGACACTGCTAGACAAATGAGCTTCAGTGGATGCCGGTTCACTACAATTTTCGTTATCTCGATGTGACGACTGTATAATAGAACTATATTTGTAATGCTTATAAGGTTGGATAGCCAGCCCTGCCACCGCAATTGACGCTTAAGGAACATTATGGTGTACTTGAAAACTAGTTTTCAAAACTAGCCTGGCTCTGTGGTAGACTACTTAATTGCCACGCCAAATGTAGGGTTCAGTTTCAACTGGGACCATGATATCTATGCTATGCGTTCGTTTGGCCATCTCTGCCAATGCCAGCTTTTAGGGGCGAAACTAATTAGGACCGACCTAGTTTGCGCCTGTCACGCCCCGAAAAGCACAAACGTAAACTGTACTCCTGAACAACAACAACAAAAAACGAAACATTGTCAAGGGGTGGTGACGTGCACGAATGGAGCCGACTCGAAGTTCAGATGAAAATTGTTCATTGGGGCAAACTTGTGGCCGTAAACGGAAAGTCAGATTAGAGCAACGCACTGGCACTGCTGGTGGCGGAAAGAGCGTCGGCCGTCGATCAACTGAACAGTGAGGCCGAGCGTCGGCCTCTATGCATGTGCCAACAATATTCCATAGTTGGTGACAACCTAAGAGTAAATGTAAGCTCCACCCAAAGTTGTCACCATTTCACCCAGTCTGAATTTGCAGTAATGTTAGTTTAGAAAAAGTGGTTAACGATTTCGCGGACTTTTCGCATATCACATGGCCGTAGAGGCTCATGTTAACTTCACTGGTTTTCACTCAAAATGTTTTAGTTTTTGACAAATTTCATCAAATATTCCTACTGCACTGCTCTGCCAAACATAATGTTTCAACTAAAAACGACTAACCTCTCAATTATATATCTTATATTGTAAGCACCGTTTGAATGACCAGTGAAAGCGACCTAATGGTTAAAACGTAAATCACTAATCAATGCTCTGTTGCACAGATGAATGAAAGGTGTGCTGCAGTTCTGGAAGTGGAGCGTATATTTATTTTAAGGTTGTAACCAAGTATAGTAATTTCGCCAGTGGCGTCGTAAGTTCCAGAAAAATCTGTGATGCTCCCGTTGCGGGCGTAATCACATCGAAAGGTTCTACGATTATCTCGATGGTTCTTTTGTTAATGGTCATGGCTACGCAAGGCAGCACTTACGCGTGTAATGCGGCAATAAGGAACTGTGTGTTAAGAAAAATTGCTTAACGATGTAGAGTACTTGGTACTTACTATGAGAGAGCATAAAGCCATCCTGGAGGCCTCATATGAGTACATAAAAAAAGATCATGGCAATATGGTAAACATCGAACCTATTGTGTAATCAGCTATACGACAACACAATACATGACCACCAGCACAGTAAGTCTGTCCGTCCATTCGTTCGTGCGTCCTACTGTCGATGCATCCCTTCATACGTACACCATCTTTCCTTGTGTCCATCCCTTGATCTGTCCATCTTTTATACTAGTCGACAACTTCAACGTAGGCATTAGGGACCTTAGGACTTATAGCTCCACCCACTTGTCGTTATTCACTTCATGGAGATGTAGACTTTTTTTTTAGGGGTGAAGCTCTTTAAAGCGGTACCCGTTTGTCCCTCGTAGTAGTCGTAGTCATAGTGTGTAACCAGTCTTACGTTTCGACCTGCAAGGTGGTGCCAGTGGGAGATTTTTCCTGTGCGTTGTTGAACAATAAAAAATTCGCAGCGTGCGCGTTAATTAAAAGCTGAATTCTGCTGTCTCTCATTTCCCATTAGCAGCTACTGGCATGTACATTGAGCACTATCTGACAGAAAAAGGTTGCTACGTTATACTCGCTGGGCGTAACCTCGTTGGTTTTAGAAACGCTTAGCGAGCGTCGGGTCTCAGTGCCATAATTACAGTGAACTAGTATATACCATGAACTCGGTTTGGGTAAAGGTGAGAAGTAGACACGAAGCGCAAGCCGTAAGAAAGTGTGCGTGTGCCACCTCTTGTTTAGTCCTTGGAATGTCCGCTGGATGGCGGTGCTTTTGTATGGGGAATATATGATGAAAAGAGGTGAGATGGTGGTACTTGAAGTGTCGAATAGATGGACGAATGGACACACAGACAGATGCATGGATGGACGCACGAATGGCTGCACGGACGGATGGGCGCATGAACGGACTCAGGGACGGATGCATGAATGAACGCAGGGACGGACACACAGATAAACGTGCGAATGCATGAACAGACGCACGCACGGACGGTGGATGGACGCATGGACGGTCTCACAGATGGATGCATAGACGGATGGTAGCAAGAACGAATGGACAGACGGATGCTTCGCCCCACTCTTCATCATTCACTCCGTGGATATGCTGCCATTTTTTTAACTTTCTTGAAATCAAATTAGCATGGTCAGTTCACACCGTTCGTTGGTTGATTTAACCTCTCAATAATTTGGTAGAATGCTTGGTTGCCACGCAAAATGATAAGGATTGATTCCTGCTGGGACCCTGACATTATTTTATTTAGACTCATCGGGTCAACGCAGCCGATGTCAGCTTTTCCTTAACAGTCATGCGTTAAAATTGCCGAGGCGTATTCTTGCTATTTTACGTGGATATGAACTGTCAATCACACGTGGCACATACCCACATACCAGTGACGAATTCCCACCCGCGAGTATGTGCCACTGTCTGGCGGAAAGCATTTGACGACGTTTGCGATGTGATTGTGTGGCCTTATTCGCGTCATGACCAGCGAGTCGTATTCGTCAAACCATCTGACCCTCACGTTCTAATTTCGGTTTACACCAAATTAAGCGCGTGATCAATAGAGCACACAGACGCAGGTCTTCTACTCCAACATAGTAGATACATAGTTAGACAGATAGATACATACGAAAAGAAACGCCAAAAGTGCTTGCTGTACGCAAACAAATGGTTCGCCTTTAACATGCAATATGATCGTGAATATGGAAGCTGCGCTGGGCGTTCGGTGCATTTACTGCATCGAGCTGCATCCATTTACTGCATCCAATTACTGCATCGAGCTCAATTTTTTTCTATATGATTTATTCACCCGCAGGCTACTACTTGAGTCTGATGGAACTATATACTCGCGTGTACAAATGGACGAGAGTTGAGCAGGTTTGGAGCCTGTCGCACCCATCCCTACTGTCATTTTTTCTTTCTTTTTTCTGGAGTGTCGAGACATATCCAACTAGCTGGTAACAGCGTCTCGCTAGGGTGCACCCATTGATGCCTTTTGTGGGCATGATACTTCGTGCTGATGTCTTACTTCATCTCTTTGTACTTCTTTGTGCTGTTGAGCGTGTAGTATCGCTCACTGGAAAGTACAGGCAAAAAGAAGAGGGGTTTGAACTCCGCGACTTGGCCCGGGGAAGCAAATGATACGAGTGGTTCTGGCAGAGGCCTTACATCTAAGCCAAGCGTCCATTGCCACAATATCTTAAAAAATAAGAACAACGAGAGTGTGCTCCACCCACAATGCAGTATGTTCTGAGTGTAGTATTCTTATTTTTTTATTCTATTCTTCATCCCAACACAAAGCAACAGTTCAGTGGTTACATACGCTCTAACAAAGAAGCTGATTTTCGAACGAAGTTTCTTCGCTCTCTCAATCAACTTTAGGCTCAGATGACTAAGAAGAAGCGGGCAAGGGAGCCTGTGCTGATGTCCCGATAAGTGTAAAAATCGGGATAATAATCACCATTGATATCCCTAATTCAACTTCTCCGAAGACTCACCGGAAATATTTATATTGCTAAATGTTATCGGATTTTTAGACATCTTTTGCCATACAACACCTGACTGTTTTCTTTCGTGACCTCTCTTCGAAACGAAACTTCTATTCCAACATCGTATGGTTATCTACGCCAGTAACCAGTCTAATATAGTAAATAATTCTTCATTTACTCTTTCCCACAAGTACTTTCACGCACGATTTGTGATCTCAAAGTCTGGTAAGATAGCATATTTGGCTAACTCGGGTTTGGCTAACGAGAGATTGGTGCAGCATTGAAAAAAGCAATGACACAAAAAAAAAACAAGGTAAAGGTTCATGAAGCATGGCTCAGTTATGTTTACGAACAGATTGTTCTCAAAAGTAATTGGGCAAAATCATAAAAATTTCTGTTCTTGAATCTCTCTTTGGCCCAGGGTTTTTGTAGTGAGGCTGCAAAAGCCATAAAAAACACTGTGTTTCATTTTTCACGAGTATGTGTACACGTGCTACACTTAACAAATATTGTAGTGGCAATGCTCTTCTCACATCTCCCTCAAGCACAGTATAGCAGTGCGCAACTGAAAAATGTTCTGCAAGATGACTTCTTGCTCATTCGAATTCGGCCCGACACTTATACATGGCAAATAATTTTAAAAGAACTGCACAGGAAAGTCCGTCTAATGTCTTGAGCAAAATGTGTGCATCGATGGTGTCACACTGTTGTCATCAGATTTAAATTACATTTCATGAAAACAAGCGCGTATTGGTTTCTTGACGCTGATAATTAGGTATAGATTGGAAGCGCTGTACTGCTAATGCTAACTTAACGACAACAAATAGACTAGAGAGAGACAGCAAGAAGAAAAAGAGAGCAGCAAGGTTAGCTAGTATAGCATCCGGTTTGCATTCCTGCACCATTTATCAGAGAATGGAGATTGACAAGAGAAAACAAGACGGAGACCACTGCACGCAAAAGGAGTGCCGTCTTACGCCATGGCTGAAGCTTCTCTGACCTAAAATATTTCAGCTTTCTGCAACTAGACTGGGAAACTGAGGCATATGAATAGTGTTTCACAATCGCCACCACGGCTACGGGCAGCACTGACTGACGCTTGCATGCACGATGCACCCATTTATCACATGAAGTTAAGGGGAAATGGCCGCCGCTGCAGGTCAACTGGTAGAACGCCACACTAGCTGTTGATATGCTAAGTTCGCAGGTTCGGTCCTTGCCAGCCGCGAGTTATTTTTTGTCCACACTTAATTCTTCGCATTTACGATACAATTACTGATAACGAAAATTCCCATACTTCGCTTTTCATCATTACCTGCTTGTTCTAGTTAACAATGTTGTGTCTAACAACAGACAATATACAAATGCTATAGCTTCTACTTCTTTTTCTTATACGAACTTACCAACACAAAGTTGCCTGGTTTCATCCTGATGGCAGCCCTACCACAACATAAAATGAGGAAAATAACTTCCAACTTCAGAAGTACCTAAAAACTGTGCGCCTCACCAATGGAGAACAGCAGTTCAGATCACGTGTAGATGGGTTAAGAAGCAGTAAAAAGCGGTAATTGATAGACTGTATACTTTGGGTCTTAGACATACATGTGCGAGTGTGACCTTCATATTGCAGAAGGACAAGGGCAAGCGACACGTTCATTTCCATGGGTTTGCTTTTTTGTTTAAGTTTGCTAGTATGTTTTTTTTACTTATTCAAGTTTGTTTGAGTGTGACCTCCTTACCTTTTTTTTTGTGGTGCGGAACTAAGAGTATCAAAATATATTAGAGTATGTAATCTCTAACCTTTCATAGGAAGCCAGCTAGGATATTACGGCGCTCAACATACTCGTCCTACGCCACCTCCTGCCAGCGGTTCCCTACGACGACGACAGCGTAGCTCTTGCCGACTGGATTAGCCCTACGCCATCTCCTGTCGCCGACAAGAGCTCTCGCCAGTGGTGCCCTGTCCTCGGATTCCTGTGACTGTGTTTCATCTTTCCTATCTTCTCTTTACTTCCATCGTCGCTCACTGTCCCTGCGCATCTCTCTCTGTAAATATACATTTAATCCTATCCATTAATTCTCTCCTTACCCTCATATCTTGTGAGCTACTGTTGAGGTGTCGCACCAGATGCAGACAGTTACGGGGCTAACTTTTCTCTTCTTTTCCCTTTTATAACTACATAACAGTCTCGTGTTAAACAAGCGAATCACCGAGATGAATATTAGATAGAGAAAAACACTGTGAGCGTAGTGGACAAAGGTGCCGACGCAATCTAAGCCTCTATTACAAGAGATGTGTTCTCGGCCAGTGGTTCCGCCAGGCCATCAGATATAGGTGACTTGAGCAGACACATAGTTTTTAGATGCGGAGCATCTTATACTCGCGCCTTGTAGTGTGCCGTCCGCGCCGTCCGCGCCGTCCGCACCGCTTCTCGAACATTCGACAGCTGACGCGCGCGCATGCGCCGTCGCGCCGTCGCCCACTCTTCCACCATCTGTGCATCCCTTCCTCCTCTACACACCACGCGCGCTTCACTTCTCCACCATCTGTGCACCCTTCCTCCTCTACACACCGCGTTCGACATCTACAATTCTCCTGATTCTCCAGTGGACGCGCATGTGGCGTCGCGCTTCGAGAACATTCAACAGCTGACAGTGCATGCGCCGTCGTGCTGTATATATACTCAAGGTCGGCGCTCGCTCGCTCAGTTGCCGCTCGTCGGTTGGTTTGTACGGCGCGTCGACGTCCAAGGTCGCGGTGAAATGAATTCCAACGAATCCACAAACACAATGATCGACGTCCCTTCGACCAGCGCCGCCCTTTCGCATACGTGTGTACGTGTCCACTCATTTAACACCCCCTCCTACAACCACGTTAACCAATTTAGCCATCGACCCAAGTAAGTCGCAATTTAACACCCCATTTCACAACCACTTTAACCAATTTAGCCATCGACCCAAGTAAGTCGCACTTTAACACCCCGTTAACCAATTATATGGTCCGCATCCTCCTCAGTGTTCCCCCGAGGGAAGCTGCGGGCAATTTTTTTTTCAGCTACGATGCTTCCGGCTTCAGAGAAGCATGCGACTTATCTTTTTGTTTCTTCGTTGTTTTTGTTTTTACCTGTCCTGAAGTTCATATACGCCCTCATTTTTGCGTGTAGTGTTGCATCAAATAGGTGTAGATTACGGAGCGTAGGAAAAAACAACAACAAAGAAACATTGAAAATAATATAGTAACTTAAAGCTATCGAGAACAGCAGCGAGTTGCGAGCAGGACCACTGAAATTGCTTTATTCGCTCCAACAGAATACCGGTAATGTGATTTCGTCGAAGCTAAGAAGATTGAGATGAGTAAGGAATGTTCAAGGAGATAAAAAAGAAGGAAGGCCATGTCAAAGTAAAAAAAAAACGCTACCGGCAGACAAGAATGCTAAGACGGAGCTCCTTCATTTTTTCATATCTTCTCATGACATCGCATGGTAATTGAAGTGCATCTGATTCCCGCATTTCTCTTCAGATGCTTCTTTTTTTTTCTTCAGTTCACTGCTTGAGCACAGATTGTTTTTTGTGGGCCTAGCCTCATGCAATGCCCATTACACTAGCTTAAGTTTTACTTGTAACAATGATTCTGTGCGTAGCAATAGCATGAGCCGGTTATACGATGCTTTATAAGAAGGGCCTTCTGCTTTTTTTTAGAAGGCCCTGTTCTATAACTCACTCCTAAGCTTAGTACACGACCTTTTCTCCATAACGATTCCATCGTATTGTAGCAGCTGCCACTATGACCATCAGGCACACCCGCGCAATATTATGTGTGGCATTCACTGTTACCAACCCCGTTCAATATGCGTACACTGAGTGTGTAGTATAATACACTTTACAATCTACAAAAGCGCCTTTATTATTGATATGCGGGGTTTTAAGGTCCCAAAACCACCATAAAAGTATGAGAGAAACTATAGTGGATGGCTCCGGAAATTTCGACCTACTGGGGTTTTTTAACATGCACAAAAGTCTGAGCACACGGGCCTATTGAATTTTCACCTCCATCGTAAATGCAGCAGCCAAAGCAGGGATTCGATCCTGCTCCCTGCAAGTCAGCAGTCGAGTACCTTAACCTTCTAGACCATCGCGGCGGGGAACAAAGGCACATTTGAGAGCGGTGGCTCAATCCAAGCAAAGTGGAATCTCGGAAAACGTGTATGCGTTACCGTTGCGCTCATAACCATAGTAAGTAATGTTTTTCGCAAAAAAAATGTGGTAGTGGGGGCCCACTTATTGAAGCGCTTGAAAAAGACATATTTTTCGTTTATCCAGAGTAAACCCCCTTTCCCATCCAAATTATGGGCAGAGAGGGGGCTTAAGGCATTCACCCTGAATATGGTTCTGCTTGCACTGCCGAAAAACACGAGCAACACCAAGGTCGATTGATGAAAGCACATGTCTACAAGTACCATGCAGCTGAACAGAGCCCTGCCACAGCTTCGTGTACTTCAAGTCCTCGCAATTATTCCAGCTGTAGCATCATTTTCTTTCCTGACATTTAATTGCCATAGCAATTATATGAACACTCTCAGCTGGATTCTGTCGCCGGCGTCGGCGTCACCGTCACTCACTATATATGCATATGTATCCATATATATGAATATGCACGAGAGAAAACAAAACAGAAAATACTCTGGTGCGCGTTATTGAATTTGAAACATTGCGTCTTCAGGAGGCTTTAACCAATGAGCCACCAAGGAGCACGTCCTTCAACGTGCAAACGGGAAGCTATTTCTATTTACCACTTACCGCTGGTGATGGGCATCTCAGAGAACAACTCTCGTGTTTTCCGCATTAACAGCAAGATGGCGCAATGAGATCGTAGTGGCGGCGCACGCTCTCATTCCCACTCGTACTCTGCCTCACTGAGAGGAGTGTATAGTCGTAAAGCCCTTGAACGCACACTCGTGCGCCCTTATCTCGCGATTGGAAGCATAGTATGTTTTGTCTGTCTTTAAGCTTTCACCAGAACGATTCTGAGGTAGTTACTGGGCGCTCAAAGGTCACTGCAATCGTTGTACAGTCTCTGTTTGCGAAAAGAGCGCGCTTTTCACACACAGCGAAGAAAGAACTGAGACCCTTATTCGCGTTCATCTGTACCTGTGAGTACGTTTCGTGCGTTATTTGTGCGTACGAAATGAGGGGCACGTGTTGATCTGCTTGTCATTCGGCGCATTAACTTCCAATTTGTTTCTGTCACGTTCATTGCTCAGGCTTTGCGGTAAAGTTATAACTTTTTTTGAAATATTGGTAGGTGAAGCAGTGAAGTTAACTACGAAGGTGTCTGTATTTACTTTAAACTATGAAGGCTTCTGAGTAAGTGGGGCCAGCCAATAAGTTGTACTGTCATGTATTAACATCTAGTTTAGTACAACGAAGCTGCAAATAGCTAGGCAAAACAAAACAGTATCATTTTCAAGCACAAAGAAAGGGCAAGCTTGTGTGTGCCACAAAAGCCGGAAGAGCCTAGATTACGGCCACTAGTCCGCTAACGATAAAGTAATTCGCTGAAAAAAAGTGTATCTGCCAGAGGAATTAGTAAATGTTCATTACTCGTCATTGGCTCACTGAAAAATAACGAAGGGAACACATCATCAGGAACTTAAAGGTTCCTGGCAGACTTATCCACTAATTGTCAAACACTTCATTTTACCATCGGAATCAATTCGGTGACAAACACTTGGCTTGCCTGTTTCACAATTGCTGATTAACTAACTGTAAGAACTGCTTCTGTGGGGATTTTGATCTTTAACGGACAGTGTTGGTACATTTTGGCTGACGCAGCAGCTGCGTGTTCCAAATCGTTGACGCACCAGTAAAGCTCACTTATGGTCATGCCACTCAATAATTCTAGGATCGCGCTACACAATGAGGTTATAAGGTAAAGAACAGGAGGAGTGAGAGGCTTGCCGAAATAACTTGTGTGCTTACACTTGTCTTGCTCCCTTGAGGACGCGTTCTCAGTGTGCGCAAGGAAACCAACCACTAATTGTCTCCCCGCTCCAGAGCCCCTCGAGTGCAAAGCAAAAGAGCCGTGATCTTGAGAGCGCATAAAGCATTCCCGGCGAAACAGAGGTGCGGTTGAAGCGAGTGTGTGCTCTTGAGCGTGCGGTTCTGTAGGCTGACTATTCCGGCGAGTTGGCGTGTCATAAGTGCTGCATGTATTAGCGCTGTATGAGCAAGAAAGAGGGCTCTCATGCAGAGACAGGTGGGCGCTAAACTTCCCACAGTTTTTTTACGACTTTGAAACCACTTGTTGATAAGCGCGGAAAACAACTCATCTGTCAAATGACCGTGATCCGGGGTACATAATTTCATTTCTTCAACAAAGAACAAAAAACTGCGTACACATATGCCTCCTAGTTCAACATAGGTGGCCTACCTTGAATTTCGAGCACATGTAAGATGAAAATTTTTATTGTTCATATTTAGCAGAAGTTTAGGAAAAAGACGCTGCTCTAAAATATGAGACAGTTTCTTGTCGAGAAATAAAGCTTTTACTCCCCTTAGTTGCCTAGAAGCGCGTATACCTTGGCATCGGTTGAACAGGACAGGCGTACATTTTCGGATTACGCACTCGTGTTCACCGTCTGACTGCTTCTTGATTACGCTTTTTCCTGTGGGAAAAGCGTTCCGCTTGTGTGGCTGTCAGGGTACGTTAGGCGACGGGACCAGCCTTAGCATCGAAAAGCGCTCAACTTGGGCAAAGTGCAAGTGACAATAAATATTGCTGAGGCCAGAACTGTCATGTGGCCTTTGTGAATGGCAGTATAAAGCGATATTTTTGAAAGGTAACAGAGCTTAGCAGCTCAATCATTCCCGGCATGTCGTACTTTAGGCGATACAGGTGGGTGCGTAAAAGAAGAATTTTTACGAAAATTGGAGACAGTCGGTACGGACTCGTGCTGAGAAATATGGCACTCTGTTTTTTTTTGTGCCACGAGAGAACATCCTCTGTGCTGCTAGATCTGCTACTTGGCGCTTGAAATGCTGCTTCAGCCAAGTTACTCAGTTTTCTAGCTACATACATACATACATACATACATACATACATACAAAGATACACATACCATACATACATACATACACACATACATACATATATACATACATACATACATACATACATACATACATACATACATACATACATACATACATACATACATGCATACATACATACATACATACATACATACATACATAAATACATACATACATACATACATACATACATACATACATACATACATACATACATACATACATACATACATACATACATACATACATACATACATACATACATACATACATACATACATACATACATACATACGTACGTACGTACATACATAGATACATATCGACATTCTAAATGAAACTAAAGATGCTAGTATGTCAGAGATGAAAGACATGACAGTAAACTTGAGTAGGCAGAGGGCTGTTCCACTTCGTCTGGCACGCCTCCATCGAAAATGCAGCCTCCACAGCCAGCATTCTATCCCGCGACCTGCGGGTCAGCAGCCGAGTACATTAGCTACTACACCACCGCGGTGGGGCGAGTTTGGAATAAACAGAAAACGCACGATAGGTGTAGCACCCCGCGCAGTGAACGCCGAAAATAAAGCAAGGTCACTGTATCTAGGCAAGCAGAGCTGTTTTTCTAAGCTCTTGTGATTTCAAAAAATCGCAGCAGATATATCCCGATTGAATATTAGCCCATGGGGTCACGACTCAATTTTGATGTTTCGGCGTTTATATACTTCGTGGTTTACCGAAAGTTACCTGCCGAAACACTGAATCCCTGAGACATAAATTTTGTTTATCTCCTTCTCTCGCTCTGTGTGTGCGTGTATGCGCGTGTGAGCGCGAATGTGCGTTCGTGTGTGGGCGTTTTTGTGCTCATGTGTGTGTCGTTTGTTTGGCAGATAATAAAATTCGCAAAGGAATGTGTGATATGAATATAGTCATTTAATCCTGCGTACGTCACGAAATCCCTTTTGCCCGTCCCGTGTTACACGCTGTTATGCCTGCGAGTCCACAGCGAACGGCCGTGCCTCTCAAAAAGGCAATCTGTGTCAAGGCCAGCCCGCCTGACGCGAACAACTTAACGGCGTCAACAGGCGGACGGCGCCTTTCTGGCGTGCACGTGCAGTGAGTCATCCCAGCAAGCGAGCCCGTCGAGTAAACAACGGGCGTCTTCATGTCTGGGGGTCTGACGCATTGCGCGGCGACCCCATCGGAGGAGTCATCCCTGACGACCAGCGGCGCTTCTGGTTGGACATTTGGATTGGACCCGGTGCATATAAAAGACCCCCTTTTTACAGCGGACCCGTTGGAGAGCAGACCTATGTGTTAGTGAGGAGAGCTCGGCTCTTCGAGTCTCTGTCGGCCCCAGTGCCGAATTTGTAACGCCTCTGTATATATGCTGTACATAAACCGTGTTTAAACTCACCGTCGTCTCGTCCGCTCGTCTATCAGCTTTGCGCAGAAGCAGTCGCGAGCTGAGAAACCTACGCTACCAAACGGCAGGTGACCTTTCCGGCGGAGTTCGAAGCAGTGGCGCCTTCGGGACCGTGTTGGCGTCGCCGTCTTTCGAAACAGTGGTTGCAGCGGAGAGATTCGAGGCGCCCATCGTAACGTCGTCGGAGGTGCGCTTCGCAACAATGCGTGTCACGATCTATGGTATGAGGGTATCACCACAAGTGATTCTTGGTCTATATCAACTCACAAATTTAAAACCTTAACGTGATAACTGGAAGAGTTTTGTGTATAGAAAATGTTGTGTCAGAGTAGAATGCGTTGTCAGAAGATGAAAAAAAAAGCGATGCAAGCAGGGAATAAATATCGCTACTCACTTGGGACACAAGTAGTTTGCCTCAAGTAGTTTGCCTTAGAGTTGTGGCAGTTCTGCAAACTGCTTCGGAAGAAGACCTTCAACGTGGTGTCGGGAGAACACCAACTAAGATCACCAACTAAGAACACCAATGAAGCTATAGTCAATGCGTAAACCTTACATGAGATATTTCGGGTTTGAAGGAAATTGAATCTTGGATGAATTCCTACACTACCGTTCAAGTATTGCGTCGTGGTCCTTTAATTGAGCAGTTCAATAGACCGACAGAACCCTGGTGAAAACATAAAAGATGCCAGGCAGATTCAGTATGAAAACAGTGTTGTGGTGAGAATATGCATGGATTGATTGTATACGCTTATGACTGCTTTTTTGCACGTCATTGTACCTAAGCAGAAAATCCTTGAGCTAAAACTTACGTATGTGATCCAAAAATGGGTGTTGACGTTACATTGTATTATGAGTTAGTCTTCAGGCGAGAGTGCATTCATCGTGTTTCACAAGCCTAAGATCTGCGCGCAACTGCACATTTTACAACAACAACAGAAAAAAAGGTCCATCCCCCTCGTAATGCTTTGGTCATACCACAACACGAATACGACATAGGCTCATACTCGTTCACTGCTTTGAATGTAAAAAGAAGAGAACGGTAGAGAGGGAAATGTGAAGAGGTCAGCCAGTCCAGGATAACCAGTTTTCTACCCTGCACGTGCCAATTGGGATGAGGGAGATTGAAAGAAGAAGACAAAAAAGAGGGAAAAACAGAAAAATGGCACAACACACAGCACGTGCAAAAGCACCCAGTCAGCAAGGGTATAATAATATGCTTACATGCAAATGATTACCACGATGCCGGAAACCTATGGATTGTTTTTGAAAACTGCGCTTTCCATATACATATACATTGTAAGACGTTACATTTTGCACAAGACGACAATCGAGGGAGTGGTTTATAGCCAATTTTTGTCACATAGACAAGTACTAATTCGAATTTGGTTTTTGGATAGTAGAGCATTGGCATATATTGAGTTTGGCGGTAATACATATTTAATGTCTTTTTACCGCAAGATTTGTAATGTGATAGCAGCAATAGCTGATTTTGAGGGCGGACTTTTCAATCACCGGCGCTGGTGTTCGAAATCACTGCCGCACAGAATGAGCAAAAATTATGCAGGATCACGTGCCCCCGAACTCTATAGATGTTAATCGAGTATTCTGAAACCATTGCGCCGAGAATTGTACAGCCGGCGGCCTGAAGTGTTCGTCGAGATGCGTGGATTCATTCGTCGAGATGTGTGGATTTCTCTTGTAGGTTGATATATTTCCTTTGTTAAGTGACAAGTAGTCAGTGAAAAAATAATGGTACCAACATTTCATTCTAATGACATCGATAAGGAAAAGAAAGAAATGCATATATTCGAATAAGGTTAAAAAGTTGCGATAAATATATTATTGTTTTTTTTACAAAAAATAAATGGCGTTACGAACTTCTCGAAAAAAGTCATACCTTTTGGAGATCATATTGTTCTTTGGTACAAAAGACAAATGGCGTTACAAACTTCTCGAAAAACGTAATACGTTTCCGAGATCATAGCTACGGGTACATCCGCTAGCCACCTGATTAGTTGAGCTAGATTCAGTGTGTCGTTCCTTATTTTTATTTCGCACTGGCATAACAAAAAGCGTGGAATCGCCATGTATAAACTTGCAGTCATACTGCGAAGTTCTGGACGTTGTTGGATTGCTGCAAGTTCTCTTCCAGTTACGTCCCCTCAGGCACCTTCCGCACACTTTTGTCATTGGCTGGACCAACACAATATCAGCTGCTTGCACTCCAATGGCGAACGTGGAAAGGCAGTAGTGTCGACCGTCCACCACCTTCTGGCATGTCACGCGCAAGGCCGAGTATTACTGAAGGTATCCACAAAAAATTCACTTCCAGGGACAGTAACAGTCGCCATGCTTACTTCGAAAAGTCCACCCAATTTCCACATTGCTTACGGACATGCTTAAGCTGAAGCCCTTTGTTTTAGGAGCAAGGCTTCTTAGGCCTTGGGTCTTTAGACGCATGTCTCTCTTGGTACGTGACCGCCTAGTTTTGTGACTCACTCAGCAGGTGCCGACGGACCGTCGGACGTACGAACAGACGGACAAACGGACGAACGGACGGGCGGGCGGGTGGGCGGACAGACAGACAGACAGACAGACAGACAGACAGACAGACAGACAGACAGACAGACAGACACAGGAAACCCTCTGAAGCTTCCCCTCATTCATCATTTTCACTCCGTAAATATGCTGTATTTTTTATTTAACACATACCAATCATAGCGCTTTTTATTCTGGCTGGCAACTGTTCGTCAAGAGTGCTTCATGCGTTATTCCTGAGCTAGTTGGTGCCAACTGTGTATGGCTACTGCATGTTTTTGCGATATTTCTGATTTCGCACCAAGTGATACATCTTGTCACCTTGAATGAAAAGCTGCTCAAAAACTAACGGGAGTATACGTCGGCGGAACGCTGCAGAATACTCGTTCTTATGTTTACGAAGGGACATGTTACATTTATGATATGGTTATTGTTGTATTAATGCACATTTCTTAGATGATATTTACTACTGCATTATGTATTATTAAGATGATGGCTATAGTCACGGTCTGTCATAAAAAGGGGTATGCGTCACGGACATTAGGTAAATCCCGCTAAAGGCACAAGTTAATCCCCCACCGTGAGTGTGCACCATATTTAATAGGCTAGCAAGAACACGAACACTTTTTAGGGAACGCTGCACTCCCGTTCAATTTTATGATAACATTAGTGGAGAGAAAACACGCTTTCACGCATGTCCAGTTTGGGACTTGGCACTCCTATAGTGCCTTTAAAAAAATTTCTCTCTCGAAACGCTGAATGCTTCATCTCTCCTGAACTTTCATGTTATTGAAGCTAAACCACCCTTCTCATATGAAAGAACGGGATACCATTGCTGGGTTACATACTATACCTTCCTTTGAAGTCAGAGAAATTTGCTCGAATTTCACCCAAAGTAAATAGAGGTAAGGCTTAAGATGAGCTGTCAGTAGAGTACGAGACATTGCTGTTCTGTTTTAGCGCACCTTGACTTTAAAGTTGCAAAATTTGTCTCGGATGGCACGGCATATAAGACACTTTATTTAGCTGATGTAATTTAAAGCAGATCACCTGGTTTCTTATGTTGTGTCACTGGCGTACAGTATCACAGTGCTCGCCTGGCAATCGTCAGTTCAAGAAAGCTCCCTGGTTACCTTTTTCTCAAAGGCGTGCTTGAAACTACCTCTCAAAGGAGTACATGTTCGTCTCAAAATCGCAAGCCATGCAGTGTGAACCACAGCAACCCTTTCATGCCTCGGGCAGTGGGTGTATTATATACTGCACCTATCTTGTGGGGTCGTCCATGTCGGGCAGAGCTGCAAGTGTCTGAGCAGATGCTTGAGAAAGCACCCCAGTTGTTTGATCGGAAGGCGGTGAATGCACTTAAGTATCCACTGCAAGGACTGTAAAGTTAAGAGCAGATGCAGGTGTCTTTTTACAAGGATCGTCACTGTTTACCGGCACCAAGGGAAAACTCAGAGGGAGATAATTGAGGCATTTCACATTAGCCAAGGTTCGATGTGCATAAGCCATCACTATGTGAGTTCGTACAAAGAAGATATGATTCCTACAACTACACTTGCCTGCAGATAACGTGATACTCTATGTTACTGTCTATTATCGGTCGTAATGACGAGATATTACTGACATTGCATTCTACAGTTGTGTGTTCTAAACAAAATATTTC
This sequence comes from Rhipicephalus microplus, assembly GCF_013339725.1. Taxonomy (NCBI): domain Eukaryota; kingdom Metazoa; phylum Arthropoda; class Arachnida; order Ixodida; family Ixodidae; genus Rhipicephalus; species Rhipicephalus microplus. The sequence goes on along the minus strand of NC_051169.1, from coordinate 46,676,380 downwards.
AGTTGTGAGCAGTTCGTCGTCCGGCATTTTCGCTTTTTTGCGTGACCGTATTACCGCGCATTTTCAACCTACCGAGTGGCCTGTTATCCGTGTTTCATAGAGTGATTCTCAGTAAGCTGAGACCTTATATGGCATTTAAAAAGTAGTGATCTTTCTTTCTGAGAAGCCTACAGGGAACAGAAATGCTTCTGCTAATATAATTTATGTAAAAATGTAAATTGTGTTAGGACCGGCTTCATGTGAAGCTTGTCAGAAAATTAGTCATGAGAAATAAGCATTGCACTAAATATTTATTGTAGATACGTCTACTCTTGTTGCATAAAAACGTGCGTCTTTTTAGTCAGGTGACCTGTTCGCAAAAAATTATAAAACTAAATTTTACTAAAAGGGATGCATCTGCTTTTACGAATTGAAAGCCAAGGACACACACAAAACTTGCTTCGAAACAACATGAATTGCTATTTTGCCTGTTTCCGTCTTGTCGAACGATTGGCTTGTTTATCGTTGCCTAAGCACACAATGCATGTTTGACCTCACACCGTCACCCGTGCTAGACACCTCATTCACGGACCTGCCTTCTTCGTACCAGCCACTGGCTCACGTCTGAGAGATAGCTGAACCTTAAAACAAAATTAACAATAACATCATAAATGTAACTAAGCGAGTGGTTTGTTTCCAACCAAACCCACAGAAAAATATGCCATTCTCGCGGTGCGAAATCACGCCGAGAGTCTGCAAACATATCAGGCAATAAACTCTATGAGAAAACTAGGTCAAGATGGAGGTCTCGGAAGACCGAGAAAAATAAGCACACCCGGTTGGCTTGCGTATTCTGTTTTTTTTTTTTTTTGTTAGGGTGCTTTCATTTTGTTTGGCTGTTTCTTACTTCATTTGAGCGTGGCTTTATTGGCGCCTTGACCGAAGAAGCTTATTTATATTTTATATTTTTTTCACCATTTTTACTTTTATGTCTGTGCAATGCCTGTCATAGCCGCACTCTCCTTTTAGGCCAACATGTCTGATATCTCGCTTCTTTGATTGCATGACTACTCTTTACACATCTTAAGCTATATTTTTTCCTACTTGTTTTATTGCTTACCTTTTAGAGGCGTCCCAGGCTCTATCACGTTGGCGGTGGTTATTCGCTTCTACGCACTTTCTGTGACGACATAAAACATTCTCAATTCGAAACAGTTGCGCTTTGGAAATGAAGTCCTTGCTTAAGCTGAATAATTTTATTTAAATTCGTCTTTTTTCTCTGATGGAGCTTAGTTACATGAAACTTTAGCATCAAGACGTTTCAAAAGCTTACGGTTTGTATATATTTGTGCGAAAAGTAGAAATAACACCATATCGATTTGCAGAGTACCTTTTTACTTTTTCTTGTACATAACTTGTAAGCCAGCAATGCACAATTTACTAGAAAGAAATATGTAGTATTAAAAGGAAGCTAAAATACCATCATTAAATAGTAGTAAGAGAGCAAATAAAATGCGCAAATGAAAGCAATAAAAACGTAAGTAATAATAGCCAAAAAAATTAGGCTCCATCGAAAGACTTTTTTTAATAATAAATACAGACAAAATAAAAGTGTGAAAGTGTAGGCCTCCGATGGGAAGTAAGAACATGTAGTGTGCTCTCAAATTGATGAACCAAAAATTATTCGTATTTCTTTACAAGGACTGAAAATTTCAAACCCAGCATAATAGGTTTTTGCATAGCTGTTGTATTCCTAAGCTACCTTATCTTTCTTTGTCTTTCAAGGCAATGTAACACCAAACTTCGAGCCACAGTAAAAATCCACCATCGCACTTTAGTTGAGAAAAGTTTTAAGTAAAGGTGATGCTCTGGCCGGAAGAGAAGGGTGTCGTGTCAACTCTTATTTTTTTAAGCAAGAGGCAGCGGTATAGACTGCACCATATGGTGGATTTATTGATCGACGATCAGTGGTGTGTGGACAGTCCGTCACAGTTCACGGACGTGTCCGTTTTTTATCTTGTTTAAGCTGCACCTTGCGTTGTCTTTCCTGTTTCCCTGCTACCTTTTGTGCAATAGCTGGCCCACCGGCTTTTGCGCTTACCTTTAGTACATGGCAGTTTTCTTGGTCTATCTTCTTTCGCAAGGCTCCAGTCCAAGTGCTCCTTTATTGGCTCAATAGGTTATGCGATCAGTGGCGGCGTTTGCTCCTGAAATGGGGCGTATGGTCACTGCAGTAAATTGATGTCCGCGTTGTCTAGCAGAAAAAGTTGTAACTTAAGTAGTTCAATAGATGCGCTCTTGATAGCCATGCGCAGTGTACTCAAATACATGGATGAAAGTTGAAGATCAATTTTAATTGTAGTGATAGTGTGACTTTCAGGAGTGTGTCTTTGTGTGTGCTCACTGTCTATTTCTTTCTCTCTACCACTTACTTTGAAATTCCTACATCACTTTCCCTAGTGTAGGCTAGACTACCAAGTTTTCGGAATTGGTGAAAGTCCGGACCTTTCCTTTCTCTCCCTCTCGCGTTCCTTTGTTGTTTGTTGTCTTCATGGGCACCTCATTAGTTCCGACATGCATAAAAATTAGTTATTAGCTTTTCTCTGTGCCACGAAAGCGAAGAAGGTATTTCTGAAGTCTTTGCGACTAAACTGTCGTGTTGAACTATTTCTGCACTAGTGCGAAAGCGAAGTTTCAAATATCTTCTTCCACCTTAAATTTTACCTTATGCAACAAAAGGAACCGGATATTATTTTTGGATAAGCACACTGCCTTAACGCCTTACACGCCTCTTTGCTTCTCTCGAAGCAACAACATGAATTCGGCAGTTTTTATTTGAAGAACACCCAGCGAAAACATGCTAAGATATCGTAAACTATGTATCGTTACGTAAACTAAGAGAGCGAGGAGGCTCCTTTACGCTAAGCCAAAGCACCCTACATGAATTCTGTTGCTATGGGAACACGAGTGCTACTGGCGGAATAAAGTGAGTATGATAACGAAAAGGTACGAAGTCCCACATTACTGCAGGATTCGACCAGAGAACTTGGGTCGTTCTTTTTTTTTTACTGGCTATGAAGCTTGAGGAATTTTTTAAATGGCTTGAGTAAATTTTAGGTGAGCGAGAAATTCAAAATACCAAGCCACAAAGAGAGGGAAAGCACAAACAGAAAACCTAACGAAGACTGTTCCATCTGTAGTACCCTTCATGAAGCGAAAACACTTACGGGGCGAAGATAAAGTGAAGGTTATTTCCGATTGTCTAGCCTGCGTACCCGAAATACATAAACTTTATTGTGGTGTTTTTAAGTTTGAGAATATCAAAGACCGTGTCCCCCACATATATCGTTCAGTCATCTTCCGTGACGCACGTATATTGTTAGGCAACTTCGAAACGACACACGTGGGCCTAGTTGCTGGGCACGTGCACGGTACCAAGTAACAGGCGGCAAGGGCAACCGTGTGGCTGAGCACTGCCGTTTGGAGACACGCGTGGTATAGAAACTAGCACAACTTTCACTGGATAACTGGTTCATGCACATTTTTTTATAGTGCTGCGTGATAGTTTCTTTCGAGAGTGCGTTGTGGTAGCCTGTAGGAGCTGCGCCCTCTGAGTGCACTCATTTCTGAAAATATACGCGTTTTAGTGATGTGCAGAAAATATAGTAGCTGAAAGTGTTCCATCTGATGCTCTTTGTCTCGTTTCTGCTTCGTTCTCAGTTTAAGCAACTCTTAGCTATTTTCGTCTTACATGTCATCTTTTTGCACGTTGACCTAAATAATGCGATGCTTAGTATTCAGATAGTGCCTTTTTGATGGTCTATATTTGCACCACTGAACAGTGTCTTGGTAACCACGCATTTTGTCGACGTGCGGGCAATGCACAAAAGCCGTAAAATGAGACCGCGAAAGTCTGAAACCGTCTTTTTCGAAAATACCGTAAATTATTGCCAGCTAAGCTGAACGAAATGCTCGCACGAGCGCAAAACCGAACATAAGAAGGTAAATATATGAGTCACCAGCGAAGGAGTGCGGCCTCAATATTTACAAGGCCTAAAAAAGCAGATCCTGGAGGATGATGGCCAATCAAACGAATTAAAACAAACACAAATAACAAAACACAAAATATTATGCTGTAGGGCGCCTGTATTGTGGCCTGCGATATGGACTCTTCCCCCGGAAGCATTTCGAAGAAGGTGTTAGAATCATAAGGAACGCCATATAAAGACCATAGCCAATGATGTTTACTACTCACGAAACGACCCACGAAACTCCCGAAGTGTGGGTAAAAGTGTGGGTCATAAACTTCAAATTTAAATAAAGTGCTGCGACGCTTTTGGACGTGCATTTCTGTGTTCGTTGTTTATTATATGTTTAGAGAAAACGCCACAGCTTATTAAGCTATATTTTCCATATCATAAACACACTGTTCTCGTATGAACGTTGGCCTGCTGGCGCTTGCACATGGTTGTATTTCGAATAATGCACTGACGCTAGCCTACTATAGCTCTACACTACCGAGCAGTTTTGACCATTTAGTGCAAGTCATTAGTTTTAACTGAATGGAATACCTAGAATAGCACACGCATTGAGAGGTACTGTACGAATCTACTGAAAAATCTTGAGTGTCTCTTATGCAGTTGATAATAATTATTGAGGGGGGGGGGTGTTCACGACCAATAACAACGATATTATTATGAGAGACGCCTGAGCAGAGCGCTCCACCAATTTAGATCACCTCGGTTTCTTCAACGCACACCTTGACCTAAATACGTGAGCCTGAAGCATTTTCGCCTACACCGAAAAATGCGGTCGCCGCAGCCAGAGTTCAATTCCGCAACCTGCGCGTCAGCAGTCGAGCACCAAGTCACATGAGTACCGTGGCGGGTTCTCTTCGAAATCTTGATTTATATGTTGGGTTTAACGTCCCAGAACCACCATATGATTATGAGAGACGCCATAGTGGAAGGCTCCGGAAATTTCGACCACCTGAGATTCTTTACCGTGCACCCAAATCTGGGTACACGGGCCTACAACAGTTCCGCCTTCATCAGAAATGCAGCTGCCACAGCCGGGATTCGATCCCGTGACCTGCGGGTCAGCAGCCGAGTACCTTAGCCGCTAGGCCACTGCGGCGGGGCCCATCGAAATCTTACTGCTTTTGCCGTGGTTTTGTGTTGCCTCCAAAACCGGAGTCATTACAAGCACTCTGCAAATCACATGGTAAAGTACCTCCGTGATGTGCTCACATTTGATCAAAAGACGATGTCACTTAAGGATGTCAACATGTGACTTCAGTTTGTAGGACGTCACCATGATTTCATACCATGACATCTTTACGTGATGATGGTTCTTTGCATGGGGGAAGGATAAAACAAAGGAGGCAGTATTACTTCACAAAAGTGAAAACCACCGTGAAAGTCCTACACTTGACCAAAACGACAGAGCGTGTGGTAGGTTTTAGTACTCGCGGGTGTGGTCCGTTTTTGAACCTCATGTGTAGGATGGCTGGTCTCCACCGAAGAAGCGTGTTTCAGATGAAAGCTACTTGGCACCGTACTCTGAAGTGTCAGCAAGGCTCGTTGTTAGCGTGATCTTGATGCAAGAGGTAACGTGTTGGACCGACAGTACCGGCTTCAAAATGGGTAGGCTTCCAAAGATTGGCGGCGTGACAATATGCTTCCTAATTTCTTTTTTTAATAACCGGCGGTTATCCTGCCTACGTGCTCCGTGCCCGGCCATGTGTCGCGTCCATTTCCACCTCCCCTTTTTTTGCGTGTCCACTTCCTTCTGAATAAAAAAAAAATCCTTCTTCTATTTCCTCCCCCTTAAACCATGCATTTCTTTCCTCGGCGCTCAGACACGTGACTCAGCAAAATGTTGAATCATATTTTTCTGACGCCTGTCGCTGCAATCAAGCAAATCGAGGATGACAGTGAGTGCACCTTGGTCTACGCATCGTGAAATTACGCCGAGGCACTTTACACTTCCAGTCTGCCTCCTACATGAGCGCTTTCTATGTTGACTCCCAGAAACAAATACATTTTTCGTGCCTACGTGCGTAACTACGTACATGATGTCCGAATAGCAGAGGAAAAAAAGAAAGAAAAAAGAAACAAGGAAGGAAGAAAAAGAAAGGAAGAAAGAAAGGAAGAAAGAGAGAATGAAGGAAAGAAAGAATGAAAACAAGGGAGGATGGTTTGGTTGAGAAAAAGGTGAAGGAGTCAGGCACTGTCTTCGTTTCCATGAAAGAACTCGAATGCTGTGCTGCGGAAATGACAGAGAGGATAATATTGAGATCCGAAAAAGAGGAGTCATGAAATTTGACCTAAAGAAAAAATAATTGGCAATAAGTAACTGACCTGCATGTTTGAGTTGTAATACAATGTCAGATGCATTCATTCGCAACCATGGCCCTAAAGTAACGCGAAATTGGCTTTCATGCCTTTTAGGAAGTGGACGAGCAATGTAGAAGGCGTTCCAAGAGCGGTCAATCTTCCAGTAATCACCAGGCATCACAAAGCAAGACAGATAAAGCCAGATTGAAAAACATGGTGGGGGTGTACTGTATTTAAACAGTCACTCGGGCACACCATTTGCGGACCAGATACATCAGGTTAACACAGCAAGCGGTAACGTCCTGAGCACCGCCACCACTTGTCGTTTTTCATAATCTATATACACTTTTCAAGAAAGAAATATGGAATAAAATAAGGAGTGATTGGGAAGTTCGTATTGTCACGTTAAAGAGACAGGAGACGTTTTTAAGGCGTCCTCACAAAAGTCCGAAGAGCGGTCGGCTCAGCACAGCCAAAAACAGAACAATGGCACGAGGGGAACTGCCACTTCGTCTGCCTCTTTTGCGCTGGCAGATCAAGCGCGCGGCACTGCCCCTCCTCCCTGAAGAGCATCGCCTCGATGCTAAACGAAGCGTGTATCGTAAAAAAAAAAAAAACATTGTCACAGTGTGTGGTACGGTTTTAACCGCACCACGTGCACAATCTCGGGTCGTAGCTGTCGGCGTCGGGGTGGTTGGCTTCCGTCCGGAAGGACTTCGTAATTGACGTCGCTCACTTGTCGTAGCACTTTGTACGGGCCAAAATACCGACTGAGAAGCTTCTCAGAGAGACCTTTGCAGCGCACAGGGGTCCAAACCAACACCTGGTCACCTGGTTTATAATCGACTTGTCTGTGGCAGCGGTTGTAGCGCTGTGCATCGACGCCTTGTTGTTTCTTGATGTTTACGCGGGCTAGTTGACGTGCTTCCTCGGCTCGTTGCACGAAACACTCAGCATCTTCGTCGAGATTCTCGATGTTGTCAATGTCGCATGGGAGCATTGCGTCCAACATCGTCTGAACGTCCCGACCGTATAGAAGACGAAACGGAGTGAATCGTGTGGTCTCTTGCGTAGCGGTATTATACGCGAATGTTACGTAAGGCAGTATTTCATCCCACGTCTTGTGCTGTACGTCTATGTACATAGACAGCATATCAGTCATCGTTTTGTTAAGCCGCTCGGTCAGTCCATTTGTCTGAGGGTGATACGCTGTTGTCTTGCGATGCGTGGAGTAACTTAACTGAAAAACTTGTTCAAGGAGCCTTGCTGTAAACGCTGTTCCTCGGTCTGTGATGACACAGGATGGAGCACCGTGGCGTAATACAATTCTCTCGATGAAAAGTGAGCAACTTCACAAGCCGTGCTTTTAGGAAGCGCCTTAGTTTCAGCATAGCGGGTTAGATAATCTGTAGCGACGATTATCCACTTGTTGCCGGAAGATGACAAGGGAAACGGACCCAGGAGGTCCATGCCGACTTGATCGAAGGGTGTTCTGGGTGGCTCGATAGGGTGAAGTAATCCCGCAGGCTTAACAGATGGGGATTTTCGGCGCTGGCATTCGCGGCAGGCTTGAACGTACTGTTTAACGCAAGCGGCAAGTTTCGGCCAGTAGTAAGACTTTCGTACCCTAGCGATGGTTCGGGTGATGCCCAGATGGCCCGATGGAGGCTCGTTGTGGCAGGCAAATAGAATTTCCTCACGCAGCTCTGCGGGGACGACCAACAGGTAAGTTTTGTTGCTGGCGGCTGCGTTCTTCTTGTACAACACGCCCTGTCGTAAGCAGAAGGATGACAATCCGCGAGTTATATGCTGGGGCAGTGATACGTTGCGGCCCTCTAGATGTTCAATGATAGGTCGCAATTGAGCATCTGCTCGCTGCCGTAAAGCCAAGTCTGTTACGCTTACGGAGCCAAGGAAAGGGCAGTCCTCTTCGAAGCTCTGAGCGGCAGGCTCAACTGGCGCGCGTGACAACGTGTCCGCATCTTCGTGTGCACGACCGGACTTGTACACGATAGTGACGTCGTACTCCTGCAGACGTAGGCTCCACCTTGCCAGTCGTCCGGAGGGGTCTCTGAGGTTCGCAAGCCAGCACAGCGAGTGATGATCCGTCACTACTCTGAATGGACGGCCGTAAAGGTAAGGTCGAAACTTAGCAATTGCCCACACGACAGCAAGGCACTCCTTCTCCGTGGTACTGTAGTTTGACTCCGGGCGTGTTAGGGTTCGGCTTGCGTAGGCGATAACCTTTTCAATTCCCTTCTGCCGTTGGACGAGTACCGCGCCCAGACCGACGTTACTGGCGTCGGTATGAATTTCTGTTCGGCTTCCTCGTCGAAATGTCCAAGAACAGGTGGTGATGCCAGGCGAAGCCGAAGCTCTGTGAATGCTGATTCTTGTTCAGCACTCCAAACGAACGGCGTATCGTCTCTAGTGAGTCTAGTTAATGGTTCGGCAATTTTCGAAAAATTGCCTATAAAGCGCCGGTAGTACGCGCATAGACCAAGAAACCGCCGCACACTTTTCTTATCGGCAGGAGTCGGGAAGGCTGCGACAGCGGCGGTTTTCTCAGGGTCAGGACGGACGCCTTCTGCGCTTACGACATGTCCAAGGAACTTTAGTTCTTCGTAACCGAAATGGCATTTTTGCGGCTTTAACGTAAGGTTAGCCGTCCGAATCGCCTCAAGTACTTGTCGTAGTCGCTTCAGATGTTCGGAGAAGCTGGTTGAAAACACGACCACATCATCCAAGTACACAAGGCAGCTTTGCCATTTTAAGTCAGTCAACACAGTGTCCATCATGCGTTGGAAGGTAGCTGGCGCAGAGCAGAGTCCGAACGGTAGCACCCGAAATTCGTAGAGGCCATCCGGCGTGACAAAGGCGGTTTTTTCGCGGTCGCGCTCATCAACCTCAATTTGCCAGTAGCCACTCTTTAAATCCAGGGAAGAAAAATACTTCGCTCGTCGTAGTCGGTCAAGCGAGTCATCAATACGCGGCAGCGGATAAACATCTTTTTTGTGACGTTGTTGAGCTTTCTGTAATCTACACAGAAGCGAAGCGTACCGTCCTTCTTCTTAACCAGAACGACCGGTGAGGACCAGGGACTGTTCGAAGGCTGGATAACGCCGTCGTCGATCATTTCTTTCACTTGCTGCTTGATAGCTGCGCGTTCTGTCGGCGAGACGCGGTATGGCTGTTGGTGAATAGGTCTTGCGTCGTCGTAAGTGATTATCCTGTGCTGTGTAATTGGCGTCTGACTCACTTTAGACGACTGAGCAAAGCACGCCCTGAATTCAAACAATAGCTCTCGCAAGGCCCTCTGGTTCTCTTCTGGCAGTGCACTGTTCATGTCAACATCTATTACGGTTTGTCCATTGCGGCTACTGTCTTCACAGGCAAAACACTCAATGACGTCCTCCAAGGCTTCAGCGTAGGCGACCGCAGTGCCCCGGAAAAGGTGACGATGCTCATTGGTGAAATTTGTAATCATGACCTCGGCTGTACCGTTCCGAATGTCAATGATGCCTCGTGCCACAGAAATTCCAAGCGCCAGCAGCAGGGAGACGTTGCACTCTGCCACTGTTTCACCGTCACTGGTTCCTTCGGAAGTCACCTGAATTAGGATACTTGCACGAGGTGGTATTGTGACACTGTCGTCGGAAACACGGAGGGCGGTTGTACGGCGGTTGGAGGTCCCTTGACGTAGCGTTGACTGTCGAAAGGAAATGCAGCGTCGCCGTAGGTCGATTACGGCGCCATATTCCCGAAGAAAATCGAGGCCGAGAATTAATTCGCGGGAGCAGTCACGTAGCACGATGGAGCTGACCAAAAACGTGCAGCCTCGTATTTGTAGCCTGGACGTGCACAAACCAACCGGCGTTACAACATGTCCGCCAGCTGTACGTACATGCGATCCTGTCCAAGGCATTATCACTTTCTTCAAGGTACGTGCCAATTGTCCGCTAATAATCGAGTAGTCAGCACCAGTGTCTATTAAGGCAGTTAAATTGCGACCGTCGAGCAGCACAGGTATGTCCATTGAAAAGTCGCTCAGCTGGGATACAGGCGCCGGCGTAGTCGAATTTCCGTTGGTCCGATGTCGCGTCGATTGGAGGGCGAGGTCTTCATCACGTCGAGAATCAGCGGCCTCGCCTCGAAAGGTCGCTGGCGTTAGTTTTCCAGGCGAGGGCTCGGAGACCGTCCTTGCGGCCTTCGATTTCCGTTGCCTGAATAAGATGACGACCGCGGTGACGGTGAGCGCGACTGACGCCTGAGTGGGACGTTCTGCCGAGCGATAAAATCTTCAATTTCTGGTGGTCTCTGTCCAAACCGGGGGCGGGGTGAATTGGCAGGAAAACCCTGCAGCCCAAGTCGGCGGTACTGGCAGTCTCGGTAGAGGTGACCCGCTTCACCGCAGTGGTAGCAAAGCGGTCGTCGGTCGGGCATGCGCCATATGTCGGATTTACGCATGACGGGTCGAGTGTCTGCAAAATAAGGGACCACCTGTGCGGACTGCAGTGTGGCGTACGGGGTTGCGGCTGGTAGTGGGACTGGTGCAGGTGCGTTGTGTTCGAACGTGTCGGTATAAGTGGTGCGCTGGAAACCACTCACTGGGGATGGTGTCGTGGACGACGGAACGGTGCGTCTCAATACGTCTGCGTAGGTCACCCCTAGAGGTTCACTTGAAGTTGCGAACGCCTGAAGTGGTGCAGCAACCTGCGTTGGTGTCTCGCGGCGAGGTGTGCCGAGCGCATGCTGAACTTCGTCACGTATGATGGTGGCGATGCAATTCGTGGAAGGCTGCTGCTGCGCCTGGTTCAGCTGTTGCAGCTGTTGTAGCTCGTCGCGAACAACCGAACGTATCAGCTCGCGAAGCGCTCCCACGTCGGTCGGGAACGAGCCTAGCCCGGTGGTATAGGTAGCATTCACTTGCCGATCGTACTGGTTCCGCTGCTGCAGCGCCTTTTCCATGGCGACGGCTTCAGTGAGGAACTCCGCGACCGTTCTAGGCGGACTACGAATGAGTCCAGCGAAGAGCTGCTCTTCACACCTCGCATCAAGTGTCGCAGCTTCTTGTCTTCCGGCATGGTCGGATCGGCGCGAGTGAACAGATGAACCATATCCTCCACGTATGTAGCCACACCTTCATTAGGCATCTGCATGCGGGACTGGAGGGCCCTTTCAGCGCGCTCTCGACGATCGAGACTCGAGTACGTTTCGCGGAGCCTGTGACAGAACTCATGCCACGACGTTAGGAGGCCCTTGCGGTTCTGGAACCATGTGCGAGCACCATCCAGAAGACTAAAGTACACATTCTGAGCTTCGCTACTTCGTCCCACCCGTGAAATCCGCTACGTACTCGTACTCAGCCAGCCAATCTTCCACATCTTCATAGAGGCCACCACGAAAGGGACTCGGAACACGTGGTTTTTGTAGCGTGTAATGAGTGGGTGCAGCTGCGGGTGCAGCGGTTGGAGCAGCGGCGGCTCCAGCGGTAGGGGAAGCGGTGACAGCAACAGTATTCTCCATACCAGTCGACGTACTTGTACTGTGAGGCACAAACTCGGGGGACAGTCCTCGAATCCTCCGACTGAAACGGTGTACCGGCGTAAGCTCTGGGTTTTGGGTCACGTTCCGGCTGCTAGAAGGAGTCTGTTGCATAGGTGAGGTTACCCAGCACCTCCACCATTAAAATGTCACGTTAAAGAGACAGGAGACGTTTTTAAGGCGTCCTCACAAAAGTCCGAAGAGCGGTCGGCTCAGCACAGCCAAAAACAGAACAATGGCACGAGGGGAACTGCCACTTCGTCTGCCTCTTTTGCGCTGGCAGATCAAGCGCGCGGCAGTATGTGTAAGTGTGCCCCGTTAAGTCATCAATAAAAACCTAAGTCAACCGGCAAAGAAAGTGATTGCAGCCTGATTGGGCACTATTAAAGCAAGGAAATAACACTAAAGAACGATAAAATGCATTGTTGTGTTGCGCACACAGAAATGCCGGTGATTTATAAACTGTTTTTGTTACTGTATGCAGTTTTTAAAGACAGGCGTCCGTGACACGTGATACAGCATAAAGGAAAAATAAATAAAAATAAATGGTGATGCTAGAAAAAGTAGGGAATCGGGAAAGAAGATTTCGAAATGTGGAAATAAGTGATCAATAAATTAAAAAAAAGCATGCATGTGAGAGACAATGAAAAAGATAGACAGAGCGAGAAGCAGGTGTATAGATTAAATTATTCCTGCCTCTCTTTGAAACGGCACTAGAACCACGGCACAAGAGTGAGAGAGAGGCATTACTATTCTGCTATTCACCAGAATTCAGCAAAGAAAATAAAACATGAATGTTCTGATACCCCTGAATAAAATTCCAAAACATTTGACTGCCCAAAATATCTGTAAGTATAAGAAGAATATTCCTCTTTGGAGCAGCGAGTGATACGGAGGGAGGCGCCATGAGATCACTCATGGAAGTTTGAGCACCTGAGCCTTATCTCAGTCAGATCGCAAAGCAGCTTCGAGTGCTCAGAACCACAAAAACGGTACAAGATGAAGTCGACCACAACACGACGGGAAGAAGGGTGAACGTTAACTACAACAACAACAACAAAAAAGAGAGACAAGCGTGGAGTTTCCAGAAGAAAGCTTCGCAAGCAGTGGACGTGGTTGGGCAGCGGTGGTTTTTCGGAGGGACAGGCAGCCTCGCTTTCTGATGCATAATTCGTGAGTTCCTGCGCCACCCCGTAATTAAGGCGAGAAGATCAAAAAGGGAGCCAGTACCAGCTCCCTTGTTTTTGTGTTCGAGCACAGATACGTGGAAGGAATGCGTGTAGCATATATTGGCATATATCCCTAACATATAAAAAAACTTTCAGCGATAGCATATCGATCGCTGTTGATTCATGAAACAGAGCTGGCATAAAATACGTTTCTGCCATGATGCCCAAAATTTCGAGAATCGCTTGGCCGAACTGACTCAAGTGGAAATGACTGCACTTTATGTAACCTAACGAAACACAGAACTCGGTGAGATAGCGCAAAGATAATAAGACATTTTGTGCGGAAAACCAAGGCATCCATAAAGACAAGGTAGACAGTATGGGCACTACTTTCGTCGAACTTCACCTGATGCTTAGCCACTGAATATATATAAAAAACGCATGCGTAGAAGTGAAATATATTGTCAAGCGCGCTGTTATAGTGACAGTTTTTATAGCGGAGTTTCGACAAACGTGCCGTCTTTGCGACTGCCTGTGGATGAACACCAACCTGTCTACGGTGAGAATGAAGGTTTAAACTATATATTATCACCTAACTAAACTATTTTCAACAATCGAGACGCAAGCTTTGGCCTTCACTATCTATCTGAGGGGAAACAACCTAAACGAAATCAGATTAGTCTTCAGAAACCGTCAGTTTCGCTGTGTCCGGCCGTCCATCCGTCCGTCCATCCGTCTATCCGTCCGTCCGACTGTCTGTCTGTCTGTCTAGACGCCTACGTCTGGGTGCTTTCATGATCACTCCTTAACTTTCGGTACACCAAAATTAGTATAGGAGAGTGAAATGATTTGTCGAATAGGGCTAGCTGGTCATGACATGATTTGATTGATATGTGGGGTTTAACGTCCCAAAACCACTATATGATTGTGAGAGACACCGTAGTTAAGGGCTGCGGAAAGTTCGACCACCTGGGGTTCTTTAACGTCCACCCAAATCTGAGCACACGGGCCTACAAAATTTCCGCCTCCATCGGAAATTCAGCCGCCGCAGTCTGGATTAGCTGGTCATGACATGAATAATGTCATAATTTCGCCGCGTATGTCGTTAAACACATTCCAAAAAAAAAAACAGTGGCAAAAATTCGAGGCTGGGTATCCCTACTGAAACGTTCCGCATATACGGATCCGTACATACGCAATTATTGGACTACGGAAAGCCGCATCATGCGGAAAGATGCGAATATCCGCAGCTTACGGAAAGCGCCATATCATGCGAAAAGATGCGGACATCCGCAGCTTACGGAAAGCGCCATATCATGCAGAAAGATGCGGACATCCGCAGCTTACGGAAAGTGCCATATCATGCTAAATTACCCGATAAGCAGCTTACGGAAATCAGCATAATGCAGAAACCATGCATCTATCTGCTGCATCTTGCAAAGATCAAATGGACATCCTAGATCTCGAGTAAAAGCAATTGGCCATTCACATTGTTTGCAAAAGCAAGTACTGTGTAGAAATATATATGAATATTTCATTCTTAATATGTTGCATGAAAGTGAAATATGTTGCTATCTGAAACAGCCTTGATGAGTAAACAAAGGCTTGAAAGAAACAAATGTGTTAAGAAGCTACTTAATGAGGGATTGAATCATCGGCATCTTTCTAATTGTCGTGATGCGGAAGCAAAATTACCTTTCAAATAAAATACTTACAAAACTACTGAATAACATGCTAGCGATCATAAATGGTGGTACATTGCAACACATTAATGCAGTGTATCTATGCAAGACCTAAGAACTTATAAAGTTATTATTATCAATAGAGAAGCATTATTGTACACACCAGCCCTGTACAATCATTATATTGTACTATATATGTCACTGTGCATTCATTTATAACTTTATAGAGCTCGGATTTCCTGCTAAAAATGTGACAACAACTGTAGAGTTTTCACATTTTTTGCAACAATCCACATGCCTTTCATACACTATTGCACATTTTCGTAAGCACCTTACAAAATCTGTATATTTCCGTAAGACCTTACATTCTGCATTTTTCTTATGATAGCTTCTGTACACTCCATACACTTTACTTATCCTTCCATATCTTCCATCATGAACTCTCCGTATGCTCCATAAGTTCCCTTATCTTTCCTTATCCTTCCATATACTCCATAAGAAGCTTTCCATATATGACATACATTTTCCTTATCTTTCTGTATACTCCATAAAAAGCTTTCCGTATACGCCATACAATTTCCTTATCCTTCCATATACTCCATAAGAAGCGTTCCGTAAATGCCATACAACTTCCGTATATTTCCATAAAACTCCTTATGTGTTCCGTATGTAGCATAAGGAAATGTTACGGAGTCCATATATTTTCCGTAAGATTTCATACGGAACTTTTCAGTAGGGATGTGCCACTGATATGCGGTATGTGCGACAGGTGACGGAGACAGTTTATATCTGCCCGGCAACAGCTAGAACACACATTGGTAACTTTCACGCTTGAGCATTAAGGAAACATTGGGGGACCCTCAAGCTTCGCCTTTAAGAGTTGAACGCAATAGCAAAATCCGGCCCCTAGTGTGCCCTTCAACCGCTAAGTGCATACTTATTAATGTGTTTTGTTACATACACACACACGCACACACACGCACACAGTAGATTGTACTTGCGCGTGCGCGCGAATGCTACATACAACTTTTCAATGCGAATAATTTCTTAGTAAACTTCGTCGACTTTGAGCGTGTCCGTCTGTCCATCCGTCCGTCCGTCCGTGCGTCCGTTCATCTATCTATCTATCTATCTATCTATCTATCTATCTATCTATCTATCTATCTATCGATCTATCTATCTATCTATCTATCTATCTATCTATCTATCTAGCCGCCTGCGACTTTTAGCTGTCCTGGCTGTTTCGATAATGGTATCGATACCAAACTTGAGGTGACATAACATGACTGTATGAAGAACGTACTTGACTAGTCATAACATGAAAATCATGACATGGATGTCATAAATGTCATGATTTACATTTCATGGTCCCGCAGCTCTTGCGGTGGTTTCGTTCACATGGCATGTTGCAAAACTGGTATGGTATAGCAAGACTGCATTGCAAACATGAGTGACAGACCATAAAATGTTAATCATGAGATGCGTGTCATGTAAAAACACGACTACACGCCACGCTCATGATGCGCTCGCGGCCATTTCGCTAGCTTCACTTATACCACATTTGGTATTATGGAACGAGAATGGAAGATATAGGTAAGGGACACATCCAAACATGATATATACGTTATTTCTGTCATGTAACAACATGTCCACATGTGACACTGATGATACACTCGTGGCCGTTTCTCTAGGTTCACATATGCCAAATTTCGTATTACGTGACGTCAATGAAGGACGAAGGTATGTGACTGGTGCAACCATGGTAATCATGAGATGCATGTCGTGTGAGAACATGACTACATGCCACAGCCAAGGCGCCAGTACATTTCGACGTGACGTGGTGCGCGTGCTCCCCGGCGTTCGTTTCGTGGCGTCACGCCGGCGTTGCCACGCCAGGCGCCCATCCTGCCATATACTCGTACACACGCGATGCACTGCGTTGCTTTGGCGCATGCGCGTTTGAGTGCGTCCAGCGTCCTTCTGTCACGAAATGAGGGAAACGCAGTGTTGTCTGGGTAACGTATCGGCACGAAATGCAGCATGCCACATTTCACGCTGGTGGCCGTCGGGCCGCGCCGACGGACGCTAGTCGCGCCTGGCGTCAGACTGTAGAGTGCTCGCGTTTTGCTACCGTAGCGTCGCAAAACGCGTCAACGTGTCCTCGTCGTCGCTGTGCCGAGATCGCGCACGCGTCAACGCTACATTGAAGTATATTGGGCACTTCATGATGTGCTCGCGCCTATTTCGATAGCTGCACATATGCCAAATTTGGTGTTACGTGACGTCAGTGGATGACGAAATATATGACTGGTGCAAACATGATTATCCTGACACGGGTGTCATTTAAGAACGTGACAACATACCACGTTCGTAGCGTGCTCGCGGCCGTTGCGCTAGCTCCACGTATACTGAATTTGGTATCAGGTGACGTGACTAGATGACGAAGGTAAATGACACATCTAAACATGATAATCATGACATGGCAGCTATGTACGGCATAATTTACCTCCACCTCGTAACGTTGTGCTGATTTTAAAGTCACACGTCAACATTTCTCATTCGTGCTTCGCATATCATCGATTCCCACTGTACGTGGTATTTGCCAATTTTTTTTATCTAAAGCTAGTGTTTCATGGCCTGCAAGATACACGTCGTGCGCTTGCCATCTCGGAGTCCATTAAGAGTCTCACAATGCCTCACAGATAGCAGCGCATTATCTAGTGTTTGCTGTTTGCTTGATCAACGCCTCTGAAAAGGCACGATATGTTGTCCGCTATATGAACATTGGTGTTCATTTTAAAAGCTGTTTGAAAGTTCCTCTGTGTTTTCAGTGACGATGGCTGCACTATCTCGGCTTTTTTCTACGTAGTTTGAGGCCCCCCAAATGCGTCTACAAATCACCGAATGGGCTCGTTTTTGTCGTGACACCTGTCGAACAAAACGCGTTAAAGGGACGCTAAAACATTTTTTTAAGTAAACATGGAATGAATTCACTTGAAGAGCTTATTAGTCACGCATTCAAAGCTGCGAAAATTTTAAGTATTCATCCAGTGCGAGTGGAGTTACAAAGGCTTGTCGCATACTGCAATTGCATTATCTCTTTTGTCGTCACGACAAAAGCGCTGGAAGCTAAGCAGGGAGGGGTAGCAGGAGCAAAGAAACTACGTCACTCGCACCTCGTGAGCTTTAGCACTTTTTTTTCTTTGAATGCGGAGATTTTTTAGTGTGATCGCGCGCGCACGCTTGGGAAAGTACCGGCCTCCCACGGCGATCTCTGTAACTTGCTTTTTCGCTCACGGACGATTTTTCACTCATACCCAACGTTGCCGACGTCGATGGCGGTATTTCTGCGACATGAGCTCTCTAACGCTATCGCGTTAAAAGCTACAATAGACATTGTTCACTGCACGAATGCAAAGAATAAATGTCATCGTGCCAGCTGGTGGAAACATGATAATCCTGACACGCATATCATGTAAGAACATGACAACATACCACACTCATAGCGAGCTCGCGGCTGTTTTTTTAGCTCGACATATACTAAATTTGGTATCACGTGACGTGAATAGATGATGAACGTAAACGACACATCCAAACATTATAATCATGACACAGAAGTCTTGTACGGCATCACTTAATTGCACCTCGTAACGTTGTGCAATTGTAAATTTAAAGTGACATATCAACGTTTCTCTTTCGTGCTTCGCATATCATCGATTACAACTGCACGTAGAATCTGCCAATTTTTTTCTCAGTCGCAATTATCTACTTCAAAAGCGCACAAAGCGCTATTCAACCCACATAATTTTAAAATAAATGGACGGGGTGAGTGCTCAATTATGATTAACTCGGAAGCTAGAACTCACTTTCCCCAAGAGATGCCTTGGATACATCTCAGGAACATTTACTTACTAAATACCTCGCTAGCCACGCAATAGGTGTGCCCTAAAACAGTCCGCGCATGTGACACATGTCCAACCTGGATTACGTTTGACTACCTTGTCCTCGTTGACGCTGCAGCTGCTGTATTGCTGCCCTTATCGATGATGTGGGTAAGCTTTGAGTATGTGGTTAGAGAAGAGACAGGACACACACAGCGCATCCCAGTCCACGTCTTCAAGGACCAGCCACATCGTCGACATGCAAAACCAACTGGTCCAGTGAAGTGCGTTTACTTCTTCTGTTAAGTCACTCTGACCCAGTGTGCTCATTTCCAATCATGAGTCATTCGCATAGCTTGCGCTATCCTGTATGTCTGACCTTCTGCATCACTGCGCGTGAATTGAAGGGTGGGAACTAATCTTCAGTCTTTACCGCATAAGTGTGATATAAGTGCTCGGGAATTCTGGTGGGGAAGCTTGCGCAGTTCTCGTTTGTGAGCCTATATTTTTGTCGCATGCCCATACAGAAGATATGCATTTCTCTGATCCTTCGATTGCACCAATCGTTCCTTCATTGTCATTGGCGATGATTTTATGTCTCGATGTTCAGTTCTTGACGTTTTCTTAGCAGAAATTTTGCACGCAGCATCGATAGGCAGGCTGGAAATATTGCCAGTTTTCGTTCAATCAGTCCCCCTTTTTTTGGCTCCCTCATTATTTCCTTCGGTGGAGAACGGCAAACTGAACGTGTATCAGGACGACCTCACTGCTTATTACTTTTCAATTACGGTACTTCTACCTCTTATGAAAATAAAGTTCCACAACCTCCTCGATGTCTTTGTTAAGCTACCATATGCCTGACACGTATGTAAGACGTTTTCACAAAGCATACTGTTCACTTGTGTTATACTGTTCAGCATACTGGGCATACGAAATACGTGCAGCGCACACTTTCACTTGAGATGCTTGCTCTCCTTATTTGCAGCTGACTTCTTCACGTTGACCGTCAATTGAATTGGAGCGGATGACCAGACTCTAAAATATAAAAGACACAAGGAGGAGTATGAAGCAGAAAGAAAGACGTGGCACGGCACGGTACCAGATGGCACCCAATATATTTCCTAGATTGGAGCGAGCTCTCGCAAACATTTGCGATTCAGAGCAGCCAGCAATCCTTTGTGAATGTATGCTTTCCCCGTTCATGCGAGAATTTTAAGATGTACCTTTGTGGCTTCTAAGATTTGTTCGTTTTTCTTTTCGTTTCATATGGCATCTGAGTTTACTTTTTACTTTCCTCTTAAATGAGTTACTGCACCACTGTTCGGCGAAAAAGCCAGCTTCTCTTGTCCTCTCTTCGAGCACGTTGCATCGGCTACTTTATTTAAAAAAGATTGACAAAAGCGAAAGTTCGAAATATTAAAAAAACACACACACAGCTCTGTTTTGTCCCCCGAATAAAATACAGGGTGTTTCCGTCAAACCAGCCCCAAGAATTAAGTAAAAATTATTGACGAATAATGAAGTGCGAACTCTTAGCACAGGTGTTTAGGTGTTCTCCCTTCGCACGAAGTTGAGACAAACTATTTAAAAGAGATATGCATGTAAGTGCTTTTGCATGCCACTATTTATTTTCCACAACTCTCATTAGGGAACAGACGTCCACCAATCTTTTGTTGGAATTAAGGAATCTTTGTGGCCGGAGAAGCGCACGAAGATTGTCCAATTCGCTACACCAATGCCTAGTACTCAATGACGAGGTGTATGAAAGTGTTTTGTGAGGTCCTCTCTGCAGTGAGATGAGTTACGGTGGAGAAGAACGGTATAACACTGCAGCTGCCTGATTTTTTGGCCTAGGCCTAGCCCGGACTCGCTTGGCCCGGCGCGGGCTCGGGCGTTCATTACTAAACTTATCCCGAGCGCGCGTTTTCATTTATTACCTGACCTGGCCCGCGCCCGTTATAGGTTATTAGTGGCGAAGCTGTTTAGGGTGAGGGCTTTTCCATCCTCTGTAGTAGTAGTAATAGTAGTAGTAGTAGAATGTAGATTGGAGCCAACATGATGGAAACACGTAGTGGGAAGATCAGGGTCAACGTGGAAGGGCTTTAGACAGGCTGGCCGACGTTTCCATTGGAGGACATTTGACTAAGATTGGTCCTCCTACCGAAACGTCGGCCGGCTTGTCTGAGGCCCTTCTAGACTTCACTCTGATCGTCCCACTAGTAGTAGTAGTATTAGTAGTAGTAGTAGTAATATGTAGCCACTTGTTGTTAGTTTTAACAATTGATCACTAGTTGACATTGTGTGTATATATCCATAAAAATATCCCAAGATGGAGTTTGGGGTTTCGTATACGTGACAATTTCGTATAGTTAACGGAGGGACAGACAAGTCAACCGACGCTTCGACACACCCATCATCATTCGCTCCGAGAATATTCGGTGAATTTTGAGTTGTTGATGATCATTATTAATTATTCATTGCGCTTTGTAGCGGGCCATCGGACAGAAACTTCGGTGACCTCATGTATAGAGAAAGAGAGAGAGAGATGTATAGAGGAGAAATGCAGGGAGGTTAACCATGCTGGGTTCGGTTGGCTACCCTACACTTGGGGTGGGGGAATGGGAGAAGAGTAGAAAGGAAAGAGATAGAAAACAAGAGGAGTAAGAAAGATAAGGAAGGTATAGTCAGCTCGAGACTACACAGCACGGTCTCACACTGTTATTTCACAAGCGGTCGCGAAGTCCAGTGGTCCTTAAGAAGTACAAGAGGGCTTTCAGTGGCTTTGTGCGTATGGGAAACCGTCAGGGCTAAGGTCCCAGGATCTTCTCTTCTGTAAGCGGCCGTGAATCCAGCTGACAGAGCTTGGCTTCCATAATACGTCGTTCAGACTGGTATGCTGGGCATGGCATAGAATGTGCTCAAGCGTTTCCTCGCAGCATGTATCGAAATTTCGCTTTGGCTGGAGAGGTAGCTAAGCGGTTAAGCTGTTTCGCTGTTAACTCTGAGGACGCGGGTGCGATTCCTGCGGCCATGGCGGCCACATTTTTTGGGGGGTGGGGTGTGAAACATGTAGTCAAGAAAAAGAAAGGAAGGAGCATGACGTCAGGCAGCCAGCCTTGGCAAGCCAAGCCGTTGTGAAGCTAGCAGCGAAGGCCCAACATATGACCTTTCGCTCAAGCCCACGTCAGCAACGAGACTTGCCGATACTTTTGAGCAAGACGCCCGGTAGGTTTCAATCGAAATGCGCTTGTTCGGCGCAGACCGGTGGCCGGCTCTCGAAGGTGGTGCGAAAACAGAACATCTTCGAGAGTATTAAAACCTACCGCATGCTCTGACGTTTTGATCACGTGTTGGGCCAAAATGGTGGGCTTCACTCATGTGACGTAACGCTCCCACATTTCTTTTTTCTTCCTCCATGGGGCGGAATACAAGAAAACTGTTTAACGTGAACCTAAAGATAACCGAATCAAAAGAATGAATAAAGATAACCGAACCTAGAGATAACCGAATTAACCTGGTCCCCACAACGGCATGCTTAGTAATTACATCATGTTGGTGTCACGTAATACCAAGGAATATAAATGAAAATTGGCCCATGGCTGATGGCAAGTCATCCCAATAACAATATAGTGAAAATAAAACATAGCAATTGTACATATAGAGAAACGAATAGAAGCAAAGTAGGGTTATATTTGTTAGTGCTCTTTTCTACACTAGTATTTGAAACATTATTTACATACTTTTTAAAAAGAAGGTCCAGATTAATGATTTGTTGCAGAAACACAAGAATTGTTAGTTTTTTACATAATGAGCAGCCACCAAAAGCACATGAAATATAAATTGTTGACATTATAACGTTGCCACGAATGCGTACTTGCCATATAAAAAATCATTACATAATCAAGCTGCTACAGACCATAAATGATGCTACTCCAGATCAAAGGGTTCAACCTTCTTCAGAAGACAAAGATAAATAATACACTTAAAATAGCACCCAGCTTCACAAATGAGCACGCCCGAAAATATGCCACAGGAATATATAGTGGTGCAAGAAGGACCGCAAAAAAGGCAAAAATCTACGTGTTCTTGCTGGTCCTCCTGTTTTGGAATACGCACCCAGCATCGTTTGCTGCTGGAATTCGTGGATGACATCCATGAAAGGTAGTTTGTTTTTTTTTTTGACGGAAATGATAGTCCATGGTATTTTTCACACTGGGCTTGCCACCAATAAAGCAGTTTTTTAGTGTCCTAACGCGTGTCACTGT
Source organism: Rhipicephalus microplus (assembly GCF_013339725.1). NCBI lineage: Eukaryota > Metazoa > Arthropoda > Arachnida > Ixodida > Ixodidae > Rhipicephalus > Rhipicephalus microplus. The sequence goes on along the minus strand of NC_051169.1, from coordinate 46,653,522 downwards.
CCGGAAGGTAACTGTCGGCTGGTTGAATTTCCGCAGCATCGCGTTAATCCTTAAATTCGTCAAAGGACGTACACTTCAGTGGCGTTTCTTTACCGGGCTGTTCCGGTGATCATTTCTCCTGGTAGCAGACGCAAATGTGCGTACATCTATCAACCATTCGTGTACTCTGTCGTGAATAGTTTTTCTGCCCTCGTCATCGAAAATGCGGAGAAGGCGGAAATGCCGCTGCAAGAACGTTGTCTTATTGCAAAGCTCTCCTATGAGCTGTTTTGTTTGAACAAATTCTAGCGTCGTCGACATGAGCTTGCAAACTTTTGGTGAGACTGTGAAAGCAGCAGTAAGCTGCTTCTTCAGTTTTGTGTAGTACATAATTTTGAAATACAAGGGGCCGCGTTACTACTTTGTCTAGCTGAAGCTTCTCTCTGCCCTCTTTGAGGGGCTTCAATATTTCGACGATTTCCTTCAACATAGCCGTATCGACGTCTTCCAAGAGTAGATTTTCCCCTGAATCTAGGAGTTTATCTATCGTATTGTACTGAGTTGTACATATCGAGCTTCGAATTCCACAAACTTTTAGCACGTGTCACTTTGATTTGGCACAGAATGCCTTTGATCATGCAGTGCATAACGTTCGCGTACGCTGGAAGGCCCAACTTCTGCCTTAAAATGACTGGGCCTGAGTGCGGCCTGGCCCGCAGCCTCAAGCCTGGGCCCGGCGAAGGCCCGTACTATCATGCTGGGGACCGGCCTAGGCCAGCTCATTTAGGGGAACAGGGTAAGTAAGCACTATACCCGCCAAGTATTTTAGGTGACGTTTATGTACATTTTCCTCTATACCCAAACTGCTAAAGTAATTATTATACTACCACTGTGATTATGATCCATTCCACTTTTCACTGAAGCAGATTTATTGCTGAAAATTATTATTTCAGGGACATAACTATCCCTAGATATTAGCGATTGCGTGTGTTGCAGAAGGGCACTTCCTCACACAGTTAGCAATAGTTCTGCTACAGCGCATTTCCTATTATGTTATCTAAATACTGGACAAAAGCTATGGTTATAGATCTTATGTTGCTGAGAAAATTGAACATAAATACAAAAAGAGCATGTTTTGAGCTAATCGAGTTAAAATTTAGAAATATGTATTACTTGCGAGTACAATGAGATAAGATTAAATCGACAGAAACAATCAATATCACCAGTCAAATACTTATTAACATTATCATTTTTTAATTTTTATGTTGAAACATCTTGCCTGGTGAGCTTCATTTGTCGCCTGCTATGCAGCCGTGTCACCACAGTACTGTCGATGCAGTTCAAGAGTGTGCAGGCCCTGCACTGTGCAGTACCATGGGAAAATTTCAAAATAGTTTAGCCCATTCACTCTGGTTATATTGCCATCATTAAAAGTGAACACTGTATCAAGAGTGCATAATTACAGTGTTTGGTGTCAGAGGAAAATGCTTGTTCGGACAGCGCTTCCACACGACAATCCAACGACTCGGTATTGTACTAAAATTTCCCATGAAGGTGTTTAGCAAGTAATTAGTAAATATGAATGAGCTAGTTCTAGATAATTTGGCTTAACAGCCTCAGTAATAGATGCTCGAAGTTCTCGAAGTTGTGTTCGATTTTTCAGTCAACATAGCCTTGTTGAATTAACATCAAGTTTCGGCGTCCTTCGAGCAAAGGCCATGACATTGATTGGTATTTTTTGTCTTTTGTTGCCATGTGAAAATATTTGATCCGGACAGCTTTTCTCATATCCTCCAAGCTATCTCTAACTTTTTAATTGCCCAATGATAATAGTTTTGGTTTTTGCCGATGGTGACGCCACTAAGACGTCCTTGACTGGATATAGATTTTCCCACAGAAAATTCGAAGCCAAAGCTTTCTTTTCTTTTCGCAGTTCTTGGCCCATTCTTTTCTGAATGTGAGAAATGAGTCCTGCTTGAAAACTGCTCCTTCTCTAGAAGATATGATGCTTGAACTGCAAGAAATACTTTGCTGCATAAGAATGGGGCATGGCAAGTCACCGCACAAGTTTTGAAGAGGTCATTTCTAGAAAAAAATTGTTCCAAGACAAACAACTGGTTGATTAGGTTCATAAAAAACCGCAGATTTCAAATGACGCAAAAAAGGGCTTTTTCGGTATTTTGGCTTACGATGTTTCCTCTAGGCTGAGCTCAGCACGGACCCGCCGGAAAACGCTTGGGGTGGCCCGACCAAAACCACCTAGAAAAAATATCAAGGCCTCCGAACGCTGATGTCACGTCACGCTAACGAGAGGGGCCAGACCGTTGGCGTCGACGCGTATATATTTTCGTCGCGCTTGCAGAAAGTCACTTTGCGAGTCGTTGTTTATTGCTTCGAAAAATTAGCCCTGTCCTCCAAGTTTATCCAGCACTGTATATGCTTTGGCCCCAACGCAAGACACGTATTTTGAACGCAAAAACTAAGTACCTCACGCCGGTTCACCGCAATCTACACCATCATAACAAGCGCAATTCTCTTTCCCTTTACTTGAAATAATGTGCTAGAAACATTGTTTTTGTGTGTATCGTAACATTACATCTCTTATTGTGCTTGTGGGCGTGAATGCTTGACAAAGGCTATGGGAAGCAAACTTTGTATTTGTTCGTAGACTGAAGGGGTGAAAGAGCAGAACAGCACAGTGAAGCCACATAATATTTAATGACAAATCATAAAAAACTCTGTTCTTCAAAAAAGTTAAGGCGCGCATTTGCATTGATCATGTTTATTTTCTCATTTTGTAAAACAGGGCTAGGCACAAGAATATCAATGTTCAATTTAATGATGTACATTTTTTCATAACAGCGCCACGCATAAATGATTCGCACAAAACGTGCTCCAGCCTTCTTTTGCAACCTCTGATCGCGTTTTTTTTTATTTCCACCCACCCTGTTTGCTGGTCACTTTGGTCTTCATAAAATGTTGAGATAATGACAAAGACTCAGCCAAAAACGAAATTCCTGCCCTCAGTGCAAAATTAAAGTACGCAATGGTGAAATGCGGTAACATGGTGAGGTTCAATGATAAACAACTATCACAATGCGCTTCAACGGTAGTGTTTGGAATGAACAAAATGAAGGCCTCACTTGCGCACAACATCATTACACAAATAATTATGTTGTGCGGAAGTGAAGCCTAACGCACACACAATCTTTACAAAGGTCATGTCAACAAAAGCATACAAAAATATTCAAAAAACAGAGCGTGAATCGAACCCAAAAAACGAGAAAGAACGAGAAACCACTCTCAGGTCTTCAAGGTCTTTTGCATTCACTCATTCTTGGCATTACGTAGTTTGTTGTTTTCTGGGCGATCTAAGTTGTTCAGCAGTGTATTCGCTGCAGCACTTACAACATGTTCCATTACTTCCTGTGAGGAATGACCAGAATCACACACATCTAGGTCCTCATATTCTGCAAGGGCAGAAAACACAAGGCTGACAAGAGTGTCTTTCTGCATAGGAAGGCTGAGAAATCACGCAGAGTATTCTGGTGCCCTGAGCTTGTCTAACATATTGTCAGTAAATAGCACAGCATCAACTACAACTGCTCGTGGAAAATTCAGCCCACTGCTCGACAACTTCCTGATTAATGCATTTTCGGCATCATATAGGTCGACGTCTTGCATCACAAGGCTTCCCCTGCAAGATCCGCATGTCAATTTCTTTAAACCTGCATGGGCACAATAGACGACAACGTACGTTACTGCAGGAAGCCTTGACGCTTTTTTTCTGAATGGCAGAATAAGTCACAGTGATGTCAAACTGGCCGTGCACTGACGGCACATCTGTCCTCCATATATTCGCACTAGGTGCTGGTAGCATGTCTAAATCTGGCAGGTCCAAAACCTTCTGCAAACGCAGTTTATTTTCATTTGCCTTATTGACACATGGTGATTTGCACTCGACAGTTGACGATACTTTAAGAAGTGATCCTCCAAGCAGTCTGGTTGAAATTTCCCCAAAATAATGTACTCAAAATGAAGCTCTTCCAGGCAGTATAAGGCTAGTTCCTGCAAGGCGTGCGTAGTGTGGCCGAAAGATGCGTGCGTTTCACGTGTAAGGCGGCCATCGTCGCGTCTTAGGCTTTCCCAGTGATCAAGCCACTGAACTATTGTTTGCAGGAAGTCGAGCTGCGGACGCAACGATGATACTATTTGCCCTGGCAAATCATCTCGCAACCACTGTCCTTTTCTTGGCGTCTTTACGTTAACAATCGGTTCCACCAAGTGAATATGGTGACAATCTACTCAGATGTTTCCTCAGCATGCTGGAACGTTGCGGTACTGAGAGCAGCAACAGTGGATGAGGTAAAAACCTTTATGCAAGCTTAATGCCCTGTCATTACCGTCCATGTGGGAGAAGTTGAGCGCTTTAAAAGTGAGAGTTGGCGCTAACTTGAGAGCTCACGCTTTTCAGCTTCGTGCCACTCGCACAATACCTTGAAAGATGCTGTAAGTATCTTTGGTTCAGCCTCATTACTTTTTGCTTCATGGAGGTACATGCATTTGCCAATGTTTTGTTGATTGAGCCAGTTTTTTACTATACCCTTTTGTATGTGAACTGGTCCACCACAAAAAAAAAACAGGGGTCGCGATGAGTCAGTAGGATGCTGGCAAACAACGCTGACACTTGCGGGCTTAGAAAAGGAGATAGCTTTTCTGTTTATGGAGTTATTGTCGTAGATCACTGCAATTATTCTAAAACCAGATGCCTCGAGATCAAGAATAGGATTACGAAAGAAGTCATGTAGTGCCTTAGCATCAATTTGCGCCACAGGAAGAATGTGTACAGTATCCTTGTTTGAAGAAAAAAGGCTCTGTATGATAAATACGTGGGCAGTCTTTGCCGCAGTTGATGAATTTGCCGCTGCACCATTTACAAAGCCAGTCTTGTAATCGAAAAAAAGACTGCAGATGAACTTCATCAAGCAATAACTGTCACAGTCTTTTTATGCTCTTTAGGTGTGTGTTCACAATCCGCTTGGCATAAGAAAGAAAGCTAGCTTCTTGCTGCTCCATTACTGGGTTAATATAACACGATGAACACAGCCTCCTGACAAAGTCAGGGTGCGGAATTTCGAGGTTCCTTGAATTTTCGAAGAATGTGTATGCATGAGGAGAAATGGTGAACAAAAGCTTAAAAAAAAACCAACAAATCTGGGGGATAACGGCTGCCATTACACCAATCTCAGAAGGTGAAGGGCTTTCTCAGAAGGCGCCGTGCTGATATCCTTGCGAGTCTGCTCGATGATCTTTAGCACCCGCTTCAAATCTCTTAAGTCACATATCTTTTCAGAAACTAGCACATGACCAAAACTTGTCAAAACCGTTTCACCAAAAAATACTTCAATGTTAAGGTCAGCATAGACACAATCACCTAAGTGCGGATTGTTGGAGCATAATGAAGAGGACAAGTCCAAAAAGTAAACCTTGGAGTCCTAGTGAATTACAGTCTAGAAGTCTGAATGCTCAAATCCCGGCTAAGCGTTGAGCAAGTCCCAAAACTATTGAGCTTGTTTTTGGTTTTCTCTTCTGCTTGCGTTTGAAGCGAAAACATTATTGCGTTGTGCAAACAATCGTCTTCCTATCACGTCCTTTTCACATCCGGTGCTTCCCGAACGCATGGTTGCGGATGCGATAATAGGCGGGCAGTTGGGAAACAAGCTCGGCACTGCAGCTTGCTTCAGACGACTGTTCTTCAGGGTGACTTCGGCAACTTTTCCTGTCTTGACGTCTGTGTAAGACGTCGTCTTCAAGTAATCCGGTGGTAAGAAATGCTTTTTTACAGAGCTGAAACAAAATGAAAAGATGTTAGAAACATGAGATCGACTAAAACGCAGAACAAGCGTGCCGAAAAGTGCGGAATTCCCATCTAGCATGTAACCATCAACGAATACTTTGAACACCATGCTAACGATATCGATATATCTTAAAACCCTGATAAACAACACAGAGAAAGAATGCTTATTCCTGTGTACTTTGTTGGCGAGAATTTCTTCCGGCGAAAAGCTCTGGTCCACGCTGCGCGCATAAATGGGTCTGAAGGAAATCTGTTCACTTGTACGATTCGTCCTCCGTCATAATTTCACTTAAATTTTGGTGCACAGCAACAGCCAGGCATCGTTGTGCTTCAGTGGATGACCATGGGAAAGATGAACAACGCGCACGCGACAGATAGCACGCGTGTAAGTGATGCAGAATGCTCTACCACGGCCACACTAGAAAGACGCACGCGTTCCTTCAACGGAAATTGTGCGTCTTTTCAGTCAAACCGTGGCTCTACATGAGGCCGCTGTAGTGTTGCAGCCAAGGAGAAAACTTTTTTCGCAACGCGGCGGGCGTTTGTTGCGTTCACGACGTGGCACGCATCACTATGACTGCCTCCCCTCTCCCCTTCGCCCATCTACCGCTGTCATCTCACTGTCGCGACGTATTGATGATTGAAAGAGATGATTCGGAGGTCTTGATATTTTTTCTAGGTGGCTTTGGCCCGACCCGGTCAGGGCCCGTGCAGTGCTCTAAGGGATGGAATGTTCTCTCACATAAGTGGCATGAAGGTGTTGTCTCTAGTTTTATGTCTATAATACGGTAACCAACAACTCACACTGATGCACGTCGATGTACAAACAATGCGAGACACAAGAAGTGCAGGGTGTCTTTAGTAAGCACGGTGAGGGAGAAGTGTACAGCCTTTTGCTGCAAGCCATTGTTCAACTTTATGGCACACAGTTCACCTTCATCTGAAGTACGATATATTTCGATGGGTACAACACATAACTTACGCAATTACATAGCCACCCTCCCCACTCTGTCCCCGCCACGGTGGTCTAGTGGCTAAGGTAATCGGCTGCTCACCCTCAGGTCGTGCGATGTAATCCCGGCTGCAGCGGCTGTATTTCCGATGGAGGCGGAAATGATGTAGACCCGTGTGCTCAGATTTGGGTGCGCGCGAAAGAGCCCGAGGTGGTCAAAATTTCTGGAGTCGTCAACTAAGGCGTCTCTCATAATCATATGATGGATTTTGGACGTTGTTTGCACTTGCGAAACCAGTTGTTTGCACTTGCGAAACGATGCCCACTGGAAAATGCGTATTAGCAACACCAGAAGCTGTTATTAAGTGCTGATGCTCGCGAAGATGCTGGCCCTGGGCACCGCTACATAAATAAACTACATAAATAAACTTTAGCTCATGCAAACTATAGCTCAGACTGACCTCTCTACCTTTCTGTAAATCAACTCTCTCTCTCCCCAACTTCAGATCATGGCTATTAACCACATCTGACAATAACTCGACGTGACGGCTGTATCCAAATAGTACACATGGAATGTTTATATTATTTGGTAGGCAGCACTACAACCACTACTGACGTTTCATGAAGATTAGCGTCTACTTACAAAGTTGTTCGGACAGCTGGCGTAGATCTGTGGTAAAATGCTTCATTGGCACCCAGAATTCTTGGGTTGAACAGGATATAGGTGACAGCGAGGAGTGAAGATGTGAACGGAACCATCAGGTGCAGCTGCAGCTCTTCAACATTTTTCTTCCCTGTTGGGTTTCTGTAACCTTTTTCTGTAGTTCCTAAAGGGGTCAGCGTGCTGAAAGCAGCCACCACAACCAAATATCTGTCATTTATGTGATTGCAGTTACGTATAGCAGAGCTACAGAAGATTGCTAAGTCATTCGGAGGAATGATAACGTTCAAGGGAATGATCGCGGAACATCTGCGGACAGATCAATGCGGCTGAATAAAAGTAGTACAGACACAAAACACGATGAAAAGAAAACGATACCGTGCAACTCGCTCCCTGAAACGTGGGGGTGCGTCATGCAAGGTCTACCTCATGTACGTCATTCGATGAAAGAAACGAGGGTACACCAGCACCTGGTGGAAGGTAACGCACGTACTTTATGGGAACAAGCTTACATCCTATGTGCAGTACCAGCGAGGTGAGCCCCATAGCCTCATATATAGATAGATAGATAGATAGATAGATAGAGATAGATAGATATATAGATATATATAGATAGATAGATAGAGATAGATAGATAGATAGATAGATAGATAGATAGATAGATAGATAGATATAGATAGATAGATAGATAGATAGATATATAGATAGATAGATAGATAGATAGATACGCTCAAAGTCGCCGAAGTTCGCTAAGAAAGGCTTCGCATTTAAAAGTCAAATTAATAAAAGCTTTAGCAACCGCAACGATGCAGCAAAAGCTCAAACAGACCACTTACAAGTGATATCAGAAAGTTTTATTCACAAGACCACGCGTGATAGTCATATTTCGGAACTTTTTTTGTCCATTAGGTAAGCTTAATTCACATGATCGCGCACGAGTCTCATCTTTGAACTTTGTTTGTCGAGGAGGTGTAGTAGTTTTGGAAGAAAACGATGGTACAGAGTGTTAAGTGAGTCTCTTTCTGGGCACGCTATAGTGCATAACACGCACTTCTTCCACAATATAATTAACATTTAATTTGTGGAAACGCAGTTTCACAGTCGACGACTGTATTATGCGACGCTAATGTTACTGAAGCCACATTTATTTCACAATACGACAGAATAAATATTTCACGAGTTTTACTCATTTGCGTAAGTATGTCAAAAGCTTTTTGATAGACAACCATGATCATTCTGTTATATTGCGTCTTTTTTAAAATTTATTTGAACACTGGCGTTCTTTGAAATGCCTGAGTAGCTATGAACATTTTGAAAGCGCTATGCATTTGAAAAAAAAAACAAGGACGCCATTTGTGATATTTCTCAGATAAGCGCGTTTATTCACACTTTCTCCATGTAAAAGTGACAGGAAAAATGCTAGAATTATTTTACAGTTTCGTCTATAGTTTCTGAGATAAATACCGCTGCCATGCTTCTTTTTATATATCTTCGCAATCAACTTTGAGCTTCTTGAACGATCAGGTGATTTAATACGTTTTCTTGATAGTGTCACCCAATTTATAGCACTCAAGGCACAATCTAACACACTGTAACAGTCGATGCCTCGGTCTCGAGTGCAATGTGCAGGCAAAGCTGCGTGGCGTCAGATGTGCGACAATGAGGTGGTCCCACAGTTCACGCTTCAACGAGCAGTGAACAGTCTACTCTGTAACGAGGTGGTCAGGAGAGAAGCGAAAGCATCGCTTGGGTGAGCCTGATCTTCCGCTGCCTGAATACTGATACGGAAGCCGATAGCCATTCCACCTGAGACAGGCGTGCCCTTTAACTTCGATAGGTGCCTCCTCATTGTTTTTTTTTTTAGCGCAGAAGCAAAAAACTAAACAGAATTCAGAGTCTTGAAGAAACCATGTCACGTAGGCGTTTTATTACCTAAGTTCTTCCTTCTCCGTTGAGGGGGAAGGGGGGAGACATTTCTTCTTATAATGTTTCTCAATGAGAATAATAGCGAAATATGCAGCTAGTGCAAGATGGTTGATACGAGTCTCTGGAGCCAAGTAATACATAACCCTTCGGGTCGTGTGTCTTCATGTTCACCAGTTACAAACCAAGGCGTTGATGTCCAGTTGCTTTTCGGGAACGTAGGCTGGATCTATGTCTCGTGTGCATAATAGATGCGAGTCATATTGAGGAACCATACGCTTGCAGCTAGTTTTCTGAGATAGCTCGAGGAGAACAAGCTGTCACGGAAACCATTTTTCTCAAAAAAATTGGCAGATCCCACGTATGGTGGGAATCGAAGATATGCGGAGCAGGAATAAGACAGGTTGATACGTCAATATAAATCCGCACAACGTTACGCGGTGGAAGTAAATGATGCCGTACATGACTTCTGCGTCATGATTATCATGTGTCGTTTACATTCGTCATCTATTCACGTCTCGCGATACCAAATTTAGTATATGTGGAGCTAGCGAAACGGCCGCGAGCACGCTATTAGCGTGGTATGTTGTCATCTTCTTACATGACACGCAGGTCAGGATTATCATGTTTGCACCAGTCATATAATACGTCAACCATTAACGTCACGTAACACCAAATTTAGTATATGTGGAGCTAGCAAAACGGCCGCACCAGCATCATGAAGGGCCCAATAAACTCCGATGTAGCGTTGACGCGCGCGCACGCTAGGCAAAGCGACGCTACGTTAGCAAAACGCGAGCACTCTATAGTCTGACGCCAGGCTCGACCGGCGCGACCAGCGTCCGTCAGCGCGGCCCGACGGAAACCGGTGCAAGATTCGCACTGATGCGTTACCCAGACACCACTGCGTCTCCCTCTTTTCGTGACGGAGGGACGCCGGACGCGCTGAAACGCACATGCGTCAAAGCAACGCAGCGCGGCGCACGCCTGCGAGTATATGGCAAAACCAGCGCCTGGCGTCGAAACGCCGGCGTGACGCGACGAAATGAACGCGGGTAACACGCGCACCGCGTCACGTCGAAACGTATTGGCGCCTTGACCATGGCATGTAGTCATGTTCTCACATGCCACGCATCTCATATTCATCATGCTTGCACCAGCCACATATCGTCGTCATCCATTGACGTCATAGTAATACAAAATTCGGCATATGTGAAGCTAGCGAAACGAGCGCAAGCGCATCATGAGTGTGGCATGCAGTCATGTTGCTACATGGCACGCATGTCGTGATTATGGTTGGATGTGCCATTTACCTTTGTCGTCCATTCGCGTCACGTATTACCGAGTTTGTGCATGTGAAGCCAGCGAAAAGGCCGCGAGTGCATCATGAGCGTAGCGTGTAGTCATGCTACATAACACGCACCTCATGTTTATCATGTTTGCACCAGTATCATACCTTCGTCATCCATTCACGTCCCGTCATACCGAATTTGGTATAAGCGAAACTAGCGAAACGGCCACCAGGGCATCATGAGCGTGGCATGTAGTCATGTTGTTACATGACACGCATCTAATGATTATTATGCTTGCACCAGTCACATACCTTCGTCATCCATTTACGTACCGTAATACCAAATATGGTACATGTGACGCTAGCGAAACGGCGACGAGCGCATCATGAGCGTGGCAAGTACCATGTTGTGACATGACACACATGTCATGATTTTCATGTTAGAGTCTCTCGCTTGTGTTCGTTATGCAATCATGTCATACCATACCAGTTTTTCAACATGCCGTGTGATCGAAACTACCGCAAGAGCTGCAGGTTCATGAAATGTAAATCATAACATTCATGACACACATGTCATAATTTTCATGTCATGACTAGTCCTATATGTTTTCCATACAGCCGTGTTATGCCATACCAAGTTTGGTAATGATACCGTTATCAAAACGGGCAGGATGGCTAAAAGTCGTGGGTGGCTATATAGATAGATAGGCTCACAGTTACCGAAGTTCGCTAAGAAATGCTCCGGATTTAAAAGAATCGACGGTACGAAGGTAGAGCTATCACGTAGCTCATAAAGTGAGATCACAATTTGTGAAAAACAGAAACGTTTCGGAGAGAATGTAGTTGTGGTAACAACAAATAATACTGAAGTAATTTTTTGACGATAATGTTTTCTTTGTTCTTGTAGCAACACTTTATGCCCTGCAACAATATCAGCAACCGAGTGGGCCAGCCACCTAAAACACTACGATAGATCGACGAAGAGCAGCGGTAGGTGCATGTAATTGGACTGGCAAAGATCAAAGCATTCCTTCATTTTATTCATTTATTCTCATTCTCCTAAGCTTCTATATCTAACACATTACCTTGTTGGGCGTGTTCTCTTGTCGCATCCTATAATAAAGGAGCCAATAAAAAGCTTTTTGTTTTCCTTATGCAGTGAAGAAGAGATGCTCAGAAAAGGCAAGTAGCTGAGCGATGTAGTTGCGATGGCGTACTTGAAACAATTAAGCGTATTTTCTAGTTGAAAATTAAAGAAATATGGCAAAAGACTTCAAGTATTTGATAATTATCTTCTAACAGAAACTCAATTGATTTATTATGTAACGCTGCGAAATATTTGGTGGTGTTTCGCTGAAATTTTGTGCCAAAAATATTGCTTTGCATAAAAACGCAACGAATAGTCACTTAGTGTGGCTGTCAAGAGGTTAGTCGTACTGTACGCAATGTGAAAGTAACAATAAAAAATGCGTGATTTCTGAACTACAGCTAAAATATACGTTGCTCTCCATGACAACTCTCTAGTGCAAAATTGTTAGTGCATAATGTGTGCGCGTCGCTGTTCGTAGTGCAATTGAAAAAAAACAGACGTTACTCTGCTTGGCTAAGCACAACCTATAGTTTTATAACAAGGGGTGGGGTCTCATCTACAAGGTCAAAACGTCGATTATTAAAACGGAAAGCTTCCAGTTTGAAACAAGCACCACACAAGTGTACGAGCCCACGCACAGAGAGAGAGAAACAGAGAAGAGGGAGGCCGGAAGGTTAACTAGATATCGGCATCAGGTTTGCTACCCAGCACTAGGTATTTGGAAACAGATTGGCACGAATGTATATGACGTGTCCCAATGTTGCCCGCGATACTGCATGCAGGTTGTAAGAAAACTATCAAAACCGGTTCGCCTGTAATCGAGAGTATCTGGACTCGATAAATCGAGCGAAATTCAGGGTGGCCGTTGTATACGCCTAAGTTTCTTTTCTCTCGCTTTTGAGCTGTTTGTATCACTATGAATACTCTACCTCGCTGGATAAACTTCTGCTTCGGCGGCTTCGCATGCTTCCGAGTATTTTCTGCGACGGCGCCTGGTATGTGCCTCAACTCTGCGCACCTATGGATTATGACGTCGGCACCGCATGGCGGAAACAGTCAGATAAAAAAAAAACTATGGCATCATCTGAAAGTCTCCAGCAGCACTTTATACTTTCCTACACACCCTTTCTTCTTTAGCTGTGTTTTGTTGCTCAGTTACGCCGTGAGACAACAACGAGGCACGGTGGCACGAAATGCAGCAACATGATAGGAACCGCCCGAATAAATAAATCACTGAGTTGTGAGCAACAAGATTCAGCAGCTATGCGTCATTGTTTCGTTACACCATTGTATTTCGCTGGCGCGATAGGGGCTCACGCGCTGCATATAGTTCCATTGCTTCGAGTTCTAAAATTTGTGGCAGTGCATTCTAAAGGTCGTATACCTATCATCGTGTGTTCTGAAGATAATGTGCATTCAGCTTTCGAATCAAGCTGCCACTGAGACTCATAGATCAACAAATGCTGTGCGTCTATCTTAACTGCAGCGTTTGGCAATGTGTCTTCAAGCACGAAACGCGTTTCAATTTAATCGTCGGCACCACAATAGACGCAGAGAGGGGTCGATGGGACTATCCAAGCCTACAGGGGCTTTAGACAAAGTCAAGCGTCGTGATTCAAGTTCAGAGGGGCAGGGTCGTCACGGTGGTTAATTGTGTTAGAAGTAAATAATAAAGAAACGGAAGTGGCCACAATGTTCATTTGCAGTTTCTCAGTCATAATGTATGAAGTTCAAAAAAGGTCGTCGTTCTTTCATGCCGATGATGGCCTCATCCATAAAGCGTCGTCAATTACGCGCACGCAAAACTTTAGCGTCGATGGCCTCGGCCTTATATTTTGTCTCTTGAGCACTGCATGTAGGGGACGGTTCATTAGGCAAACGCTCTGAACTCGCGGCCCCACTTGTCGTAGCACGAACTAATGAGGTTGTAAACTCTCTTAGCGCACTTATAGTCGAGTCAAAATAAAGACAGAAACAAAAGAAGTGATGTAGATTGCCATATATTTTAACGCTGCATTTTGCGTTTGCCTTATTGTTGAAAGGCCAACTGAGTGGGTTGCCAGTTACCTTCATCAAACAACAGGGGCTGGCTTTAAAAAAAAGAGAAATAAATAGAACCTAAATTATCTTGTAACATATGCAAGAGAATCACGAGGCTTCCTAATTTGGACTTGCAGCATGTGCAGTAGTTCGAATTTTTCTACCGCACTGGAACCGTCACGTCGAAGAATCTAGAAATAAGAGAATGGGACATTTTGTTTGATGTATAATCAGATACATGCACTTTGTACAATGACAGGCGGCTCTTGAAAATGACCAGATAATAGCTGATTGCATCAAATCGGCTGACTTATGATGATTAAGACTCTTATGATGAAAAAGTATCGGTGCATAACATTACAATGTTTGTGCTCGCGATGTAGCATCTGTGAATATGTACTAAACTATACCTAGTACTATTGATTCATATCGTAGGGTAACTTGTTAACATGCATGACTTACATTCCTATTTTTTTCTTTTTAGTTTGTAAAAATCATTAGTGTTGCTTTTTTTGCAGCAAATGTTTATTATATGGTCTTTTGCAGTTTAGGAGTGCCATGTTCGCATTCATTATGGGTGTCTCGTGAACGTTGTTTCTGCATTTCTACTTTTCGCGTGGTGTGATATGATTTGACACGTAGCTCTCATGCAGACATTTTCTTTCACAACCACCTGTCTCTCTATCACGCTGTCAAAACGCATTTAGAAAAAGGTGAGCGATTCAGTATGCTAGAAAAAAATGACATCAGAAATGACCAGAATACAAGAATAGTTTAACAGTGTTTTTACTGTAGTTGTTGTGTGGTCGAGAGATTGAATTCCGTATTTTTATGAACACGAAGTATTCCAAGCCTGTGAACGTAATTCATGGGCATGTTAAAAACCTGGGGGCCACAATTAGTGGAGCCAGTCTACTACGGCGATTCTCAAAAACATATGGCTCTCACTAATTGTAGTTTTCCGCGCACAACTAGTAAATTCGGCAGCCTAAGTAATTTTACAATGATGAATCAGGATCTCAGGCACTTAACAAGTAAACGCGTGTTTATCTCTACCAGGACAATGGTCCTCCAAAATTGCAATCCCATCATCAGAAATTTCTTTGAGTTTATGCATAAATGATGCTGCACTATTATTGCAGTTTGCGCTGAGCACAAGTAATTCAGAAAGGATTCGAACACTAGCTGATCCACCAATAAATAAAAAGTCTTAAACCGGAAGCGAGCCGCTGCTAGCCCTCCATTATCGGCCTAACAATGCGACAGAAACCGCTGCTGGCAAACAAGATACAATTAGAACCAAATAGTTGCGCAGAGTGCACAGCGTCCGTAGTGTGCCTTGGTGTTTCATAGAACTTGTTATAACGCGGTCCTTCCCCAGTTCGCTCCCTGTCTTAAAAAGCTACAATGACAGGCCTCTTGGCAGAAAGCATGGTCAAGGACTCATTCGCGCGAACGTTAATCATCTCAACGGCTTCTGGAGCTTTTCACGTGAGGCCTGCCAAAAATAAAAGTCCTAAAATTAAGAGCTCAAGAGCGAAGAGAAAGAAATAACGAGGACTGAAGCAAGATGATGAATTACCGACCTCGAACGAAGCACAGACCAAGGAAGACAAAGTACCTTTGTTGTTGGAGGATAGTTGCTTGGAAAGCTGGCATTTCTGGGGATTCGTTAACTTCCTTAAGCTGAAAAAATTTCTAGAGGTTATCAGGCGATCACTTCTCTGCTATTAGAGAAGACGACTCAATGGAGGGACGCATTATGTCGACAGCGTTAGATATCGCATTACACTGTATGTTGTGCACAGACAAAATTATTATCCTCTACTCCTTTACCGCAATTACAGCAGCACTTCACTCAAAATGCATTGAGCCATTGAACTGTCTTAGAGAAAGCGAGCAGAAATTTTGTTGTCACTTTCACAGCTGTACATTCTGCAAATGGGGAAATTTTTAATTTATAAAACTATACGAAACATAACAAAAACACTTAATCACTGAGCCATTACTACAGTATTTTTAGTATAAAATACTCTTTGAAGTTATAACGCTCAGACATTGCTGATGTATGCCTACCAATATTTAATAAAAGCACGAAGCTTGTGTGACCTTAGTAAAGTCAAGCCGGGATGTCAAACAACTCAGCCCATGATGAGCATGGGCTTATCGAGGCACCGATAAACGCCTGTGTAGCAGCAGCATGGAGCCTCTCCGTGAACAGTAGTAAGCGTAAATACGAAATAAACAATGAAAGAGAGAGCCGCAATACTAGAAAAAACCAGCTGCTGAATAAAGTTCTGAGTATTCTAAATCATTTGCAGATGTTTGCGTGCTGCTTATAATACATGCTCTCAGAGGTTGTCGTGCTGCAATCATTTACGGCTGCTTGTCGATGCAAACAATTACTAAACAGAAAATGGTAACGTGTATCTTTTGACAAACTTGAATGCTGTGCGAGAAAAGTACGAAAAAAATTACTGCATATCCACGAGTGAAAAATGATGAGTGGGGCGAAGAGCTGGCCATCCGTCCATGCATCCATCCACCCATGCGTCCATGCCTCCATCCGTGTGTCCATCAGTACGTCTGTCTGTCTGTCCATCCATGCTTCCGTCCATCCGTGCATCCATCTGTTCATCTGTCTGTATGTCTGGCTGCCTGCCTGCCAGCCTGTTTGTTGATCTGTCTGTGCATATGTTTGTATGTATGTCATTGTGTTGGTCCGCATGGCTGCGCATCCGGCTGACTGTCTGTCCGGCTGTCTGTCTGTCACTCACAGTAGGGCCACCTGCTGTCTTAGCCATATGACTAGGTGATTACGAACTGCTCACAAAAGTCATGCATGGACAGACCCGCCGCTTGAGGAGCTACACCCCTGTGCTTAGAAATATTTATTCACAGACAGGGGACATCAGTCACACTTGTACAGTAAATTTACGATTTGCTCCTGTTTAGAAAAACTTTTGTCACAGACGTCACTAACATTACAACAGAGCATTTTCTTTTTAGATATACAATAACGATGATGACGAAGCAAACGTCATTTAAACATGGCTAGAAAAAAAAATGGCAGATCCCACGTACAGTGGGAATCGATGATATGTAAAGCACGCATGAGGAAGGTTTATATGTCAGTTTAAAATCAGAACAACGTTACGAGGCGAAGGTAAATTTTGCCCTACGTAGCTTCTATGTCATAATTATTCTGTGTGGACGTGTCATTTACCATCATCATTCATTCAGCCACCTGATACCTAATTTGGTATATGTGGAAGTAGCCAAACGGCCACGAGCATGCACGAGCATAGCATGTAGTCCTGTTTTACATGACACGCATATCTTGATTATCATGTTCGGACGTGTCATTTAACTTCGCCGTCTATTGGCGTCATGCCTTACCAAATTGATATATCTGAAGCTAGAGAAACGACAGTGAGCGCATCGTGAGCGTGGCATGCGGTCGTGTAGTTACATGACACGCATCTCAGGGTTATCATGCTTGCACCAGTCACGTACCTTCGTCATCCGTTCACGTCCCGTAATACTAAAATTGGAATATGTGAAGCTAGCGAAATGGCGGGGAGAGCATCATGAAAGGCCCAATATACTGCGACGTAACGTTGACGAGCGCACGCTGGGCGCAAGGACGCCACGCTAGCAAAACGCGAACACTCTATAGACTGACGCCAGACGCGACCAGCGTCTGTCGGCGAAGCCCAGCAGCAACCGGTGCGAAATGCGACATGCTGCATTTCGCACATACCACGTTACTAAGAATGCACCGCATCTGCCTAGCTTCATGACGAAGGGATGCCAGGCGTGCTCAAACGCGCACGTGTCAAAGCAACGCAGTGCGGCGCGCGCCTGCGAGTATATACCGGGCGGATTGGCGCCTGGCGTGGCATCGCCGGCCTAACGCGACGAAACGAACGCTGGAGCACACGCGCACCCGGTTAAGTCTAACCCCCGTATTCACAAATGCTCCGCGACTCGACTTTCACCCTTCACTTGACTGAGTTTAGCACTGCGCCACAGTTCGGCTCAAAAGTCACGCTCTGCTATATACTCAAGAATCCCAGCAGATTATCGCTGATATGCAGTGACTTGCCATGCCTAGAGACGGTGCTCCCATCGGCTTTCTCTAGTGAAGGTGAGGCGCTGAGTGAAGGGACGTTCTGGAACACCAGGGTAAGTGTATTGGCGCCTCGAGTGTGGCATGCAGTCATGCTCTTACATGACACGCATCTCATAATTATTATGTTTGCACCTGTCACATGCCTTCGTCATCAATCAACGTGACGTAATAGCAAATTTGGCCATATGAATCTAGCAAAACGGCCCCGAGCGCATGATGAGTGCGGCATGTAGTCATGTTGTTACATGACACGCATGTCATTATTATCATGTCTGGACATGCCATTTACATATGTCATCCGTTCGCGCCACGTACTACTTAATTTGGTGTATGTGAAGCTAGCGAGATGGTCGCGAGCTCATCATGAGCGTAGCATGTAGTCAAGTCGCTACATGACACGCGTCACATCATCATCATGCTTGAATCATTCACATCTCTTTGTCGTCCATTCATGCCCCTTAATACCAAATTTGGTGTATGTGAAGCTAGCGAAACAGCTGCGAGGGCATCATGAGTGTGGCTTGTAGTCATAATGTCTCATGACACGCATCTCAAGATTGTCATGTTTGCACCAGTCACATACCTTCATCATCCATTCGCAGCACGTAACGCCGAATTTCGTATATCTGAAGCTAGCGAGATGGCTGCGAGCGCATCATGAGCGTGGCGTGTCGTCATGACTCATGACTTACATGACAGGCATGTCATCATTTCCACGTTAAAGTCTGTTGCTTGTGTTCTCCATGCAATCATGTCATACAATACCAGCTTTGCAACATGCCATGTGAACGAGACCACCACGAGAGCAGCAAGGCCATGAAATGTAAATCACGACATCTATGACATACATATTATGATTTTCATGATATGACTAATCAAATATGGTCGTCATAGAGTGATGCTATGCCATAGAAAGTTTGGTAAAGACACCATTATCCAAACCACCAGGAGAGCTAAAAGTCATAGGCGGCTAGATAGATACGCTCAAAGTCGCTGAAGTTCGCTAGGAAATGCTTCGCATTTAAAATATTGATTGTAGTGTCTTTACAAGCACAATGCACAGATAGTCTACAAATAGAGCTGACACATTTGCCCCAGCATCCAACACAGGGTTAGTTCCTGTGATTCCTGAAAGTACTTCACAATTGCTGGAGTTGCTTGTACCAAAGTCTTAAATCCTGCTGTCCACTCCAGCGTTGGAATTTTATTTTTATAAAAACTTTATTGAAAGCTTAGCCTTTATTAGTCACATGATTATGAACTTCGGCATTGGCTGTGGCGCCGTCCACATCCCCACGGCACATGTTCGCGTTTCGTGCCGTGCCGCATGCTCACGTCTCGTGCTAACTGTCGCTCCCTTCCCCATACAGGGTGGCAAAAAACGACTCTGAAAAAACCACTCACTGGCCACCCCAAAACCATTCACTGGCCACCCTGTATGTGCAGGCACTGGATAGCGTGTACGGAATTCAGTTAAGGGCATCTTTAGTTGACTTTCGCTTGACTTGACGATTTGCGTGACTCGAGTAGATGCGATGAAGCACCTTCAGCCAGTTGTGGGAAACAACCCAACATTAGCGCCCCACGAGTGGTTGAGGGCAACTCTTCCCCTTCGTTCAATAGACGAGAATAGTAAAGACAAAATAGCAATTGAGCATTCCCAAACCATACCTAAATACGCAACATTCACGCAATACCCCCACCACATTGCGACGCATTTATAAAGTTCATCCCGTGGGAAGATGCCGGCTTGTTTTCCATTAATTTATTTTTTATTTGAATACTAATAACTTTCAAAGATTTACGTTTCACTGTTTAGTTTGTATGAAGCAGCAGTGAGTAGTAAGGCCTGTCCTCTTCTGTAAAACAACTTTGTTTATTATGATGACAGTTATTTGCCCTTGTAATGTCCACTTCATTTGTTGTCTCGTCCCTAACGTCGTTCTTAGCCGCAAATGTAGCGCATTTTTTCAGTCACGAAAATTCACAGCATATCCACGGAATGAAGATTGATGAGTGGGGCGAAATGTCCGTCAATCCGTTCGTGCTTCCGTCTGTGCGTCCGCCCGTTCATCTAGTGACCACTTAAAGTACCGCCATCTCGCTTCTTTTAGGGGCAAAGCTCCTTATGACATGAGTCTGTCGCTCCTTCGTATGTATGTATGTATGTATGTATGTATGTATGTATGTATGTATGTATGTATGTATGTATGTATGTATGTATGTATGTATGTATGTATGTATGTATGTATGTATGTATGTATGTATGTATGTATGTAGCCACCCGTGACACATGCCCACGGGTATGTGCCACAGGAGTTGCGAGAAGGGAGATGGCGGTACTTGGCTCTAGATGAACGCACGGACGGACCGATTTATGGAAGGACAGACAGACAAGCAGATAGACGGAGTTATGGATGGAGGTGCAGACGTACTGACGAGTGGACGCAAGAAGGAGCGGACAGACGGATGGACGGACTCATGAATTGACGCATGGACAGACGGACGGACGCATGAATTGACGCACGGCTGTTCACGCGGATGGACGGAAGCTAGAACGAACGGACGGACGGAAGCATGGACAGGCTGACGGACGCTTTGCCCCACTCACCATCATTCACTCCAAGAATAGCCTGTGATTTGTTTCAAATATTTATCATATACAAGCACTACCATTCAGAGGACAATCCAAGGACTAAACAAAACTATGCACCACCTTTCTGCTGTCAGCGCTTTGTTAACACCGAGAGTGATAACGACGCTGCCGTGCTACGTTTTTTTGCAACATGTGGACATGCGGATACGTACGCAAGGGCGGGTGTGTGCCACTGGTATGTGGGTATGTGTCACAGGTTACGCACTACGAACGGGGGACGCGTAAGCCACGCCATAAGGAGCTTTGCTCTTAAAAACCAACTAGCCCAATACTTCGCTTAGGGGCGAAGTTTCTAATGGCCAGGGCATTCCATTCTTCAGGCATGGCAAGCACAGCATGTCCACAAACAGACAGACACAAGAACACTTAGCCTCACTGATCACGATTCACTCCGTGAATATGCTGTGAATTTTTCGCGTACATCGCACCACCAAATGTTTCTTTTGCCTGTTCTTATAAAGCTTAGCAATAAAATTGGCTTTTTCATTAGCTAGCTCAAAATTTATATAATGAGGCGTATTTTACTTTCTGCTGAGACAATTCTTACATATCATTAACTACTTTCAAACGTGCCGTTTGCACCCCCGCAAATGATGTCATGTTTCAGAAAAAGTGCAAAAAAAGCCAAAAAGTTGCTTGAGTATTGAGTTCAAGCATGACAATGTTGATTTTATATCCTAAAGAGAATGAACATTAAGAATACGTTTTATTATATATTATTTAGGAGATGGTGGAGCTTTTGGAAAGCACCGGCGACTCATTTTTATGAATGCGAAAAGCACAACGATGAAAACGCACATAACAAAAAGGAAAACTAAACAGAGGTAGGTCATATAAGTCTATTCAGATAATGACACAAAGAAAGACACAACATAGATGGCCGTCACCTAACACTATAGGTCTCATAAGATGAGGTTGCGTGCACACCACATATGCTCTAAAGTCCAGTCCTTTGGTCCGGTCACGTAGCTGAACTGGTAATATTTTTTATAATTTCGCACACGTGCAAACGAAGGCAAGGTGGTTAATAGTGTGCGTGCCAGAACAGCTCGCAAGCTTAATGAGCAGCAAAAAAAAAAAAACGATTGACAGACGCATACAATTTCTTCACCCTGACAAAAAATGGCAGCATATCCACGGAGTGAATGATGGAGAGTGGGGCGAATAATTCGTCCGTCCATTCGTTCTTGCTTCCGTCCGTCCATGCGTCTGTCAGTGTGACCGTCCATGCGTCCACCAGCCCGTCCGTGCGTGCGTCTGTTCGTGCGTCCGTCCCTGCGTTCGTCCATGCAGCCACCCCTGCGTCCGTTCATGCGTCCATCCATGCATCTGTCTATGTGTCCGTTCGTCCATCTATTCACCACTCCAAGTACCACCATCTCGCATATTTTCATCATATATTCCCCATATAGAAGCACCGCCATCCAGCTGACATTCCAAGGACTAAACGAGAGGTGGCACACGCACACTTTCTTACGGCTTGCGCTTCGGGTCCACTTCCCACCTTTAACCACCTCGAGTTCATGGTATATACTAGTTCACTGTATTCATGGCACTGCGGCCGAACGCTCGCTAAACCTTTCGAAAACCAACGAGGTTACGCCCAGCGAGTATGACGTAGCAAACTTTTTCAGTCAGATAGTGCTCAATGTACATGCCGATGGCTGCTAATGGGAAATGAGGGGCGGAGAATTCGGCTTTTACTTTCTTACGGCTTGCGCTTCGTATCTACTTCCCATCTTTAACCACCTCGAGTTCATTCATGGTATATACAAGTTCATTGTATTCATGTCACTGCGGCTCGCTAAACCTTTCTAAAGCTAAGGAGGTTACACCCAGCGAGTATAACGTTGCAACCCTTTCTTGTCAGATAGTGCTCAATGTACATGCCAATGGCTGCTAATGGTGATCGCAGCCTGCGCGTTAACTAAAAGCCAAATGCTCCTGTCTCTCATTACCCATTAGCAGACATTGACATGTACATTGAGCACTATTTTTATTGTTCAACAACGCACAGAAGAAGTCTCTCACCGGCACCACCTTGGAGGTCAAAATGTTATACTTGTTACAAACTACGGGGAACGAACGGGTGTTTCTATAAAGAGCTTCGCCCCTAAAACCAAAACGTGGCTCCACATTCCGTACGTGGTTTTGGATCAGTCAAGAGCCCTCAAAGGACGCAAATAAGTGAATCATTACGAGTCAGTAAACCACTGTACAACGTCCTTACCGCCAGTCACCCGCAAATCGCTCCCCTTATTATAATCGCATATCCTGACGCCTGTTGGCAATGGACGCTTGTACCACGTGTTATCACCGCAATATTCCATGTTGCATTGTGAAGCATGTATACAGGACGCGTGTGTTTGTGAAGCGTGAAAGCTGCTTTCACGCCATTTCCAAGCAGAGGAAGTTTTCTTCACTGTTTTCACAAGCAGAGGCGGGGCATTGTGGTAGATCATCCGTTTGCCACGCAAACTACCCGTGTCCGATCCACAATCGCACCCAAACATTCGTGGTTGAATTTCCACTATGCTTTAGGATTCGTTATCATTTATTCAATGTACTAGCATCGTTCTTGAATTTTCTGTCACGCTTAAGATGACAATTTTTCACTCACAAACAACGACGCCAGGAGTTTTGCAAAACAAGTTCATTAACGCTATCCCGTTAAAATTTGTAGGTGATCTCAATGCTTGCCTTGGAATGGGCACTCGATCATATGTGTCCGTACACCCTGCAGTATTCCTTGAATTTACTTTTTTTATTGCGCGCTGCTGCATTTTATCGCAGAGGATATGCATGAAAAAGCACGTAGGTTAGGTTGGAGCAGCCTACGTCTATAAATTCATTCAACTAAATTTGGTTAGCTATCTTAGTGGTTGATTTGGCCCCTTTTAAAAAAAAAATATGCTCTGATATGAAAAGTGTCCTTATAACTCTAAGGTTGAATCGCTACAATCGTTTGCACACCATTTCTTAAAATTTTTTTGATAATTTTTTTAAATCTTTGACAGCCGGAAGTGCCAGGCCAGAAGTGCTAGGCAGGGAAACAGCAATGTCTCACTACATTTGTGCCACCTAAAAGCAAAGGTAAAGAGTAGAATTATTACTAGGTCGGACTTGCCTTTGTATTCGCAAAAGTATGGCGCCCAAACGTAGTTCCAACAGGGGATGGTGCTGTGCATGCTTGCGATGGTCAAGTAACACAGCATTTCCAAATGGTGACTTTCCCGTGAACCTCAGAAATTTGGTTGGTTTCTGAAATAATACAAAAATCACACAAACAGCAAAACTTCAAACAGTAGCAAGCAGATTGTTTTTTTTTTTACAATTCTGTAAATGTTGGGGACTTAAACAGAATTGGAAGCAAGCATTGAGAATCTCGCGGACAAGGAACTCATTTCGCAACAATTCTAAAACAAAGGCGACAATAAAACAGTAAGAAGAAACGGGACCACAAAAAACAACAAAAAAACACTTGGCGCATTGAACATTATTTGACGCATTGAACGCTTTTAACGCGTCGCAGGTCAATGAAAAGTGAACGAAAATTTACATAGGTTACTACTCACTTGGCGAAAAAAAAACTCTGATTCAACACGGCAATCTTCGTAACACATTTCCTTTCGTTCAGCGTCACCTCATACACGAGCTCCTTGGAAAAAAGGTCGCCTCAGACTACTTAGAAAAGCATCAATCAACGTTTTTGCCAGGTTTTCTTTACCGTCACTCAAAGTTGTTGGTAAAATAACTGTCTTCAACAGAATTAAATCTTATAATCAATCCGTTTTTTGCGTTTCCCACGTTGTATCTTTCATTAACAATAATCTTTGAAAAACATATATATAGAGACACCGCTAGTGAGCTTTGTATAGATGTTTAACCAGTGAAGTTGAAACATGCCGCCTTTGTGTTTATTACTGCGTTAAGCCCGTTATTGTGTACAAGTCTTTGCGTTTTCTATTGAGTAGAAATAATGAATGGTTAATTTTTAAATAACGATTTAAAAAACAACGAGCAGTATACTAGCTTTCACTCTTGCTACCCGTTGACACAGGAACATTGTTTTAGCTTAGCTGGTTACCTACGCCTACAGAATGTATGTGAGGTTCGACATTTTCACATGCGCAAAATTCACTAGAACAGGTAAAAGAGTTCTATACAGGTGGTGCACCTTTACAAGTATGCCCATTCATGATAACCAACTAGACAAACTACGGTTTTATCAAAGTATATGAGGGCATCTCTTTGGTGAAACAGTTCTGAATAGAGCAGCCGGCCCCGATTACTGTGGCACAAGGCGCTACGAGGTTTCGTGTACGTCAGAAAGAAGACATTTGGTTTTGTATATGTACCCGCCTCGGTTGTCTCGTGGTTTTAGTGCTCCGCTGCTGGCCCCTAGGTCGCGGGATCGAATACTCGCTACAGCGACATGCATTTTCGATGAAAGCCAGAAACCAAGACCCCCACGTACTTAGATTTAGGTGCATGTTGAAGAACTCCAGGTGGTCGGAATTTTCGACCCTTCCACTACGGTGTCTCTCACAATCATATTGTGGTTTTGGGACGTTAAACTTGTGGGGCGGGGCACGTGTGCCCAGCCCCCTTTCCCTTTTACGGTAGTGCGAAAGCCTGGTTGCGGGGAATACCCCCAAGGCTGGCGCTCGTGATTCTCCCCTTTCCCGGCGTGAGGAATGGGTTTCCCCTCCCTGAGCGAGGAAAGGTATTATTCTCGTCAGGAAGAGGAAAACCGGGGCAGCGGAATAAACTTGCGTGCGCACGGATGCACGCTCTCTCTGACACCGGCCTTGGAAGAAAGAGGTCGAACCCGCAACCCCCCTGCGAGCCAAGGACGACAACGACCAAGGAGCAAGCGTCTACCCTTGTTTTCTGTACTATCTCCTCGCGACATTTTTGCGCTGCTGCTAACGCCTAGCAATAAAGTGTCGTTTTGTTGACCTAGCCTGTTGCCTTATTCGCCCGAACCTGTGTAGCTTCAATGAGACTAGCTACAGATAGGAGACGTTAATCTTGCACGGTACGACTGTGTGCGGCTGAAACATTAGCCAGGCTTCTGCGTCAGCCGTACGTATGACGGACCCCTACTAACTCCAAGAATGGAATTATATGGATTTGGTATTGCCATATATCTTCGCTGTTGTATGTCATAAACACACAAGTTTGTCAGGCCGCATTGGTTCATCATTTATAACGATTACCGATGAAGGAATGATTAACGCGTCACTGTGCTTCAGCATGCAAGACCCTACCGAGGAAGATCAAGAAAGGAAGGAAAAAAATAGAAGGAAAAAAATAAAAATAACGGCAGGGAAGTTAACCTGCCTATAGGCAGTCGGTTTTGCTACCCTGCGCCTGGGAGGGGCTGGGGGAGATAAAAGATAGAGAGGAGAGAGTATGCCGCACAGTTTGTGAGGTGCTCTAAATCTTGGTGCTATGTGTCATTAATAGTCTTATATTTTTGTAGACATATCCGCCAATTTCTGGTGTGTTCTGCGGATGTTGAACAATTCTTTCTGGTGCGCCCTATTGTCCAACAAAGTTCGCCAATATAGCAATATTTTAAAAGGCGTATCCTAAAGGTGGTTACCGTTGTTATGTGGCATGGTTAATTAGGACTGTGGTGATTTGGCTTCCGGTTACGCCATAAAAACGTGCGGCAAAACGGAAAAATGAACCCAATAAGACTTTGATCATGGCTGCCATCGCGTTGCCCTGGTAACGAGACGAGAGTATCAAAAAAAAAAAAACGAGTAGAGCACAGACCAAGTGGTAGTGATACGTGTGGCGTTTCTTTACGCAGCCACGCAGTGTTTGCACAAGTCGCATGTATTTCATCTTCTTCTCTTGCGCAGGGAAGAAGTTTTCGTCATTACTACTTCGATCGCAGTTTTTCCACCAGTGCAGTCAATAACCATCCCGAGGATGGTGTAACGCAAGCACGGTTATCGTTCTCCTTGTGATGCACTCACTTGTATTGCTTGCACAATCATCGTAGGCAAGGCACTTTGGTTGTCTTTCCTGCATCATTATTGCCAAACTTCCTTTTGGGTTATTTGCTTAAGACAAACAATACATTATTTCTCGTCACGTGTGCCTGAATGTTGACACGTAGCGTTAGCGTTAGTTATATGGAGAAATAATACGTTTTATTCCCAAAGATACTCAGTGCCCCTTTCGCAAAACGCTGACTCTAGTATAAATCTACTAGATTACTCTATCCACTACAACTATTTATGCACCATTTTTATGGGGCTTTAGACATTTCAGATGAACAAATCACAAAGTATTAGTGTCATTTTCTGAAAAAGCTGCCATTACAAAAAGAAGAAACGATCTCCCCCAATTTTATCTTTGTTTGGCGAAGTGTTTTCATGCCATACTTGTTGTGAGGAACATGGAAATTTGCCTACCATTCATATTTTGTGATAACCAATTTGCAGATGGTGCTATAGTGCAGTAACAGTACTGCGGAATATAAAACTGCCCAATTACATGGCGTTCTAGCTCCATGCAACAGCCATTGCAACCACCATCGCAACCAATGTGTCCTTCGTCACTTGGTCGACGCTGGCCACAGAAGTAACGAAGATTTCACTAAGCACTTTACGGTCTTTGATTCCTCCTATCCACTTTAACTCATTTATTTGATTCCTCTACACTGTTTACTCTGGAATTGAGTGACGCTCCCTAGAGGGTTGCAGAAGGTAGAGTCTCTTTTTCATGAAATCACGGACCTCTCCGCACTTCGGTGCGCATGGGCGAGCACTGCTTACATCGTCACATTCCATCATCAATTACCTTAAACATTTCCGGCCTTTGTTGCTAAGATGAACTGCATCTATGGTAGCATTTGAATAAAACAATTACGATATGAACAACAGTTTCAGCAACCTTCATTTCTCATTAGCGTTCGCGTCATGCCTGATAACAAAACATGCTATAATTGCTGTCTCCTCTTAGTACGGTGTGCGGGGTGATTGAAGTTATAAAATTAACCAACCTCGTGTCTTCACAAACGTTTGCAGACTGCTACATCCAGAATATCGTCACCCTGTTAGATTGCTTTTCGTCAGCCTCCTAGCACATCGAGTCAGTCCGCATCTACCATCATTAATTGCTATGGCACCCTATTACATTGCCTAATGTAAAATACAGGCTTTTGGCCATCCTCTTAGCACGCCGAGTTAGTCCCTATGTACCGTAAATAATTGCTACCCCCTCAGATTTGTTCCGTTCCGAACCGAGAAATACGCAGCCATACATGGGTCATACACGACATCATTCAACACCACTGTCCGATGTACTGAAGGGCTGTTGGTTTCCTTATATTAGAAGCAGGCTTTTGATTTCATTGAACATGGACACTTACTAAACGTTTTACCTGCATTCAGATTCCCGGACAGATCTCCAATTCCCTCTGCCCTATGAGGGCCTCCTAATTTCTTGAGAATGTACCTGTTTTTGAACCATCGCTTCCACGGCCAGGTTTTCCATATCTTGGTATGCATTCCGGCACTCCGATAACCATAATATGTCCTTCGCAATACATGACCTGTCCCGGTCGTGTAATGCTACACAAATCCAATTGTGAGCTTTAGTGACGAACGTAAAATATCCGTTAACATGTTCCTGCTTTTTATTTTGTTGCTATTAAAACGACTCCACCCGGTCCAAGCACTCATCTACAAACGTGTACGTAGCAAAGTATAAACACGGCTAAAGTGAACAACAGCCTTAGTTTTATTTCACAAATACTATCAACGAATACAAATAATAATGATTTGTTATACATTGTGACAATTATCTTATATCTTATAGGAACTTCATTTCAATTGTAGTGTTGTTTTTACTAACCGTATTCTGCTTTTTGTGCATAGATTAAACTGACTGGCACCTGAATTAAAGCCGTTGGCAATTGGATTAAACCTGGTGGCACTTGGGTTAAATTTACTGGCACAGGCCTAATTGAGTTGGCACTAGGAATAAATATAATGGCGCTTGGAAGAAATGTTTGGCACATGAAAAAATAGCTTGGCACTCAGATTATCTCAATGCTGGAGGGATTATTTAAGCTGGCATTTGGATTAAAGTGAGCACGAAAGCCTGTAGTTTTCCGGTAGGAGACATTTTAATAAGGTCACTTGAAAATCACTAAAATGCTAGGTATAGATCTTTATCGAACGATGAGATATTTCTGCTTAAACATTCTCAACCCAAAGGCGCAAGCAAGCAAACTACAAAACTTAGCATCACAGGCTAGCATTCCTTGTGAGCGTCACGTCGCTGTCGTTGCGCTTCTCATTTATTTTGTATCTAGATGACATCAACATAATATAAGGTAATGCCTTCAGCCAACGCATAGACCTTTCGCCAGAACATCTCATCATAAATACGTCAGCCGTATAAGTTTAAGTACTTATTGCTTCCGTGGGTGATTTACATCTGAAATACTTTCTGTAGGTCCATGTGCTCAAATTTTTGTGCACGTTAAAGAACCCAAGTTGGTCAAAATTTTCGGAGTCCTCCACTACGGCGTCTCTCATAATCATATGGTGGGTTTGGGACGTTAAATTTTACATATCAATGAATAATCTAAAATGCTTTGAAAATAAAAATTGTAGAGTAAGAGTACAGGTATGATTTTATTTCAAAATATGAAAATTATTTTGATGGCTCATGTGATTTTGCACATGAGAGCCACGGCGCTTTATTCACAATGTTACAATCGCTTAGGCCAGATAGCGTGTTTTTTAATGTTACTCGTGCTTCGCCTAATTTCACTGACTGTTTGTTTATCTTCTGATTTCGTGGAAGAGACAACACATTCTTGTTCTGTTGAATAACACTGTCGACGCTTTCCTTTTCACAAAGGTCATGTATTCTACCTGTTTTGTGCTTTTGCTCTGTATTTGTCTTCCTGCATGACCCTGGAGAATCGGCTCGCAGTAATTTAGTAATTATTGCATAAACATCAAGATAAAACTTATGCTTTTAAAAAATCAATAAAGCAGTGATAATGTTATCGACACGTCTTTAGAAAACATTCGCGATGACATGCAGAGAAGCCCTACGATTGTCTATCACATGTTTGTCCAATAACCTGTAGTTTACGCAGTAACTTGACGTTCATCTTTGGAGTCATGTCATGCTGCTTGATTCGCTTCGAGTGGATAATGTTTATTTCACCAAAGCCAGTCTGTCAAACTTATTTGGCTCGCGTGCAGCGCTAAGAGCAACTGGCTGATATCGACGGATTATTGTGAGGTCTTTTGAGTGCAGCCCTCACTAAGACCTGTCGTAATTTCTGTCTTCGTGAATCGGCCAACACTGTCCCTGTTTGCTTATAGGTTAGTCATGGAAGCTTGGTGATCTAGGTTATTCGCTCTACGTGATCTGTAGAGATAACACTGTTAGTCATCGACTGGAAAAAATTGCCGGGTTTTGTTGCTAATGACCCACGTACCGCAGGCCACTTGTGGGTGTTAGTGCTTCTTTTTTGCCACTCTACTGGTGCTACTTCTTTGGCTTTTTGGCGCCGGCTCTTGTTTACACACGCCTAAGTGGCTGCCTTTCACAGAGAACTGGTCCTCTTGTACCGACCTTACACCGAGGAGAGGCAGAGTGAAAGATGTGTGATCAAGGGGCGCAGCTGTCACCAAAATATGTTCACAGAAAGCAAGTACTGGTATTACGTATATGCATACATCAAAAGCCAAGAATGAACAATGTCTGGTAATGTACATTCTGGAGTCAAGCGCATGACGAATGAGTTATCAAATATTTTTGTTGTTCTCCTAAACATTAAGTGGTAGCTGCACCAAGCCCCAAAACTACGTCAACATTTTTTCCAGAGTGAGCGTTCATCGTATACATGAATGAATGTTCACCTAGTCATAAAAAGAAGTTGACGCTCCCTTGATCCTTCGAACTTTTACATATATAGCGGCCTTGAAATTTATATCGAATGTACCGTTATTGTGGAAACAATAGCAAATACACAGAATAAGTTTATTAGTACTGAAAAACGTACACATAGGGCAACCAAACCATGACTGGTTGATCCTGTAAATATGTAATTTCCTACTGAAGTCACATATGCATCTCACATAATTAAGAGCTAATTTCTGTTTTACATCTTAACAACTGCATTTCACAAAATTTTATAGTGCAGAGAAACGTGGGTCCTCTTTCCGACAATCAAGACGAGTGACTTTGGGGCAGCACAATACATTTTCGAATTCTTTTCTTTCTTTTTGATTCCTATGCCTTCTCGAAATTAACATTTATACGTATTGATGCCTACTTCTTGGATATACTATCATAGTGGTTATGACCATTTTAGGAAGGATGTCATCATCGCCATTTTGTATCTAGATGAAGCTACCGGGTGTCACAAAGTGAAATGTTTACCAAGTAAGGCTAATACGTAATTCGCTTAAATTCGATCCTGCGCAACTCAGCAGATCACTGGCTTACGACAATATCATCGCTCTGGTGGTCGAAGTGTTTTTTGTGCTTTAATTCATCGAAGCGTGAAGCATTTAAAACACAGCATGTTTAAGAGCCGTCTTCTAATGTATGCCCGCATAGCGCGTGCTCCAGTGCTAGCCGCTGCGCCGTTATGAGCACAGTTCGCACTTGCTGCTGAAGCGATACAGCACCCCTTCACCACACTAACGCCCCTTTGTATGGCGCAAAGCGGTCACAGCGTTTTCTCGTCACCCTTCGCTTGAGGGGCCATGAAGTACAGGTCTGGCACGTGGGGTGATGTTATCAACCTATCACACACATACCTCGTGCAGCGTAAATGGCTGTCTTCTTTCAACGGTCCTTAACATGCTGTCGCCCTGGCGCTTCTATGCTGTTACTCGCACTTAGAGCATACATTGCGTGGGGCAATGTAATCTGTTTCGACGCTGTACTGTTCTCCGCGACAAAAAAACACACACATTTGCGCTACCAGATTGTACTATAACATAATCTTATTGCATTATAATGTGAAACCAGTTATGAAACTTATTAAAACAGCTCTAATACATGCAAACTCACTATGCTATGAATAAAGAATTCTTCTTCCTCTGCTGTGATCCTTGTTTTTCTTTCAACACATTTTGTTTTATTTACTGTATCACATTGTGCGTAATTAGTGTCATGTTCTTCAAGTCATACTCAATTAATGCATTGCCAAATGTGCTGCATAGCATACAGGGTACTCTGTGCCAGGCACATGCTGCTCATGACAATTCGAACCTAATTAAGTGGCTGGGAAATAGACGCGGCAATATTCTCTCTCGAAACCCCACGAAATCCGCATTGTCGCACTACGTCCTAGCGTCATTCTGTGCCATTGTATAGGCTAATTGAGGATGCGGCACTTGGCGAACTGCCCTGCTTTCATTTAAAGTACATATTGCAAACGGGCTGCTTGAGCACCGCTTTAGCTAACTGTGGGCACACTCCAATGACAGAAATTCGCCAAAGAATGAACATGTGGACACCCGGCCATATAGCTTGGCTCTGCTTGGCTGCCTTCGCAGATTCGGTGGCTGGCTACGAATGCAAATGACTTCGTCGTCCCATCCCTGTTACTTCCAAAGAATCTTCATGGAGCGGAACTCCTCTGGAGTTCGTTCTGAATAAACCTGAATGCCTATGCTCGATGGATGTTCGAGCTTATAGCTTGAAAACTATTGCGGGTGGCTGAAATTTTGCTGTCAAAGGATATCCACTTAAAAAAGAGTAGAAATACAATCTACATTTGTATCCAACTATGATTCAACCATAACGAAGAGAGAAGGGTATTCAGTGTTCAACCAATCCAACCTATTTAAACTACTCCATGGTGGGCTAGTTTAAACAGCTGACAAAAGGTTGCCTGTTGTGCAGTATTAGGCATTTGGCACAAAATAATTGGCTGTGCAAACACGTCCTTTAAGCATGGCATTGAAAGTACGTAGTATTATTTTTTTCCTTCTTACAGCAAAGCTTAGCTCTTGTTCATGAGTTCCCGGATGGGTGGAAGAGAAGGAAGAGTTAAGATAATTAAATTTCCATCACCATTGTCTCCCTCACGATAGTTTAGCCTGAATGTTCTCTGAATGCTATGCTGAATGATATGAACCATGCGTTCACTTGAGCTGCCACAATAAATAATCTATTTTCAATTTTCACATAAGTGTTATGCTTCAAAGTGCAAACATCGAGAAGCCGCTTATACGTTTAATGAAAACGTAGCTGTGTTGTCACTCATCTGGCTTACCCAAACGAGCCAAGTTTACCATGTGATAAACATACCTATTCAGTATGCACGAGACTCATAAGACAAGAGCATATAAAGAGCTAAGCTCAATTCTCACGAATCTGGAAGGCATCGGCCTACTATTACCGACTGATCGCCATCCCTTCCACGTCTTGTGATTGCAAAAATATTGAACAAGTTGTCTCAACACGTGTTAGGCGGGAACTAATCTTATTCAAAGTTTCCACTAGTGAGCCCCACGAGGTAAAAGTCTACAACCCTATGTTGCTGCATAGCAAACTGCAGCGACATGATCCCGTAACTTTATATCTGACCTCGAAGGAAGGGAGCATAATATCAGCGTCCAACACACGCTCACATGCACCAGCCATGGAAAGGCACACCAGGAGATTCACTTGGGGACTTCAAAGAACTCGGAAGTGGATCAGGCGCAGGCAAAGCACTGGTCCATTTTAATGGAGGGTTCTCCCTCCGAGGCCTAATAAACTCTCGTTGACCCCCGCCACAACTTTTAATATGGTGAACACTTAGGAGTAAGTATCGAGGGTAGTGTTAATGGCGAATGAAGGCACACGTGGACCAAACTAGTGCGTGGAGTGTGCAGAGTGTTGTTCGTGTCAACGTTAATTCAACCATAGCATTACTGACTAAATTAGTACGCCCCGCCACGGTGGTCCTTGGCTAAGGTACTCGGCTGCTGACCCGCAGGTCGCGGGATCAAATCCCGGCTGTGGCGGCTGCAATTCCGATGGAGGCGGAAATGTTGTAGGCCCGTGTACTCAGATTTGGGTGCACGTTGAAGAACCCCAGGTGGTCAAAATTTCCGGAGCCCTCCACTACGGCGTCTCTCATAATCACATGGTGGTTTTGGGACTTTAAACCCCACAAATCAATCAATCAATTAGTACGTGTATTGTGGTCCAAGTTCACCGCGCGTATTGTGGTCCAAGACCCCGTCATCATAGAAGAAGCTCTTAAAAAGCAAGGAACTAAAAAATGTTTC
This sequence comes from Rhipicephalus microplus, assembly GCF_013339725.1. Taxonomy (NCBI): domain Eukaryota; kingdom Metazoa; phylum Arthropoda; class Arachnida; order Ixodida; family Ixodidae; genus Rhipicephalus; species Rhipicephalus microplus. Next base: position 46,619,652 of record NC_051169.1, on the reverse strand, counting down.
CCCGCAATAAATATCCCGTTCCGCACGTCGTAGAAAATTGTTCCGAATTTATAACGTTTCACTTTCTGCTTTGAATTGTGTTTAGCAAGTCGCATGCTAAGGAAATATCGCTAGGCTTAAGGCTTCTCGAAATGACCTAATCAGTTGAAGAACATACTCAGGAACGGCGCAGGCCAAAACGAAGTACTCAACTCAGCTAAACCAGCTCTTTTGTTACCTAAGAAATTCTTCTGTCTGAATCGGTTCACTAAAGCTGCAGAACAAGGGAACAAGATGTTTTAATGGCAGTGTGGGAGTTCTTGCGCAAGTTAACCGACCCCTCCTTCCTCTTTGGGTAACGTCTAGGTTAGTAAAAAAGCCTTGCTGGTCAAGTTCTGAGAATACGGAGGTCTGGGTGTGGTGAGAAGTGGTCGTTCAGTTTCCCCGGTGGATGAAGCTTTCGCAAGAGTCCTCATGTAGCTGGGTCTTGTGAAGATTGAACGCGCAGTTACGGCCTGGCCCCTCCAATAATCCCTGAAGAAACACTTACAGCCTCACTGAAGTTCTTTTTTTTTTCAAAAGAAGGGTTGCGGGACGGAGAATAGAGTGCAGTTTTGTGGGACACCGTTAAAAAAAATAAACTTGCTTGAACGTACTTTACCACAGGGCACCACTACGTGGACGCAAGGGAAAAAGGGGGGACAATCCGCAGCGCTTACAGACTCACATTTGTTATCTCCGAATGAACGAACACATTAACAAACCACCCTCCGCAGTTCACGTTTCATGAGCAATATCCTTTGTTCTATGGAGCCAGTTTGAACGTTAATATGATTAGCTGCCAATAAACGGGTCCTAATCGGGCACCTGTCATAAAATTTAGACCTTATACTTCACTCACATCTGTATCTTGACAACAGATGAAGACGAAGTGATTCGTTTTGCGGAACATTACACATACTTATCTGAATAACCCGGCTGGTAAAACAATTCAATCTCAAAAATGAGGCACCGTCCGTTTTATGGCCGATCCCCCGTGGTTGGTTGCGCCAGGACTCTGAGGAATAACCAACCAACCAAGCTACCAATGAACCATGCTTATCTCTGTTTTTCTAAACTTTGCGCTGCAGTTGTGGGGTCTATCGCCTCATTTCTCATGGTGATATATGTTAAACCTCGCGGGGGACGTCTGAGTTTGGTTTGACCACGGACATTTCTTCAAGCAAGACAGGAGACACATCAAGCGAGAGTGAGGGCCCTGTGCTGGACTCCTCTTCAGGTGACGAATCCTTGAAAGACGGCTTTCAACCCCGTCCTCTACCGCAAGGCCAAACGATGTATCATCAGTGCATCTTCGGCGTCAAGGACGGTCAGTGTGAGAACTGCCCTTTATTGATGGCTTCACTTCATCTTGTCTGTGCCACTCAACGTTATGAAGAGTCTACGTGAGCTGAACAGGCAAGTCCTTTCTTCGTACTATGAGAACGGTATGCAAAATTATATCAAATTTGTTTGACTAAACGCAAAAAGGGACATTTTGGCAATCTATGCGCTGAACTTGATTGCACTTAACACACTTCAGAAAGTAACGCAGCTGGGTAATATGAAAGCCAAGCCTATAATACCCCCCGACGGCATGACTTCACCAGAAGTCATTTACGACATTATCATTTAAATCCCGAATAAGAATGTTCCAGTGCTCCTAAAACCGACAAATGAAGAGAACGTCATTGTGAATGTCGAACGCCGTTGGTAACACACGTTATGTGATGGTTACGTTCGAACGGGACTGTCACCCCTCCCACGGCAATGTTGCCCACTTTCGTCACCTAATTAGACCATTCATTCCAAGACCTATGCAATGCTCTAAATGTCAGAATATCGGTCACGTGCAGGGTGCTTGGAGAAATTCCGCAGTGTGCCCCGATTCACCGAACCAGACTCAGAGTACAAATGTAACACAACCATACTAAAGTATTCTAATTCTCAAGGTTGACACAGAGCATCTTCCAAATACTGCCCATGTATATAGGAAGAGATTTGTATTAAGCAAATGATGCTAGGCAGCTCAGCCGCTGAAAAAGTCTGGTGAAGACGACGTTACCATCGAATATCTTCGCTAAGGACAAAGTTACCATCAAGAAGTACGTCAACGTATCCGGGAACGGCACCCGTGGTAGTTTGCAGCGCAGCAAATGACGATGATGGATGAGGGAAAACGAGATCTCTTTCTACTAAAGCATGGCTGCCACTCACGCGTACGCGACTTGTGAAAAAAAAAACCACCGCAGAAGCCTCCTTCATCAGAGCAAGCAGCGATAGCAGAGGAGTAGCGGAACACGGATCAGCAAATTGTTGCTATTTTACGACCCTGAGTGATGCCGATCACATGTTGGTAATCGCATGTGTCGCATCGTATTAGGCACTGTGAGTTCAGCACTGGAAGCTCTTGAGTAGATAATTGCTGAACAGCAACTGTCTTTCAGAAAAGAGGTCCCAAAAGCAGCAGTTTCTCAGTGGAAAGCACGGGAACAGACAACACGCACTGCAGATTGCCATGAGCTTGTTTTCCCCAATATGTTCCTCATCGTTGTCGCCTGCGAACCAGATTTATTGAGCTGCAATCAGACTCTCCGGATAAGATTAATTTGTCAGCTGCTTTCTAATAGAAACAGTAGCGCCCCGTTGTTTGGTCACAGCAACCTCCCTTATGTTCTTCAGCCTGTATCACCTGAAAAAGATAACCAATATGCCTGCCTTGCAGTGAAAAAGAAACGTCTTGCTGTCACTCTTGTCGGTGCGTACCCTCTCAATCAAATAAATTTAACTACAAAAGACTACAATCTAACCTATCATTCAATGCTGGCTCATGGGTCATCATTGGAGACTTTAACGTCGATCACATACTAGTGGCAGCCCGAAGATCAGTGCAAAAGGCAGAAGTCCTATGCATTTGCTTCAAACAATAAGTTGTGCTTGCTTAATGATAGCACTCTCACGTTTTTACGTGGCCCGAAATACAGCAGCTGCTTGGACTTGGCTTTTGTCTCTCGAAGTCTCGACTGATCTGCCGCATATGGTTTGCGGATATAAAAACACATGGGGGCGACCACATTCCCACGTATGAGAAGTTCAGATGATTATCCACTTGCAAGGTGCGCGACACTATATAATGAGGGGACTGGGCAAGTCCTAATCCCTCATAGATGAACGCTGTCAAGACGACACCTCACTTAACTTTGATGAGGCGATCAAGTGCACAGTGCAAGACATGGTGTGCAGCTTCACCTGCTCTGCGAGAGTAACCAAACTTTATGTAGAATTAAAACACTAACGGGCGTTGACGCACAAAGGCAATCGACTATTATCAGAGCACTAGACGCATTCAAAAGATGCAACGTCACATAGACAAGCTAGTGTCACAACGTTCAGCTGCCTTTTGTCCGTCGTTAGATCCCCACAAGCCTTTATCACGCTTATGGAGGACAGAAAGAGGGCTTTGAACAGCGGTCTCTATTAAAGGCTCTATTCTTATCTCCACATCAATTGGAGGTCGACGTGGCCAAAGAGTTTTTTTGTAAAATTATCTGGTCAGCTCACAGATTATAACAGCCTCTCGTTCTCCTATGAAGCTGTTGCAATTTGAAATCCTAACAGCTTCACGCCTTTACGTGATGTTGGGTCATCGGGCATTCACCACATGGACCTAGCTTTTCAATTCATGAGCTTAAACGGGCCCTGAAATACTTTTTGGGGTAACCACAATATTAATTCACTAGAAGCTAGAGCTTATTGCTTCACAAATTCAACGCCGCAAAAATTTTAAAAGTCCTTCCAGCACGAGCGGAGTTGCAAAGATTTGTCAAACGCTGCAATCGCATTCTCTCTCTCTTGTCCCGATGAAAGCGCTGGAAGCTAAACAGGGAGAGATGGGAGAGGCAAACAAAATACGTAATGCATTCTTTGTCACCTTGGGCATTGTTTTTATGTTTGTTTTTCTTTGAATGCGCGGCTTTGTCAGTGCGCATCGCGCGCGCACGCGTAGAAAAGTGATGGCCTCCCACGGCGATCTCTAACAACCGAGCACGCCATGTTCAAATCTCAGCCAATGGCTGATACATGGGCACTCTACGAGTGATTTTTGATTGCCTTGCGTCAGTTGTCGAGGGAAGAGAAAACGATATTCAGCTGACTTTGATAAAATAATTTGAAATCCAGGCCGTGTGCTGTGCTACAACATTTGGCTCGCGTGTTCCCGGGAGCCGCTGTTACCAATTGGCAGCGTTTTTTGACTATGCTCAAAAAGTGTTGCAGGGCCCCTTTAAAGCAGCACTGGCTTTACGTAGGCAAGCATCAGGGCCCGAGCCTGATAGAAGCTACTACAGAGCGCTGTGTCACCTTGGTGAATGTGCGAGAATTACCCTCCTCGAGAATACAATGATACGTGCCGAGAGGGCACCCTTCCAGTTAACTGAAAAACCAGCTGTCTGGTTTCATTGTGGAAGCCTGGAAAGTCACCATCGGTGCTAACATCGTACCGCTTGATTGCAATGACTTGTTGCATGGAAAAATGATGAAGAGAATGGTACTAGAACGGCTAGAATGGTACCTGGAGAATCACATGTACTCAGACGCTATAATGGGGTTTCACCGTGATCCATCATCAATTGATAGCTCCATAAACCTGGTGATCCACGTACAACACGAAGAGGGATGTGAGAGTTTCCGTGCTTTTTTTTATTCCTCGATGTCAAAGGGATGTATGACAACGTCACGCATGAAGCTCTTTTCCGCTCTCAAAAAGGTAGGAGTGGGCGTTAAGATGTTTCAGTGGCTATGCAGTTATTCCTCTGAGTGATTCATTTTCGCGAAAACCGAGCAAGGCCATACTTCGCTACATTACAGCCACTGTGGTGTTTCGCAGGGTGGCGTACTTAGCCCTGTACTATTCAACCTTACACTAATTGTTCTCCATGAGCGTCTGCTAAGTTATTGTCCACGTATTCAGACGACATCTGTGTTTGGATGTCTGCAGAGACACGCCTGCAGCTGCGAGTGCGAATACAAAGGGCTGCCGCTTGAGCTTCTATTGACCTCCATAAACTAGGTCTGGAAATTTTCTGCGAGGAATGTGCGCTCATGGCATTTACGCGCAAACGAATAAAAAGCTAGATCGTCATGATAAACGGGTAAAGGATTACTTTATTTTAGTTATACAAGTTTCTAGGTGTTATAATTGACAGAGACCTCTCGTGGGGCTCTCTTGTATTATACACGAAAAAGGCACTAATAGTAATCTGTCATTTGCTCAAGTTTTTCACTGGAAAAAATTGCAGAATGCCCACAGGTGCTATATTGCGACTGCACAGGGTTATTTACCTTGGATTCTTTTAGTACAGCCTGCCTGCGTTAGCCTTTGCAAGAAAACAAGTCTACAAATCATTCATGGAGTTCGAACTCCGGATTTGTCTGTAGGCTTCCTTCAAAGTGCGTCAACAGTGGCAACTATCACCATCGCAAGGGATCATCTCATCAAGACGCACATTGATGTTGAAGTGCTGATGACACATTACGACACCTTGCTCGAACTTCCCGCCACCACCTAGCCTCTCTACCAGCGGACCGACAGCGCACATCTTACTGCCAAACTTTGACCATGCATGATGAATCGATTCCAACGTCCTTCTCTTGTGCAGCAAGACTTGTGACTTCTGCTTGGTGCTTCGCTCAATCAAATATTAACATTACCCTACCTGGTGTCCAGAAAAGAAGTCTATTTCTCGTCATCAGCTTTTAAGCAGCTCACACTCTTTCTCTTGCATGAAAAGCACCAACATCGACTGGAGCATGATATGTTTTCCTTTTGGTGGATTTAGTTGTCCATATTTAGAGCTGTTTGAAAGTGCTGTGTGTATTTAGCGGTGATGGCTGCATCATCCCAGCTATTTTTGACGTAGCTTGATGGCCTCCTGAATGCGCCTACAAATCACCGAATGGGCTCGTTTTTGTCATGACGCCTGTCAAACAAAATGCACTGAGATGACTCCTTTCACTACAGGGCATTTGTGTAGCGTTTTTTTTTCCGAAGCCGCTGCAAGAAATATCGTGGCTTTGTTGTAAGACACTTGTTTGCCACGCGAACGGCCCGGCTCCGATCCTTAACAGGACCTAAAAGTGTATTTTCATTTTATTTGCTTCTTTCTCCATTTTTCGCTCACAACCAACGGTGATGACACCGATGGCGGAATATCTGCGACACTAGCTTTGTTACGCTATTGCGTTAAAAAGTGTATGTACCATTCCGCGTGCGCGTGCGTGTGTGTGTGTGCGTGCGTGCGCACGCGTGTGCGTGTGTGTGTGTGTAATAAAACATGTTGATAAGTATGCACTTGGTGGTTTAAAGGCGCACTAGGGGCCGAATTTCGATATCGCATTCAACTCTTAAAGGCGAAGCTTAAGGGTCCCCTATTTTTTTTTCTTCGCTCTCTCCAGATGCAAGACTCGTCTTTCGACGACATTTGCAGTGTAACATGCAGATGCGGGGCCAATTTTTTGTTTTCTCCTGAGTGCTCCTGCATGATTTTTCCTCCTTTTTTTTCTCTGTCTGTCTATGCCCTCTTTTGCCACTATTTCCTCACCCCTAGTGCTAGGTAGCAAACTGGATGCCAGTATCTAGTTGACTTTCTAGCCTTTCTCTTCTCTCTCTATCGCTATCTCTTCTCTTTACATCCCATGTACTTGCTCTCAATAGATCTTTGCAATAACGGCATCTCTTGATTCGTGTCAGACAAACTCGGATCAAATCAACAAGCCTAATGTAGGCTAACAGTGTTCTATAAATTGATCTTTAGCTGGCACCGAAAAAAAAAATTCAGGCCATGACAGCGAATCACTCTGACAGTCACCGAACATGTCAGAATAATATGCGTGCGTGTGTGCGTGTGTGTGCATGCATATGTGGCGAGGCCGGTTTGTGCGATGGAATAACGCCTGCGAGGAAGTCACGTTGTGCGTGAGGAAACACGACGCAAAAAGCTGCTTATTCGATCGTTTACAACATTGCCTTTTAGCCTCCACGAAAGAATGCCTCAAAACAAAAAATAATCGGCTGAAGGTTATTTTATTGACTGTAGCCTAATGCTCAGAGTAGCATATCCATGGAGTAAATGATAATAAATGGGGCGAAGCGTCCATCATTCCGTCCGCGCTTCCGTCCGCCCGTTCGTTCTTGCTTCCATCAGTCCGTCCGTGCGTCCAATCATCTGTCCGTGTATCCATACGTGCGTCCGTCTGTGCATCCATCCATCCATCCATCCATCCATCCATCCATCCATCCATCCATCCATCCATCCATCCATCCATCCATCCATCCATCCATCCATCCATCCATCCATCCATCCATCCATCCGTCCATCCATCCGTGCGTCCGGCTGTGCGTCTGTCCATCCATCCACGCGTCCGCGCATCCGCCCATCTGCTTGTATCTCTGTCCATCCGTCCGTCCATCTAGTGAAACTCCAACTATCGCCTTCTCGCATCTTTTCATCGCAATCGTAGTCGCGCGGTGGTCTCTCTCTTTCCCCTGAGGCACACACCCGTCTATCCCCTGTGGCACATACCCGCTATCTCGGGTATGTGCCCCCGGCGGTTACGCAAAACGACAAGGGGGGACGCACAAGCCATGCCATAAGGAGCTTCGCCCCTAATATAATCGGCTTGAGGTTAGTTCACTGACTGTAGCCTTATGCTCAGAATAGTATTGAAAAGTGCGCAAGTTGGTAACGAATAATTGTTCGAGTTCAAGCTCGCTCATGCTCCACTCAAGCACATGCTCAAGCTCGCTGGGGGTAAATATTATTTGAAACAAAGTGTTTCGAAATTGTGGTGATGCTACATTGTGGTCACTTGTATTTTCTAAATTAGAAGAATGTTTCATAGCGCCAGATAACTTGCACGTGAGCTTCATGCTTTAGTTCAACTCTATACTAAAGCTTTAAATATCATTTACTTTGGCCACTTACAGAATACAAGTAGGCATACTTGCAAAAGTCACTATTTTCATATTAATTATAGAAGATGGTCCATGTTAGCTACATTTTTTGCCGACAGAGGGCAAATGTGTTCAGATTCAGTTAGTCATAATAAAAAGCAAGCGCGAGAAGTGTTATAATACTGCTTACAAGGCGTACTTGCGGGTTCACTGTTGAGGCATTCCATGTGTCGTTATATCTGCCAGCTTTTCTGCTGCGCAGAATATAGTTTGTGCTGACGCGGAGCACATATAACTTTCGGCGCACCTCAATTTTCCTGCCTGCTCTGTTCGTCATTTTCTCCTCGTCTCAGACTCCAAGAATCCGTTGTGCAAAGCTGGACAGCGTTCGGCGGCAATGAATATTGTAAGACCACAGACAGTAAAGCAGGCTAAGCGAATCAACGGACTTAAGCACTAGAAAGAGGGAAACATGATGAATAGAAGCCAGGAAGATTGACCGGGTAAGGATAGCTTAGCGAATGCAATAGTTTGAGTTAGCTGACCTGGTGGTTAGCTTGGTTCTGCTAACTTATTTATGCTGACGAGGACTAAGCGCGATTCGCCATACCTATCCTAAGAGATGGGGAAGGTTTGAAAGCATTAAGGATACAGAGCTCATGTGCAACGAAGGCACGCGTAAGAAATCATCCAGGCTCCCCAGAAGTCTTCGCTCTCAGGAGTCATAACAGAAGCCCTTTCTGGGCCTTCTACAGATAGACTGTCTAATGAAAAAGGTACGCAACATTTCATGGTATTTGTACGCTGCATGATCGGTTTTATCGTTTGATCACTGGTATAGCCGGTCGAAGTCAAAAAAGGGAACTGAGACAAAGCAGGCATGTTTTTAATTGCAGTCATTTTATTGCGGCCATTCATCATTCTTTCTTGTGTGGGTTTATTCCTCCGTATTTGATTGCTCTGTTAGTCATAAATATGAACCAATCATAAAAATTCAGCTTGTGATGCTTTAGGTAACTCGAGTTTAAATGAGATTCCGAAAAGGAAAACATACTGAAGCAAGGAAATAAAAGCTAATTATTGGTCAGGTGCACACATGCCTAGTACTCCATCAGAAAAAAAAAAAGAACGACAGGAAAGCAGCCGGAAGCAGCAAACATTGATGCCGGAAGGCGAGCTTCCTTCTTTCGACGATCCTCATTATCTCAACTGACGGCGCTTCCGTTAATTGCAAAGGGATTGAAACTCCCGGGCCCACACCTCTGGCCTTTCAGCCTTAATAGGGGCTCCCGGCGGCCAGCGGCTTCCGCTCAGAAATACCATCGTCATCCTCTTAGTGGCAGAGTACGGAATGCCAAGCACGCGAATGCTAGTAATCAGTTAATGCGGCACAAAGACGATCATATCTCCCCCTACTGAGCATTGTCGAATAAAGTCATACTCTTAAATAAAAGAGCAAAAAGAGGGAAAAAAATTTCATGCCAATACTTGAAGCGAAAATAACCTGATCAAGCTTTCTGGTCATCGTGAATTGTCGGTTTCGAAAATAAACAGAACCGGCACTTCCTCGCGTATTACGTATACTCTTGCTTCGGGCTCACTAGGAGTTTGACCTATGCAACTAGTAAATATTCTTTACCTACGTGGTGAACATAACTATTTTCATATTCCGCAACTGGTTGAAGGTAAAAAACCAGGAGGCACTATGACTACATAAGTAAAAGATCACACTAACACCGAAAAAGACGCAACTGCGCTTCCCTGCGCTGCGGGAAACTAATGGTGGCCAACTAATGGCGGCCCTTGTCGTGCGTCACGTGAAAGTGAGCTCTTGGTTTTAGGTGCTGACGTTTGTCTAATATACGTGTTTATGTCAACACAGCTAAATCTTTAGTTTTCTACGTCAATGTGCAAGAAAATACTCTTGAAAATTTTGTTTGTAGCAAGTGAATAGCCACGATTAGTTGGGAAAACGGCGTAGCTGCAATTTATGATTATGAAAATATTCTCTCGTCCATGCTTTTTTCTACTATGAACTCTGAAATGCACTTGAGCAGCGGGATGCCACGCAATCTTCCCTATTGGAATACCGAAGGGCTCACAAACGCCAACACCTGGGTGCCACTACCAGACATCTAAGTCAAGGATTATCGTCACATTCACTTTTTCTATAAATGTGAATAAACCAGTGGTGATTTACATATCGGCCATTATTACCTCATTAAATGGGGATCCTGATATTGAAAAAATCAGCGCAAAGAAGGTTATGCGTTATCTTGCGTGTCATCTTTGGTTCCCGGTAGATAGATAACGTAGATAAAACTAAGTGTTCCTCATTCAAGAAAAAAAAATGTCGCGTCTATTAATTGGCTTGTTTCAACATCTGAAACGCTACACAGAGTAGAGTTCGCCAGATGCCGAAACTCACGCGAGCAGTGCGGGGAGAAATCGGATCCTGTCGCAGAGCAGGCCAAGCGAGGAGCGAAATTTATCAAAGTCTTAGAAACCATCGTGAGGGCGCAACTAAACACAACAAACAGGGAGAAACAGACGAGTATGTGTGTGGCACACACTCGTCTACAACAGCTTGCCCTACGGTCAACTCTTTCGAAGTTATCAAAGTCATTTATAGGGCCCGCTTAGAGACACGCAGTAATATGACTTTTTTCCACTTATTTGGCAGATATTTTTGTTCAGCTCTCGGCGTTTAATCATCTTAGCAACGACAGCCGAGTCATCGCCAGTGGTCTAGAAATAAAAGTCATGCCGGTTCTAGCAAGGTATCTATTTCGTGCTACTGATAAGTTTAATCATAGCGTATCACAAGCGGGAAGCGATCTTAGAAAAATATGGCGCCATGAAAATGTTCTGCATTATAACGTGCCTATTTGTCCAGATGTTGCAGGCGCAGTGTGCGAATACGTTTTATTTCTTATAAGCAACGGAAACTTTTGAAGAGCTCCTTCAACGCATTCTCTTTGTGAGCACTTAATTTCGGGCTAGGATCTGCTTCCATCCACCATGTTTTACTGAAGATCTGACGCTGTTAAGAAAACGTGCGTAGTAATGTTCACAACGTGGTTTTAATGCACGTAAGCGACACTCATTGATAAGACGTGAAGCAAGCATGTTGCTCGGAACCGCTACTGTTAGCTGCATGGTCATTCTGTGTTACGTCACTCCAAACCATTTAGGCGTACAGTCAGACAGCCAGACAGGCAAGGCCCTAAAATGGCTAATCACGTGACCGCTGAGACACGTGTTTGGCATTACATATTCGTGAAGTCGGCATTTTTCGGTCGTGTGGAATCTTCCATGCAGACTGCCAATCTTGTCCTAGAGATGGCTTCTATTCAACGACCATGAATAATTCCACGCAGCGTTAATAGAGCATGCTCTCATTTTACATTCGTTTTGTACAACGTGTTCATGCGGTTTATCCTTCATCAAATTTTGCCAGCTGGAGTGTTTAGTCCTACAGGTAAAAAATTGGACTTTCAAGCGTGGGGTCCTCAGTTTGAAACCCAAACCACCAAGATACTTTATTTTATTCGTTTATTTACTAGATTCTTGCGACACAGAAGAGCGTGTACATGGCTTTTTCATTATGTTGACATTAAGATGTTTGCGCGTTTAAAGAAGACATGACCATGTGGTGAACTGGTGGATGTAATAGCGTATTTACAGCAAAAGTCACTTTCCGCATGGCGAACTTTCCCATCAGCGGCGAGTACTTGCTGGAGCAAATAAGAAGCACGTGCCTCATTGCGCTTGCACCTTCGAAGTAATTTACCGCGTCGTTCCGTACCTTCTACCACTCCCGGCGATTTAGTGCGCTCGGCGACCCGTGGCTTGTTCTGCACCCAATTTCCAAAGAAGTCAAGTGTGTAGACGGTTCGCTCATTACCAAGTCCTTTTCTCTTTACGGGCCTCTTTTCTACAGAATGTTTGATGCTCTATTGACTTCCCTTTTTCTTTTGTAACGTTTGTAACGTTACAGGCAGTGGTATAAAAAGAAAACAGTTCGTGCGGCTAGCGCACTGTATAGAATGAACTTCAACGTGCTACTTTCACTAAGGGCTAAATCTGCTATTTTTAAATAAACATTTTTCACCTGTCTTGATACCACACAGCGTATTAACACTCATGCTGTAGAAATTCTGAAATTGTGATTGGCTTTCATCAAACTGTTTCATTTTTGTAGCTGCAAAATAAACAGCCCCCTTCCCTCTAGATTTTATGATCGCGCTCTCGCCTGATGCGTGGGAAAGCAATGCGCACCTGCCCATTTCAGGTTGAACCTTGGGCCACAGGAAAAGTCGAGGAGACGATGGCTGCGCCCTATTGCATGTCTAGCCATAACTCACTAAACCAAGGTGACAAACTAAAGCTGTTTGTTGATCTTTCTCACCATCTCAGCATGCTTATGTTTTGCTCCTCTTATACGTAAACGACTGGTTAGCTAAAACGTCTGCTTTGCTGTATATTAAACTGCGTCGGCGTTGCAGCAGCCTCATTTGCACAACTGTTTTCTGAAGTAACGTATAACCGTTACCCCGAAATGACGCACCAAGTACAAGCTCATCGTTACGTTCACGAGCTAGCTTGCTTATAGCTACACTCTTATCTTCCTTATGGCGTACTTTTGTTTTTTGATAAATTATAGCAGAAAAATACACACCTGTATATTGTAAGGCACAAATATAAGATAGCAATTTAAAGTAGTGCTAACTTTTAGCATCCGGTGATATACAGCTGTGAAACGATGCCCAAGTTGTTAACGTACCCACAACGAACACCCTTACCTCGTTACTTCGACCGCATACATGTTTATACCGATGGCTCCACTAATTTTAACAGCTCCACAGGAGCAGTGGTTGTTCCATATGAAAATGTGTTGTTTCAGTACAAGTTTTCTCACACCACGACGTCGACAGCAGCAGAGCTCGCAGCACTTCAAGGTGCAGTAAAGTACATTCTTCGCCAGCAACCTAACCAATGGGCCATATTTTGCGACTCCAGGTCAGCCTTACAGTCACTACGGTTTGTTATGCAGCACGGGTTACATGAACAATCAGTATATCAGATAAGGCACGACTACCAAGAAGCGCTCGCGGAAGGTCACGATATTGTATTTCAGTGGTTGCCGAGTCATTGCGGAATCGTCGGCAATGACCGCGTGTATGAAGCAGCTTGATCGGCTCATGACCAAGACCAGCGCACGCCCATACCACTCTTGAGAATGGACGCTGCAAGGCTACTACAATCACTTGCTCGCCGTATATCTCTCTCACAATGGAATACGCAGGGTTTCTCCAACACGCACCTGTATTCGATCGACCCAAACTTGCAACTTCGTTTGCCATCCGGGATCCCACGATGCGCTGAAACTTTACTGTGTCGCATGAGGTTGGGCGTGGCATTTACGAATTCGTACTCTCGTCTCCTTGGAATAGCGAGCACTTCGGCATGCAACATCTGCGCCTGCGAGGAAACGCTTGAGCACATTTTAGGTTATTGCCCAGCATACCAGACCGAACGACGTAATATGGAAGCCAAGCTCTGTCAGCTGGATTCACGGCCGATTACAGAAGAGAAGATCCTGGGACCTTGGCCGACGGCTTCCCATACGCACAAAGCCACGAAAGCCCTCTTGAACTTTTTAAGGACCACCAAACTTCACGACCGCTTGTGAAAGAACTGTGCGAGGCCGCGCTGTGTAGTCTCGAGCTGACTATTTATGCTTCTCTTTCTTACTCCTCTTCTTTTCTGTCTCTTTCCGTTCTACTATTCTCCTTTTCCCCCACCCCAAGTGTAGGGTAGCCAACCGAGCCAAGCTTGGTTAACCTCCCTGCCTTTCCTCTCTCTTTATCTCTCTCTCTCTCTCTTACCTCGTCAAAAACCGATTTTTTAATTCATTGAAGTTTAACCTAGCCATCTGATATTACCCCGCTTCACTGAAGACTTCAGGAGCCTCGTACATTGAATAGCTCATACGCAAATGTAAACCACATGGAGGCTGATTCTGGCTAAGTGTTCTAATTTGAAGTAAACGAGGCAAAGCAATTTGCTGTTCTCAGACCGCGGCATATGTAGAATTTTAGTGCGGCGTTTTCTGAAACAATGAAATAGTTACAAGCATTTCTGAGTAATTGATTAAGAAAAGTTTCTCATCTGTCTGCCTGTGAAAAAACTTTCAGATTAAGTTAGATAAGTGCAAAGTTTTACACAGAGACGTGTTGCACTTAAGCGGCTCACATACTGTTTACTAAGAGAAGGTGAGTGGTTTAGAGATAATGAACTCTGATTTGTGGATCGAATGCGTTGTGTTCGTACCTTGAAATGAACATTTTTGCTTAACACAGCGCCCCATCAGTTGTACGTAGAAGCGACGGCAGTTGTAGAATAGATAGGCCATTGCCGTGTATCAAGCAGAGATTATTGGTACATAAGAGACTAATAACCGAAGGCTCCTCGTCCAATGTTTCTTCACATTATCACGGCCACGTGGATGAATGGAGTGAGAGGCCAATGTCCTTTTCTGCATAATTCTCAACTGGTTCAAATAAACATTTTTTGGTCTCTCTCTTTGCATTATACAGAGTGTAACTCTGTACGCCCGAATTTTTGGGTACGCAGTCTTAGTATAGGCGGAGCAATGAAGAAACGCATCTAAGGCAAATAATATATTCATATTGAGAGCAACACATGCGCTTCTCAACAATCGATTACCTTGCATAAAGAAGCAATAAATGACCTTAAACGATATCTTTCACATAGACCTCACGCGTGCTGGATTGATAGGTTCGCTTACATGCGTATATAACTTTACGCACCTTCTTCCCTTTCCAACGTTGTGTTCCTTTGTAATTGTTAATCGGTATATATGGTGTCTTGGCTTCTTTTTGTGTCCGTGTTTGCAAGCCTAGTCCCTAAGTGGTTTTCTCTCATTAAACACGGATTCGCTTCTGTGAACAAAATTAAACCTCAGTAATAGCGCATTCTTGTTTCATTCTAGCACGCCTGTACATTCTTGCAGCTCGCCTATTCCCTCAGAGTAGAAAAACAATGAAATTGAGTTTGAACAATTGCTTGGCAGGGCTGATGAATCTCTGTCCGCTGGTTTCAGACCGCACCAATGAGCCAGCTACAGAATCGTTCCGGATCACGAGCTTAGGCAACTGATTTCCCTAGTGGTGTCCGCAGTGACTATATACCCTTCAAAAATAAAGAATATAAGAGGGTTGAAGCCAACTCATGTGGAAAATAAGCAAACCGCTTTGTGACAAAGGGTTTTTCGACGCACACTATCTAACCGGTATATTTACTGTTCGGAAAGTGTTTGAAAACAAGATTATCGGCATCATTTGCTACACTTTATTGCTCCTCTATTTGGGTTGATCAGTTTACTACTTCTATCACTACAGTAATTTACCAGTTCTTTTTGTTAGTTTGTGAAATCACCTTGTCGCCAATAGGTTGATTCACATTTGAAGACTAAGTTTTTCAAATATTATCAATATATAGAGAGAAAACAATCTACGAGAAATTTCTTAACTGTGACTATTTTGACAAAGATATTTTCTTCGACAGAGGTTAGCAGCAGTGTTCTGTGAGCAGACCCAGTGATCCCATTGGTGATTTCAGCTTTCACATCTCTCGACCAATCGAGGAGTAGGTACTGCAATTGGCGTAGAAGTACTTTCATTTCACGTGGCACAAAAATTGCGACACCTAGTAATGCATAAATTTTACTTTGGCTAACCACCTGTCCGAAGTTCCACCCGAGCTAATTGGTGTGCACCACAGCGACCAGAAGGCCATTAAACACTACCACCACGACAATAAATAATGAGTCACTGATAATGCAATAAGCCAGTTCAAACATTTGTAGAGAATAATGTGTTACCTGCGTGCCTTATGCTGAGCATCTTCACCGGTCATCCACCTTCGCAGAATAAATGGCTCGCACTTTCTTCTTCAACACATTCTTCCTACGTAAATGTCAACCACTATGTCTAAATTGCAACGGTTCACAGACAATGTTGATGAGTAGTACTTGGACAGCGCAAGCGTCTAGATTTTGTAGTGCAGTGACACACTCTTTTTTTCGTTTCGTGCACATGCAGCGAACCTGATATTTCCTTTGATTAATCGGCCTGTTTTCTCTCTGTGTTTCCCGTCAGACAACCAACTGATTTTGATGCTTTTCAGCCTGCTTGCTCCAAGGGATCTTTTCGGCAATTGCTGCTGTGCTTACGATAGAGGCCTATTGTCACACCTGTCCCGTTTATTAGGGAGGCAATCGCCGGGCTAATTCCAAGAGCCGAAGTATCGGCCCCCCGAACCGCACCACGAAAGCGTGGACAATTTAGAGGTGGTCCTTTTTGGCGCGCCAGCGGACGCCGGCTGTGGCCCAAAGAACAAGTCAGAGCCGAGAGTTGATAAACAAACAAAATTATATTCTCAATAATGGCAGATCAGAAACAATACACAAAAATGCACACTCCCCAATATTTGCATACAATATGTCACCAATCAAACCAATCAATCAACGTACTACACAATACAATCAGCCACACTTGAAACAACGGACACGGACAACAATACGCACTACAATGCAGTCGCATGCATTGAACAACCAAGACACTTAAAGACTAAAGAGATAGAAAACCTATTCAGTCCAAAGTTCTTGGAACCAAAGTCGAGATGATACTCTTCCGAGAATCACTCACTCAAAGTCCAGCCTTGTTGTCGTTCCGTAGTTCTCGAAGTTTCTCTTCCAGGAAACCTCGCGTCCTCAAATGGCCACTCTCCAAGCTTCAAACTTCTTCGCCGGAAATCCGTCGGCTTCACACACGCAGCTGTTGCCCGCGTCTTCGCTCGATAGCGCCATAAAAATGTTCTGCATTATAACGTGCCTATTTGTCCAGATGTTGCAGACGCAGTGTGTGAATACGTTTTATTTCTTACAAGCAACAGAAACTTTTGAAGAGCTTCTTCAACGCCTTCTGTTCGTGAGCACTTCATTTTGGGCTAGGATATGCTTCCATCTACCATGTTTTATTGACGTTCTGACTCTGTTAACAAAACGTGCGTAGTAATGTTCGCAACGTGGTTTTAATGCACGTAAGCGACACTCATTGATAAGACGTGAAGCAAGCATGTTGCTCAGAACCGCTACTGTTAGCTGCATGGTCATTCTGTGTTACGTCACTCCAAACCATTTAGGCGTACAGTCAGACAGCCAGACAGGCAAGGCCCTAAAATGCTAATCACGCGACCGCTGAGACACGTGTTTGGCATTACATATTCGTGAAGTCGGGATTTTCCGGTTGTGTGGAATCTTCCATGCAGACTGCCAATCTTGTCCTAGAGATGGCTTCTATTCAACGACCACGAATAATTCCACGCAGCGTTAATAGAGCATGCTCTCATTTTACATTCGTTTTGTACAACGTGTTCATGCGGTCCATCCTTCATCAAATTTTGCCAGCTGGAGTGTTTAGTCCTACAGGTAAAAAATTGGACTTTCAAGCATGGGGTCCTCAGTTCAAAACCCGAACCACCAAGATACTTTATTTTATTCGTTTATTTACTAGATTCTTGCGACACAGAAGAGCGTGTACATGGCTTTTTCATTATGTTGACATTAAGATGTTTGCGCGTTTAAAGAAGACTGACCATGTGGTGAACTGGTGGATGTAATAGCGTATTTACAGCAAAAGTCACTTTCCGCATGGCGAACTTTCCCATCAGCGGCGAGTACTTGCTGGAGCAAATAAGAAGCACGTGCCTCATTGCGCTTGCACCTTCGAAGTAATTTACCGCGTCGTTCCGTACCTTCTACCACTCCCGGCGATTTAGTGCGCTCGGCGACCCGTGGCTTGTCTGCACCCACTTTCCAAAGAAGTCAAGTGTGTAGACGGTTTCGCTCATTACCAAGTCGTTTTCTCTTTACGGGCCTCTTTTCTACAGAATGTTTGATGCTCTATTGACTTCCCTTTTTCTTTTGTAACGTTTGTAACGTTAAAGGCAGTGGTATAAAAAGAAAACAGTTCGTGCGGCTAGCGCACCGTATAAAATGAACTTCAACGTGCTACTTTCACTAAGGGCTAAATCTGCTATTTTTAAATAAACATTTTTCACCTGTCTTGATACCACACAGCGTGTTACCACTCATGCTGTAGAAATTCTGAAATTGTGATTGGCTTTCTTCAAACTGTTTCATTTTTGTAGCTGCAGAAAAAACAGCCCCCTTCCCTCTAGATTTTATGATCGCGCTCTCGCCTGATGCGTGGGAAAGCAATGCGCACCTGCCCATTTCAGGTTGAACCTTGGGCCACAGGAAAAGTTGAGGAGACGATGGCAGCGCCCTATTGCATGTCTAGCCATAACTCACTAAACCAAGGTGACAAACTAAAGCTGTTTGTTGATCTTTTTCACCATCTCAGCATGCTTATGTTTTGATCCTCTTATAAGTAAATGACTGGTTAGCTAAAGCGTCTGCTTTGCTGTATAATAAACTGCGCCGGCGTCGCAGCAGCCTCATTTGCACAACTGTTTTCTGAAGTAACGTATAACCGTTACGTCGAAATGACGCACTAAGTACAAGCTCATCGTTACGTTCACGAGCTAGCTTGCTAATAGCTACAGTCTTATCTTCCTTATGACGTATGTTTTTTGATAAATTATAGCACACAAATATACACTTGTATATTGTAAGGCACAAATATAAGATAGCAATTAAAAGTAGTATCAACTTTTAGCATCCGGTGATATACAGCTGTGAAACGATGTCCAACTCGTTAACGCACTCACAAAGAACATACTTACCTCGTCAAAAACTATTTTTTAATTCATTGAAGTTCAACCTATCCACCTGATTTCACCCCACTTCCCTGAAGACCTAAACAGCCATGTAGTTTGAATGGCACATACCCAAACGTAAACCACATGAAGGCTCATTCTGGCTAAGTGTTCTAATTCGAAGTAAACGAGGCAAAGCACTTTGCCGTTCTTAGACTGCGGCATATGTAAAATTTTAGTGCAGGGTTTTCTCAACGGCACAATAGTTACAAGCATTTCTGAATAATTGATTAAGAAAAGTTTCTCATGTGTCTGCCTGTGAAAAAGCTTTCAGATAAGTTAGATAAGTGCAAATTTTTACACCGAGACGTGTTGCACTTAAGCAGCTCACATACTGTTTACTAAGAGAAGGTGAGTGGTTTAGAGATAATGGACTCTGATTTGTGCATCTACTGCGTTGTGTTCGTTCCTTGAAATAAACGTTTCTCACAGCGACCCATCAGTTGTACGTAGAAGCGACGGCAGTTGTAGAATAGATAGGCCATTGCCGTGTATCAAGCAGAGATTATTGGTACATAAGAGACTAATAACCGGAAGGCTCCTCGTCCAATGTTTCTTCACATTATCACGGCCACGTGGATGAATGGAGTGAGAGGCCAATGTCCTTTTCTGCATAATTCTCAACTGGTTCAATAAACATTTTTTGGTCTCTCTCTTTGCATTATACAGAGTGTAACTCTGTACGCCCGAATTTTTGGGTACGCAGTCTTAGTATAGGCGGAGCAATGAAGAAACGCATCTAAGGCAATAATATATTCATATTGAGAGCAACACATGCGCTTCTCAACAATCGATTACCTTGCATAAAGAAGCAATAAATGACCTTAAACGATATCTTTCACATAGACCTCACGCGTGCTGGATTGATAGGTTCGCTTACATGCGTATATAACTTTACGCACCTTCTTCCCTTTCCAACGTTGTGTTCCTTTGTAATTGTTAATCGGTATATATGGTGTCTTGGCTTCTTTTTGTGTCCGTGTTTGCAAGCCTAGTCCCTAAGTGGTTTTCTTTCATTAAACACGGATTCGCTTCTGTGAACAAAGTTAAACCTCAGTAATAGCGCATTGTTGTTTCATTCTAGCACGCCTGTACATTCTTGCAGCTCGCCTATTCCCTCAGAGTAGAAAAACAATGAAATTGAGTTTGAACAATTGCTTGGCAGGGCTGATGAATCTCTGTCCGCTGGTTTCAGACCGCACCAATGAGCCAGCTACAGAATCGTTCCGGATCACGAGCTTAGGCAACTGATTTCATAGTGGTGTCCGCAGTGACTATATACCCTTCAAAAATAAAAGAATATAAGAGGGTTGAAGCCAACTCATGTGGAAATAAGCAAACCGCTTTGTGACAAAGGGTTTTTTGACGCACACTATCTAACCGGTATATTTACTGTTCGGAAAGTGTTTGAAACAAGATTATCGGCATCATTTGCTACATTTATTGCTCCTCTATTTGGGTTGATCAGTTTACTACTTCTATCACTACAGTAATTTACCAGTTCTTTTTGTTAGTTTGTGAAATTACCTTGTAGCCAATAGGTTATGATTCACATTTGAAGACTAAGTTTTTCAAATATTATCAATATATAGAGAGAAAACAATCTACGAGAAATTTCTTAACTGTGACTATTTTTGACAAAGATATTTTCTTCGACAGAGGTTAGCAGCAGTGTTCTGTGAGCAGACCCAGTGATCCCATTGGTGATTTCAGCTTTCACATCTCTCGACCAATCGAGGAGTAGGTACTGCAATTGGCGTAGAAGTACTTTCATTTCACGTGGCACAAAAATTGCGACACCAGTAATGCATAAATTTTACTTTGGCTAACCACCTGTCCGAAGTTCCACCCGAGCTAATTGGTGTGCACCACAGCGACCAGAAGGCCATTAACACTACCACCACGACA
Source organism: Rhipicephalus microplus (assembly GCF_013339725.1). Lineage (NCBI taxonomy): Eukaryota > Metazoa > Arthropoda > Arachnida > Ixodida > Ixodidae > Rhipicephalus > Rhipicephalus microplus. Next base: position 46,598,906 of record NC_051169.1, on the reverse strand, counting down.
ATAAAATAATGAGTCACTGATAATGCAATAAGCCAGTTCAAACATTTGTAGAGAATAATGTGTTACCTGCGTGCCTTATGCTGAGCATCTTCACCGGTCATCCACCTTCGCAGAATAAAATGGCTCGCACTTTCTTTCTTCAACACATTCTTCCTACGTAAATGTCAACCACTATGTCTAAATTGTAACGTTTCACAGGGAATGTTGATGAGTAGTACTTGGACAGTGCTAGCGCCAAGATTTTGTAGTGTAGTGACACACTCTTTTTTCCTTTTCGTGCACATGCAGCGAACATGATATTTCCTTTGATTAATCAGCCTGTTTTTTCTCTGTGTTTCCCGTCAGACTACCACCTGATTTTGATGCTTTTCAGCCTGCTTGCTCCAAGGGATCTTTTCGGCAATTGCTGCTGTGCTTACGATAGAGGCCTATTGTCACACCTGTCCCGTTTATTAGGGAGGCAATCGCCGGGCTAATTCCAAGAGCCGAAGTATCGGCCCCCCGAACCGCACCACGAAAGCGTGGACAATTTAGAGGTGGTCCTTTTTGGCGCGCCAGCGGACGCCGGCTGTGGCCCAAAGAACAAGTCAGAGCCGAGAGTTGATAAACAAACAAAATTATATTCTCAATAATGGCAGATCAGAAACAATACACAAAATGCACACTCCCCAATATTTGCATACAATATGTCACCAATCAAACCAATCAATCAACGTACTACACAATACAATCAGCCACACTTGAAACAACGGACACGGACAACAATACGCACTACAATGCAGTCGCATGCATTGAACAACCAAGACACTTAAAGACTAAAGAGATAGAAAACCTATTCAGTCCAAAGTTCTTGGAACCAAAGTCGAGATGATACTCTTCCGAGAATCACTCACTCAAAGTCCAGCCTTGTTGTCGTTCCGTAGTTCTCGAAGTTTCTCTTCCAGGAAACCTCGCGTCCTCAAATGGCCACTCTCCAAGCTTCAAACTTCTTCGCCGGAAATCCGTCGGCTTCACACACGCAGCTGTTGCCCGCGTCTTCGCTCGATAGCGGTAAACCCACGCTCTTGCCTGTAGCTCGAGCCGTCCCTACGGACCAAAACTTCGCCGACTACATGGCGGACTCTCTACGCACTCTGGCGCTCACTTCCGTCTCCTCCTGTTCTGTCACTACGGGCAGAACCTTCGCCGACTACACGGCGGAATTCCTACGCGCTCCGGCGCTAACTTTCCGTCTCCTCCTGTTCTGTCACTACGGGCAGAACCTTCGCCGACTACACGGCGGAATTCCTACGCGCTCCGGCGCTAACTTTCCGTCTCCTCCTGTTTTGTCCTCTCGGCCGCTCGATTAAATACCTTCCGCGCCACCTTCCAGAAATTTCTGGTCATTTCGTCGGCGCGATACGCGGCGAAAGCTGGGAAGAGGGCGAGACAGTTGGAATGCCCTCTCCGGCCGGTGAGTCAACTCGGTATGGCCCCGCCCCCTTCGTTCTGGAAAAATCGCGGGCTTGCTGGGCCGCCGAAGTGGGGTGAGGAGGATCGTCTGCGAAGCCGTGCTTCTGCGGGGAGAGCGCGCGCCCTGGAGCCCTGGATGTTTGCTTTCTTTTTTTTTTCTTTTTACCTCGCGGCGTTTCTGCCGCCCGTTGTCGCAAGGATTTGGCGGCGCGCTCTTTTTTAGCGCTCGTTCTGTGACACTGCCCCCCACTTTAAGAATATTATCTCATAATATTCAAAACCACACAAACGAGCGCGAACAGTCACCACACATTCTCACAGACTGTAACACAATCCGTCGCTCATGACACTTCACATTCACAATAGATCACTTAATACAATGGTACATTGTAATTCAATTACACAACACGTGAAAACACAACCACAAGCACATGAGTACAACACTCCACCACACATTCCGAATAATACAAATGTACAAAGTTCTCTCATTACAACAATGGTCCAATACTATACATCACATCATCGCACAGAACACTGACTCGCTCGACATACACTTGAGACACAGGATAACAAGAACATTAACACAACATATGTCACCCAGCCCTGCCGAACACATTCTGATTCCACCTCAGCACCTATCTTGAGTACTTCGAACAGCGCTTGCGCCCCTTTTTGCGGTGCTCGCTCGATCTATTCTTGTGTTTCCACGTTCTTTTTCGGCGAGCCTTTTCCAACGACGATATCTGAGGCGTCGTCTCAGCCATCGTTGTCTCTTCCGACACCGTTAATGCGTCATTACATTCGACGGGTCCTGTCTGTTTATTTACCCGCTTGATCATGCCTCTACATTTTGCCCGGCTGGTCAACTCCGTCTCCTTTACACTGTCGGTCGGTTGAGGTCGTGCCGACGTAAGTCCGGTTGCTCGGCCCGTGAACTTATTCGACACGACCGTCTTCTCCTTTGCTGTCTCTTGCGCCGCAGCTTCTCCTTGGGCTCTAGTGAGATCCGTCACGGGATGCTCCTCCACTGTATCTCGCGGCCGCTGTGTTGGCGAGGGCTCTATCTTCGGGTCTTCTCCCAAACATTCTGGATCACTTGGCCCTCGCGCCCCGTCGATGTTTCCGATGACAAGGTCATACAGGGGGTCGTCATGCATAACGCAGTAACCTTCCCGCTGCAGTACGGGGTTTCAACCTCAATTTCTGCTTCGGGAAGCATCCGGACCGTACGGTCAATTAGGCAAACCGGTTTCGTTCTGCCTGTCAACTCTCTTTCCCGTACCAAATTTCTCCTCACGATAACCGTGGAGCTACCGGTGTCTCTTAGAACCGTAATCTTCTTGCCTGCAATCTTTCCAGGAAGCGTTGGCATTCCCTTCGTAACACCGGTTGGCTGTTTTGACATTACAGCCCCCACAATAGGAATTTTCTCCCCATTCTTCAACTCTACGAATCCATCAGTGACGGCATTATTATCAGATTTCGGTGCCGCTTGCACACAAGATACCTGGTGAGTTTGACTCACTCCGTTCCGACAAGCGTCTGCTTTGTGCCCAGTCTGACCACACTTAAAACATTTCACTACCGTAGGGCTCGTAAAGATTGTTCGACAGTTTTTCGCGCGATGACCCACTCGGTTGCACAGGAAACATCGCGGAATGCTCTCTGGTGCACGCTTCTTTTCTTCAGGAGCCAATTTCTTCGAATCATCGGGACACTCCTTCTTTACCTTGGCCAAATTAGTTCCACCTTGCGCTTCCAAGAATTGATCAGCCAATTCAAGCATTCCTTCAAGTGACTCAGCCTTCCTCTCTTTCAAGTACAGTGACAGGCTTGGGTGGCAACTAGTAAGGAATTGTTCTCTAATTAGCAGCTCTCTAAGTTCATCGTACTCCTGCGCTGTCCCTGAAAGTTCAATCCACCTGTCGAAATAATGACTAAGTCGGGCGGCATACTGCGTAGCCGTCTCACCATCAGCCGGCTTTCCTGTCCGAAATCTGTCCCGGAATCCTTCCACGGTAAATCTAAATCGCTTCAGCAAAGCAGCTTTCACCTTTGCATAGTTGGCTGCATCGGTCGGCGTCAGCCTACCGTACACACTGAGCGCTTCACCACTCAAGCAAGTACTCAAAGCAGTTGCCCATTGATGTTCCGGCCAATTCTGGCTCTTCGCAATCGTCTCAAATCGGTGGAGGTACGCGTCAAGGTCGTCCTTCCTTTCATCAAACGCTACGAGCAGCTTGCTTGGGTTCAAGCGGAAGCCGTGATCTTCCCGTTCGCTGCTTTCAACTCTAGCTTGGACGGGAGTTTCACTTCGCTGTTGCAAACGGAGCCGCTCGAGTTCCATCTCGTGCTGCCGCTGCCGCTCCCTTTCAGCCATCTCCGCTTCTCTTTCTTCTCTCGCCCTTTCGGCTGCCAACTTCTCTCTCTCCAGCTCCAACTTCAATTGCTGCTCTCTTTCTTCTTTCGCACTTTCAGCTGCAAGCTTTTCTCTCTCCAACTCCAACTTCAACTGCTGCTCTCTTTCTTCCTTCGCCCTCTCTGCCGCCAACCTCTCTTTTTCCAGCTCGGCTGCTTTTTCTTCTTTGGCTCTCTCTTTTTCTTCTTTTTCCTTCTGGGTGACCCACTTCCGTAGTTCGGCGCCAGAAAGACCCATCTTTTCACCAAGAGCAACTAACTTTTCGAGATCCATGGTGTCTCGCAAATAAACCTTGCCGCGTCCAAAAAGTATCTGCCTAGATCAGTCTATCGGAGCACTCCCCTGCACTCGTTAACGAGAACACTGAACAACACACAGAATCGTTCCGATAGCAGTATCACCAACTCGAGGCTCTTTCTTACTACTTCGGACACACTGTGCACCAAAAGGTCCTGTCGCGGACGCCAGATTAATTGTCACACCTGTCCCGTTTATTAGGGAGGCAATCGCCGGGCTAATTCCAAGAGCCGAAGTATCGGCCCCCCGAACCGCACCACGAAAGCGTGGACAATTTAGAGGTGGTCCTTTTTGGCGCGCCAGCGGACGCCGGCTGTGGCCCAAAGAACAAGTCAGAGCCGAGAGTTGATAAACAAACAAAATTATATTCTCAATAATGGCAGATCAGAAACAATACACAAAAATGCACACTCCCCAATAGTTGCATACAATATGTCACCAATCAAACCAATCAATCAACGTACTACACAATACAATCAGCCACACTTGAAACAACGGACACGGACAACAATACGCACTACAATGCAGTCGCATGCATTGAACAACCAAGACACTTAAAGACTAAAGAGATAGAAAACCTATTCAGTCCAAAGTTCTTGGAACCAAAGTCGAGATGATACTCTTCCGAGAATCACTCACTCAAAGTCCAGCCTTGTTGTCGTTCCGTAGTTCTCGAAGTTTCTCTTCCAGAAAACCTCGCGTCCTCAAATGGCCACTCTCCAAGCTTCAAACTTCTTCGCCGGAAATCCGTCGGCTTCACACACGCAGCTGTTGCCCGCGTCTTCGCTCGATAGCGGTAAACCCACACTCTTGCCTGTAGCTCGAGCCGTCCCTACGGACCAAAACTTCGCCGACTACACGGCGGACTCTCTACGCACTCTGGCGCTCACTTCCGTCTCCTCCTGTTCTGTCACTACGGGCAGAACCTTCGCCGACTACACGGCGGAATTCCTACGCGCTCCGGCGCTAACTTTCCGTCTCCTCCTGTTCTGTCACTACGGGCAGAACCTTCGCCGACTACACGGCGGAATTCCTACGCGCTCCGGCGCTAACTTTCCGTCTCCTCCTGTTCTGTCCTCTCGGCCGCTCGATTAAATACCTTCCGCGCCACCTTCCAGAAATTTCTGGTCATTTCGTCGGCGCGATACGCGGCGAAAGCTGGGAAGAGGGCGAGACAGTTGGAATGCCCTCTCCGGCCGGTGAGTCAACTCGGTATGGCCCCGCCCCCTTCGTTCTGGAAAAATCGCGGGCTTGCTGGGCCGCCGAAGTGGGGTGAGGAGGACCGTCTGCGAAGCCGTGCTTCTGCGGGGAGAGCGCGCGCCCGGGAGCCCTGGATGTTTGCTTTCTTTTTTTTTCTTTTTACCTCGCGGCGTTTCTGCCGCCCGTTGTCGCAAGGATTTGGCGGCGCGCTCTTTTTTAGCGCTCGTTCTGTGACACCTATTTGCTGAAGATTTCATGACTAGCATTAGATGCAGCATGTTGTAGCCATACTCCACCGTTGATTTTCACATGATTTTTGCATTTCTTCTAACATTTTAGTTTAACTATAGTATCATGCATTCAGTGATCGTGTCTACAAAATAAAAAAAAACGTTAACCCATAGTTCAATATATTCTTTATCATACACACGACATCCCGAGAACGAGGTGACGTGTTCACTTCCACCCATAGTGTCTTCTTTCACTCCGCAATGCAACGGGACCTGACAGACTGAAAACTATTGACCTCGGGTGGCAGTTTGTATTGAATAAAATGAGTTAAAGGCAATGACCGAACGAACTTGGGGTTGACTCTCTCCTTCATTGGCTCGCACAGTAGCAGCGGACTGCTTCTGTTCACGCACCCGCCGGCAACGTAGGCATCAGTCACAGAGAGTGGAGCGAAAAAGTCGACAGCAACTCACGCGTGTCGGCCGTTGTGCAGCAAGCTGCTCCAAACGAGACGCAATCATGAAGTGTGGACGCCTGCCATGAAATGGCTGCTTGTTCCACACACTCTGCCAATTAGTTAGAAAATCTGCAAACTTTGTCAGAGAACGAAACCAAACAAGCGAGCATGCAGACTTCAATAAAGGAAAAAAGTAGGTTAAATATGTTCCACGTAAACAAGTACGTCTTCACAAATTGTGGGAGCCGAATTGAAGTTGTGCAACGAGTTTTCGCAAATATATTATCCGTGAATCGTGGTTCGTACATAGCTGCCCAAAAGTCTAAGTTATTGTAGCCTACTGGTTTTTGAAAGGCCTAGCATAAAATGTGCACGCTAATGGTGCAATAATTTAGCCTCGTGTCTCTGCACATTTGGTTTCGTGGTGTTTGACATGCACTGTTTAGGTTCTTGGGTAATGCACTGAAACATTCTGTGCTGCTTCTGTGGCTTCTTTATATGTGTGCTTTGAATTGCAGCAATTTTCAAGCAAGGCACTAGAACACTGTGTAACAGGATGTGAGTTCCCCATTGAAGGTAACGTGTCGTTCAGCATCATTAGGAATGCTATAGTCTAGATATTTAAGCGCTTTCCATGGCTTACCGAACGTATTCAAGCGAAACTGTTATAAACGCAGGCATACCCAAGAATACCACTTGTTCTAAAAAAGGTGACTGTGTGATCGCCTATTGAGTTTACCTTTTGATTGTTTACAAACTATAACGAAGATTAACTGGGAAAATAACCTATTAAAAATGAAAACAAACGAGAGAGACAGAAAAATAATAGCATGTCATTGCACATATTTTTCTCCTCTGCATTTTTCGTGGAGAGGAAGGTGCTTAAGTTGTTTTTTGCTCACACTTTTAGAATGTTATTCTCTAGAGTGTGCTTTCATAGTAAAGGTCATCACGTACGACGCCACAGTCAAGTGAGGCCTTCGTTGTAAAACAAACCGACCTCTACGAGCAGCGAGGGACTCGCGAAAGCGTGCACTATTGGCACGTGAGTCGAAACTAGAAGCTGCAAGAAGGAAATAAAGAGTTGAAGGAGATGAAAAAGAAAGAAAACGCCGAGTAAACTTTTGGCCGTGCGCCTGTTGCTTACCATGTTAACATAAATGAACGTGTTCTTTGAGCGTAATGCGAACCATTGATGCACTCCTTTCAATTTTTCTTTTACTTGGGCTCCAATTCTTCGCTTTGTTTGACTACGCTTGTCTTTCTGCCTCGAAAACTGGTACAGGCCTACTAGGGGAACTGGGCCCGCTATAGTTATTGAAGATTACCCGCGTCCTGTCTATTCGCGACTTTTGCTACACACCGAAAACGAGGGGTAGCAAAAAAAAAAAGCGAGACAATATTTTTCATTATAACTTGAGATTTTCTGGTGGAGCTGCTGGGTAGCATGTTATGCACTGCAACCAACACAAAGATCATCCCAAAATGAGTAGCGATGCCTTAGAAGATCAGGTGACCTTTGACGCAGTCGGCGATTATTTGGCCCACCGCTTCAGTTCGCCCCTCTTCACGAACGCTCCAGACACATGGCAAGTGTAACAATTGCGACCCAGGCACCACAGGCCCCGACACCGCCTGCTCCATGACCTGTCGACGCCTTGCTAACCCCCAAACCGTTCCATGGCGACCTTTTCGAGGACGTTGAAAACTGGCTGAACCAGTGTGAGCAAGTCGGCGTCGCCAACGAATGGGATAACCGTCGGAAGCTCGGCTACGTGTACTTCTACCTCGAGGATGCGGCACGCATTTGGTACGAGAATCAAGAAGCAGCCCCGACAACCTGATTGGTGCTCTGCACTCAGCTGTGGAACGCGTATGGAAGTTCCGACCAAAAAGAACAGGCAGGGCGTCTCCTCAATTCCAGAAATCAAAGACCCTACGAAAGCGTTGCGATGTTCGTTGAGGAGAAGTCATGACTGTTCCGGCGAGCCGACTCCGCAATGGCGGAAGAGGAGAAGGTACGCTTCCTGATGCGGTGCGTAAAATAACAGCTTTTTTTGCGGAACTCGTGCGCAACCCACCTGGTACCGTAGCGGCATTTCTCCATGCAGGAGCGGATGCTAAGGCAGCGGTCTTCACAGTACGAGTGGCCGAACAACGTCGCCTGTCTCTATTCATCTGCGGCAACCCTCGACATCACCAACGTCAGAGAAATTGCGGAGCATTTGCGCAGCATTGTACGCAAGGAGCTCGGTTAAGTTACGTGGCATCTAGGTCATCAATACGAAGCAGGCGCGAAACCTGGGCGTTTGCCTGGCATGGAACCGGGCTATAAAGGCGACCAAGGGGTTTATTTTTAAGTAAGTTGCATTTTGTTCCAGGGGACAATACTGGTTGTCTCTCAAGGTGTGTGGCAAATTTCTTTGTCCATGTAGCACGCCTATGCAGCAGCCGAGCAGAACATTGATGGCTTGAGGTTGAGCTCACTGCGAGACTGGTGTATTATTTCAGTAGTGTTTTGCTGGCACTCCTTTGGCAGTACTTCCCGGTAAACGAGCCTTGTCCGCTGGATATTGCTGCTAAGGCTCGCTTACCACGCTCAGTTTCAGCCCCTTACGCTGGCGACTGGGCCCATCTAGAGGCGATGAACCACGAAGCCATGCGCGCCATAACTAGACTGCCACAAACCAATTCACTGTTGGTACTGCAACAGGATTTTCAGGTTTTACATGCGAAACAATCTTTAGCCAACTTCGGCGACATTGAGCGTCTCTATCTATCTCTCTGGCCACCTACGACTTTAACTCTCCTGGCCGTTTCGACAATGATATCGATACCAAACTTGATATGGAATAACATGACTGTATGAAGAACATATTTGACTAGTCATAACATGAACCTCACGACACGTATGTCATGAATTTCATAATTTACATTTCATGGTCGTGCAGCTTATGCGGTGGTTTCGTTAACACGGAAGGAAGAAAGGAAGAAAGTTTAAGCGCAAAGACAGGGAGGTTAGCCAGTTCTTAGACCGGCTGGCAACCCTGTGCTGGGGAAAGGGGTGAGGGGAATCAAGGATGTTAAAAAGAAATGTTGCGAAGAGAGAGAGAAATTACAACAAAATCTGCGACAGAGGAAAGGCAACATCAAAGAGTATAAGACACTAAAGTCTGTCTCTGAGGCCAGTTTTCAGCAAAAAGCGTAGAAAAGCTTTCAAAGCCTTCTGGGCTTAGGATGGGCTCGGCCAAAGACCCAGCATCCTTTGTTCCGACAAAGGCCGATCGTCTAGTCTATCCAGAGCTGCAGTGAGTTCTTGTCTTTGCGCGTTGAAATGGGTGCACTCGCACAGAAGGTGCGCGATGGTTTCTTCGCAGCTGCAGTAGGTGCATGTAGGAGAGCTGGCCATTCCTATGAGATAAGAGTATGCCTTTGTGAAGGCTACTCCAAGCCACAGGCGGCATAGAAGAGTCTCCTGAGCTCGAGATATCCTTGGGGGAAGACGAAGCTGCAGATCGGGATCCAAGTTATGCAGACGCGCGTTTGTGAAGTCTGATGAGTTCCACTCTACCAGTGTGAGGTCACGTGCAAGCGAACGAAGTCTTGTAGCTGCGTCGGTTCTTGAGAACGGGATGGCTGTGTATTGGGTACCATCGTGTGCAGATCTAGCGGCCTCATCTGCGCGGTCATTGCCATATATACCGCAATGACCTGGTATCCACTGATACACTATGCTGTGCTGTTTTTCGATTGCTTGATGATGAAGAAGCCTTATTTCAGCTACTAACTGTTCATTAGGTCCATGGCGAAAGGGTGACATAAGACATTGAAGAGCTGCCTTCGAGTCCGAGAAGATAGACCAAATTCCCGAAGGTTCTTCCACTATAAACTCCAGAGCTGCACGTATGGCGGCGAGTTCTGCAGCTGTCGACGACGTCAAATGCGATGTCATGAACTTAATTGTGATGTGCCTCGTGGGAATAACCACCGCCTCTGCAGAGCTTACTGAAGACGCCGAGCCATCCGTGTAAATATGAAGGCATCCGTTGTGCTTCTCTTGCAGGAAGAGTAATGTGGCCTGTTTCAGGGCTAGATGCGACCACGTTTTCTTAATTTGGATGCCAGGAATTGTAAGAAGGGCTTTGAGTGGGTGTAGACGCCATAATGGTATCGGCGGCCGTGCTCCATGCGTGAAGTGCAATGGAAGCACTGCGCAATGCTGAGCTACAGTTGCGCTGAACGCTGAGTGGGGCCTAGAAGTTCAAAGTAAGGCGAGGTTAACACGGCATGTTGCAAAACTGCTATGGTATGGTATGATTGCATATTGAACACAAGCGACAGACCTTAACATAAAAATCATGACATGCATGTCATGTAACAACATGACAACATGCCACGCTCAAGACGCGCTCGTGGCCGTTTCGCTAGCGTCACAGATAGGAAATTTAGTAATGCAGTACGTGAATGGATGACGAAAGTATGTGACTGGTGCAAACATGATAATCATGAGATGCGTGTCATGACACAACATGACTACATGCTACGCACATGATGCGCTCGCGGCCGTTTCGCTAGCTTCACATGTACGAAATTCAGTATTACGTGACGCGAGCGGACGACATAGGTAAATGAGACATCCAAACATGATAATCACGACGTGCGTGTCATGTAACACATGACTACATGCCACACTGATGATGCGCTTGCGGCCATTTCGCTAGCTTCACATATGCCGAATTTGGTATTACGGGACGCCAATGAATGATGAAGATGTGTGGCTGGTGTAAACATGATAATCATGAGATATGTGTCATGTGAGATCATGACTACATGCCACAGTCAAGACGCCTATACATTTTAACGTGACGTGCTGCGCGTGCTCGCAGGCGTTCATTTCGTCGACGCCACGCCTACGTTGCCAGGCCATGCGCCAGTCCTGCCATATACCCGCAGGTGTGTGCTGTGCTGCGTTGCTTTGACGCATGCGCGTTTCAGCGCGCCCGGCAACCCTCCGTCACGAAAAGAGGGAGACGCAGCGTTGTCCTGGTAACACATCGGCGCGAAATGCCGCATGTCGCATTTAGCGCTGGTTGCCGTCGGGCGGCGCCCACGAACGCTGGTCGCGCCTGGCGTCAGGCTATAGAGTGCTCGCGTTTTGCTAACGTAGCGTCACTGTGCCCAGAGTGCGCGCGCGTCAACGCTACATTGAAGTATACTGGGCCCCTCATGATGCACTCGCGGCCGTTTTGCTAGCTCCACATATACCAAATTTGGTGTTACGTGACGCCAATAGATGACCAAATATGTGACTGTTTCAAACTTAATAATCCTAACACGCGTGTCATGTACGAGCATGACATCATACCACGCTCATAGCGTGTTCGCGGCCGTTTTGCTAGCTCCACATATACTAAATTTGGTATAACGTGACGTAAATAGATAAAGAAAGTTAATGACACCTCCAAACATGATACTCATGACACGAAAGTCACGCATGGCATCATTTAACTCCATCTCGTAAAGCTGTGCCGATTTTGAAGTGCCATATTAACATTTATCATTCGTGCTTCGCATGTCATCGATTCCCACTGTACGTGAGATCTGCCTTTTTTTTTTTCCTGCGCAATTCCGCGATGAGCGCGAGCATTAACGCTGCTGCCAGTGTAAGCGTTAGCGCCCTCTGATTTTCATCTTTCTGTATACACATGGTTCTCTTTAGCAAGATCTTGGTTATTTTTTTCTATGTACGTGTAGCACAGTTTTTTTAATCATAATAAATACGAACTACACCCACCCCAAGTACTGCTACACGCCTCCTATTGATCGGTATAAGAGAGTCGTGCTGGCGGTTTCCGTTCATAAATAAAGTACGTGGTCTGTTGGAAATATGAACTATGCATATGTTACGTGTTCTGTTGCAAGCATAAACTATGCACATAAATATAAAGATGAGCAAAGGAAATTGGATATGCCATCTATGCAAATTCTGTTTTGATAAAACAGTGACAACTGTGGAAAGGGCCTACATTATACGTCATGTGGCATCCAATAGTGATTACGACGGGCTGCATCTTCTAATTCAGACTGCGTGCGCCTTTTTTTCTGTCTTGATGTGGAGAAATTTATGTTTATATTACCTCGGCTCTTTCTTTTTTTAGAAGTTCTGCGGCAAAAAATGCGACTAAACGCCCACAACCACAACTTCCAGGTACTCTATTCACACCAAATATTACCAAATTCAGAGTCGTATTGTGAACTTGAATTTGTCCCCTATGGCTCTCGCTTTTTTACAACGGTTCACAAGGTAGTGAGCTCGTAGTGTAGCAAGAAAGACACGACGCCCCTTTTTTGCCGGCTATTGTAGCTAAAGCGTACATTGATTGGCCTGTTTACCCCAATGCATGATTTCGTAATACTATCTCTCGGTGTAGATTACAATATCCTATATTTACCGTAACATGTCCAGAATACCTCCACAGTGCATGAGATATGGCAATGCGTTGCTAACCAAGCAGACGTTCGACGAGTCGTACACAGCTGACGTGCTACGTCAAAGCGTTCACATTGACTCGATTATGATAATATTTCATAATGACCAAAAAAGGTCACCATAATTAAAACACGCCATTAATTATGCAATAAGGAAGCTGTTTACGTGAAATTACTTACAAGAAACTAGATGAGGAATGAACAGGATAAAGAGAAGAAAGCTAAAATATTACGAATATTGAAAATTTTACTTTATTGCTGCTTTTGGTGTTCTTGAATGATGATGATGATCATGATGATGATGATGATGATGAATACGTTAAGAAGTAATGTTCAAAAAACTCAATTTCAACAGAAGATGGAATATTTCTTTGTATCAGAACGTTCTGCTTTTCACTGCCTTTTTTTTTTGGCGATAAGGCGTCATTGTTATTTGTTCAGCTTTTCGGACACAAGAACCGCCTGCTATTATTTGGAAGACACGAGTATTGGTGATGTACCTGGTTAGGATCTGAATTCCCAAATGCAGATTTTAAGCTCCCTTGCCCTTCCGTCTAGAAGCGTGTGCTTCGTTCTCGTTCGAAGCAGTAATGATGCGCTCTGCTGCTTGGCGTTTCAAGTTAACTGTGAGCAACGGCATTCATTTCAAAATTACAACAGGAGGCGTGTTCTTTACAGCAGCTTTAATTACGAAAACTTATTCTGCAGGCATACCAACCCCCGTACGTCAATGTTTTGTCTATTTTACTACTCCAGTATAGTTTAACGCGCATTTATCATGCCTCAATCGCTCCATCTCCACCATTTGTGCCTCACTGTTGTGCATCACTTCTCGAAATATGTCATCTTTAATATGCCTAACCTTTAGTCCAAGACAGCGCTGAAGAATACGCGGGAGGTGTGGCCCATCGAAGTTGTGTTCCTACAGAACATTGCCATCCCACCTCATTCTCCGGGAGAGCGAACGCTCAAAACACGGCGCCTCATCTGCTTGTCTTTTTTATTCGGTGTGTTGCTTCTGAAACATTTGGATTGAAACGAATGCAGTCCTGACCTTACGTGTCGTGTTCCTGCGAGGACAAGTAAACTGCACGTGCTCGTTGCTGCCAGAGTCGCATTCAGGAGGCGCACACGCAGAGAGAAAGCACTCATCGTCGACTGAGAGTTTGTTTACGCCCGCTTTATAAAGCGACTCGCAAACAATAACAGCAACAACACACATATACAAGGTCATTGGTGTCACTGCTGCGAAGTGCATGCATGCCCTGACACTAGTTGAACGAGACGGGCGTACGTGTTTGTATTACGCACTTTGTTTCACGATCAAACCTGTGCACCGGTTACGCTTCCGCAACCGCGTTGTTCACGTTTTAGTGGCTGTCACAATGTGTTAGGGAACAATAAAAAGTCACTCTCGGCTTCAAAACGGCGGAACTCATGGCACGTGTTGGTGACACTGGATGAACGAGAGAACCAAACTGTCATGTTCTATTCCGAACGAGATGTCAGACCAAGGTGGATGGAGAGTAACAGGGTCTAGCATCCCAACCGTTGCCTAGATGTCGAGCTCTTCTCACGTCGAATTGTGAATATGAGGGAAGAGTGGAGGACGAAAGGAGGAAGCAACGTGCTCTCGTTATGCCGTTCGATGCTTTTCCAGCGGGTAAGTGAAAAAAGAAAGAATCATAACACGCAGCCACTACAAAAAAGTGGGGAGGGTGTAAGAATGCTGGTTTAAAACTAAATTTGATTTAAAGACAGAAAAGAGCTTTCACATGTACGTGCACGGTATTGTACACATGCGCCTACAGACGCCAGAACAAGCAGTGAACTGCAATAGAGAAGGCACAGGTTTTCAGTGAAGATACCGTGTTTCTTGTTGCGAAACCACTACGGCGACAGTGGTTCCGCAGTTCTGATTTATCTCACTAATGCAAAACATGTCGTGAACTAGGCGGCATAGTTTGTAGACACACCTTTCGATCATGCTGAAAGCTATATCGACGTCGTTTCACCTCGTAGTGGCAATAGTATCGGGAAGAAAGTTGAGGATCTGCTAAATACTTTTTTTAAACACGCACACTTTGCAGCTAGTTGCTTCTGTTGGTACGCTTTGACGTAGCCTATCATTCTTTATTTGATACGTTATCAGCAGGCGACGGCACCGAAACTCGGCTCCAGCTGCTTCTTGTACTTTTAATTTGTGGCAAATGAACTAAGTTTTTTGCCTCGTACGAACGTACGTACGTACGTAAGTACGAACGTACATACATACATACATACATACATACATACATACATACATACATACATACATACATACATACATACATACATACATACATACATACATACATACATACATACATACATACATACTTACATACATACATACATACATGCTCACATGCATACATGCAAACATACATACGTACATACATGCAAACATACATACATACATACATGCATACATACATACATAAGACGATGAAATAGGCGAAAATATGTTATTGGAAGCGTACGAACGGTTCAACCAAACAGAAAACACAGAAGGCTGTCATTGCTTCAATCACTTCATTAGAATAGGGGTGCACAATACTTAATGTTGAACAGCTGGACGAGGTTTCAACCTCGTTACAAGTTTGAAAAACAGCGACATGACGGTCAGTCACACACGAAGGGTGCAAATAAATCGACAACTATAACGTGAGATAAATCAACCCAAGAGATATGCAACAAAGGACTAAACAATAAGAAAGAACCGATATTGCTTTGTCAGGAATTAGTATGAACATGAAAAGCAGGGATCATGAAGAAAAGGCATAAAAATTCGGAAGGATACGCTATTCTTGCAAATAAATGAGCATGGTTTTATAAGCTTAGCAGAGAACGTCACCAGAGAAACAAATATTTTCGCACCTTTTCGTTATAATTAAGACCATTGTAAACATACCTAGCGCGAAAAGAAAACCAATTCAACGTTTCCCTTCTAAGAACGAGGATATGAAGAAAACGCGAATGTGGGGGATCAAATACTACGGGTATATGCATTATTTGGTACGTCTGTAATAATCAAAGGTTGTAATGATCATGCCTAGCTCAATGCAGAGGGCGTTGCGTATCTCCGTTCATCACTGCAAGTGACGTCGAAAGACGATAGTCTTTTGTTTCTAGGCACAGCTGAAGATTTAGCGCCATCGGGTAGTAATGTGAAAAAAAGATTTTTCTAGAAACGAAGCTTCTTAAAGAGGCACCCGTTTGTCCCCCGTAGTAGTCGTAGTCGTAGTGTGTAACCAGTCTTACGTTTTGACCTGCAAGGTGGTGCCGGTGGAAGATTTCTCCTGTGCGTTGTTGAACAATAAAAAATTCGCAGCGTGCGCGTTAACTAAAAGCCGAATGCTCCTGTCTCTCATTCCTCATTAGCAGCCATTGGCATGTACATTGAGCGCTATCTGACAAGAAAGGGTTGCTACGTTATAGTCGCTTCGCGTAACCTCCTTGGTTTTAGAAATGTTTAGCCAGCGTTGAGCCGCAGTGCCATAAATACAGTGAACTAGTATATACCATGAACTCGAGGTGGTTACAGGTGGGAAGTAGATACGAAGCGCAAAGCCATAAGAAAGTAAAAGCCGAATTCTCCTGTCTCTCATTCCTCATTAGCAGCCATTGGCATGTACATTGAGCGCTATCTGACAAGAAAGGGTTGCTACGTTATAGTCGCTTCGCGTAACCTCCTTGGTTTTAGAAATGTTTAGCGAGCGTTGAGCCGCAGTGCCATAAATACAGTGAACTAGTATATACCATGAACTCGAGGTGGTTACAGGCGGGAAGTAGATACGAAGCGCAAAGCCATAAGAAAGTAAAAGCCGAATTCTCCTGTCTCTCATTCCCCATTAGCAGCCACTGGCATGTACATTAGGCACTATCTGACAAGAAAGGGTTGCTACGTTATACTCGCTGGCCGCAATCTCTTTGGTTTTAAAAAGGTTAAGCGAGCGTTAGGCCGCAGTGCCATAAATACAGTGAACTAGTATACACCATGAACTCGAGGTGGTTACAGGTGGGAACTAGATACGAAGCGCAAAGCCGTAAAAAAAGTAAAAGCCGAATTCTCCTGTCTCTGATTCCCCATTAGCAGCCACTGGTATGTACATTAAGCACTATCTGACAAGAAAGGGTTGCTACGTTATGCTCGCTGGCCGCAATCTCTTTGGTTTTAGAAAGGTTTATCGAGCGTTAGGCCGCAGTGCCATAAATAAAGTGAACTAGTATATACCATGAACTTGAGGTGGTTACTGGTGGGAAATAGATACGAAGCGCAAAGCCGTAAGAAAGTAAAAGCCGAATTCTCCTGTCTCTCATTCCCCATTAGCAGCCACTGGCATGTACATTAAGCACTATCTGACAAGAAATGGTTGCTACGTTATACTCGCTGGCCGCAATCTCTTTGGTTTTAGAAAGGTTTAGTGAGCATTAGGCCGCAGTGCCATAAATAGAGTGAACTAGTATATACCATGAACTCGAGTTAGTTAAAGGTTGGAAGTAGACACGAAGCGCAAGCCGTAAGAAAGTGTACGTGTGCCACCTCTCGTTTAGTCCTTGGAATGTCCACTGTATTGCGGTGCTTCTATATGGGGAATATATGATGAAAAGATGCGAGATTGTGGTACTTGGAGTGTTAAATAGATGAACGAACAGACACACAGACAGATGCATGGACGGACGCACGGATGGCTGCACGGACAGATGGACGCAGGGACGAACGCAGGGACGAACGCAGGGACGAACGCAGGGACGAACGCAGGGACGAACGCAGGGACGAACGCAGAGATGGACGTGCGGACGCACGAAGGGACCCACGCACGGACGGGCGGATGGACGCACGGACGGTCACACATACGGACGCATGGACGGACGGAAGCAAGAACGAATGTACGAACGGATGCTATGCCCCACTCTCCATCATTCACTCCGTGGATATGCTGTCATTTTTTAGAACGCAGAGACAGGCGGCAGCACCTCCTCGGTTTAGGTAAAGCCCCTGACATTTTTTTTTTACATTTTTAGCGAACCGTAGGAAACAGCCGTTATTCCGTTCATAGCGCTGCACTGTCAGAGCAACTAAGGTCCCTAGATGAAACAAGGTAGCGTCACTCATTGTTCTCGAGCCATCCTCCTCACTCTCTCGATTACTCCTCTTTTTCTCTGATATCCACGTCTGTAATTGGTGCATTACTTGCACGTGATCTTGCAAATGGCTGGTGGTGTTATTTATTATTATGCAAAAGGTTCAAAATGAGTACGCATGCGCATATGGCTCCAGCCGGATTCTTGCCGTGACCAAAGACAAAATCGTAGCCAGAACATAAACTGAAGAGGAGGAGCGTTTCGGTGTGCACTAAGTCGACCAAGATAACCAAGATTGTTTCGCCATGCTCGTTCAATGCAACATCTGCGTTTTTCAGCAATGCTGCGTTGCCGTAAACAACGGAAAATGGTTTCGCTCTCTTCAACTTACCTCGTGCTTTCCGAGATGAAGCGCACCATGAAGTGCAACTATGAACCATTTCACGCGAATGCTTTCGTGCAACTCCGTCGTCAACGTATGTCGACGCGGATCTGCGAAGCGAGTTCACTTGTCGGTTTTTATTGAAACGCCAGGCGCGCGTCTAATGCGTGTCTAGTGCATGCCAGTTGGTACAAATACATGTGGGTATGCACGCATACAGAACAGCTGTAGGTTGTAATCAACGCACCTTCAGAAACATTTCACTCTTGACCAGTTCCCGCTTGAGCCGAAACGCGCTGCTTCGAGACACTTCACCAGTATAGAAGTCTCACTTTTCAGGAAGTTCTCAGCACTGCATCAGAATCACTTGGCATCACGATTGTCCAAATGGGCACATTTAAAAAAAAAACGTCATCCCAGTGCTGCTGGACGAGTGTTCGTACCAGTCTGGTCGTACTTTTTTTTCTTGCGTGTGAACAAGCCGGTTGTAATCAATCGTCACAACGTCACGCCCTGTGGCCACTTACAGGATCCAGCAAGAAGCACGTTCACTGTGTCACATCACGAACAAAACACAATCGGAGAAGTGGACTAGTTAGAACTGGACGAAATACCGCGGCCGTGGAACTAAAATTTACTACGCGAGACGCCATGGCTAGTGGTGTAAAGTATAGAACTGCCCAACGTTGCCGGTTGAGTAACGCACATCCCGCTTGCTCTTGTGTTGTGCCGTTTATGTTCATAAAGGTAACTGTTTATTCTACGTCTTATTTCGTTCCATTTTGTTTCATTTACATCTATTCACCGTAGCAACAGAACCCAAACATTCGCTTTTGGATGAAAGTTTTAAACCTTCTAGGGGGCGCTTCAGGCAAATAAGCGAGGAGGAAAAGGGAGGGTGTCGCTACCTTGGAAACTTGTTTCATCTAGGGACCTTAAGAGCAACATAACAAACACCTCGGTCTTTAAAATTTAATTATGATACTTTTTCTAAATAAAAACACCCACCGCCTAAATCTTACGTATCGAAGTTGTGCCTCAAACATGCGTATTATTTGTTTCTTGATCGACAATGTTCACAATTATGAGCGCAGCCACCAGATCAAGGTGAATGTACTTTTTGGGGGCGAAGCTCCTTATAGCGGCACCCGATCGTCCCCCGTAGTATGTAACAAGTATAACATTTTGACCTCCAAGGTGGTGCCGGTGGGAGACTTCTTCTGTGCGTTGTTGAACAATAAAAATAGTGCTCAATGAACATGTCAATGGCTGCTAATGGGGAATGAGAGACAGGAGCATTCGGCTTTTAGTTAACGCGCAGGCTGCGATTACCATTAGCAGCCATTGGCATGTACATTGAGCACTATCTGGCAAGAAAGGGTTGCTACGTTATACTCGCTGGGTGAAACCTCCTTAGCTTTAGAAAGGTTTAGCGAGCGTTGAGCCGCAGTGCCATGAATACAATGAACTTGTATATACCATGAATGAACTCGAGGTGGTTAAAAATGGGGAGTAGATACGAAGCGCAAGCCGTAAGAAAGTAAAAGCCGAATTCTCCGCCTCTCATTTCCTATTAGCGGCCATAGGCATTTACATTGAGCACTATCTGACTGAAAAAGTTTGCTACGTCATACTCGCTGGGCGTAACCTCCTTGGTTTTCGAAAGGTTTAGCGAGCGTTCGGTCGCAGTGCCATGAATACAGTGAACTAGTATATACCATGAACTCGAGGTGGTTAAAGGTGGGAAGTGGACCCGAAGCGCAAGCCGTAAGAAAGTGTGCGTGTGCCACCTCTCGTTTAGTCCTTGGATTGTCCGCTGGATGGCGGTGCTTCTATATGGGGAATATATGATGAAAAGATGCGAGATGATGGTACTTGGAGTGTTGAATAGATGGACGAACGGACGCAGGGGCGGCTGCATGGGCGAACGCAGGGACGGACGCACGAACAGACGCACGCACGGATGGGCTGATAGACGCATGGACGGTCACACTGACAGACGCATGGACCGACGGAAGCAAGAACGAATGGACGGACGAATTCTTCGCCCCACTCTCCATCATTCACTCCGTGGATATGCTGCCATTTTTTTTGCATGGTTTTAAACTTTCGCCGGGTGGCTCAATCGTTGGACAGACACCTACAAAACAGACAGAAAGGCGGAAAATTTTGTCATCATCGTTAGAGTATGTCTAAAAAGGAAATGTTCTGTTGAGTGTTATTGACGTTTGTGGCAATAAATTTTTTTCTAAACAAATTCTGACGTTGAAGTATTCCAAGAAATACTATCCTCTGTAATATATGGAAGGTAAAGCAAGCGCTCTAGTATTCACCTGAACGTGGTCCACTGAGAAAGCGTTGGACAAAAACGATGCCTGACCTTCGTGGGTGACCAATAATCCACTTTGCCTGAGCTTTCGCTCAGCCGTAACATAGAATATAGGATAATTTGTTATTCAAGACTGCAATTTCTCAGCAATGCTTGTAACCATACGCAGTTTCCATTATCTATCTTTGTCTTGTATGTGCTTGAATTCTTATACATTTTTAGTTGACTTATGTTGCCTTCCTGATTTGCGCATCTGATACTTGTTTCTTTATTTTGTCTTTTTTTCTTGTGCGTTATATATGTTGTACCCACCCCCTCTGTAATGCCCTACGGGTCCTGAGGGTATTCTAATAAATAAATAAATAATACATATAAACATCGACTCCACTATTGATGGAACAAAACGTGGCTCAATATGTTCTTTTTGACTCGTCGATTCTTTCCAGTGTGGTCATAAAAGTTATTTGAATGCAGTAAAGGGTTGCCATGATATTCACCGCCCGATTGAGCTAGAACCGTGAGCGTCATTTGTGTAACGTTTGGTGCAGGAAATAGCAAAGGTGGTAAAAGGGGAGAGAAAATGACGTAGTCATCAGAGCTATTGACTCTATTGAAGACACTCTTTCAATAGTTTTTATTAGTTATTCTCGCACGTGTGCTCGGCTGCAACGATCTCGCTGTGACATTACTAATTCTCTTTGCGTTCTCCGCGTGAACACTCACAAACCTTTTTTCCTCGTTAATGTTTATTAATAAATGTTTATTCTCTCTCTATCTCGTTAATGTTGATTTGTGCGTGAAGAAACACTGATCGCAGTCCTAGTATATTTATTACACATAGTGCAGTCTGCGTGCGCTATAGTTGCGGTGATTTGCACGCAAAACCTTTATTTCACTTATCTCTCTTTTTGTCTTTTCTGCCGTGAGAACGCGGCAATTCTCAGAAAAGAGCCGCAATAGTAAAACAGTGAATTTTATGGTGTAAACAATGCCAAAAGTGCTATGCTGTCGCAGATGATTAGCCTAGGTACATCTATCTGAGTTAGCGCTAAGCGCATTTAGCATGCTTTTCCAGCTGGCTGGTGTTCCTTCCCAATGTTGTCAGGTATACAGTCACGGGTCGGGAAACGTGTTGCAATCAGTGAGAAACGGCTGCAGTGTGAGGAACGGTACAGGCATGGAAACTACACAATGTTGCCGCCTGTCTTATATGAGCACTTCGGCGCAAGAGTGCAGTTCCATGTACCTCTTTTGCAGGAACATTTGCCGAGTAATGTCAACGTGTCTTGCCAGAAAGGTCCAAGTTAGCCGTGAAGCGGAAGGTGGCACGGTACAAGTATTGCCCTTTGTCTTTCAACATAGAAGGCTTCAGTCAGTCCTGTGCCCTACCAGGAAACCAGGTTGCACGAATGCAAGAAAAAACAGACAAACTTGTGAAATTTCATGTTGGCGTCATTTTACGAAAAAAGAGAGAGAGTTATACTACTGGCGACAATTACGCATAGCTTGTGATTGCATAAACTTTTAAAAAATATCAGACGTTTGACCAAGCTCAGCACATAAACGTAAACATTGACAAAGCCTTCCCTGTAATAAAGGTGATCATACGCATAAGCTTTGTCCCGTGCAAAGACGAACACTAGAGTCGATTCATGAGGGCCCATGTACGCAGGGGCATGCACGCTCACCCAGACTTACACAACAACGAAGATGCAAACACACACATGCACACACCCACTGAACCCCACTCCACACACACACACGCGAAAATGGAGCACCTGCGGGTGCGGTAAATCTATGGTCGATGTTACTCAACGGGCCTATAGCGCTTCAACTTTTCTGGAGAGCTTCAGGCCTTTCGGTCATCATAACTGCGAGTTCTTCCTGGAAACATCTTTTCCTGTATTTCCCTGTACCTAATATTTCGAGTTGTGTTTCTTTGTAATTTTTTTCCAGCCAAAGCTAGAAATAAAATATCACTGTGTACGAACTTGCTCCGTGAGCAGAGAATTATCACTGTGTACGAACTTGCTCCGTGAGCAGAGAATTTTCGACATTGATAGATCGTAGCACGTTCATAGTGCTCTGCCTTCACTTGCACATGTCGCACTTTTTTGTCATCAATTGAACCACGAGAACAGCCTGCCTGCTTTATGTTGGCGAGTGCGAAAAAAAAAGTCATGTTCCCACCCACTACCGCTATACGCACATGACTGAGTTCCGCCGAAGGTCTTCGAAAAAGAATTGACTTACAGCAGCGGTAATTGCCACCGTACCCTTGTCGAGCAATCTGCTTAATTCTCGCGTTGGTTGCTCAGTCGCTGATTTGATAATCTTTCCCTTGGCAGAAATCCTTTCTCTTTTCTTACTTGGCTGCTCTCTTTGACAACAACAGAACGCATTCCTCATTATCAGTGACAACGGTCTGTCATAGCAATTTCCGGGCTGCTTACAGGCTGCTTGCATAATTTTTTCGTGTTCTACGTTTTTCGTTTGTTTCCGTCTTGTCTAAAATGCATAACGTAACACCACGCATGCGCGCATACAATGCAGCCAAATGTACATTGAAGTTCTTCGAACTATGTTATGCATATGAAAAACCTTCCAAATAATAATAAAGCAGGCCTTGAGGCAATCCTAACTCATGACTCAAGTGTCCTGTAGCAGAACTCGCACATCCACGTTTGTGTGCCTTCTGCATTCCCTGGGTTATCATGTGTTGCGCGCATTGCCGAAGTGTATCTCAAAGACCAAGTATAAGAAAAAAAAGCGTGCTTCGTGCACAATGTGCAGCAACAACCTCAGCTGCTCAAATGAAAAAAGTATGGCCTTTCAAGAAAGTCATTCAGACAACCTAGATTGATGGCCCCGACATTCAGTTGTCCTTTATCTTACATAATCTTATGTTCCGATATCATATATATTCAATATAGCTCTTTTCCTAAACCAGAACCAGCGGTGTTTTACGAATATCATTTTCAACAAATTTCTGACTATTCAGGCAACCTGAAGAAAACCTTGAAACAAAACATTTTTTAAGAGATGAGTGGCACTTGTTGAGAAAGTTGCACGGAACCAGCGTAAATATTATTATAAGTAATGTGTAGGCCTACATTTTTGTCGTAGATCACATCCTTCCCTAGAAGGATGGAAGAAAATTCATGAAATGTGCTTCAACGTAAACATTATTGTAGCTTTGCCCACTCGTCTCGATTCACTTCGGGGAGATTTGTGTATATTATGCAAGAAGGAATTGTCCTCAGCAGGTATATCGGAAAGGAAATAATCAGTACCAGCGGTAATAAATATGGCAGAAGTGAACCTGTGGTTAACCTTAGTTCCTCATGAGGAAGCTGTTTATTAGAGAACAAAGCGCTCAGAAGAGTCAGTTAGCCTTAACCTAATTTACGCGTGGGTATATAAACAACAATATAAAATCACGAAATTCATAGCTAAGCAGCAGATAGTACAGTCGCAAATCCCCATTCTATTTCATTTATGTAGACACAGCCAGCAAGAAATTCCTTCCACGCGACAGAAATACAAACTCCAGAAGGTAAAATTTAAAAATTTTCAATTCACTATGAAGAATGTGGGCGTTGCGTCAGGCATTTTCCCGAAATTCTTCACTTCATGTAGTATATAACAAATAGCTTTTTTTTTCTGGCCAAGTGATCATAAAGCATGAAACTATGTAGAAAATTACGCAGGAATTCGAGTGAGGTGACGTGCATACGCTCCTTTCGATTATCGTTCATCTGAATGCTGAGGAGGTGAGTCGACAAGGAACAGGCCTGCCACAATTGGAGCAATAGGAATTGCCTGTGGGCAAGTTTCACTTTTGTCGAATAATTCCCATGTGCCCCATCTTGTTTCCATACGATTTACGTTTGCCCCACAACATTTACACACTGGCGTAGTGACTTCACAGACTTAGTGCTGTCATGCACGCCATTGACTAGCATCAGAAAATAGTGGACGTTTCAACGAAAACAAGGATAACGTCGGAGTGTCAGTCGACCAGTTCTTCGTTTCTAAACACAGCTACAGAGAAAGCAGTGATGACATAAATAGACTTATGTTGGCAGCCTGCGAACACATCTGCCAATAAACTCTGCGGGGAGAAACCAGAAAAGGGGGATCTAGGAAAATTCCAAAAAACAGGTGCTTCCGGCCGTCTTCCATGATTTGTTCGATTCTAAGAGTGTTTTGGTTTGTTTCTATTGTTCATTCTTTGTTATTACCTCGCGTATTGATGCACACTTTAAAAGAGCCTTTATTTGTTTTCTTCTCTCTTTTCCGTCATCAGACGTCTCTCAGGGCCTTACTCCTTGCCGTGTCTGAATTTAAATGTTTTATTTTTGCTACTTCTGTTTTAGGCGTCAAGCTCCCCTTCCTAAACTGCGTTTTTCTCGTGTATTTGTGAGCAAGTTTCAAAGAAACGTTCCTAGCTTTTCGAGACAGACCATCTCGCATATTTTTTCCAGTGATTCCAGTGATTAGCATTCAAGAGGCACCTTTCGCGATGAGAAAGCTGGGTTGTTTCAAAATGTTCGTTTCGCACCTTTATAGTTTAAAATGTTGGTGCTTAAGCTAGCGTAGTTCATCTCCACCTGAGGTGAATCATTCATATATTCATTCTGAGGATTTTGTGCTTTCAATTTCTTGTGACTATATGTAGATAAAAAAAATCTGAAAACCTGAAGAATATTATTGGTATCTGCACAAATTTACGCTCCGACTTACTTTCGAGACTTTATTTGAAGGAATCTGAAAAACCCCGGTCGATTACTTCCGAAATTTACCAGTAAGCTTTATGCCTTCCAAAAACAAAAAGTATATATATACAGCGCAAACATGAGCGTAATAAGAATATAGATGTCCGTCTGTTGGTTTTTCTTTTTTTTAGCAATAAGCAAGTTGTAAAAAATGCAACGTTAGAATACTGTTCTTTAGGTTTGTTATGCCTTAAGAAGTGCGCACTGCTTCATGACTTCTAGAATACAATAAAAATGTCAAAACTACGACCACTGATTAGAGTTCTAAGCAAAGCAAAAGTTTCTTTACATGAAAAACCATCTCTCTAAAAAATTTTAGTATCTTCTTTAAGAAGCCGTAATCTTCAGAAAATTGCAAAGTAATGCTTAAATTCAAGGAATAATACGGCACCTAATTTCACCGTCCACGCAACCGTGCATCTGCATGTGTTTTGATGTTGCAGGCATATAAGGAGATGTGGTATGAGGGTGCGTATGAACCCCTGGGGCTGTAGGCGATCCAGTACTAAAAGAGCCGCAGTTGGAGGCTGAGCTATATGATCCGGACCCAAATTTGACCAGGATTTGTCACAGCCTGATATAAAGGGCGTGATTGATGGACATGGCGTGCTGACACCAGGAATAAGGAGGCCACCCACCTGAGCCGCGCATTGTGTTAGCTTATAATAAATGTTAATTCTCCTTTCCTCTACCTCAGTTTACTAATATAGCAACGTCTACGCTGCCTTCACATACGTCATCACACCTGAGTTGTAAATATTCGCACACAATGCCATGAAGAGTTGAAAAGTGTAAGGTGCATCATCGAGCCCATTTCAGCGAGAAGGGAGTAAAAACAATAAAAAATGTACTAGCAGGATGATGATCGGTAAACGATCTTTTGTTTGTGTCCAGACTCTCGCTATGTATGCAAGGCCAGTCTGCTTCTCTCCTTTATTCTTCTATATATCTCGCGGTGATCTACGTTGTCTTCAAACTAGAGTAATCACAGCCCGATAGCTTTCTACACTCGTCCTGCCCACCAACAAACTTTGTTCGTTTTTTTTCTACTGCTTCGCCAGCGTGCTAGGCCAACACCACCTAGAAAACTGGACACGAGAAGCTGTCATAGGTGAGTTTGCGCAACCACTGAGAAGTGAATCAGCAGCAACAACGTTAACATCGGGTCCGCCACACATCCTATCAACTTTACATTTATTCACATCCTCTTTCTTACTAGGTTAACGTACGCTTTTTTTTATCTCACCCATTCTGAACAAATCATAACGAGTGTTTTTTCCGGCGTGCGGTTACTGTACGAATGCTATAAAAAGTGACTGCGGGTCTCTGAAGCTATAGTTTTCATATGTGAAGGATCGTTTGATATCTAAACTAACCAAAGTGTGCGTGTGAGTGTAGAGACCTAACAAGACTACTAGAAAAAGAAAGTAAGGACAAAGGTGGCTGCGAAAAAACTCAAAAAGCAATTCGAAGATTCAGGATTATTTTGAGAACATAGTAAGAGAATCAATGTATATAAAACATTAGAAATGCAAGTATAACAAAAAAAATAACGGCCATCTAATATGTGCTTTCGACTGTCCAGAAACATTGGTTATTTCTTTAAATGTTTATAGGTGGCTTCAGAACATCCCATAAAAGCAGCTCTCGATCGTCCAACCTGTAAACGAGATAACCCGCATAACCCATGGAGCATTTGATCGAAATTGCGGGCAAGAACGTCATCAAATTTAAATAAAGTACAGCAACGCTTTCCAGCGAGCATATTTGTTTTCATGCTATCCTTCGTGCTATGAAAAAAGGAAAGTGATGCTACGATTCATTCTTGCCACGACTACTTCCGATGTGAACGCACCTTTTATGAAAATATTTATGAAGCTGATGTGAGCGTGCTGGTAATTCTACAAGCTTTTTTTTTCGATGAACATCCCCACACCACATTGCTGTCACTGCACTGTAAAATTTTTAATGGCATTTCGTGAAGAGAGGGAGAAATTGAGACGAAAGACATGGATGTGAACCAAGCTTGGGTTGGTTGGCTACCTTACATTTAGGGTGGGGAGGAGAATTAAATTGTATAAAAGAAATGATACAGAAAGGAGATTTAAAAAAATGGATAAACAGTGAGGTTAAACTACACAACATGGTCTCGTGTAGTTCATTCGCAAGCACTCGTGAAACCCAGTGGGTTACTAGAAATAATGCGGAACTTAAAAACAGGAATAAAACGAGAATATTTAGGTATATTTTGAACGCACAGGCTATAAAAAGTATACAAATAACTTCAGTGGCAGAGTGTTTTTTAGCTTCTATAAAGCCTTCGAGGCCATCCTTGGTATATGAAGGAAGTTTCCTTTTTTTTTTATCATAAGAAACAAGAGTAGAGTAATGCCCTTCTCTGTGGCCTTGGCAAGCATGAGAATATTTTTTCCTACAAAGAAAGAGAGAATAAGCTATATACAACCTCATATATATATTTTTTTTATTTCAGCGAACACTTCTATCTCATCTTATCATAGGTCTGATGTTGAAAAGACGGCTCGCTTTACATCCTATCATCAATGTTTAATACCTTAATTTGTCCCGAGATCCATATAATAATAATGTAAAGCTAACGTTCGGTATACGTTTTACTGAGAAACCAAGAGAATGAATGTATAACCGAAAGCTAGAATAGCTTTCTATTCAGCATGAGACACATGTTTATTTTGCTCACCTTGTACGCGGAGCAGCAGGTGAGGTGGTGCTATTGTTTCTCACTTTACACTGAACAATACAATATGGTGGAAGAAAACAGTGACATGAGGTATATTCAGTTTCACGTCAGCCGAGAGCCTGACGAGCTCTTAAATTTCACTCTGTGTGCCCACAGTGTCTGGTTTATCCGCTGCAATAATTATATTCTGTGAGCAGCTCACCGCTGGTGTTATTGCAGCCGACAACTAAAAAACTGTGGCTCCCTTAGTTGTGTACTGTGAAACGCAACGCTTCCGTTAGCACAGTTGTGGAAACACTCCATCATACGCGGCTCAACGCCGACGACGTTTTGCGGACAGTTATCCGCCGGCCCATGTATACAAAATATCACACACTTTCGGTTTGTGAGTGTGTGGAGCAACATCGTTTGCTCTCCTTGCTTGTTGTCAAAGTAATCCTGATGCAATCAAATAAAAGAAAGTTCGAGCCTTCCGAAGGTACGGCATTAAACAACAGTGGCGTGTTGTATCGTGAAAGGTTTGCTTGTATATTCAGTTAAAATTAACACTGCAACAATGTAAAAAGGAACATTGATTGACATAAGTGATCATACAACGACATAATTGTGATTCTTGCAATATTTCTTATCCTCAATTCTTCCTTCTTTCTGATGGGCTGCTCTGCGCTGAAAAATATTGCATCATTCACAATTACACGTTGAGTATTCTTTTTATCAATCATACTATTGACTATTTATCAATCAATCAATCAATCAATCAATCTATCTATCTATCTATCTATCTATCTATCTATCTATCTATCTATCTATCTATCTATCTATCTATCTATCTATCTATCTATCTATCTATCTATCTATCTATCTATCTATCTATCTATCTATCTATCTATCTATCTAGCCGCTATTGTTTGCGTGCTCTCGTGGTCACCCCCTTAGCTTGGTGGGAACCAAAGTTAGCATGGTAGGGTAAGATGGTTTGATGAATATGACGCACTGGTCAAGACACGAATAATGTCACCCAATTTTATAAACTTTAAGACAGTGTCAGGTCTGGGTGACGTGAATTGTGGTTAGTTGCCATGCGCTGAAGTCTAGTTATGTAGCAGTGTTCAGGGCCAGCATCCTCGCGAGTATCAGCGCTTAATATAAGCTTCTGGTGTTGCTATTACGTATGTTCCAGTTGGCATCGTTGTGGAAGTGCAAACAACTGGTTATATAAACATTTGCAACTATTCAACATATGTCTGTGCGTGCAACATTTGTACATATGTTTAAAGTCATTTCATGACATGTCGCTCAACAAGAAAATTGCAACAAGGTCACGTTCCCTCCACATGCTTCGCATAAAGTCATTTTTCAGGTATGTGGGATCTGCAGAATTTTTTTTTTATGACAAAACGAGAAATTGAAAATTTACTGATCATTATGATACTTTCGAACGCGAATTCCGGGTGCACCCTTAAGAGTTTTGGTTTTGCTATGAGCTGAGCGACGCACTTCAACCTGTTACGTCAATCATTGTCCAGGATCCACTGGCTGAATCTATTTTGTATATACGTGCATGACTTACATTTAAATGAGAAGACCGTAAGTAGCGAAAATGTCGCGGCCTATTTGGTGCAGCGCAATTCAGATCAACCTGGCAAACGGTGCGTAGGGTGACTACCAAGATAACAGGGCGGCCACGGAGTGCAGTGCGTGGGTGCTTCCCACAACTGCTGCCACAGACAGTCCTCGGTTCTTGCAGCACCTTCTTCCCATATATTCAATATACGCTATTCAAGGACGCCTTCGCCACGTACCTTAGCAAAGAATTCATCGACTACTGCACGACGGTGCCCGCTACAATGTCGCCAAGGCTGGCTGCCTCAGAACCTCTCATCTTGCTACTGTCGCTCTGTCGGTTACGACAATGCCGACGTCGCGCAACGCTGAATTTGGTGCCTAAGAACCGGTCTCTTGAAGCAAGGTGGCAGATCACAGGAACAAAAGTAGAAATATTAACAAAAACAAAACATGACATTGTATCATGGCTGTATAAAAACTCAGGGTATAAAGAATCTGTAGGTGACTAACATTTGGCGTGGTAGCTGAACTCAAACGTCGGACTTGTGTGCCCTGGTGTCAAGGAGGTTTAAAAAAATGCTGGAGTGTAAGCTTCCCCGATGCTTCGCCAGCAATGGTGAAGCCAGCTTTTGCCATCCAAAGAGCTCCGAAATATGCCATTTTCTGGTTGTGCTCACTGAGACATCAGGTGGCTTGGGTTTGTTAGTCTAAAGGCTACGTCAATTATAAATAACAGATGGCAGTTTTTGATCAAATATCCCAGAGCGACGATTATCGGCGACTTCAATTGCGATTATCGGCGACTTCAATTGCGATTATCGGCGACTTAAAATTTGCTTCGTATTCAAGGCCTACTAAGGTAGACTAGTCATTCTTCATTTGTTAACTGGCTTCAAAATCACACCGCTTAAGAAAACTTCACTATTTTCCGCTAAAAAACCATGTGTACATGCGAAGCAGCGGGCACTAGCGCTTTCACTAGCAGCGAAGTTGATGCTGGCGCTCATCAGGCGAAAGCAGAGTAAAGGTGTCCTCGACTGAACTTCTAGTGCGGAATCCAGTGCCTACATATACAGGGTGGCCAATGAATAGTTGTGCAGCGTGGGCAGTCAGTTTTTTTACTAGCAGACGCTTACTGCGTCGGCCTTGCGAGGCGAGAAAGGGGGAGGGAAGCTGCAGTTTTGTGGATATTTTCTTGGGCCAGCACGAGAGTTGAGCATGCCTGTCTCGGCACAGGCTAGTCTGACTAAGCTGTCACACAGGCTAGTCAAAGAAGTGCTTCACTTCTTAAACGTGCTGCGGAGGCTCTAAAAAGTAGGGTGTGGTTATTGGCAAACATGCCTTCCTCCAGTGTAGTAGCATCTGGTTCATGCCACTCTTCGAAAATTTATTTTATCGAAAAGAGGCTAGACGCTAGCATTAACAGCACCACTGCGATGACGTTTTCTTTATGTGCCCATTCCGACATTCGTGATGCCAGGTGATTCTGGTGCGGTGCGCAGAACTTTGTGAAAAGTGAGAGTTCTACTGCTGAGGTGTCCTGAAGCAGTGCGTTTCGGCTCATTTATGTCGCGTACTAGAGAAAGTGGCTTGACCTTATAAAGTGTTATTGTTGCTGAAGGTGCGTTGATTACAACCTCCAGCTGCCCTGTATGCGTGCATACGCACGGGTATTTGTAACAATTGACATGCACTAGACGCACATTAGGCGCGCGTCTGGCGTTTCAATAAAAAAAATTGGCAGCATATTCACGGAGTAAATGATGGTGAGTTGGGCGAATTATTAGTCTGTCCATTCGTTCTTGCTTCCGTACGTCTATGCGTCCGTCTGTGTGACCGTCCATGCGTCCATCCGCCCGTCCGTACGTGCATCTGTTGGTGCGTCCGTCCCTGCTTTCTTCCATGCATCCCCCCAGCATCCGTTCATGCGTTCATTCATGCATCTGTCTGTGTCCGTTCGTCCATCTATTCAACACTCCAAGTACGACCATCTCGCATCTTTTCATCATATATTCCCCGTATAAAAGCACCGCCATCCAGCGGACATTCAAAGGACTAAACGGGAGGTGGCAAACGCACACTTTCTTATGGCTTGCGCTTCGGGTCTACTTCCCACCTTTAACCACCTCGAGTTCATGGTATATACTAGTTCACTGTATTCATGGCACTGCGGCCCAACGCCCGCTAAACCTTTCTAAAACCAAGGAGGTTACGCCCAGCGAGTATAACGTAGCAACCTTTTGCTGTCAGATAGTGCTCAATGTACAAGCCAATGGCTGCTAATTGGAAATGAGAGACAGAAGAATTCGGCTTTTACTTTCTCACGGCTTGCGCTTCGTATCTACTACCCACTTTTAACCACCTCGAGTTCATGGCATATACTAGTTCATTGTATTCACGGCACTGTTGCTCAATGCTCGCTAAACCTTTCTAAAACTAAGGAGGTTGCACCCAGCGAGTATAACGTTGCAACCCTTTCTTGTCAGATAGTGCTCAATGTACATGCCAATGGCTGCTAATGGGGATTGCAGCGTGTGCGGTAACTAAAAGCCGAATGCTCCTGTCTCTCATTCCCCATTAGCAGTCATTGGAATGTACATTGAGCATTATTTTTAGTGTTCAACAACGCACAGAATAAATTTCTCACCGACACCACCTTGACGGTCAAAATGTTATACTTGTTACACACTACAACAGCTACGAGGGACAAACGGGTGCCATTATAAGAAACTTCGCCTCTAAAATCAACAAATAAACTCGCTTCGCAGATGGGCGCGGACGTACGTCGACGTAGTTCCATGAAAGCATTCGCGTGAAATGTTTTATAGATAAACTTCACCGTGTGCTTCATCTCTGATAGCTCGAGGCAAGTTTAAGAGAGCCAAACCGTTTTATTTTGTTTTACGGCAATGTAGCAGTGTTAAGAAACGCGTATGTTGCATTGAACGAGCACCGCGAAACAATCTTGGTCTACTTAGCGCACACTTAAACGCTTCTCCTCTTCTGTTTATGTCCTGGCTACGATTTCGTCTTTAGTCAAGGCGACAATCTTGCTCGAGCCATATGCGCATGCGTACTCATTTTGATCATTTTGCATCATAATGAATAACACCGCCAGCCACTTGCAAGATCACGTGCAAGGTATGACCCAATTACAGACGCGGCTGGCAGAGAATAGGAGGGGTAAGCGAGAGAGTGAGAAGGACTGCTCGAGATGAATGAGTGTCGCTACCTTAAAATCTTTTTTTATCTAAGGGCTTTATTTAAAACATGCCAGGAATGCCATACAGCAGCCTTTAGTGATTCACTTTCGATATCTTCCATCAGAGGGACGTTTAAAATCGCCGTATCATTATTGGTACGTTGGGCGCGGTGTGGTTAAATCAGCTCTAAGGTGGATACATGGTTTACGTCGTAGGGCACTTTTACCGAACCCGTTTAACCATCCAGATTGTGAAGCACTAAAATTATTTCCTGTGGGGCAAGCGCATACGTATCAGTCACATAAATGAACATTACCGTTGATAAGGGGCTTAAAATACATCATTTGTATGCAAGAACTGTCTGAAGCGTCAAGACAGACTCCACTCTAACCTAACGAGAACTACAGAGGCAATGCTTATTCTGTCGGTACGCGAGGCTAATTGGCCACTACACACGCATATGTTGCAGTGCTGTTTATGGTTTTTTTTGTATGGGGAAGAAAGGTTGGTGGTGAGGGGGGCAGAAGCAGTAAAATTACTCGAATAATCCCCCCCACTTCATTTTCTGGTGAATCCTTGGCGATGAAAACTTTTTCGTGTGCTCATGGCTATTATTGACTCTTTTAAATGGTGCATACATCTTTATTGTCGGGGATTTTTCATGAGAGAAACTTCAAGATATGACAATGAGGCACGTCGTTGTGAAAGTAAGCGAAAATTTTGATCTCCTAGGCTTTGGCGAAAATTGGCTAACTTCCAGTTCACGGGTATGTTACATATGTCGTTTTCACTGAAAATGCTACCGCCACTGACGAAATCGAACAAGCACCGTTTGGATGAGCAGTCGAGCATCGTAACCGCTGCTTCACCGCGGCAGCTGCTAGTTGTGAACGGCTGAAGCAGCTTATATTCAAATGCATTCTATACATTTACATCTTCTAAAGAATTCATAATAGCCTGGGTTCTGTTTATTTGTATCCCAGATGAACTAAGGTAAAAAGGCCCGTCTGTAGGCTGGATTTTTTATTATACATTTTGCTCTGCTTCATGCTAAATATGATTCGTGCTTATAGTGGCAAGCAACATATCATGTAAAGCCAATGACTACGAATGCAAGACACTATAGAGTCCTCAAAAAATCAAGAATCGTTAAAGAAGGAGTGTTGCTGGAATGCCGTGGATTCAGATTGCGCGACGATATTGCACACACTTACAGCATGTATTGTGTTTTCAAGCCTAAATTGGAACCCAGCCACACCATGGAAGTTTATGTTCTTTGATATATTGATGTTAATAGTGATGATTGCCTTACACGACGAAGAAATGAACGTACGGTTTTTTTGTTGAATCACCATTAAAGCGCTTGTGATTTTGAAAGCTTCTCCACGACAAGATGGACGCTAAAGCCAACACGGAAGATTTTACAGTCAAGAGAAATTGATGTGATAATTTACTGCCAAAGACGCGTTTCTGTGGTCACGGGGTGAGGCTACTAAAGAACCCTATCACGCGTTAAGAACATGTAGCAGAAGATGCCTGACACCACTCACGCATTCGGGTCACAATGCAAGACCAACAATGTTAAGCGGCTGTCTGTGAAAAGATAACGATTAAAAACACTGATACGACGAGATAACGCTCATAGGTCTCCACTGCTCACTGGATTGAACGCGTGATCTTTAAAATCGTGATTATATGTCAACCTTGATGAATTGGTGCGCTGAAGAAATGTAAATGAGTAACACTTTCTCTGTAGCCTTCATTAAACTTGAAATTAAAACTTGAAAGTGAAATAACAGACATTTCGTGGAGAAGATGTAACGCTGGGATAGAGCTTTTAGGGGCGAAGCTCCTTATAGAAGGCACCCGTTTGTCCCTCGTAGCCGTTGTAGTATGTAATAAGTATAGCATTTTGACCTTCAAAGTGATACTGGTGAGAGATCACTACTGTGCATTGTTGAACAATAAAAAATAGTGCTCAATGTACATGCCAATGGCTGCTAATGGGGAATGAGAGACTGGAGCATTCGGCTTTTAGTTAACGCGCACGCTGCGATTCCCATTAGCAGCCATTGGCGTGTACATTGAGCACTACCTGACAAGAAAGCGTTGCTACGTTATACTCGCTAAGTGTAACATCCTTAGTTTTAGAAAGACTTAGTGAGCGTTGAGCCGCAGTGTCATGAATACAATGAACTAGTATATACCATGAATTAACTTGCGGTGGTTGAAGGTGGGAAGTAGATACAAAGCGCAAGCCGTAAGGAAGTAAAAGCCAAATTTTCCTGCTTCTCGTTTCCCATTAGCAGCCATTAGCATTTATATTGAGCACTATCTGACAGGAAAAGATTTTTACGTTATACTCACTGGGCGTAACCTCTTTGGTTTTATAAAGGTTTAGCGAGCGTTGGGCCGCAGTGCCATGAATACAGTAAACTAGTATATCCAATGAACTCAAGGTGGTTATAGGTGGGAAGTAAACCCGAAGCGCCATCCGTAAGAAAGTGTGCGTGTGCCACCTCTCATTTAGTCCTTGGAATGTCCACTGGATGGCGGTGCTTCTATATGGGGAATATATGATGAAAAGATGCGAGATGGTGGTGCTTGGAGTGTTGAATAGATGGACGAACGGACATCATGGAACGGAGATGCATGGATGAACGCATGAACGGAAGCAGGGGCTGACGCAAGGACGAACGCAGGGACGAACGCACGAACAGACGCACGCACGGACGGGCGGATGGACGCATGGACGGTCACACAGACAGACGCATAGATGGACGGAAGCAAGAACGAATGGACGGACGAATGCTTCGCCCCACTCTCCGTCATTCACTCCGTGTATATGCTGCCAATTTTTTTACTCTCATGGAAGATTCCGAAATCTCTATGATATTCAATGTCGTGGAAGTCACGTTTAATGGCTTCTGGTGACGTTACAGACGCTGGTGAACGCTAAGAAATTGTCGAATGATGCCACGTTTATCCCACCCAAAGAGAACGCTCTAGCAATAGCTGGAATCTGCAATATACATCACGCTCATAGATTACCAAGCCCCTATTTCAGAAAGACTCCTGGACCTGAACTTGACTGTCTGCCGCCTTCAATGTAGCACAAATTCGTTTCGATGACACTTTTCAGGTGGTGCCTAGGCAGAACAAACGCACAGACGCGTTTCTAGTGTGTTGTATTGAAAGTGGTGGCCAGTGAATTTCAAGCGAAAGAGCATTTCTGAATGCGGGGGTTAGTATATCAAGCAGACCTTTTTGGATCACTCCCAAATGAGGTACTGTGTTGATTTTAGGGGCGAAGCTCCTTGTAGCAGCCCCTGTTCTTCCCTCGTAGTCGTAGTCATAGTGTGTAACCAGTCTTACGCTTTGACCTCCAAGGTGGTGTCGGTGGGAGATTTCTCCTGTGCGTTCTTGAACAATAAAAAAAAAATCGCAGCGTGCGCGTTAACTAAAAGCCAAATTTTTCTGTCTCTCATTCTGGAAGTGTTAAAAGCCGACTTCTGCTGTCTCTCATTCCCAGTAGCAGCCATTGTTTACCTCCAAGGTATTGCCTGGTGAGATTTCTCCTGTGCGTGATTAAAAAAAATTATTCAAAACGCCGTTGAATGATGAAATAAACCAACGAAAGATGCCAGATGTTTTCTAAAAGCAAAACAAAAAGACGCCAGAAGTGGATCTATTCGGTCGTTGTTTTTGTACAGTGTTCAATTTCTGCTCTTTTCTTGGACTGTTACGCTGACATTCATTTCTCCGTGGTGTGCCAACAAGACGTCGGGTGAAGACTTCGAGGGCTCGGCGCCCTACAGGTACGAGGTTCCTTTATTAAAGACTTGGCTAGTACGTGACCACTACGGTTGTTGGTAGCCATCGCCACAAGCCTTATGCTCGTCCAAGTGCGTTAAACCACATGAGTTATATTGCAGGACACAATGAAAAGCCTGGGGGCTTACAGGTGTGCCCAAGCATTATAAAGCCGGCCTGTTTGCTCATTTATAACGCGAAATGGTTCTAGGGAGCACAGCAGCAATGGAAGACGATGAAGCTGATTGCAAGAAGCTTCGCTTAGAAGAGAATCCTTTCGACGATAAAACGTCAACCTATTACCTAAGTGATGAAGAAGACATGTGCGAAGATGAACCATTTACATTGGTTACTTATAAGAAGAAACGAGCAGAGGGCATCCCAGTCGTCTTTCATCCAACAGCTGAAAGTGCTAGCTTCTGGAAAGTGAACCCCAATCGAGTGTCAGCCGAAGTAGTTTCCGCTGCTAAATAAAAAGTGCAGTCATTCAGAACGACCAGAGATGGAAGCTTCAGTGTCAGCATTGCTTCTTCAGCTTCAGCCAAGCGTCTTCTGATGCTTTCGAATGTAGGTGGCCTGGAAGTTAAGCCTTTCATCCCAGAGCCATACACTAGGAACGTTGGGAAAGTAAAACATGTTCCTCTACAGTATTCAGATGAACAACTCCTAGAGTACTTGAGAGATGCAGGGGTTATATCGGCGTGACGGCAAATAAAATACTACCGCCAGGAAGATGGAGGAGTAACGTCGCATCCACTTCACTTAGTGATTCTGGTTTTTCGAGATGACCACCCGATTTCAGGAAGAATCTACTTAGGATTCACTAGTCACCCAGTGGAAGAATATCTTGGTCCAGCACTTCGGTGCTATAACTGCCAGCGATTCGGACACATGGCAAAAAGTTGCCGTAACACACGCCGGTGTAAGATCTGCTCAGAAGAACACCATCATAACGAGTGCAAGTCAGTTCTTCAGCCTAATTGTGCAAACTGAGCTGGTAATCACGCTCCCTCATATTCAGGCTGCCCGCAAAGTAAAGCTGCTGCAAAAACGCGTCGGTATGAGCTCATTCATGGAAGAAAACCGTGCCCCAATGAACCATCTCCAAACGTTGAGATTGTTCATCCTGTACGTGATCTACCTCAGCGGCCACCACCACAACAGCCGACAAACACGCCAAGCGAACCGCCAAGAGCACACCCGAGAGACCATTCACGAGAAGTACCTTCAAGTAACCCAACCTACGCGTCAAAGCTGCGAACGCCCACGCGACCTCAGCCGGAAAGTAGCAGAACCTACAGTGCCAGTGTTCACCCCAACTACAACATCAAAACGTCACGTCGTTCTCAAAAGGCCTCAGAAAATGAACCATTCAAAGGAGACCGTTCTTCTGCATCTTTCATGCAATAGATTCTACCAATGCTTTTCGCAGCCCTTAAGACAATCCTGTCTGCTCTACCGGAAGCAAACAACCTGCCAGAAGTAAAAGCCCTGCTGCCTCTGGAAGCACTATTGTGTCAACAATCCTGGTCAAACCTGCGACAAGTAACATATGAATAAGCGATACAAAGATGTCTCCATATACCAGTGGAATGCCAATAGTCTTCGAAGGAAGTGTGCTGACATCCGTAAACTCCTTTTGCAGTATAACTTTCCAAAGCTTTGCATCCAAGAGGCATTGATTGATTGATTGATTTGTGGGGTTTAACGTCCCAAAACCACCACATGATTATGAGAGACGCCGTAGTGGAGGGCTCCGGAAATTTCGACCACCTGGGGTTCTTTAACGTGCACCCAAAGCTGAACACACGGGCCTACAACATTTCCGCCTCCACCGGAAATGCAGCCGCCACAGCCGGGATTCATCCAAGAGGCAGGCATGAATGATGATTTCCACCTCTCCAACTACGTCATATATAAGTCGTCTCGTCGAAGTGGGCCTAGCAGATTGCATTTGTGCGTCAGAAAGGACCTACCTTCTCACCAAGTTCACTCAAGTGATTCAGACTTCCCGTAATTCGTCGCTTGCAAAGTATCCTTTGGTGAGCAGTGCGTAACAGTGATCAATTTTTACCAACAACCTTCAAGCTGCATTTCGGTGGAAGAGCTAACAAATATCTTCAATATTTCTAATTCATATACGTTTATATGTGGAGACTTTAATGCGCACAACATAATCTGGGGTAGTGATCGATGTGATGCACGTGGGAACATTGTTGAGTGTGCCGCAGACAAATGCAATTCGACAATTTTAAATGGCGGCTCCCCAAATTTTCTCCAAGGGCATAATTACTCTAGTTGCATGGATGTAACTATGTGTTCCCAAGATCTAGTGAATGGTGTGGTATGGACAACGGATGTAGAAACACGTGGGAGTGACCATTTTCCCATTCGAATAAATCACCCCTATTTGCGAATTGACGACATCAGACGCTACAGCAAACTGAAAGAACTGGAAAGCTTTTCCGTACCACCTAACAAACCAAAATAGTGAACTCACGACAGTTGAAAGCTTTACTGAATTTCTGCAAGATAAGGCGAATAAATGAACGAAGAAAGTCCCGATTCCAAAAAACTATGCTGCAGTCGATGGAGACTATGAACATCTAAGAGCCATCAGACGTCGTTTAGAAAAGACATATTGACGCAGCTGAAGTTAAGAAGCATACGCAAATGCACAAAAAATCCACAGTGTAATGCGCAGACGGCTAAAAAACTTAGGGAAACGACGCTGGCGTGATTTTTGTGGCACGATCTCTCCCCACACACCTGTTCCAAGAATTTGGCTAGTAATTCGAGCATTTAGTGGCCCTGTATCACAGAGCTTCCCTATTCGTGCTCTTGCTGTAGCCTTGGACAAACTGGAAGCTGTGGTAGCAGATGAATTTTGTCAACTTATCAGTAGGCCCGCCATATCGCGATGTGCCTTATTTGATAATTCTGTCGCGTTAACCAGCCAGAAAATTAAAGCTTGCTTTTGAGCCCAGCATCCTCAACTAGACCCTGCATTTAAGTTAAGGGAGCTTCATTATGCTATAGCATCATGTCTTCAAAATCGGCCTCTGGACCGGACGGCCTTACGTACAATATGCTGAAGAACCTTGGGCCCACAGGCACAACTATTCTCTCAGATTTTTACAATAATCTATGGATGCAAGAAACTGTGCCCGAGTCTTGGAAGTCTGCTCGCATCATTCCGATCTTAAAACCGGCTAAGACGCCTTTGAACCTTGAATCCTTCCGTCCGATTAGTCTGACAAGCTGTCTATGGGAGGTAATGGAAAAAATGATTGATGCGTGACTTCAATGGTGTTGCAACAAAACTGGTGTATTCTCCAACTACTTAACATGTTTTAGGAAACAGAGATGCACAATCGATGCAATACTGGACTTAGTAACGTATGCGGAGCATGAACGCGCCTGTGGTAGTTTGACGGTCGCAGTGTTCTTAGACATCAAAAGGGCATTTGACTCAGTCAGTCACAGTCATGTTCTGCTGAGTATGTTGGAACTCGGACTGTCCGGCCGGTCTTTGCGATGGGTATCTAAATTTTTATCAGGTCGCCAAATATTCATTCAGACGAGCGAAGGAAAAAGTGCAGAACACGACGTCAGACAGGGAGTGCCACAAGCAAGCGTACTCAGCCCTTTTCTTTTCAACTGTGTTATGTCTGATTTAGCTATAAGACTGCCTTCTAGGTTGAAATACTCCTTATATGCAGATGATGTGTGCATTTGGGCATCTGGCACGGACATACGGTTAATTCAGATTGCATTGAAGACGGATTAAATATTATCAACAACTTTTTAAAATAAAGAGGATTGATTCTATCGCACGCAAAGACAGCTGCATTGCCCTTCACCCGTAAGAAGGTAAAGAAATTCAATCTCAATTTAGAAGGAGAACCACTAATTTTTGTAACACAGCATTGGTTTCTCGGAGTAATACTTGATAGGCAGCTATCATGGGTGCCTCACATAAAGAAACTCGAAAACGTGGTGTATACGCTAGTAAATATACTCCGCAGAATTGCTGGGACGTCATGGGGCGGATCTATATCATCCATGCTCGCTGTTCACAATGCTTTATTACGACAAAATGTTGCATATTCTGCAGCAGTCTGACACGGCCTTTCCCACACTTCAGAGGAGCGACTTCAAAGACTATTAGCTAGGGGACTGCGCGTCTGCATAGGTGTTCCACGAGTGACTTCCAGCAGCCTTGTCATAGCAGAGACTCGACAACTACCCTTACCAGTCATGAGAAGAATTGAAACATGCCACCATTTTTTTCGCTTACAAACGCAACACAAGGACCACCCGTAGGCACTGGAGATTTTACTAAGAGATAAAAGCAATGCTCATAACGATGTTCAGAGTAATCTACATATATTACCCAGAAATGAATTTTGGAGCTTTGAAATGGACTGTCCTCCATGGCTGTTTGCAATACCAAGCAATGAGTTCTCAGTGGATGGCATTATCAGAACGAGAGACATGTTCATCCAAGCTGCTCAGCAACTAACGCTTCATCAGATACACATGCGGTATCCAGGGTACATGCACATTTACACAGATTGCTCAAGTACTACAACGTCTTCAACATTGGCATTTACCATACCCCAGTTCAATATTCAGGAATCGTTCAAATAATGTCGCATGACGTCATCTACTACATCTGAGCTCTTCGCTATTCTGTATGCTCTAAAGTTTATAAACTCGGTAGCATACGCTAGAAAATGGGTACTTTTCAGTGACTCACAGGCCGCATTAAGATCACTCTCCAGTAAAAACACGGCAGTAATAAGTGATCATATGATATACGAAACGCTGAAAAAGCTCACCAAAGCAAAGAAGGCGCAACATGAGATCAAATTCCAGTGGATACCTGGCCACTGCAACATTCCTGGAAACACAGATGCCGATGAAGCAGCATGACAAGCACATCGTAAAGACGTTACTGTTTCTTTACCAATTTCTAAAAATGAATTGCGTAGTATTATAAAGAATACAACTTGCATAATGAGCAAAACTGCTTGGTTTGACCAAAATACAAAGAGCTGCGATTTATATCACATCGATCCAGTTATTGAATTCAAAATTACGCTGGCATTAGATAGAAGTATGGAAGCTCTAATTGACCGATTGAGGCTAGGCACAGCATACACAAAAATTTTTTTGCACAGAATCAGCAAAGCTGAAACTCCCGAATGCAAATGTGGATTTATAGATGAAGACGTATGTCACCTTCTCATAGACTGTCCACATCATAACACGCCGAGACACCGTCTTAAGTCCAAACTGTTGGCTTTAGACCGCAGACCATTTAACATGAAGAAACTTCTGGGCCCGTGGCCTACTGGAGTTTTACAGTCACACGCTTTAAACGCATTTACACGTGTTTTACAAGACAGCGGGATTGCTGACAAGTGTTAAGAAATAACGAACTTTCATTTGTAACACATGTACTTACTATATACAGTATCATGTGACACCCATCATGTGTGTGTTGTGAAATGAATGACGTGTCGACTATTATGTACACACGAGTGAATGCATCTTTATAAGAACCAGACGTGTGTTCTGCTGTTTTGTGCTGGTGGACTGAATATTAACGAGGGACATTATCAGAGACTTCATTCATTGACTTTCGAACATTCTCTTACCCTTAGTTGTGATATGTACGTATAAGTGTGTCTTTGCATATTTGTGCCCAAGTTTTCTATTTTCCAGGCACTGCTTTGTATGTTTTGCTTCTAGATAAGTGTTCAAGTTTCACTCAACGGCTAAGGGGTAGCCGGCGCCATAACGGTGCGCCAACATCTCCTTATATATCATATTGTTACGTGGAAAATAACAGTTGTCAGGCCGCAGCGACGACGCAGCTCACCGACAACGTCCACTTCTTCACTCTCAGTCTGAGGCAGCTTACTTGGGTATGCCCCACTATGCCCTCTTCCAGTCAGACGAAATCACGTAACATGACCCCCGGCGGCAAAAGCGCCGACCCGGCGAGTTTACGGGGCCACAGCAGGAGCAGTGTGGTAACGCTTGAGCCTTCATACGTGGACGATGTCCCTTGACAGCAGAGCGGAAAAGGTCGATGGATTATCAGGGACAATTTCATATGTAGTGTCGGTCACTCGTCTAAGCACGTGGTATGGGCCCGTGAAACGAGAGAGAAGTTTTTCTGAAAGGCCTGCATGACGCGTAGGTGACAAAAGAAGAACAAGGGAACCTGTTGGAAAGTGTTCGTCGCAGTGCAGCTCGTGCATGACGCGTAGGAGACAAAAGAAGAACGAGGGAACCTGTTGGAGAGTGTTCGTCGCAGTGCCGCTCGTCGTAACGATGCTTCTGCGAGTCTTGGGATGCCATTAGTCTGCTGCTGGCAAACTGATGAGCGTGGTCAGCTCGGGTAATAGCGTCGCGTGCATATTCAGAAGTAGACTGCGCAGCGGCTGGCAGGAAGGTATCCAACGTCAATGTTGGTTCGCGTCCAAACAGAAGATAAAATGGCGAGTACTCGGCAGTGTCATGCCGGGACGAATTGTATGCGAACGTCACGTAGGGTAGTGCAAGGTCCCAAACACGATGGTCGGCCGAGACGTATTTCGAGAGCAAGTCTGTCAGGGTGCGGTTTAAACATTCCGTAAGCTCGTTTGTCTGGGGGTGGTACGATGTCATGAGCTTATGTTGGGTAGAGCAGGAACGCAGGATATCGTCAACCACTTTCGAAAGGAACGTATGGCCTCGGTTTGTCAGCAGTTGACGAGGTGCTCCATGCACTAACATGAGATCGCGTAGTAGAAAATAAGCGACGTCTGTAGCGCAGCTTGTTGGCATGGCTCGCGTAACTGCATAACGTGTCGCGTAATCCGTAGCCACCGCGACCCACTTGTTTCCGGAGGCAGATGTTGGGAAGTGACCGAGAAGGTCCAAACCAACACAGAAGA
Organism: Rhipicephalus microplus; assembly: GCF_013339725.1. Taxonomy (NCBI): domain Eukaryota; kingdom Metazoa; phylum Arthropoda; class Arachnida; order Ixodida; family Ixodidae; genus Rhipicephalus; species Rhipicephalus microplus. The sequence continues at coordinate 46,555,494 of NC_051169.1, read as the reverse complement.
ATGGGTCCGGTGGGATGTCGATGGGCTGAAGATATCCGGAAGGGAGTCCCGATGGCTTTTTGCGACGCTGGCAAATTTCACAAGCGTTGTCATAGCGACGTACATAGCGTGAAAGGCGAGGCCAGTAGAAGCGGCGGCGGACACGGTCATATGTGCGAGAGACACCAAGGTGACCCGCGGTTGGCGCGCCATGGAGCTCGCGTAGGACTGTGGAACGCAGGTGCTTTGGTATGACCAGAAGTAGGTCGTGACCGTTGGGCGATAAACTACGCCAATATAAGGTGTGGTTCTTTAAGGTAAACATACGAACAGAAGCATCTTGCGGTGAAGATTCGAGCTGTTGTATTAGGTGGCTGATATCCGGATCGCGACGCTGCTCGTCCCCGAGATGAAGCAGCTGAGAGATGGAAAGGACGCAGCCCACAGAATCAGTGCTCGTAGGATCGCAGTCGGCCACAGGGTAGCGTGACAGACAATCCACATCTTTGTGCGAGTTTCCTGATTTGCACGCTACGGTGTAAGAATACTCCTGGAGGCGGAGTGCCCAGCGGGCGAGACGACCTGTGGGATCTTTGAGGGAGGTGAGCCAGCAGAGAGCGTGGTGGTCGGTGAGAACTATAAATGGTAGGCCGTATAAGTAAGGGCGAAATTTTGCGACTGCCCACACTAGCGCTAGGCATTCGCGCTCTGTGATGGAATAATTACGCTCCGAGGTGGACAGCAGCCTGCTGGCATAAGCTATCACGTGATGCTGCCCACGTTGTCGCTGAGCCAACACAGCGCCTATTCCGTAACCGCTGGCATCGGTGCGCACTTCAGTCGGTGCCGTAGGATCGAAGTAAGCCAGCACAAGAGAAGTGAGCAAAGTGGTCAGGTCGGAAAATGCTGCTGCTTGCGAGGGACCCCTGGTAAACGTCTCATCTGGTTTTAGTAAATCTATTAGGGGCCAAGCGATTTCCGCGAAGTTCTTGATGAACCGCCGAAAATAGGAGCATAGCCCCACAAAGCTGCGGACACCTTTGGCGGTTTTTGGCACAGGAAAGTCCTTCACAGCTCAAACTTTTTCTGGGCCAGGCTGTACGCCGTAAGCGTCAACAATATGTCCAAGTACTGTAATGTGACGGCGACCAAACCGGCACTTGGATGAATTCAGCTGAAGGCCGGCCAGATGAGTACATCAAAAATTTTCGACATTCTCTCAAGGTGCGCTTCAAAAGTGGGAGCAAACACAATCACGTAATCTAGATAACAAAGACACGTAGACCACTTGAATCCATGGAGCAGGGAGTCCATAATTCGTTCAAAGGTGGCGGGGGCATCACATAAGCCGAAAGGCATGACTTTGAATTGGTAGAGGCCATCGGGTGTTACAAAATCCGTCTTCTCTCGATTCATGGGGTCCACGGCAATCTGCCAATAATCAGAACGAAGATCGAAGGTGTAGCAAGGCTCAATAAGCGCCACGTCACTGTTTGTACCTTTAGTGCGCATGCCTGGCGGCGGCACTAGTTGTGTATATATACTCGTTCTTGTTCCGGCAATAAAGTTGTTCATTGCCTGAAGCCGACTCGCACACATGGCGGCAGCGGATTCCCGTCACTATGTCGGGTCCGTCAACCCTGCTTCCCCCACCCAAGCCACTGGACCCGTCGACAGACGCATGGCTTGCATGGAAGACATGGAAAAGTCAGTTCACTTTGTTCTCTACCGCTACCCAATTGAGAAAGCAGCCTAAAGAAGTACAAGCAGCAACGTTACTCGTAACAGTCGGCGAAGAAGGTAGGAAGGCTTACAACACCTTCAAATTCAAAGATGATGCAGACAAAAACAACGTCGAGACGTTGCTCGAAAAGTTTGAGGAATTCTACAAGCCAGTGACTAACCTGACGTTTAATGAATTCCGCTTCGGATCAAGGAACCAAAGGCCAGGGGAGTGTTTCAATGACTGGCTAACCAATCTCTGGCTTTTAGCGAAGAGCGGCGAGTTCGGGGACCTAGAAGACCGTTTGCTTCGCAGCCGGATTATTCTGGGATTGAGAGATAAACGCTTGCAAGAAAAGCTTATCGCCGAGAATCCGTCGTACAGCAGGACCGTCGAAGTGTGTCGCGCCAAGAAATTGGGAAGGAGCAGTTTAAAGAAATTAATGAAGGCACAGAAGCAGCAAGCGCCGCAGTCATTCAGGCAGTCAGCACCCAAAAGCATCACTGTAGTCGGTGCGGTTATAGCGCGCACGGTAACGCAAGGTGCCCGGCTACAGGAAAAACCTGCAAAAATTGCGGGGGGCGTAATCATTTCGCTCAAGCATGTAGATCGTCGGTGCGGCGACAAAACAGAGGCGTGAAAAAAGAGCTGCACGAACTACAAATGGATGAAGAAAATTTTTTCTTGGAAGCTTTCACCGTATGCGCAGTCGCAGCGGGAGATAACTGGACTGCAGCAGTTGACATTGAAGGCTGCCAATTCACGTGCAAGCTAGACACGGGTGCTAACTGCTGCGTAATTTCAAGCAAAGACTCAAAAAAGCTTAGCAACGGGCCCCTGCAAACCTGCCACGCGACCCTGACCGCCTTCTTCGGCCATAAGACCCCAGCGACAGGAAAAATTCGGCTGCGCCTATGTGCTAACAGCAAAGAGCACGAAGAAACTTTTTTTGTGGTCGAACAAAATGTGCCTGTGACTCTAAGTGGATTAGTGGCGGAACGCCTAGGATTTATTTGCCGCGTGCAAAATGTTCACGTCCAACAGTTATACCCAGCGGCTCAACCTTTCGCAGAAGTCTTCATTGGACTGGGACAGCTGAAAGGCGAAGAGTACGCAATGAAGTTAAAGCCCGGAGCCACGTGCCAGCCAGGTGAGTTCCCGTGGCCCTTCAGGAAAGAGTCAAGGAAGAGCTCAAGCGTATGGAAGAACAAGGCGTGATAACTAAGGTAAGGGGTACAACGGAATGGTCAAGTCACATAGTCACCATCGTTAAGAAAGATAAAGTACGCATCTGCTTAGATCCCATCGAGCTCAACAAAGCACTTTTGCGGGAGAACTATCCTATGCCTACACTGGAAGACGTTGTGCCAAAGCTTGCTGGAGCCAAATTTTTTTCGACATTAGACGCAGCTTCAGGGTTTTGGCAGATAAAGCTGAATGACTATAGCTCCAAACTTTGCACAATGAGTACACCGTACGGACGCCACCGCTTTCTCCGCATGCCCTTCGGTATTGCCTCAGCACCAGAAATATTCCAAGCAGCGATGCATCATGTCCTAGAAGGTCTCGCAAATGTAGCGGTAGTAATGGATGGCATTCTAGTCTGGGGCAAAACAAAGCAAGAACATGACTACAATTTGCAGCTCCTTCTAGCACGCTGCCGTGAACAGAATCTTCGACTAAACCTAGAGAAGTGTTTCTTTTTGCAGACAGAGGTTCGCTACCTTGGGCACGTGCTCACTGCCGAAGGCTTGCATGTGGGCCCACAACGTGTACAGGACATTTTGGAAATGCCAACACCAAAGAACTGTAAGGAGCTACAAGTCTTTTTGGGCACAATGAACTTTGTACAGCGTTTTATTCCAAACATGTCTGAGGTCACAGCACCACTTCGTACTTTGCTGCGGAAAGACACTGCATGGGTCTGGACGGAGGTGCAGCAAGAAAGTTTTCTTAGACTGCGTGAGGCTCTGATACAAGCGCCAGTGCTCCGGTATTTTGATTTCAGTAAACCGGTGACCTTATCGGTGGATGCGAGCCAGCTGGGGGTGGGCGCTGTCTTAATGCAGGATGCGCAGCCCGTCGCATTTTCATAACGGACACTTACGGAAGCGCAGACAAGATACGCACAGATAGAGAAGGAAACACTTGCTATTGTACATGGGTGCACTAAATTTCATGACTACATATTCGGACAGCATGCAGTGACTGTGGAAAGTGACCACCGTCCCTTAGTAGCGATATTCAGTAAGCCGTTGTATCAGTGCCCACTACGGTTACAACGCATGCGCCTTACTCTCTAACGTTACCCCATCCATGTGACTTACAAACCGGGCAAAGAACTATTCCTAGCTGATGCTTTGTCAAGGTTTCCGAGCAAAGCATGCATGCCAGAAGACGAGCAGTTTCAGGTCAATGTTCTTCAATGTATTTCAGCCTCTGCACGCGCGCTGCAAGACTTGCTTCAAGCCACCAAGGAGGACGCAACCCTGGGCAAGCTCCGCGAATACGCAAGTTAAGCTTGGCCGCTTCACAAGCAAGACGTCGCCGAGCCACTTCGGACGTACTGGGAGTACCGGGACAAGATACACGAACAGGACGGCCTCGTATTCCGGAGTAACAAGGTAATCGTGCCACAATCGAAGACATCAGAAAAGATGAGTACTCTTCACTCAGCGCATGTGGGAGTCGAAAAAATGAAGGCTAGGGCAAGGAACGTGATGTTTTGGCCGAATATGGCGGGCAACATCGAGCAGTTCTGCAAAGCTTGCAAAGTATGTCAAAAGCATAAACCTCAGAACCCTAAGATGCCACTTTTGAGTCACGAGGTACCCTCGCTACCATGGCAAGTTGTCGGCATAGATTTGTTCTGTTTCAAAGGCCGAGAGTTCGCCGTCATTGTCGACTTCTACTCGTTCTTCTTTGAACTACGAGAGTTTCGGATGACAACGGCGAGCTCGCTTAAAATATGGTGTTCAGAAATTTTTTCCGTCCGTGGCTTGCCACTAAAGTTGTGCAGTGATAATGGCCCGCCTTTTAGCAGTCATGAGTTCAAGCAGTTTCTGGACACTTTGGGCATTGCTCACGTAACCTCAAGCCCCTACCACCCGCGGTCAAACGGCATGACGGAAAGAGCGGTCCAGGAGGCAAAAAAGCTTTTAAAAAAGTGCTCATTGAAAATGCCCGTGTTTCAAATGGCTTTGCTTGAGTGGCGCAATACTCCACGTGATGATGTGCTCCAGTCCCCTGTGCAGAGGCTGATGGGACGCCAGACAAGAATTCTGCTACCGGTGCCTACCAGCCATTTGGAACCGAGGACCATCCCACCGAAAGTGGTACAGGGCCGCCTTCAAGAAATACGGCAACGACAGAGGACCTACTACAACCGCGGTAGCAGAACACTACCGCCTGTGAAGCCAGGCCAGCAGGTCACCGTATATGATACGAACCAGCGGACCTGGGCGCCTGCAGTCTTCATCAGACCGGTCGGGGAAACCCGCTCGGCCATCGTTAAAACAGAAGATGGCCGGGAACTTCGGCGCACAAGAGAGCATCTCCGCTTGCTAGAACCGCAACCAGAATCAAACCAGCCAGAAGCGAGCCTTGTCCCTCCAAACGGGGCGTCCTCAACGGCCCCTACAGAACTACGGCGAAGCACAAGGCAACGATGCGAGCCCAGTCGGTACCCTCTACCTGAGGGGCGCTAACCAGGTGTTAACTGCCCTGTAAAAAGGGAAGATGTAGCAAGGCTCAATAAGCGACACGTCACTGTTTGTACCTTTAGTGTGCATGCCTGGCGGCGGCACTAGTTGTGTATATATACTCGTTCTTGTTCCGGCAATAAAGTTGTTCATTGCCTGAAGCCGACTCGCGCACAGAAGGAAGAAAATTAGGCGGCACCATGGAGGCAATCAAGGGCGTCGTCAATGTGGGGCAGAGGGTATGCGTCTTTCTTGGTGATGTTGTTAAGGCAGCGATAGTCCACACAAAATCGCCACGATCCGTCCTTCTTTTTAACTAATACCACCGGGGATGCCCAGGAACTGGAGGATGGTTCAATAATGTCCTTCGCTAGCATCTTGTTCACCTCCTTCTGAATTATGCTCCGCTCAAAAGCAGACACTCTGTAGGGACGGCGGTGAACAGGGTTGGCATCACCTGTGTGTATGCGATGCTGGACAAAGGACGTCTTCCCAAGAGGTCGGTCACCAAAATCGAAAATATCCTTGTAGGCCTCGAGAAGATGTTGTAGGGTTTCAACTTGCGGAGGCGAAATATCAGTGGCGATCATGTCTACAATTTGACGGATGCCAGAATGTGTTGCGAGTGATGTGCGCTGCGGTGAAACAAGTGTGTCTAAGGCAAGCACTTAAATTTGTTAATCGAGCAACGGACACAGGTGGGCCACAGAAATGCCTTGGTGAAGCACATGATTCATGTAGCCGAAATTGATAAGAGGTAGACAAGTTTTGTTATCTGTAATGCAGAGCACCGTATAGGGCACTGCAACATTGTGCGCAAGGAGTACGTCGGTCAGAGGCGTAGCGTAATAGTCACCGTCGGGCACAGCTGGTGAGCACAGAAAATCGACGTACGTCACAGTTTTGGAGGGCAGGCGAACGAAGTCACTGAATTGTAATCGGCACGTAGGTTGGTACGGGGCGGCACTGATATGTGGCAGTTCAAGGTGGAGCACATCAGCGGAGCAATCAATCAGAGCAGAATTGGCGGCAAGAAAATCTAGGCCTAGAATGAGGTCGTGGGGACATGTTGCAAGCTCGGTAAAAAGGACGACCACTTGATGACCGGCTACGGTAAGTTGAGCTGTGCACATTTCGACGACAGGGACTGTTGCACCATCTGCAACTTAGACGACACTGGTCAAGGGGGCCATGAGGACATTCATGCGACGACAAAAACGCAAACTCATAATACAGACGTGAGCGCCCGTATCTATCAAAGCTTCAACAGGTGTGCTATTAACATATACTTCTAGGGTGTTCCGGTTCAAACGTAAGGGCAACAGAGGATTTTTGGGTAAGGTCGACAGGGCAGCTTCACCTCCAGAAGCTGCGCACCCTAGTTTTCCGGGGACATGCGGTGGTTGAACGATGGCGAGAGAGAGCGGCGACGCGTATTTGAACGAGAAGGGCGGCTTTGAGGTGGTGGCGACGACGGGACAAGGTGGCCGTAGTCCTTAGGGGCAGTAAATTCTGTAGACTCAGTGCGGGTCGGATAACGGTGGTTTGGTGGACGAAATGAGTTACTTTAAGCGGGGTACGAGCCAGAAGACATAGATGGCCATTGGCTGCGGCAGTAACGAGCGATGTGTCCTGTGCGACCACAGCGGAAGCAGATTGGCTTATCATCAGCTGTTCGCCATTCAGACGGGTTCCTGGTTCGAATAGAGTACGGACGATTGATTGATTTGTAGGGTTTAACGTCCCAAAACCACCATATGATTATGAGAGACGCCGTAGTGGAGGGCTCCGGAAATTTCGACCATATGGGGTTGTTTAACGTGCGCCCAAATCTGAGCAATAGAGTACGGACGGCGACGTCTCATGTCCACATAAGCTATCGAGATACCAGTGTGGGTGCAGTAGACAGGATACCAAGGTTAGCGAATTCCTGGTGGACAACAGTCTGGATCAAGGCGACAGCTGGCGTTGAGGCGTCGGGCAACGTCGGTTTGTTGGCAGCCGGGTAAGCGGCCTCGAGTTCACGTCGAACGATGCGTGTCACGTCTTCGGTTGTAGACGGATGACAGAGAGTGGCTTCGGAAGACGACGTTGCCGCGGTGTTCGGTAGGCGCTGAAACTGCTGCAAAATGCGTCATCTCTTCGCCTGCTCGAGACGGCGGCACTCTTTGATCACGGTGTCGATGGTTGTTACGTTGGTAAATACAAGTAGGCTTAACGTATCGTCGGCGATTACTTTTAAAACGTGCGAAATCTTGTCAGCCTCAGTCATGTTGGGATCGGCCCTTTGAGACAACGCTAAGACGTCTTGAATATAAGTAGGGCTCAGTGGACGTCTGTGTACGTACAGCCAATTGCTTTCGGGCATCAAGCTGTTGACCAAACGGGTTGCCAAAAAGGTCGCGGAGCTGTTGTTTAAACATTTCCCAGCTTGTGATTTTGTGCTCGTGGGTCTCAAACCAGATGCCAGGGGTCTTGTCAAGATAGAAAATGACATTCGCAAGCATAACGGTTGGATCCCATCCATATTGCTTGCTGACGCGTGCGTACATGCTTAGCCACTTGTCCACATTCGCGTTGTCCTCTCCAGTAAAGGTACCGAGATCACGCGGTTGCGTTAGGGCGACGTACCGGGTTGCTGTCGTTGCTGAGGTAGGTGGCGAAGCCGTATCTTCACCTGGAGCCATGGTAGCAGACTTAAGGAGGCGTCCACTGCGTAGCTCCATTGTCAGAAGACTACCCACCACCTCCACCAAAATGTTACGTGGAAAATAACAGTTGTCAGTCCGCAGCGACAACGCAGCTCACCGACAACATCCACTTCTTCATTCTCAGTCTGAGGCACCTTACTTGGGTATGCCCCACTATGCCCTCCTTCAGTCAGACGAAATCACGTAACAATATCAATAAAAAACAAAAAGAAGATGTCAGCTGCTCAACGAAAGGTGCCAGGTGTTTTCCAAAGCAATTGTTTTATAATCAAAACCATATCCATACAGGTTTGTAGTTGCCGATGCTCTTTGCCATCGGTGTGTGCTCGTATAGATATGGATGCCGAAAGGCGGGCGCGCAGGGCAGCGGCGGTGCGCGCTCGCACACTGGACCATGAAGTGAGAGAACGCGAGGCAGAAGTGCGCCGAGACGCTGCGCGACGTCGCAGCCAACATCCTGCTGCACGGGAACAAGAAGCCACATCAGCAAGGCAGCGTCGGCAAGATCCCGACGTACATGAACAAGAAGCTGCAGTGCCACGTCAGCGTCGGCAAGATCCTTCCATACGGGAACGAGAGGGCACATCAGCAAGGCAGTGTCGGCAAGGTCCTGCTGTACGGGAACAAGAAGCCACATCAGCAAGGCAGCTTCGGCAAGATCCCGCCGTACCTAAACAAGAAGCTGCAGCGGCACGTTAGCGTCGGCAAGATCCTGCTGTACGGAAACAAGAAGCCACATCAACAAGGCAGCGTCGGCAAGATCCCGCAGTACGTGAACAAGAAGCTGCAGCAGTACGTCAGCGTCGGCAAGATCCTTCCGTACGGGAACGAGACACCGAGGCAGCACGTCAACGTCGCGAAGCAGATCTTGAAATTGTTCGACAATGGAAAGCGGCGAGGAAGCGCGCATATAGCCAGGCGAATTAACGGAAGAAAATTTCACCGTATTACTTCCAGGAGCTTCGCCGAATCTCATCTTCATTCACCTCGTGGATCTGCCGTCAATTTTTTATATATGAAAGCGGAAAACAGACACTGGGAGGATAAAGGACAGTTTGTCGTCATTCAAAGCACTGCGTGAATCGCTAAGCATGTGCAGTGTAATCTTTACGAGAACACGTGGGAGTGTGTTCCCATTGTTAACTTGCACCTCATTATTCATTATGCAGTTCCATGCTTGTTTCATGGTTTACTAACTGAAATGAAAATGGGGTCTTTACTGTATGCCTGACTCCAAAGAATGATATGTTATTTGCCCTAATTCTTATAGGGCAGCAAAACTTTCCTATTTCAAACCTCAGTTGTGGCGTTGCTGTTGTGTACGAGTATACAGTGATCGCGTTCGTCAGCTCGTCTTTTCGCCTTTCCAAATGCGTTTTCTCAGTGTCTGAGGTGAAAACTGAAAATGTGGGTTTTAGCAAAGCCGCACACGAGCTCGACCTTCTGTTGTTGGTGTAGGGGCTTGCCTTTTCTTCTTTTGCTCAGAAGACGAAACCATATCGGGGTAGAAATATAGACTTTCTCTGTAAAAGCACAAGCAAGTGCAATTGAACACAGCCCATTAATTTATTCACCGCAGTAAAATTATTGTGGCGACAAAGCCTCCACTGGGTCCTAAGAGGGCATGCGTGTTCTGGTAGGGCCGGTATTTGTGATGATTATACGTGTGGTTTAACGTCCCAAAAATACCAAATGATTATGAGAGACGCCGTAGGGGAGGGCTCTGAAAATTAGGACCACTTGGTGTTCTTTGACGGCACCCAATTCTGAGCACAAGAGCCTACAGCATTTTCGTCTACAATCAAAAACGCAGCTGCTGCAGCTGAGATTCTATTCCGCGACCAACGCGTCAGCAGCCGAGTTCCATAGCCACTAGACTACTGCGGCAGGGCAGGGCCCATATTTTTGAATAACCAAAGTGGAACAAGAAGGTAACTTCAGACATGCTTTGAAAGGACAAAATAAAAGGAAGCAACACTATTACTTAAATCCCCCAGTAGATGGTGACATTAAAACTAAGCTTGAGAACTGTGTTCGAATCTACTACGCGTTGCTGTTCTTTGAATTGCGTGTTGGCAATCAGTTTATGCACACTTAAGAAACACTGCACCCATGCATGGCGTTCGAGGTTGCAATGTAGTGTAGATTACATCCATTACTAGCCCTTTCATACGACACCTATTAAAACTGCCTGTTAATCCGTCCAATTGTCACAGCATGATTGCAAGGCTATCTATATGATATTGCAAATACAATAAATTTATAATAGATTGATTTATGCAATTTATAGCAGTTCATTGAAATCAAGCATTTGTTAAATATCTACTTATCCTGAAGACTATATATAGAATATGAAGAATATATAGAACGAAATGTCAGACTATAAATATAGTGCAAACATGTTTCTGGCTTTGTTGATATCGAGAAAAGTTAAAAAAATGTTTCGACATGACTCTTGCGAAGCGCCACGTTGAACGACTTGTCGACTATAGTAGTTTTTCAAAAAAAGTATATTTGTGCAACAGTGCGGTCCAAACCAATGGTTGGGCTTGTATCTTATTCTTTTCTTCACATATCTCTCTGCCAACAGTCTTCCAGAGCCTATTTCCCCTCTTCCCCTCTCCCTGCAAAATAGCTATTACGCGAATGCACGCTGGCTGCAAATAGTGTTTTCACTAAAGCTATTTCTTTCTCTGTAGTTTTTTTTTCAATAGACACGACTGCTTTATAACTAAGACGTGCTGCACTATTACGGCCAATATTTATGTATGGTAGACGTGTACGTACATCGAGAATGAAATACTCTAATGTCACTATTCACGGGAGGAGTAGGCTTGAAGGGATGGCAGACATACATTGATTAACTGTGGACAGTTGCTTCAAGTCTTTGTTTTTTCTTTTTTTTATCTGGGAATAAATATGACGCGAATTATTGATGAGGAGCAAACGCACACGCTTAGACAATACTCCTTCTCCAGGGATTTTTTGCAAGGCAATGCAATGTGAATCTTTACGCACTCTTTTCCACTCCCACCATTTGCGATCGATACTGAGAATCGAACATTCGAACGCACACAATATGTGCTCAGCTTTCCTTCCTCTTATCTACTGGTTGAATATTTAGGCTATGCGAATTAACGGAACAAAATTTTACGGTATTACTTTCAGGAGCTTCGCCCAATCTCATCATCATTCACCTCATGGATCTGCCGACAATTTTTTTCATTCTTTCATTTATTAATTCTTTCATTTCTATAGAAATCTGCGCTTTTCAAAGATTCCGCTCTTTGATTCAGAGTCGATTTCTTGAGGATGTGTATGAAGCACTACTGCAAGCATTTTATTCATGTTGCCATCACTTGCTTAAAAGACTAATTTAAACTCTATGTTCTTTCAATACATATTATTGTACACGCTACAGAGATAAACACATTCTGAAGAGGCAGCTTAACTTTGAAGTGTTAGCAGACCTAGCAAGGAGGCTTTTCAGTATAAGTTAGGCTACGTGTATATGCATAGTCGCCTCATCAATGTTACGTGCCTTGATTTGAGCGGTATTTCTTCTTATACCACATAGTTGAAGTATATGCTGTGGTTGAAGGCTTTATAGGCCATTCGTCGTTTTCTTCGTAGCGAGATGGCTTTAAGCTCTCTCATTGTAGAGTACCTAGTACTCTAAATCGTTAGCCACTTTTTCTAAGCACATTGCATCTATTGTATCGTTATAATTTCATTGTATCATGATATGACATGACTTATTGTGTACACTTGTGCCAACATTGTCATGTATATTAGAGCAATGATGTCTTTCTTTCAACGTAGTGATGTTGGTCGTGGTACATAGAAATTGGCGAAGTATATGTGCCCAATGCTGGAATGGTATGAAACTTTGATTTTTGTACATAATGTAAATAAACTGTTTGTAAACAAGGTGTCACTCCCTAGAGGCCCACAGGAAGGCCTAGTGCTCCCCCATAGTAGAGTACCAAGTACTCTTAATCGTTCACTAGTTTTTTTTCAAAATAAGTTTGTGGCACAGGGGATGGCTTTATGCTCTCCCATTTGAAAGTACGAAGTACTTTAAATTATTAACCACTTTTCTAAACGCAGTACTAAGCCTTACGAAATATGAGGCCCATGGGACGGCCTTTTGCTCTCCCTTAGCAGAGTACTCTTAATCGTTGACAACTTCATCTTAACACACAATTTCGTCCTTCAACTTAGTTGCCACTGTTGATACGGTATCATGGAACGTGAGGCCCACGGGACGGATTTTTGATCTCCAATGGTAGAGTACCAAATACTCTAAATCGTAAGCAACTTTCTCTAAACAACAGAAACCAGTGGCGATCACTTAAAAGTACTAGGTGCACTAAATCGGTAGTAACTTTTTGTAAGCCCCTACATCTTCCAGCGAATCCTTCAATACTGGGACAGCCTACTGCTCTCCCTTCTCCCTTGGTAAAGTACGAAATCGTCAATTATACGTTCTAAAGACATATCTTGTGAACGGCCTGTTTGAAGGCACCGCCCCCCCTTTTTTTTCGTGGCTTGTAAGTGCGCAATGGCGGGATATAGAGCCACCGTAAAAGATATATAGAGCAATACCTCGGATTGCACTAAATCGAATTGGCCAATGCAACATGTGGATGTTAGGCGTCAGAGCACAAGGGAAATGCTCTATGTAAAGGCTAGGGCAACGCTTGTTGTGTTCACAATATTTTTCAAACGGTTTGTTTGAAGGCTCTCTTTTTTGTGACTTGTATGTGTGTAATGACGAAATATGGGGGCGTCGTTAAACTTCTAGAGTGACACCTCGGACTGCACCAAATAAAGTTTTCCAAAGCATCATACGAACGCTCCACTTGAGATCACGTGGGACATTCTTTATATACAGGCTACGTAATTTGGTTCCGGAAATGATTTTGTTGAAGTTGAAGTTGAAGTTTATTTTATTTTTTTCTGATACAGAAAGAGGAGTAAGAGCTAAAGGCCGTATTGCCTGACAGAGGCTCCTACTCCCATGCGCATTCGGTATGCGTTGACATGTTTGCATGCGATGCGAGTATACAAACAATAGAGCAACCAGAAAAATCAAAAACATGCATGTACATAACTGGCACTGCAAATAAAGCATTACAGGTAGACATCATACATCAAAACTCTTCATGAAAACAAACATATCCTACAGACACTCCAAGAACCTATACGCATTAAATTGTGAACTTTCAAACTGTAGCACAAACTGTACATGCGGTACACGTAAAAAAATAGACAGATATATTTTATTGATAAGTTATCTTGGAATGTAACAGAAAGTTTTTTATAAATTTTTTAAAGCGGGCTGCATGAAAGTCTATATGAAGTTTAACAATGTTCAATAGCCGGGGTACATGATACTCAAGGTCCTGACGCCCGTAGTTAGTTCGCATAAGTGGTGGCATTCTCGTTTGGTGGCGTAATTGGTATCGAGGGGGAGAAACGGGCAGGCTACTAACATGGAGCCTGCGCTTTTTCATGTGCAAAAGTAATCTATAATAGTCCGTTTGATTTGCTCTAATTAACGAGTGTTTCTCAAAACGATTGTGTGTGGGTAAATCTCGCGGTCTACCGTGATAGTTTTCGAAAATTCGCATTGCGCTTTTTTGCAGTTTTATAAATTTCTTGTAATTTTTTGCAGTTGTTGTTCCCCACATTAATGCACAATAGCTAAGTTTTGAGTGAAAGAGGGTGTAGCACATTGCCTTCTTTAGTGTTAGTGGTATAAGACTACTAATTTTATACATAAAGCCGACTACTTTACCGAGTAGTAGGCTTTGCCTCTGTGTACACGGTAAGAGAGATATTTTAAATTAAGAAAACATTTTGGCCAGCGTGTATATACCACTGCTATGCCCGTTTTCAAGGCAGCCTTAGTCGCTACAGGGCGTGGCTACACTTTCTCGCAAACTGATGAAAATAACCTGTGGCACTAATTTGTTTTCCGACCGTATCCAGGACCTGGCATTATTGTGAATCAGAGTGGCCAGTGGAACCGAACGGTGAGTGACGTGCTCCAGAACGACCGTGAGAAACGCCATAATATTTTTTTCCAACTCGTGTAGTACAATGGATGGTCGCGAATGGGATCTCTATAAATATTGGGGATATTTGAGATGCAATCATCGCGTCAATCGTACTAAAGTGTTGCTACCTTTACTTTACTGAGTAAACGATTCAAAGCGCAGTGATAGTCACCGACCTCCTCCACTACGGCGTCTCTCATAATCAAATGATGGTTTTGGGACGTTAAACCCCACAAATCAATCATCAGTCACCGACCTTGTCATTGGTAACTGATTATTATTGACATGGTAGAACCACATGTTACACATAGTGACTAAACGAAAGTAGTTTAGTGCTACAACTTTTTTTTTTCAAGTCTACAATTGAACCAAAATCACTGATGACCAAGCTCGCGCTTCCTTTTTTACAGGCAAAGTCAGACGAGCACAGCCAAAAAAGTGTTCGTTAGTAAAAAAACACCCAAAATAAAAAAGTATGTTTACTGAATTCATTTGTACCATCACACCAGGGGCGTTCGAAGTGTTTTTTTTGTATTGTTAGCTCACCGTGGCTGGCTGCTGACGTAATGCATCCGCAGTGGAATGGTAAAGAGGAAAAGCTCTTGACGTAAACGTCTGCGCCATTAAGCAGGAATAAAAAAAACAGCCTTGACGTCCCATTCACCTTCCATGTACTTGACGACGCATAACAGTAGCGGCTCTTACTGAGAATTCTACAGTTTTTGGCAATCTAAGCACAAATGTTTTCACGTGGTCATGACGTTATAATAGAACTTTGGACAGTAGTGTGGCATCATACGTTTCACCCACGAGACTGCGCTGCACTTTTTTTTCACGCGATTTTGTGCTGCTAGGAAACCGACAAGAATCACGTTCACAAATGGTGTTTGCAGAAAAATTCGGCAGATCCTACATACCTGGAAAACGACGTTATGCGAAGCATGTGGAGGGAAGGTGACCATGTTGCATTGTTTTAATTGAGCGATACGTCATGAAATTACGCTAAATATATGTACAAATGTTACACGCACAAACATGCGTTTAGGAGTTTCAAATGTTCATATAACCAGCTGTTTGCACTTGCTTGACGATGCCAACTAGAACATGTGTATTAGCAACACCTGAAGCTGATATGAAGTGCTGATGCTCGCGAAGATCTTAGCCCTGGTACTACTACATAAATTAACTTCAGCGCATGGCTCCTATAACTACAATTGACATTAACCCGACGTGACGGCTGTATCAAAGCAGTATACATATGTAAAGTTAATAAAATTGGGTAGGCAGCACTGCAACCTCCACTGACGTTTCCCGAAGATTAGCATCTCGTTGAAATGTAGTTCCGAGGCCTGGCGTAGCTCTTTGGTAGAATGTTTGGATTCCACGCAGAATGCTTGTGTTCGATTCCTGCTGGGACCCTGAAATTTATTATTTGCATTTATCGGGTCGACGCTACCGATGTCGGGTCGACGCTACCGATGTCGGGTCGACGCTACCGATGTCGGGTCGACGCTACCGATGTCGGGTATTTCTCGACGCTCGCGCGTCCTAATTGCCCATGTGTGTACTCGTCGTTCCTGGACAGATACTAGGTGTCAATCACCTGTGGCAGATACCCGCACGCCAGTGGCACATACCCTCGTGTGGGTGTGTGCCACTGTCTGCTGGAAAGTGTTTGATGACCTACGCAACGGGATTGTGACTTCATTTGTGTTTTGACCAGTGCGTCATATTCGTCAAACCACCTTACCTGATACGTTGGCGAGTGGGCTGCGAGCGTATCATCATTCACGACACGAAGCCGGTTTAGTAAAACACGTTGTAAGACGAGAACATAACTCGCAAACACATGTTAACCTATGAGTGCCAAGTCTACAAAAAGTAAAAACAAAGAAATAAATATTCTCGCATGAACCAGTACGCAAATAGAAATCTAAGATTCCAGAAATTCTCGCTCATTAACAAAAATGCAATATAGACGCACGAAAAGATTACGAAGCGCAGCTCGTTAATTTTAGAAGCTCAACGCGGCTCTCCTTGTCAATGCTATTGCTTTCCTTGGCATAGACTAGCGTCGGCTCACAGCCTCTCACGAGCCGTACGAGAATGTCAAATCACCAGTGCCAGAAACTCAAGTGAAGATCGTTCTGTGGCACCCGCGGTAGAAGTGTGTGTCTTTTGTCGCTCGTACTGGGCTGGTGCAACGCCGAGAAAACTTCGCATTGTCCGTTGTCGGGCCACGTCTACGTCGTGCGCACGTCGAGCATATCTGGGTGCACTTGTCTTCGCAACTTCGTGACGATTTCATGAGCCACATTGACGGTTACGCTGTCGATACGCAGCACGCCGACACTCGCGATAGGCGGCTTCTTTAGCCACGAGCACCTTTCTTATTTGAGCCGCGGATTCAGACTGATTGCGAAGTATAACGTATCGCGGTTGCTAAGTGATAGTGTTGACATCAAACATGCTTTGATGATGCTTTATCAGCTGCGGCACGGCTAAGCGTAGGCCATACGCGTGGGCCATACGCTATAGTCACGACAGCGATGGGTGGGTATGCTATGTCACACATGCTGCGGCGCGAGGCCATGTATAGCTAGGATGACGACGCACCAACTGTAGTGAAGGAAGACACTGCGCGGACTGTCTATCGATGGGCACGCTTGGCAGTGGCATAGAGGTTCCAACTAATACACTAAAACAGGGGTCGGCAGCCTGCGGCTACTTGCGGCCAACATCGCATTATTATGCGGTGCGCAGCGCGATGTCCGGACAACCTCCTCAATCTAATTGTCACTCCCTTTTTGAAGTCTGACATGGCACTTTAGAACTCAAAGGCGGTTTTATACGCGAAGCATTTCTTAGCAAACTTCAGTGACTTTGAGCGTATCTATCTATCTATCTATCTATCTATCTATCTATCTATCTATCTATCTATCTATCTATCTATCTATCTATCTATCTATCTATCTATCTATCTATCTATCTATCTATCTATCTATCTATCTATCTATCTATCTATCTATCTATCTATCTATCTATCTATCTATCTATCTATCTATCTATCTATCTATCTATCTATCTATCTATCTATCTATCTAGTCGCCTACGACATCTAGCTCTCCTGGCCGTTTCGATAACGGTATTGATACCAAACTTGGTATGACATAACATGACTACACGAAGAACATTATTGACTAGTCAAAACATGAGAATCTTGACATGTATGTCATTAATGTCATTATTTACATTTTATGGTTCAGCAGCTCTTGCAGTGGTTAAGTTCACATGGCATGTTGAAAAACTGGTATGGTATGGCGTGATTCCATGGCGAACACAAGCGACCGACCCTAACATGAAGATATGACATGCGTGTCAAGTAACAACTAACTACATGCCACACTCATGAGGCGCTCGCGGCCGTTTCACTAGCGTCACATATACCAAATTTGGTATTACAGGGCGTGAATGGATGACGAAGGTATGTGACTGGTTCAAACATGATAACATGACATGTGTGTCATGCAACGACATGACTACATGCTACGCTCATGATGCACTCACGGCCATTTCACTAGCTTCACGTGTACTAAACTCGGTATTACGCTGCGCGAACGGACGACATAGGTAAATGACACATCCAAAAATGATAATCATGACATGCGTGTCATGTAACAACATGAACATATGCCACACTGATGATGTGCTCACGGCCGTTTCGCTAGCTGCACATGTACCAAACTTGGTATTACGCTACGCGAACATACGACATAGGTAAATGACACACCTAAACATGATAATCAAGACAAGCGTGTCGTGTAACAACATGACTACATGCCACACTGATGATGCGCTCACGGCCGTTTCGCTAGCTTCACATATGCCAATTTTGGTATTACGTGACGCAAATGGACGACGAAGGTATGTTTCTGGTGCAGACATGATAATATTGAGATGCGTGTCTTGTAAGAACATGACGACATGTCAAGGTGCCAATACATTTCGACGTGACAAGGTGCGCGTGCTCGCCGGTGTTCATTTCGTCGCGTCACGCCGGCGTTGTCACGTCAAGCGCTGGTCCTGCCATATACTTGACGGCGCGCGCCGCACTGCATTGCTTTGACGCATGCGCGTTTCAGCGCGTCCAGCGTACTTCTGTCATGAAAAGAAGGAGACGCATTGCTGCCTGGGTAACGCATCAGTGCGAAATGCAGCATTTCGCGCCGGTTGCCGTCAGGCAGCACCGACAGACGCTGGTCGCGCCTGTCGTCAGACTATCGAGTGCTCGCGTTTCGCTAACGTTGCGTCGCTGTTCCCAGTGTGCGCGCGCGTCAACACTACGTTGGATAATATCACGCCCTTCAGGATTAGCTCGTGGCTGTATTTCTTGCTCTACATATACCAACTTTGGTATCACGTGACGCGAATAGATGACGAAGGTCAATGACACATTCAGACATGATAATAATGACACAGAAGTCATGTACGGCATAATTTACCTTCACCTCAGAACCTTGTGCTGATTTTAAAGTGACATATCAAGATTTGTTATTTGTGCTTCGCATATCACCGATTCCCATTGTACGTGGGATCTAACAATTTTTTTGCACTTGTAATATATATGTTTGTAATTTGAGAGCTTGTGATATGAGAGGCTTCTTAAGCGGTGAGTTTGTCCCTCCTATAGCTAATCGCGGTTAGTGACCGCCTAGTTTGTTTACTCACTCTGCAGGAGCGGGTGCACATACGGAAGCACGGACGGACGGAAGCAAGAACGAGCGGATGTACGGAAGCACGGACAGACGAATAAACTAACGCAAGGACGAACTGATGAACCGACGCTTCACCCCACTCAACATCATTCACTCAGGGGGTGTGCTGTAATTTTTTTCATTATTGTTAAGTACAATTAATCGAGTTTTTTTTTCTCGTTGACGAAAAAGCAACTATCCATATTATTTTGCACCTATTTTAGGCATCTATAGACTTGTTTTAGACATGTATTGACCTCCGCACAGCCATGTTACATGAAACTTTTGATTGACAAACTGAAACCCTAAAGGGCTGTGCACCTAAAAAGCGAAAAAAGAAGTTAGTTTTTCAAGCTAATTCTCTTTATTATCTGCGCTTGATGACGACAATAGAGCGAGACGGGTGCGCACTTTAACTCTTTCCTAATGTTGCAATAGTTGCGCACTCGCTTTTAAGGCAGACCATTTCCAGAGCTTTACAGTCATCGTGTGTGAACAAGTAAGCCGCTTTTCTGACAAAAAAGCTTAAGGCACGAGTTTCTTGGTTGCATTCATCCGGGGTGCTCAAACACATCATGACCGTTTTAAGAACCTGATCCCGGGATATAAGTGGGAGGGTGCTTAATACTTGGAGAATTTGGGTGCACGTTAAAGAACCCCAGGTGGCCGAAATTTCCGGAGCCCTCCACTGCGGCTTCTCTCATAATCATATGGTGGCTTTGGGACGTTAAACCCCACATATCAATCAATCAATTAATACTTGGAGAAGTTGTCATTGTGGATGCACATGGATGTTGTAAAGACCACATGAGAAAAAAGAAAGAAAAAGCCAAGCAGTACATAGGCGATGAAAGCTTTTTGCACAACAGGGCAGTTATTTGGGAAAGTGGGAAGAAAGCAGCAAAGGGGGGGGGGGGGTAACACACACAAAGCATGACATCCTATCTGCAGAGATAGCTATCAAAGAACGCACTCACATCCCGCCCTTATTTTTTGAAGCTTTCCAAGTGGTCATGATGAAAAGAGAGAAAGAGTGCGCGCGAGTGTGTGTGTGTTTGTGTGTGTGTGTGTGTGTGTGTGTGTGTGTGTGTGTGTGTGTGTGTGTGTGTGTGTGTGTGTGTGTGTGTGTGTGTGCGTGTGCCCTCGCGTTAGGAGGCGGCGGCTCAGTGGCATTGCCATGATGCGGTTCACCAACCCATTTCTGTTCGCAATGCACCTCTGTAAATCACATCCTCTTATCACTCTGAAAGTAATTATTGTCTCCTGCAGCTAGCAAGCCTGCAGTGGCTTTTTCATTGTTTAGGGGTGTCTTTGCGTGATTAGATCCTTATTATTGCCTTCCAGTGGTATTGAAAACAACTCTGGTTTACAAAATGCCACGAAGCTTGCGAAAATGAAGCCGCTTTTCGCTGGAAAGGCTAAAAAATCGCTGATATGCAAGATCTCAAGAACCAATCCGTGGCTACGACTGCGTTACTGATTACGGTTAGTAAAAGGCTGTCTGACCTGGAGGGCAATTACCAAGCCTTGCAAGGAGACATACAATCTATACGGGCAGACAGCCAACGTACGGTGCGGGTGATGCATTAACTGGAAGCGCATGTAGACGATGCTGAGAACCAATCTAGGCGAAATAATTCGGTTCTCTACGGACAATTAGATTTGCGGCATTTGAGCCATCATCAGATTAAAAAAAATGTTTTTTATGTTTGTACTGTTTTTGATCTTAGTCAATTCAATTATTCAATTGGCAAATATTTAAAGAAAAACTAAACAACTTCGCAGACAGGTACATCCCAAAGATAGCATTAGGAACGCAGCCAGAAATACAATGGCTGAGTGATTCTTTAAAATGGTTGGATAACAAAAAGGTACTGTTATACCGAGCAGCAAAAGATACCACAATTGTGTGCGAATGGGATAAACATTACACAGTAGTACGTGCATACTTATCACAGGCAAGAAGCGAAAGAGCTGTACTTCCACAAAGACCTAACAAGGTTCTGGTCAACAATCCAGGAAATTCTTGCAGGTGAATGATCTTCGAGTTATAAACAGCAACACGCTAAATAACGAAGACGCTTAAAAGATCGATTACGTGGAATGTGTGTTAGTCTACACCAAATAAGTCTCCTTATCGTTTCCGTCGACAACTAATGCCATGCCAGCGATAACTTTTCATGATGGCATTTCCTCTTCAATGAAAAATATCAAACTATCATCTTCAGCAGTAGTCGATAGAATGGTTGGAAAAACGTTTACTACAGATAAAAAAAGTAAATAAAGGTTAGAAGCAGGTGACCTCAACTCAAAAGTGTGAAAAAATAATAAAGATTTCAGTGCTGCTTATTAATGTATATTGTTCTTTCAGCCCCGTTCCACAGGCGTCATACCTCATGATAGGATGGTGGGAAGAGTTGTTTTAATCCATAAACTGAGGGACAAAAACTTACCACTTAACTATCACTCCATCTCACGTGCAAGCGTACCTTGCCAAACCACGGATGACGACATTTGCACTTAAAGCAATAAATGTTTAGACTCGGATAGGTTTTTTAGTCCTACACAGCACGGATTTTTCCAAAGTTTTTCTTGCGAAACAAAATCGGTAGCGTTTCTGCACGATCTTCACGCTTAACTCAATACTAACCTACAGACGGACACAATATTTTTAGGCTTTGTCAAAGAGTTCGATAAGGTACCTGATAAATAATTACTGTAAATCTATCTTAGGCAAATTTCCAACCTGAGATGTTACGATGGATTGAAGCATTCCTTAATAACCCTTCACAGTTTGTCTTTGCTAATGACAGCGCCTCTGATTAGTATCTTCTGAAGTAACTCCCGAAGTTACTCAATTAGTAACTTCTGGAGATCCTCAAGGATGTGTTCTCGGGCCTCTCCTCTTTTTAATATATATTACCGATCTACCTGTTCATGTAACTTGTAATATTAGCATTTTTGAGGATGATTGCGTCACTTACGAAACCATTACCGATACAACTAGCAAAATTTTTTTCAGGCAATATTAAACGTTTGCGACAATCGTGTGAGTGTTGGTTAATGACACTGAACACCGATAAATGCAAAGCTGTGAAATTCTGCCGCTGACGTAACCATCTGCGCTATTGATCTTTAACCACTAATATTATGAGGAAGAGCTTTATTCGAGACGAACACGCGCTGGCACACTGATGACTGTATCTACAGATGAGGAATAATAAAAATGATGTTGACATGTCCAATTGATAAAGAAAAGTCGGTGACTACGCTCACACTAATTCGTCACGCTGGAACCGGCCACCTAGCCGCGCGAAAGACAAAATGAAGAATTGCGTCGGGTATACAGCTTCAGTTAAGAAACGTGCACAATTTCTGTCCCACGGCAACTATGGTCGGAGAAAGCATTAAGTGGTGAGATACGGCAATTAACGGGGGATATTTGTTCAATGACTATATAAGGTCCTATAAACCGACTGAGGAATTTTTCACATAGGCTGGGCGCACACACGGGAATCCACAGAAGAACTTCGTCTGCTGGAGAAAAGGTGATAGCACGTTGAGTGGAGTCTCAGCGAGACCTGCGAGCTTCCTGAGAGATGCTGGTATTGATTCGGGCCAGATGACGGTAGTGCTTGAGGCAAGACAAAAATTGTGTGGATGAAGGGTCTGCTGAAGTAGCAGGAGGAGCTGAAAGGAAGGAGACGTCCAGAGTTGCACTCGGAGAGTGGCCATGGACCAGAAAATATGGAGAAAAGCCGGTGGTGCATTGCGTAGCTGTATTGTAGGTGAACGTTACGAATGGCAAAATGGCGTCCCAGTTCGCGTGGTTAGAGTTGACGTACATGACAATTATGTCCGAGAGGGAACAATGAAAGGGTTCCATCAAGCCATTTGTTTGTGGATGATAAGTAGAAGTTGTCTTGCGGATGGTGTTGGCGGCGTGTAGAACCTCAGCAACAACAGAGGAAAGAAAGACCTTGCCGCGGTGGCTGAGCAGAACACGTTGAGCTCCATGGCGTAAAAACATGTTACGCAGAAAAAAATCGGCTACTTCAGTGGCTGTACCAGTGTGCAGCGAGGCTGTTTCCGCGTAACGAGTGAGGTGGTCAACAACCGTCACAATCCAACAATTTCTATTGGAGGTCACGGAAAGGGGGCAGTACAAGTCTATTTCGACGACTTCGAATGACAAGGCGGGACAAGGAAGAGGTTGGAGAAAGCCAGAAGGAGCAGTAATGGATAAGAACGGCTATTTGGGCTAGTTGGTTGGAATTCATGGTAAAAAAGGGCTGCTCGTGTTGTCCTCTTTGCTTTCCTTGCCTCGCCTTTCGTTTCACGTTTCTTCTAGCACCTTCGTGCTCGTGCTGCAGCCCTTTTTACCACGAGCAGTAGTGGGTCGTTTCTGCCGTTCACAAAAGGCACACGAAAAAACATATTTAACAATGGCCGATGAGAGGCCAGGCCAGGTGAACCGACGGCGTATTTTGTCGTACGTTTTGTGATAGCCGAGATGCCCAGCAGCAGGATCATCATGGAATGTCTAAAGAACCTGACGTTGTAGACAACGCGGTATAACGGGGCCCATTTATTTCCTTCAATGTGGTAAATATAGCGATGTAAAACTCCATCGTGAAGCTTGAATTGTTTCTGTTGTCGATGACGTCGGGCGCTTGGAGGAGCAGATGGGCCTTCTAAGCGTGCCATTATGGAGCGAAAGTAAGGGTCAACGCTTTCATGCGACCCAAGGGTAGATGGGCGGCTGGGTCTTAGCCAACCGAGACCCGCGATGGGTAATGCCGCGGTGGAAATTGGTGACGGTGGGCTATCACAGTTGGGTGAGAGAGCAGTTAGAGAGAGAGCATCAGCACCTTGGTGCTTATTACCAGACCTGTAGATGACATCAACGTTCTGCTGTTGTAAGCGAAGCATCCAGCGGCCAAGACGGCCCGATAAGTTATTCAGCGACGAAAGCCAGATCAATGCATTGTGGTTGGTGACGACAGTGAAGTGGCCGCTGTGGAGGTATGGACGAAATTTTTCTACCGCCCATACAACAGCGAGGCACTCTTGTTCGGTATTGTGCAATTTTTTTCGGCAGCAGTCAAAGCACAGCTGGCGTAAGCGATGACACGTTCCCGTGCGGTGTTGTCACGCTGCAGTAGAACGGCACTGAGACCATGACCACGAAGAGTCGGTGAATACGCTCACGCTATATCAATAGAAGCTTCACCCTCATACATATATAACTCGGTATTTTAGTAACTGATAATTTACCTTGGAATGCACATATTACTAGCGTCTTTGCATCTTCTAATAAGGCACTTGGTTTCCTTGAACGCTACCTAAAACAAGCTCCAAAGCATGTCAGGTCACTGACTTATCAAATCATGGCGCAAGTTCAAACCACCGCAAACCACCGCAAGTTCGAATAGGCATGTGCAGTATGGAGCCCCACCAAACATATTTAAGCAACGCTCTCGAAACCGTGCAAAACCATGCTGTGTGGTCTATACGCTCTCAATATTCAAATTGTGCCAGCATATGACAGCACTTTTATGTCGTGACAGCTTCAACCGGTCATCATTGGGAAAGGATTTAAATATGCCGATCTATGCTTTTTTGCGTTGTGCAGTTGCGCCGTGCAATGATAACGTAGAACTTGTCACCGGTTGTAGTCACGTGAGCCAAAGTGCATTTCTCGACCCAACAAACGCAAGGGAAGTATGCGAAATCTTCAAGCATCTAAATAATACTAAATCGCTTGATGCCGATGAACTGCAGATAACACCAATAAAATACGTTTTATATTTACTACTTCGTGATGTGCTAACATACATGTATATATATATATATATATATATATATATATATATATATATATATATATATATATATATATATATATATATAACTCAGCTCTTGAACATGTTGTTTTTCCAGAAGTCACGAAAAAAGATCGAATATCAGTAAATTTTAAACGTGGTGACCGCAACACAGAAAGTAACCACAGACAGGCCTTTATCGGTTCTTCCCATCTTCTCTAAATGTTTAGAAAAAAATATTCATGTCCGCATAGCGAACTTTTTTAATAAACATGAAGTGTTACCACATGCGCAGTTTGGCTTTGGATGCGGTGAGTCCACTGAAACTGCGTTGGGGACATTAAAGTAAGCTATACTTCATAACTTTGAACAATATAAATTCACACTCGGCATCTTTCTGGATTTCAGTAAGGCATTTGACTCGCTTCATCAAAATATATTCTTTGAAAAATTTGAATCAAATGACATTCGTGGTGTTGGCCAATCTTTAATTCAATAATATCTTAGCAATAGGGGCCAAAGTGTTTACAATAATGGAAATAGCTCGCCATTTTTGCCCCTCACTTGTGGGGTACCGCAAGGCAGAATACTTGGTTCGCTGATGTTCAATATTTACATTAATGATCATGTTCAACTCGACACCACAGCTAAATACGTGATATATGTGGATGATTCAACAATATACCTTGATGGCGTTAATTCAGATAATAATATAAGTAAAGCAAATGATATACTACCAAGAATTTCATCGCGGCCTAAAATGAACCGGCTTAAAATTAATCCAAATAAAACCAAAGTCATTGTTTTTGTGCCATAAATAAAGTACTCACTATCCATCCACCTGTAGTTCTTGAATCAATGCCGATAGGTATTGTTGATAGCCACAAAATACTTGGAGTTCATTTTTCTTCCAATCGTGGCTGGGATAAACATGTATATTTTGTTTGTACGAAGTTTTCTTCGGTAACAGGAGTGATGTCTCGTTGTAACATTTTGCGCCTCAAAGTCAAACTTCAGATATAATACGCGCTGCTGAATTTAATCTAATGTATTGTACTCCTCTATGGGCAACAAGAAGCGAAGCAAACATAAATAAAGCCATTACTCTGCAAAAAAAAGATAGTCCGCCAAATCGTAAATATTGACCTGTTCGGAATGACGCGTGAAGCTTTCCAAGAATTCAATGTATTACGAGCTGACAACTTTTACACGTTTCGCTTATTGCACACACTTCATTTCTCGAATAGCGAGCTCTCCAACTTCATTAAATCGCGTTCATGTCTCGAGTGTCATGTGACCTCCCTTGTCGTGACCTTCTCGTGACCTTCTCGTGACCTTCTCTTGACCTTCCTCCTTCTTTTAACAATTACGTACACACATAAATACAAAACGCAAAAACTTCTTCCGACCTGCGGCTCATATACGTATACTTGTAAAACGTGAAAAAGGGCTTTTAGCAAATCTCCCCTATTTCCCCTTCCCCTTTGAAAATTCCCGCCTCTGAATTTTGGTTTCTGACATGTTTGTACTTTGTGTGTTTTGGGCCTGTCGACTGTAAAACGTATGTTGTTTTGTTGGCGCATCAATATTTTCTTTTCTTTATATAGGCGCAATTTAGCGCCAAGACACGGAGTTCGCCACTATGAAGCTTCGGCTATGTTTCTGTTACTACTTGCTACATAGGAGTAGAGAAGTCTGTTCAGTTTGGTCACTCGTTACGTGAGTTGTGGCTGCTGGAAGCCGAAACAACGAACCTTGCCAACTTTCCCATGGTTTCCCTTTGTGCGAAGAATGTTGTTTAAGCTCAAGCTCAAACTTCGCCGGCAGCGGGAACGTCGACAGGAGAGGGCTTTCCACACGATCGCACTCAAAAGAACTGACGTTGCCAGATGGTGAAGTTTTTGGTTGTACACTTGCTTTTCCGGGGGCGAGTTTACGGCGAAAAGTCCTAGTGCGCTGGTTGCTCGAACGCCTGTGAAAGACACACCGTGCGGGCGGCTTGGAATGTTCGCTTCATAGCTTGCTACAGTTTGTTTTCTCGTTTTTGTGTTTGATGTAGTACGGCAGTAAAATGTTCGACAATATGTTTCTTTTAAAGGTAGTTTGTGTCGGCTTCTTTCAAAAGACTTGCGGTGGTCACTGTATGCAGTAGTAAAAAAAAAGAGTACTTTTCCCCAGAGAATTTTTTCATTAGCTGCGTGCTGTTTTATGCAGTCTTTAGTGTTTCTCGAACATAACGCTACATTGTATAGAACCATAGACGTTTTTAAGGTTTTGCAGTTAACTTCGAAGTACCAAAGGAATAATAAAAATCAAGCGTTCATCTGTATCACCGTTTCTGAGACATCCTTGTGCTCTCGTGTTACCTGCGTGTTATTTACCGCCGAGGCTATTATCAGTATAGGCTTCTCCGTCAGTTAGCGTAGTGGTGATTCTGTAGAGCCTCAAAATGAGGTGAGAGCGAGGCAAGCTAAAGAGGGGCAGGGCTGCGCTGTGCTGGGTGAGGCGAGGACATGCGGCAAGAGGAGCAGGTGATTGATTTATTTGATTTATATGTAGGGTTTAACGTCCCAAAGCCACCATATGACTATGAGAGACGCCGTAGTGCAGGGCTCCGAAAATTTCAACCACCTGGGTTTCTTTAACGTGCACCCAAATCTGAGCACACGGGCCTACGACATTTCCGCCTCCATAGGAAATGCAGCCGCCGCAGCCGGCATTCTAACCCGCGACCTGCGGGTCAGCAGCCGAGTACCTTAGCCACTAGAACACCGCGGTGGGGCAAGAGAGGTGCAGGGGATGGCGGAGAATGTCGAGGCTCAGGAGGAGAAGTGAACTTTCGTGAACTGTGCTAACTTGGAGTTGAGGCAAGATTCAGTGGAGTATAAAAGAGCGTGTCGGTGTTCACGAGTTTGCACTTTCAGAAAAGCGAATACTAGCCATTCTCCCAATAAACAAATCACCCAAGTGAGCGCAAAGAGGGCGGATGAGAGATCAGGCCTGTCGTGACGGAGCCAGCCGTGATGTTCGTGCAAGTGAGGTCGAAGCTAAGCGTTAAGTATAAGACTTGACAAACATAAAAGTACGTTAGAGCCAAATCAAGGGGGTGCACCAGCTTCCCCGCTTTGGCAGTGTCCGTGTAGTGGAGTTGGCTGTAATACAACCTCTTCACCCCGATTAACTGTACGGTGTTTCAAAATGCTTAGTTCGCGAAGGTGGTTGCTACTGATGTGGTTTACAAAGTTTCTAGTTTTCGCAGGCACTTGATAGTTATGAAGGCCCAACATGTCGCACAAGCATGGGCAGAGAGGGTGAGCGTGTTGTTAGGCTAACTGTTGTGTGAACTTAGCACAAGATAACCAACAGTGAACCAGCAGCGACCTAGAAAGAGTTTACCTCTATCCTTGTCTCACTACAGTCTAGCTCAGTTTTTATTGGCTTGCACCGAAACAGGTTAGACAACCTCACAGATAGTTTAAGCACGCTGTTATGTTTTTGGAACAGCCACTTTCACAACTCCACGACACATTCGCTGATGGCAAAAAGTGATATTATCAAAATAAGCTTGACAATGATTAAGCATCATTGCAAGAAATCAAAAGTAGATCACCTAATTAGCCACTTAGGTTTTGTTGGTTAAGTGACTTACGACAGTCTCAATGCTTCATAGGTAAGTCCATTATTTTAGTGAATCACTCGTAATAGTTCACGCATCAACATCTGCAGTATGGTGAGCAGCTGTGCCTATCAAACAATCTGAGTCATATTTGAGGGAGCAACAACGTTCGTGTACCGGTTCGTGTTGAAATTCCAATAATCAGGATAGGTATATCGGGGACTTTGCTTTTTTTTTGTCAGCGATGTTAACGGCACCAAATGAGCTTTAACACAATGCGATTGGTCAGTTCTTTTGAACAAAATGGTGAAATGTCTCACGAAACCACCGGTAACTGAACCAAAACATCTAATAGCAGCTCTTGCCAATGAATTACTCCCGCTGTTGAAAACAGTGCCTCTTTGAGTTTCTAAGCGAAACAATTGCGAAAATTACCACACTTAGTACGACACTATTCATTTATTTAACAAATTACTGTTCAGTTGAATGCAAAATGTTAATCATGATTTCTTCAAAATGAATTCTTTTCGCTTAATAGGTTGTGATAAACTCACCTAAAATTTTAGTCGTGTGGATTAGATCGGGCCCGTAAAGGCCTTGGCGAACGGTAACAAGAGCGAGTATACAGAACCATCGAAGCTGAAGTCTAGACGAGGACTAGGTGACTGATGCTGGGCGTACCTTCTGTGCTCACGGCACAGACCAACAATTTCAAATCAGTTAAGCTTACAATTAAGGCTGAATCAAATACAATGTCCATGTGCAACTACGGACCTTAATGCTTAGTTCTAAAATCCTGTGTGGCACTGCACTGCACACTTAGCTCACCAACGTGCATAGGCAATGCATTCCGTGCAGCTCATTACTGATGAGCAGGTCCACAGTTTACAGCGACTCGAGATCGGCGGTCCGAGCATTTGCTAAGGGAACAATATCAGAACTAGCTTTTCGAATTTTTCGGGACAAAGACATCAAGCCACACACACTCGTTTAGTTCTCAGCTCCTATGGGACGCATTGAATCAGCCTACATAGCGGCGCGAGGACTAGTAAACCGCGTAGCTATCAGGGGGCGCGGCACTAATGTCTTGAAGAACTGTGAGCCTCCCATGTCATATAATGAGTTGACAAAATATTTTTTTCACATGGTGCGGAGACAATACCCTGGACCGCACAGAAAACTAAGCGGACCTCAGGCTCTTACACTCAGGCTTCTTCAGGTCAGGGCGTCCCCTAATCCGGCGCTATTGAACAAAATGTATCCCGAAAGACAGCCAACTAATACATGTCCCTACTGCCATGATACAGCTACCTTTGAACATGTGCTCTGGCGGTGCCCCGCGTTACGCCGTGGGGAAGTCGTCGCGCCGTCCAAACGGTAGCGTGCAATTGCAAGCTCCGGACTTGAACAAGAGCTATGGGCGATCCATCGGGCCCGCGACACAGCAGAGAGACTTGGTCTTTCTGTTCCGACGCGGGAGCGGCCCGCAACGTGCTAAAGCACGTTCTGATGAACCAAATAAAGTTCATCCATCCATCCATCCATGGGCATAGTTGGTGCTGCTTAATTTATTTTTTTTCCAGCGTACAGAATGACGATTACAGCTGTTTGTCTTTTTTGTTATTGTCATTGCGTGCGCTGTGACGAAAACCATCAATTATGCTCAGCTTATGTTGAGCCTCTGAGTCTTCCAACTGCGGCGTGGTTACCATGGAGCAAAAAAACACGCATACAAGATGAAAATCTTTAATGGAAGAAAAAAAACGGGTGAACCGGGGGTACCAAGAGCCCACACGTCAGCTCGTGGGGATGATCAATGATGAGGAAGGTTAGTTTTTTGCTTCCAGGGAGGAAGAAAAGGAAGTCACAACAGCAGAAATGCGAGATGCGTTCTCGCGAAATTGCGGTTGTTTGCGGTAATAATTCTTTTGCGAAATGATCACGACAACCGCTTATCACTCGTTCTGCGCCCTATAAATTACGCATATGATACTTACCGTCAGTATTACTCACTGGTGATAACAATATACTTACAAACCCGCACTGAGAAACGTAGCTTCGCAAATGTGTACGCCCGAAGTCGGTACAGACAATTCTTGACATTGACTAAAATATACACAGTCTGTTCAAAGCGCTAAAACATTGAAACGGGAGTACTTATATTCGGACACCGCATTCGCCTTCTACTCACCCAGTAATATTGTTCTACCTTATGTTTACACGACTCCGTAGAACAGTTAATTGCCTGGTGAAACACCGGACGAAAATATTTTAATGATAATTCCATCAAGTGTGAGAGACAGTATAGGTCTTCGTTGCGTGCTGTAAACACATTCTTTTATGTCTCGCGCCTCTAGGCAGGGAGAGATGACAATTTAAGCAGGAGGAGATGAAACGGGAGAAAGAAGTTACGCCATTGGCCCATCATGATCGTGAGCACGTACTTTTCCATTTTGTCATGGAACGCGCGGCTTACTTTCAGTGGGATGACAAGCGTGCGTGCTGATACGATGTGCCATTCCGCCACAGCCGCAGTAATTAGGAATTGTGATGCTCAGATCAGCCATTAGTCATAAAATTGTGTGTTTTGGCGTGGTCATTTGTATTTGTTGCATCATTTGCGAAAAAAGAAGCTAGCCGACATTGAGAAATAATGGGAAACACTAAGCTTAATGGTGTTCCATAAGATTGGCTCGCATGTTTCTATAAAAACAGCCTGGACTGCCAATCAGCACCTGCCCCGCCGCGGTGGTCTAGTGGCTAAGGTACTCGGCTGCTGACCCGCAGGTCGTGGGTTTGAATCCCGGCTGCGGCGGCTGCATTTCCGATGGAGGCGGAAATGTTGTAGGCCCGTGTACTCAGATTTGAGTGCACGTTAAAGAACCCCAGGTGGTCAAAATTTCCGGAGCCTTCCACTACGGCGTCTCTCATAATTATGGTGGTTTTGGGACGTTAAACCCCACATATCA
Organism: Rhipicephalus microplus; assembly: GCF_013339725.1. Lineage (NCBI taxonomy): Eukaryota > Metazoa > Arthropoda > Arachnida > Ixodida > Ixodidae > Rhipicephalus > Rhipicephalus microplus. The sequence continues at coordinate 46,524,151 of NC_051169.1, read as the reverse complement.
ATCAATCAATCAGCGCCATTTTTGATCATGCTTGGAAGGTGTTGCGAGGCACCTTTTTTGGTGTTGTTTATCATTCTACGCATCACAGCTCAATTTTATACTTCGAAAATGAATCACCAAACAGAAAAAAAAGAGGTGGCCGTAGACAAAGATCAAGCAGGAATGAGGACCCTAAGTTTGACGTGGGGATTGATTTGAAGGAACTTCGAGAAGCTCGAGGTCATTTACATACATGGTGGAGGAGTTGAAACACTAGTTGAGGTAATTTGCTTCATTTGTGAGATTACCTGTAGGCGCCCCGTTGATGGTAGTCCTCAAACATTTGTGAGAATTTTTACCCAGCTAAAGTAGGAGTGCCGGCTCATTGCAAAGTTGAGTGAAAATTCAAAAACGGGCTAGTCTTTATGAGAGTATCAAAAGTGGGTCAACGCAAGGAAAGACAAAATTGTTATAGTCATCATCCCTGAGAAACTTTTAACGTAAGTGATCAGCTCAACCTTACAAATTGAGGCTTAGACATCGCACAAGGGTAATATAGGAAGTTACGTAATCGACGTTAGGCGAGCGGCACCCGTAACTAGGACTGTAGACCCCTGAGATGCGACTATGAAAAGAACGTTTCACCGAAATGTAAACGGAAACCTCGTTCATACCTCGTTCTTTTTTGTGAGATTTCCTGGACTTCCATGGGTTCATAGAGGCCGCTGGGGAAATAACAGACGAGGGCTTTACGATAGACGATGATATAAAGCGCGGATGTGCACATCAGGAGCCCTCAGGTGAAATCAAAATAGAACACGAGGAAAGGTTGATGCCTTAGCCCAGGAAAGACTATGATGGAGCGTATCTCTGACGCAAGCAATCGCAAACTTTACAATCTTTCAAAAACCAAGCCTTCTACTATAAAACTCATGTTTCAAAAGAGTACAAGAAAACACGACAGGCATGAAGGAGACAGGATGGCCTGTCTTTTTTGTGTCTGTCCGTTAACGTTTTTTTTTTCACTGTAAACAATAAGTTAACCAAATTGCCCGAATAGCTCTGATAATTGTACCGTAGAAAAACATAGGCGTTGCAAATTACCCTTTCCAGCTAAAGTGTGCAAATTTTATTAGTGTTTTGAAGCTTTACGAACAGATAAATTGAACTAAAATCAAAATTTAGGCTTATCTTTATTCTTATTTAAAAAAAATCGCAATGAATTTCAGGTCCAAACGCTGTTTAATGCAGCTTGACTAAGGAGCATAAACCAAAAAACGCAATGCAGGGCTTGACTTGAAAGAAGACATGGCCCCTGGCTTTGATATACATGCTTGATAAACAAAAACATGTCAGTAGATAAACTATCAAGGAATTGTGTGCGCTTAGCGACTACATATGTCTTAGAATGCACGTAGAACGCCTACTGCATCAACTCATTGTCGAAAGTGGGAGCTCTTCTTTATCGAAGGTGTAGAAGTGTGTGAACGAACACAAATGCAACCTCAACACACCACCACACCTAAAAAGACAATGACTGTAGTGCCTTTGGTATGAAAAAATACAAAACAAGTCAGAAGATACCATTCATACTTCTTTAAAAAACATTTGAGTCAAAACTAAACGATGTAGTTTCACAGTTTAAAGGAAGCTTCGAGACGCAAATGACTAAGACGCCAGAGCACCACACACTGAATCTGCCAGAATTTCAATAGCCATTTGCTAAGTTAAGGCTGACTGTATGACTGCTTGGAGTATAAAAAATGCGTTTTTTGTTTGTGAGTCAATATCGCAGTGTGTTTGGTTATTTATTCTGCAGAAGAGCGGCCTGACATCAGCTTCCCTAATAGCTGCATGCATTACGAATTCAAAAGTGCAAAATCACAGTGTGCCACCGAACGAAGTTGTGTTCTGACTATCGCCAAGGTACTGAGGCATCGTTAGATGCGAATGTACTTGCGCACATGTATCTTACTGCATAATTATTGTACTCACGCCTTCCCTGAAGTATTTCTACTCTTATCGGCCTTCTTCCTTATATAATTTGCAATTTGCATTCCTCAACCCTTCACTTATTAAAAGTGCTATTTTGTCTTCTTGCGACAGTTCTTCCACAATTCATTCTTGGTCCATCACTATAAAAACAACAGGAGTCCTTTATACTTCTTCCTTTTTAGCCCAAACTAGCACGTGTATGAGTCTTTTTAAAGAGGCAGGCCAATTATCTCCAAGGAGCATTACACTATCTTCGAGTGGTCGTGTTACCCAATAGAGCTAAATGCCTCTCTAAAAAGAGTCATACGTATGGCATGTCAGGATTGAGGTGAAGGAGTTACCCATATTTGTATAATACGTTATTTGTGAAGTGTGACTGCGTGTGCGTGTTCACTACTTTCTTTCTATCTTCAAACCTTCCCACACTTTCCCCTGAGCAGGGTAGCACACCGGTCTGTCTGGACTGGTCACAACCCTTTTCTATTGCACCTCCATTCCTTCCTGACAATATTAGAGTGCCTAATCTTCAGTATTTTTTTCTTCTAGTGAAGTCAGAATATTTTAGCGTACTTCAGACGATATTACTTATAAGCTAATTGATAAAAATATTTTCCCGTTCATTTTACATGTGCAAAATTGTTTTGATTCATCCTAACACGTGTTTCACCGAAGAGCAATCGTTAAATTGATACTTTATTATAGACTTAGCAAAACTAACATTCTTCGTCAAACATAAATTGGCGCTAGATTAATATTGCTACACTAGCATACTTCTCATGGCACGGCAACACGTGATTACCATGGTAAAACTTTACAATGTCTAGCAGTTTTGCGTGTCGCAAGTAAGCTGAATCACAAAAAATATTAGAACTCATATTCCTCGCGCCTCAATTCCTGACTACATACTGCCTTGCAGAGAAACCGCAGTGCTTCATAACTAAACATTTGTGAAGTATTGTTATAACTGTGTATTTTGTTCAAGTGTAATACTTTCCATTTCGTTGAGGGCGCTACAGACTTCTCTAATTTCAGATATTGATTAAATAGCTATCTAGTGTTCTACGAATTTTCAATTTATTAGTTATCAGATTTTCTTTGGATAAATTAGGATAAATGCTACACAATATGCCGATATATTTTCTACCTCAGATGTTTCTAAAAATATTCAGAGATAGAAAAACGTTTATTGTGGCCGCAAAGCTTAAGAAATTCATGAGGGCTAATGTTAGGAGTGTTCCACATATATGAAATAGTGTTCCACATATAATGAACAAATAACAATAAGCTAGTTTCAAGAAAAGTTCTACCATAACCCGTTACGGTACCATCAAAACATTGTTAATTTTTTATTGAGGTGGAAAATCCCGTTTGACGCGAAGTGTGTCGATGTTAGAAGCGCCAAACGGCTTTTTCCTTATAATATACGAGTAGGTCTTTGTTCCAACAATAGTGTGGTATCGAAATCATATGAACCAACTTCCATTACTCCTCTGCCCATTGAGGTTCTTTACCAAATCAATATGTTATCACCGCTTTTAAAGTTGATTTGAAGTGGTATTTTGGTTGTTATCAAAGCAAACGCATTCAGGCTCTTTGTATCATATAACATTGCCCTGTGTCTTCTGTATTTTTTTTTTCTTGCGGCGAATTCAGAGTGTTCTGCGATATCGACGGTAGGCTAGCAAGATTTAGCGTTAGGGCCACGAAGAGACCATCATTTTTCATGATTTATGCAGGTGAGTTTTATTCTTCGTGAGAGTGTTCTGAACCACTACTTTCTTTGAGAGGCTGAGGCTATTTCGTGTATATATATATATATATATATATATATATATATATATATATATATATATATATATATATATATATATATATATATATATATATATATATATATATATATTATATATATATATCAATTCATATATATATAGAGAAGTAAATCTTCCGTGAGCGGTCACAACGTGGTTTATCTCGACGTTTCGGCCTAGAGTCTGGCCTTCATCAGGATTGAAGGTAGAGTTTGTTTGTGCTCAGCTTTATACAATCTCAAATCAAAGAGGGGGAGAAAGAAAAGGGGGGAAAAGACAGAAAAAGAAAGAAGAAAAAAAAAGAAAAAGAAAGGAAGAAAAAAAAGAGCAAAAGAATATAAGGTGGACTCCCCCTGGGCGCCCCCTCCCCCCCCATCCACTCTTTCTTACACGTCCCCCTCCATCTTTCTCCCTTTCGCCTTTTCACCTTTCTGGTGTCTATGGTCTGTGTATGCTTCCTTTCACTAACGCATTCATCCCGACCAGATGGCGCCTCTTATCTCTGGCGGTTCGTTGCGGGGAAAAACGAGATTTTCAAGAAGTTTAAGCATATAACTACTCAGCGCCTCGTCGACATTTTGTCGTAGAAAGAGGGGTGCCCCATATTGTTGCAGAGGCTGGTAAATTGGGCGCAATGCGAATTCCTTGCTCGCTTCTGGATTACGCGTGCAGTAGGGGCCTCCCGACTGTGCATAGCGTTGCTGTTGGGCATGTCATGCTTGACACAATGGATTGGGTAGTAAACTAAAAACAGAAAACATACTACAGCTGTACTTAGGAAGAGTAGTTACACTTCGAATTGTTTTGAGTTGTCCAGTGCCCTTCGCAGCTGCAGCGCCGTGAACTCCATTACTATTTTCATTATTGCCGTTATTGTTTTCTAATGCTTTAATTGCTGCAAGCGTATCAGGATTCTCTTTAATTCCTCTATCGATGGTGCTAAGTCGGTGCATAAGGTATGACTCTCGTTGTTCACGTTCTTGGTTTGATTTAAATCCCATCTCTAAGAGCGTTACTGATAGTTTGTCGAATGCATGGTCGGGAAGATTGAGATGTTTTGATAAAGGTAGACTTGGGGCAAATTTCGCATGGGTTCTGAGACAATTCAAGCGAATCCTAAATGGTATTTCTGTTTGTCCGATGTACTGCATACTAAACACGTTGCATTCGAGAAGGTATACCACATTAGAGGAATCGCATGTAAGGTTTCCTCGTATGTTAATCGAAAAGTTAGATTGTGTGCTGGTTGCTCTGTGTGTTTCTCGCATCGCCTTACATACAAGAAATCGTGGCTTTAGGCAAGGTGGGTTGAGGTATTGATTTGAGAGTGGACAAGTGTGTCTTTGAGGTTGCGTGGTCGTCGATAAACGACGCCTGGCGCGGATGGGAATGCGCATTTCAGACGTTCACTTTGTTCCAGAATGCTGTAATATCGTTTAAGGATTTCGTTCACATTAGGGAAGTTTGTGCTGAAAGTCAAGCAGGGGTTTGTTCGTTGTGGGTCTTTGTGCGGTGGTCGCTTCACAAGTAATTCATCACGCTTCAGTTTTCTCGCTTTTTTAACAGCATCATCAATTACATGTGGGGGGTATTTTTGTTTCTCGAGCATAAGCTTTAGCCTCTGTGAGCTCGTGTAAAAATCAGCGTCTCTTGAGCAGATTCGCTTAAACCGGTGAGCCTGGCTGTATGGAATACTGTTTTTACAGTGCCGCGGGTGATCGCTTTGGTAATGGAGGTATTGTTATAGATCCGTTGGTTTGCGATATAGGGTTGTAGAGAGCTTGTCATCTTCTATCGTTATGGTAACATCAAGAAAATTTACGGTTACTTGCGAGTATGTGTGAGTGAAGTGTATGTTCGTATATACAGCATTGTAAGAGCCGATAAAGCTGAGAAGTTCGTCCTCGATGTGTGTCCACATGAGAAAGATGTCGTATTATGTATAACACTGGTTTCAAGGAACTTTGTGCAAGAAAGTCCAATTCTAGCTTTCTCATAAATATGTTGGCATAATTGGGTGCCATTTTGGTGCCCATGGCGGTCCCACTGATTTGTCGAAAATACTCTTGGTTAAGTCAAATGAATTTATTTAGAGGACCATCCTCTTCAAATTGATGGCAGAGAAATATGGGGCGTTAGATTGTCTGTGATTTGTGTACATGTTTTGTAATGCAGCTATGCCATCATCGTGAGGAATATTTGTATATAATAAAGAGACATCAAGAGTAACCAAGTACGAGTTTTTCGGCACACACGGTGCAATGTCTCGAAGAAAATGCGTGGTGTCGTTGATGTAGGACGCGAGGGTGCATGTAATGTGGCTTATTAGTTTGTCCACGTACCCTGATATGGGTTCAGTTATTGTACCGAGCGTGGTCACGATCTTTGACCACGCTCGTTTTTCACGTCGGTACGAGTGAGCTGGCGTCGTACGGACTAGAGAAATTGTTACGCCGCCTTCGTCGCCTAGTGAACAACACGCTTCGGACACGCCAGGAACTCAAAAGGCTCGTTGTTTCATGCGTGCTGCCGCGTTATCTCAACCTACACCTGGAACGATTGAACGAACAATTCGTGCACCGCTTCAACCGGGACGCTCGTCAATTTAACGAGACAGTCAAGGCCTACTGCCGAAGACCCAGCAAGGCGTCATACATCGACTACCAAATCAAGCAGTGGCCACCAAGACGCTTTCTTGCTACGGATGGGCTTCATCCGAGTTTTATGGATGTCGCGTTGATTGCCGAAACCCTCAAGAGTGCACTCAGTCGCAGAGACCTCGAAGCTAACACGGGGTGGCTAACACGGTGGTATTCTGGTGGGCGGCATCAGCTGCCTCGCATAGGCCGCTTATGGCCATGGTGCGTCTTACGTTGAAAGTAATGCGATGATGTCTCTGGTGGACGCCATTGACTTTGTCGTGCCGGTTTTTGTGTCTTGCTTTGAAAGTCGGCGACGATGGCTCTAGTGGGCGCCATTGAGTGTTTCGCCTGTAGGCCCGAAGCCCTGAGTTGCCAATACCGTCTCTGGTGGGTGGTATTGGCTGTGTCTGTGGGGTCTCTCTCGTGGACGCCATGACTTCCCTTGCGGCGCTGTCGAACACTCTGGTGGGCGACCTTGGCTGTCCTGAGGCGGCCGCAGCAGCAGGAAATCCGGTTGGTGCTGTTTGGGGCACTGGTCTTCATTCCCGTCGGCGTTCTGGACAGGCTGTGATTCCCGGCCATCATGCTTTGACGCAGGAGCCTCTGCGCTGCCATCTTTGGCTCCTTTTGTTCTGCGGCTACAAGGAATCAAGATGCTCCTTGGTTGTTCTGTACCATGGCGTCCATACAAGTTCAGGCCACCATAACTGCACATCATGCTGCAGACACCAGGGGCGTACAAAGGCCTCACCTCGCTGCTCTGTGCGAGCTGGTCACCGGCTGGCCGATCTATCTCCGATTCCTCCTCAACGTACACTGCCTCCTGGTGATCCGCACGGCATTCAGATGGTTTCAAAGTCATATTGCATTGCCCGTAATTCCAAATAGGGCTGTACGCCAGGAAACCGGAAGTGCTGATGTTGACTTCGCCTGCTTGCGGCGCATCACTACCGTCGGCCAAGGCATGGCGGGCATATGCGGATAAAACAGGCATATAGTCCATTAATCTGTCTTCGGCAGACATGGATTTATTGAGTGAAGCCCTCTCACACTCGGCCAATGACTGCTGCGTAGTAGGCAAACCACCCACCACCTGATCGCTGAGACTGCTCTCCAGATATCACTGAAAACTGTTAGTATCGTAGACAGGTAGGGTGTGTCATGTCGTGACCCATCCGGCAGGACAGGGCTGAACGACTCCACGTGCCCAGGAGGTGTCGGGTTCGAAAGCCGCAATGCCAATTGGTGAGGCTCGAGGCTGGTCTTATGCCTGTTGTCAGAATGAAGGACTGCGATGAGACATCGAGCTGCCAACCCCCCCCCCCCCCTGAGCTCGATATATGGTAGTGAACGCGTTGACGAAGGGTTTAGCTACCCTGTGCCCCTCTGCATCTCCCCCCCCCCCCCCCGAAAGAGAATGGGGTGGCTGATGGCTGACACGAATTTGGGTCCAGTACCTGCGACGAGTCTGGAAGCTCAAGTGGAGAACTGTAGGGCTCAGCTGGAGCCTTGAGATGGAACCATTCTTGAACTGCATCCTCGGTACCGGTAAGGTTGGACTGAGTAGTGGAAGGGAGATCAGAGAGTGTCCGGCCGAAGGTAGCTATGAGCTTGGAGCTCCGCTCCACCCAGGACTGCTGCTTGAAGCCTTCATACCGGTGCCACGCCGCTGCACCTTCCCGAAAACGGTTTACAGGCACGGTCCATTTCTGAGATTCCGTTCAGGCCTCGCGCATTACTATCGCGTTGATGGTTGCCACCCAGCTTATGGCGCCGTTCCGGGCCCCGTGGAATTTCGGTAGTTCGCAGACGGCTGGTGATTGTGAGGTGGCAGGTGGCAACGCAGAGATCATCGACGCGAAGCAGTCGAGCTGGTGTGAGAGCTCGATCAAAGAAGACCGAAGCTCCCTGCGTTGCTCCGTTGTGCTTGCCTCAAAGTTGTATGAGGCAGCTACATCCAACACTGCGTTAATGTCACACAATGCTGGCAACACTGTAGGAGCTCGCTCAGCGATCAACGCTGTCAGTTTGTTAGTCTCGGCACGGAGCAGTGCGATGGTATGCCGCAGCTCCATGGCACCGTCGCACGAGGCTTCTGAACCGCTTTGGTTCGCGTCCGTGAAGTACGTGGTTCTAGTTGTACTCACGGTGGTGACACACACGTCCAAGGAAGCATGAACAGCGTTTCTTGGCGGCTTATGTGTTGGAAGAGTACCGGACAGGGAATTTAGGCCGTGGGAAGCTTGAACAGCATTCCAAACGGACAGGAACCCGTGCGTATTACGGCCGCGAAGTGGTCGCATAGCGTCCATTGGGTGATGCCCTGGTACCACAGATGAGGCATGGACACCGTACACTGATGGTCCGATGGGCAGCTGAAGTGGGGGCCGGGTTGTTGACTCCATCACCAAAGAAGCGTGAACGGCATTCCTGGATGGAGAGGCCCGCACTGCCGACGAACCACGAGGACATGTACCAGTGGCTTCCCGCCAAGGGTTCACTTGTCGGCTTGCCCTGACGGCAGAATCTATAGCCAAAGACGCGTGGACGGCGTTCCTTGTGAAATGGTACCGGTAATGTGTACTGCAGCCGCCGAGGAGGCCTTGACGCCGTCACCGAATGGTGGTGGCAGTGGCGGCAGGTGAACCACTGCCAAGGAGGCCTTGATGCCGTCCTCAAGCGGCGCTTATAGCGGCTGTCCTAGATGACGAAGCCGGGACGTAAGACTTCTTCTTTGTCGACTGCGCCATTGTAATGAAGAGAAAAGAGACAACACCCGTTCGTCAGGCAAGCTGTTTGTTTGTTTGTTTGTTTGTAGCCTCTAATCCATGGCTCATACACACTCTGGGGGATTGGCCAAGAGAACATACATTCTCATATGGACGATAACTGCACTATTGCTTACAACAAAAAAGGGGGGGGGGGGAAGTGGTATAGTGAAGACAGTATATTGAAAAAAGAAAGAAACCAAAGATTCAGATAGTGAGAAAAAAATCAACAAGAAAGTAGACACTAATAGCTATACCTTGATTTTGGGAGCCGACCAGACAGCTGGTTTTGCCAAACCCGATTAATTTGGTATGTCACGGATTTATTCAGATTTGAAAATTACTTTTCAACCCGTTTTTTTAGTACCTGTTAACGTGGGCTTATGTTGAAAAACGTTTAGAGTCTTCTTGTTCTGTCTTCTTCTTCCTCTACCTTTCCTTAGTTGCCCTCACGCGGAGCCCTACCGTCTTTCTTCGTCTTCACAATATAAATAAATAAATATATATAAATATATATATATATATATATATATATATATATATATATATATATATATATATATATATATATATATATATATATATATATATATATATATATATATTGCCGCGAACGTAATAACAGACCGCGACGAATGGACGACTTGCTTGCCCTTAGACCAGGACGCAAAAGCCCTCTTCTTTCTTCTTCACTTCCACGGGATTCCACCTACAGTTGATGGCTCATACTCATTACCCGTGACATTACTTCCTCTCCTCGAAAAGCATCGGCTCGATGCTGGTAATGAGCGTTGAGAAAAAAATGAGAAAGAAAAGATGGTACCATGAAACCAAACAACTATAGAAGTACTCAATAAAGAAAGGAGTTAGGACACAAGACAATCAAAAAGAAACCAAACTGACAGAAAAATAGTCTTTGCATGATAAGTTAGTCCACGCTCGATGGATGACGCGAGAAATATGGCTTGAGTCTTGACACGTGCACCACATCACTTTGTGGAAACCGACGGGAACGTTTTGAGGTGCCCTCAGGGAGAACTTAATACGCAACGTCACTGAGTCGGCGCAGAACTTTGTAAGGACCGAAGTAGCGCCGAAGCAACTTCTCAGAGTGACCACGCTGTCGTATGGGAATCCACACCCAAACTTCATCGCCTGGTTGGAAGGTAATCACTCGGTGTGTAAGGTTGTAGCGGTGGGCGTCGGCAGTTTGGTGAGCCTGAATACGGCATCGGGCGAGTTGATGGGCCTCCTCGGCGCGTTGAGCGAACAATGCAGCGTCCGCGTTGAACATGCTCAAGTTGTTGAAAAGGAGCATTGCGTCGAGCATTGTAGTGACCTCTCGACCATGAACTAAGCGAAATGTGGTGAAACCTGTACTCTCTTGGACTGCTGTATGGTAAGGAAAAGTTACGTAAGGGAGTATATTATCCCAGCTCTTGTGATCAACGGCCACATACATTGACAGCATATCTGCAATGATCTTGTTCAACCGTTCAGTGAACCATTTGTTCGGGGGTGATAACCCGTGGTTTCCCGATGTTCTGTACCACTTCTTCTCAGCACTTCTTGAAGCATCTCTGCGTTGAAAGCTGTACCACGATCAGTAATTATCACAGCTGGCGCTCCGTGACGAAGTACGATGCTGGTGACAAAAACTGTGCGATTTCAGCTGCGGTAGCTTTGGGCAGGGCCTTTGTTTCACTGTAACGCGTTAAATTATCGGTGGCAACCACAATCCACCGGTTTCCAGACGAAAAGGTGGGAAATGAGCCGAGCAAGTCAATGCCAATTTGATGGAATGGTGTCTTCGGCGTGGCGATAGGCTGTAGTAGTCCTGCTGGTCGGACAGGTGGAGTCTTACGGCGTTGGCAGTCGCGGCATGTGCGGAGGTACTGCTTGACTGTCTTCGCGAGGCGGGGCCAGTAGTATGAGCGGCGAATTCTTTCCAACGTGCCCGTGTAGCCAAGGTGTCCGGATGATGGTTAGTCGTGACAAGCATGTAAAATATCGTCCCGAAGCGAGGTCGGCGCAACCAGTAGGTAAGTAGCCTGGGTATGGTCGAAATTTTTTTTGTAGATGACTCCATCCCTGATGCAGAACGAGGCCAGCGAACGTGCGAAATTTCGAGGAAGGCTGCGTTTTCGGCCTTCGAGGTAGTCAATCAGCGGGCTTAGCTCCATGTCGTCGCGTTGTTGTTGAGACAAGTCGGTTGCTGATACGGAGGAAAGGAATGTACCGTCCTCTTCAATGTCCGCGTTCGTACTTCCAATTGGTCCACGTGAGAGACAGTCAGCATCAGTGTGTTTGCTTCCTCACTTGTGAATGACTGTAACGTCAAATTCTTGCAGCCGAAGGCTCCATCGTGCTAGGCGACCAGAAGGGTCTTTGAGGTTGGCGAGCCAGCATAAAGAATGGTGGTCGCTAACTACCCTGAATGGTCGACCGTATAAATAAGAGCGAAGCTTTGTTATAGCCCAAACAACGGCTAAGCATTCTTTTTCTGTTGCAGAGTAGTTTTTCTCTGCCGATGATAGTGTTCGACTTGCATTGGCAATCACGCGCTCTACGCCATTTTGCCATTGAACCAGTACAGCTCCAAGTCCAACGTTGCTGGCATCCGTGCGTAGCTCTGTGGCAGCGTTATCGTCAAAGTGACCAAGTACAGGTGGGGCTTGGAGATGGTTTCGTAGCGTGTCAAAGGCGTGATGCTGACCATGACCCCATACAAATGGTACGCCGTCTTTCGTAAAATCATTTAGCGGGTCAACAATTTTAGAAAAGCCTTTTACAAAGCGTCTGTAAAATGCGCAGAGTCCCAGAAATCGGCGGAGGTCACGCTTGTTCGTTGGGACAGGAAATGCGGCAACAGCTTTCCTTTTCTCAGGGTCTGGGTGTATACTGGCGTGGAAGTTACCAAGAAATTTCAGTTCCTCGAATGCAAAGTGGCATTTCTCAGGTTTGAGAGAAAGTCCAGCTGTTCGAATCGCCTGAAGAACTGCCTGTAAGCGCTGGACGTGCTGCTCAAACGTGTCCGAGAAGACGACCACATCGTCAAGGTAGACAAGACACGATTGCCTTTTTAGCCCAAAAAGAACTATATCCATCATTCTTTGAAAAGTAGCTGGCGCCGAGCATAAGCTGAAGGGAAGGACCTTGAACTCGTAGAGTCCATCAGGAGAAATGAAGGTGGTCTTTTCGCGGTCGCGCTCATCAACAGATATTTGCCAATAGCCGCTGCGTAGATCCATGGAAGAAAAGTAACGAGCATTGCGAATGCCGTCCAGCAAGTCGTCTGTTCGTGGTAAAGGATACACGTCTTTCTTCGTGATCTTATTCAACTTTCGGTAGTCGACGCAAAATCGCAGAGTACCATCTTTTTTCTTTACTAACACAACAGGGGACGCCCAGGGATTGGTCGATGGCTGGATGACATCGTCCTTGAGCATCTTTTGGACCTGTTGGCGTGTAACGTCTTGTTCTTTTTGCGAGACTCTGTAGGCATGCTGTCGAATGGGTCTCTCGGTAGGCTCGGTGATGATACGATGCTTGGAAAGCGGTGTTTGGTTAACTTTCGAAGTCGTAGCGAAGCAGTCCCGAAATGAGCCGAGTAGCTTCAAATGACGTTCCTGTTGTGCAGCCGGTAGACCCTGGTTTACGTCGAGAGTGCTTGCAAATGTCATGACGGAATCGTCGCACTACGAAAGAGCAAATAATGTTGAGGGACCAGGCACACTGGCAATATCCTCAATGTGCGATCGCAGTGTGTTTGGAAAGATGGCGATACTCCTCGCGGAAATTCGTGACTAATAGGCAAGCCTGCTTTCTACTGGGCTGAACAATACCTCGGGCAACGCAGATTTGTTGTGCAAAAAGTAGGGACAAATTTGCTTCTGCAATTACAGCATCGGGGACGGTTTATTCACATTAAACGTTGATAAAAAGGCTGCTGCGGGGAGGCAGAGTAACAGATTCGGAGGATACACGTAGGGCAGCCTTCCACGAGCGGGCATTTTCCGGTTCAGGATGAAACCGGTCCTCGAACGAAAGCTGCAAGTCTCGTAGGTCAATAATAGCGCCGTGTTCACGAAGAAAGTCCAGCCCCAGAATGAGTGGACGGGAGCACACAGGTAATACGAGGAAAGACCCTGTGAACGTCGAAGCACGGACTCGAACACGGGCTGTGCGTATTCCAGTCGGCGTGACGAGGTGGCCCCCTGCCGTGCGCAACGGCGGTCCTTGCCAAGGGGTAGTTACCTTCCTCAGTTGGGATGCTAGGGCGCTGCCCATAACCGAATAATCGGCGCCGGTGTCGACGAGGGCAGTGACGACGTGATTATCGACGTGAACGGTGATGTCGGCGGAAACAGTCTTATGACTTTCGGAAACGACTGGAAAGTCAGAACGGTCTTCGTCGGGTCTTTGCGTCGAAGGAGGCTCTTTGACAGTTCGTTGGGACGTGGCTTCACCCCCAGGAGCCGTGGTTTCTAGTTTCCCCTGTGGGGACTTGGTGACCGGCCTCTGAAATGAGCATAAGATGACGAGGGAGTCCTAGGTGACGTGGGGTGGCGAGGTGATGGTGATCGTGATTGGGGGCGTTGACCAAGGCGAGGAGCTTGCTGGCCCGTAAGGTACGCTTTGATGTCGCGGGGACGCTCACCGTAACGCGGGCACCGAGCATCAGCGTGAAAGCCATAGAGGCCAAGTTGGCGGTACTGGCAATTACGGTAGACGTGACCCGCTTCGCCACAGTGGTAGCAGAGCGGACGGTTATCTGACGTATGCCACACGCTGGCCTTTGTGGCATTCTGCCGCGATCCAGACGGACGATAAGTTGGTGCACTCGGAAACCTTGAGGCGGGTGGCGGAGTCGAAGAGGTGCCCTGGACTCGATGGCTAGCCCGATCCATTGTTCCCATGGTGGGATCAGGGCCATGTGGTGCAGGAGATCGCAGAGCCGCCGCATAAGTCAGCACAGAGCACAGGAGCCTCAGGCTTTGTTGGCGCGAGTGGGGTGACCACCTGTCAGATATAATTTCGGATTAAGTCTGCGAGAGCACTTACGGGGGGTTGGGGTCCCGCTGCTTGGAGTTGGCGCAGTTCGTCCCGCACGACGCTCCTTATGAACTCTGCGAGGGCATGCCTCTCGCTGTCAGCCTCGATAGAGCATGCAGCAGGGGTCACGTCGTGGCGTTCATACTGTGACGACTGATACAAGACAGTACGCTCCATTGTGGTTGCCTCATTTATGAACTCTGCCACAGTCGTCGGTGGATTGCGCACGAGTCCGGCGACGAGCTGCTCTTTTACCCTACGCATTAAATGCCGCTTCTTCTTTTCCTCGGTCATTGCAGGGTCAGCACGCTTGAAGAGTCGAAGCATGTCCTCGACAACACATCGAAACTCTCTCATTGGGTCGTTGGTTCCGAGACGAGTTAGCCTGCTCCGCTCTCTCTTTCCATTCAGTGCTGCGGTACGCATCACGAAACTGTCGGCTGAACTCATGCCACGTCGCAAAGGAACCCTCGTGATTCTCGTACCACGTTTTGGCAGCGTCTTCTAACGTAAAGTAAACTCTCCGCAGCTTGTGAGCTTCATCCCATTCGTTGATGTTGGCAACTCGATCGAAGTGGTCAAGCCAGTCGTCCACATCTTCATAAATGTCTCCATGGAATGAGCGTGGTGATTGCGGCGCATGAAAAACATGCGGGAGAAAAAAATAGGCGTTGTTGGTTTGACTCGCCTGGTTGGTAGTTGAAGTTGCCATCTCGTCTTCAGAGAGGGGACCGTACTCGGGAGATAGTCCTCGCAGGCGGCGACTGCTTCTTGTCGTGGGAGCTGTAGCTGTCTCCAAGTAGCTCGGTGTGTCGGCTGAAAATCTGCAGCCGAGGCGCATTTACCCAGCACCTCCACCAGTGCCGCGAACGTAATAACAGACAGCGACGAATCGACGACTTGCTTGCCCTTAGACCAGGACGCAAAAGCCCTCTTTTCTCTTCACTTCCAAGGGATTCCCCTACAGTTGATGGCTCATACCCATTACCTGTGACAATATATATGTACATATATATATATATATATATATATATTGTGTGTGTGTGTGTGTGTGAAAGGTGTTGTTGGCAGGCGGAAGAGTGGCCTTTCAGCCGCGCTGTGAAGGAAATTCCGAACAACGCAACAAAAGATGTACAACACATCAGAGTAGTAGATAAGATCACAAAGCCACGTTGACATTGAATACTCGCGCGATACGTCACGAAAAAATAACAGAAAAATTTAAAGTATGTCAATTAATCGAGAGTGGCTGTCCCTTCCAGTACTATCAGCTCGAAGGCAAGGAGACCATGACAATACTTCTTAAAGGTGATTGAATTAGATGCTCCGGTACCGCCAGAGAGTGTCCCCGGGCAATCTCAAATGCTGGACACAAAATTCAATAGACTGCTGTTTGAGCGTCAAGCATAGGACATGTTTTCCTGGAATTGTTTAGCCCGACATATAGAAAGATTCAAGCATATTACAAGAAGGAAAATACCAACCATTGGTTCTCAAGAGTTAACATGTTCGCAAGCTGGACAGTTGTGTTTTTTAAGAGGAAAATTCAAAGGAAACCAACAAATACACGAGTGTCTTTTTGCAGCAGCGTATCTAGTCAGCTAATTAGCGCAAATTCATGCAGCAGAAATATCATGAAGTTTTAGTATAAAATGCATGACTGTCATTGACCTTTTCGTTAATTGTTTTTCAGGGAAACTTGATTTTTAACACTTGTGTACTAAATCTGGATGACAGATGGAATGCAACAAGCATAAGAAAATGTTCAACTGCACGAGCAGCAAATATCTCTATTAAAAAAAGTGCAATACTTCTTATACTAAAAAAAAAACTGAGATTAAGAACTTAGCGTTCACTAATTAAGCAATGTGTTCGCCACTTAAACAATTAACACTCTCTCTGCAGTCTGTGTACTAGGCACAAGCCCGGACAATGAAAACCACCATAAATAAAAAAGTTCCGAGGCATTACTTTACTTCAAGCTAGTTCGTCAGACAACCCATACGTTCGTTCTAAGGAATGTGGTAATAATAGTGAATATTTGAAGATTAGGTCACCTTCGAAAATTCTAAAAAATTTTTTTTGAAACTATTACAAAAGAATAAGTAGCCAATCCAAAAAAACAACAACTAGGCAGCTCAGTATGACTGGCACTCATCTTTGCACTGTACAAAGCAAAATGGTCGTATGCAAGAACAGTTACTCAAGAGGAAGAGGTTCAGTGATGATCGCTGTGATTGACGGATGTACAGCATGAGTGGGTGGGTGGCAGATGTATGCAACGGAGCGAAAATAAGGACATCAAGGCACTTGGTTTAAAATAATGAAAACTGAGCGAGTTCGTAAGCTTCATTGCAGTTCTAAGCGCATAGAAAGACGACTGGCATAATCACCATAACACTAGCTTCAGGTGCCAGAGTACATTTCACCTTCTAATGCTAACAAAGCTAGATACATTTCTTAGTCCTGCTGTGCTCTGGTTCTGCGCTGGCTATTCTGCATTTTTCTCAGTATTGCTGGCAAGGCGGAGCATGTTTATGTACTGGTAGATAACTTTAAAATATGAAAACTTGCTTTCACTTTGATAATGAAAGGTGTTGAGACCATCGGGAAGGAAGCTATCAAGCTTATTATTAAGGATAGCTTTCGAACTATACCAAAACTATCCAACTAACTTCTTCCTTCTTGATATGCGTAGTGCTTTAGTTATTGCGTTACTTCGACAGATGGAATGTATTTAGGGCAGTTAACCTCTATGCTTTTAAACTCTCCATTATACATGCAATTCTCATTGTGAGGAAAAGAAAAGAAAAACTCCCTAATACGTGATATCTGGTGCCTCTAACTCGGGCGGCCGGGGAAATTTTGTTTCAGTAAAGCAGCTTAATCTCTGATGGAAATGCAGAAAACTTTTAGAGACTCTTTTGCTATTCGGCAGCTTGTCTCCTGTATATACTTCTTTATTCGAATATTCTGCCCCGTCTTTATTAGTTCGTACTATACGAGTGCATCAAAGAAGGGAAAACTGTCCAGCTTGTTTGACGCCTTTCTCGTAAACCTGTGTACACTGCTGGCTGGATATTGTATGCATGGTCCTGCCAGTTTTTACTTCCACACTATATTTTTTGTGGGGCTGCTTCCTGTTCTCTATCGGCTTTACCCTCGCTGTACCTTAGGATGTTCAGACCATCGCATTATCACACCTCAGCGATGATGCTATTTTTCCTAAAATCTGGACGCTGTGCACTTTTAATTCCCTCTGAAACTGCAAATACATCATTGCAGATTCACCTGGCCGAAATGTGCAAGCTAAATATGCAGAGGCCACCGATACTCGGCCTTTCATATTTTCATGATATAGCTGACGCAAAAGTTCCATAAGAAGTGTTGGTTCCGAAACGAGTGCTTGACTATGTCGTGATATATAAGTTATCCTGATCATTGCTACTTCTATCTACATGGTCATCGTCAGATGTATGGCTTTGTACTTTAATATTTTTGCGGCGTTGCTTCAACTGCATCTGGCTGCGAAAAAGTTCATTTTCTTCAGCTTCTACGAGCGTTTTTAAATACAGGAATCTCTAGATACCTACAACAGACGCGGAAAACCGACTGTACAGTAGTGGAGCAGATGTGCCCTCTTATGGCCTTCTCCCTCCTGTCGTCTTCGGTGGCGTTGATATCAATCCCAATGATGCGAAAAATGACCGTGACCTCGTAACACCGCGTTATACCATCATGATGAATCTCACATGCCTTAAATCGTGTTATAGCATCATGTCTCTATTACCTCACAAACGTCATGGCACACGATGACGTCATCACATGACGTCGTCGCTTGGCCAAAGGTGGGCTCATTCCGCACACAGTGAAAGGAACGAGCTGAATGCAGAAAGCTTGCAGGAGTGTGGGGAGATGGAGAACTGTCATATGATCAAGTAGAAGAAAAATGAGCTTGGCTTTAACCTTTGAGATGTCTTTCAGCAAATGTAGAAAAATCATTTCAGTTTTTCATTTCTATTAGGGATTATGAACGGTCGTAAGACGTGTGACCTAAATATTATATGATTCCTTCTCGGCATACGAGGATAAGATGTTTCCTCTTTGAACAGGTTCCCTGGACTTGGATGACAAGCAGTTTTACAAAATATATGGGACATCACCTTGATGAGCAATGCTACAAAAGCCTTGCCGAATTTATAGAGTTTAATTAGCCCACACAACCATTCGGCATGAAATGTACACCGAATATATACCACTATATGCTTGCGGGAATATTGTAGGTTCCCTTTCTCAATCTTTCGTCCCCTTCAAACATCAACCGGTAGGGAGTCGAAAAGATGACAAGCCCAGTTAGCCTTTCTGCTGGTGCCTCACAACTTTTTTTACTCTTCCTTCGTTAATAATAACCAACTTTCTCAAATTTAATTCTTTTATACTTATATTCACGTTATAGAACGTTCAGACAGAATTGGTTATTGAATCAACCGTTAATTGTCACTTCTTTCATCAAGGCCTTGCTTGCCAGCATAGGTGCAGATTTCAGCATAAGCCCGCTCTAAGTAGAACGTGGTGGAACAGTTTTACACATAGGGCTTTCTCCAGCGCACCCGCTTTTAGAGGTTCCACAAAACGTACTTGTTCCACAAGAGAGTCATGATGTCTAACGGGGGCCTCATCAGTTAGCCACGTGAAGTAGATAGGTTATATCGCAGCCCATGCCTTCGCAGAAAGAGGAGAACGTCCAGTATTCAGCACTCGGCACGTTTTTGTGCGACTGAGTGTTCGAAAAAAGTGCATTGTTATTTCATCCTTTTTCTTTCTTTTGTGACGTTTAGTTGCGCGTTTTTGTTTTTGCAGGGTTGCTTCCATCCCCATCGGTAATTTACGCACCGGTGTACTAACCTTCGTGTAAGCAGCACTCGCAGGGTGCCTTCTAGCTTGTCATTTTCCATGACGCCACACCCACTTTCTCTCATCAGCGGGTCAGATAGCATGAGTATAGAAACAGTAGTTAAGCGGAAGCAAAAGTGAACACAGATTGTGCGCATTGAAGCTGTTCCGTTCTCAGTATCGATCGCAAATGGTGGGAGTGGAAAAGAGTGGTAATATTTCGTATTTCGTTGCCTTGCAAATTAGCTCGGGAGAAGGGGAGATTGTCTAAGTGTGCGCGTTTGCTCTTTATCAACATTTTGTGTCATATGTAATGCCAGATGAAAACAAATACTGAAAAAAACAAAGACGTGAAGCAACTGCCTACACTTATCAATATATGTTTGGCATCCCTTCAAGCTATCTTTTCCCGTGAATAGTGACATTACGGTATTTCATGTTCGATGTACGTACACTTCTACCATACAAAAATATTGCCGTAATAGCGCAGCACGTCTTAATTCTATACCAGTCATGTCTATTGAAAAAAAGTACACAGAAAGAAATATCTTTAGTGAAAACACTATATGCAGCCTACGTGCATTCGCGTACTAGCTATTTTGCAGAGAGAGGGTAAGAGGACAAATATGCTCTAGAAGACTGTTCGCAGTAAGATGTGTGAAAAAAAGAATAAGACACAAGTCCAGCCGTTGGATTGGACCTCACTGTTGCACATAATCACTTTTTCGAGAAAAAAAAACTACCACAGTCGACGGTCGTTCGACGTGGCGCTTCACTGAGGTCACGTCGAAATATTTTTTTTTGCTTTTCTCGATATCAACAAAACCAGAAACCGATTTGCTCTATATTTGTAGTCTGATATTTGATTCTGTATATTCAAGAACAAAACATGAATGACTTCAGGATAAGTAGATATTTAACAAAAGCTTGATTTCAATGAACTGCTATAACTTGCATAAATCAATCCATTATAAATTTATTGTATTTGCAATATCATATAGACGGCCTTGCAATTATGCTGTGACAATTGGACGCATTAACAGGCAGTTTTTGATAGGTGTCGTATGAAAGGGCTAGTAATTGATGTAATCTACACTACATTGCAACTTCGCACGCCATGCACGGGTGCAGTGTTTCTGAAGTGTGCATAAACTGATTGCCGACACGCAATTTAAAGAGCACAAAAGCGTAGTGGATTCGAAAACGGTTCTCAAGCTTAGTTTTATTGTAACCATCTAGTGGAGGATTTGAGGAATAGTGTTGCTTCCTTTTTTTTGTCCTTTCAAAGCCTGTCTAATGTTACCTTCTTGTGCCACTTTGCTTAATCAAAAATATGGGCCCTGCCCTGCCGCAGTGGTCTAGTGGCTATGGTACTCGGCGGCTGACGTGCAGGTCGTGGAATCGAATCTCAGCTCCAGCGGCTGCATTTTTGATGGAGACGAAAGTGCTGTAGGCCCGTGTGCTCAGAATTGGGTGCACGTTAAAGAACCCCTAGTGGTCCTAATTTTCATAGCCACCCCCTACGGCGTCTCTCATAATCTTGTGGAATTCTCGGGACGTTAAACCACACATATCATCATCACAAATATTGGCCCTGCAAGAATACGCGTGTCCTCGTAGGACCCAGTGGGAGGCTTTGTCGCCACGATCATTTTACTGCGGTGTATAAATTAACGGTTTGTGTTCAGCGTGCAGATGCTTGTGCTTTTAGAGAGAAGTTCTATATTTCTACTGTGATATGATTTTGCCTTCTGAGCAAAAGAAGAAAAGGCAGGCTCCTACACCAATAACAGACGGTCGAGCTCGTGTGCTGCTCTGCTAGAACCAACGTTTTCAGTATTCACCTCAGACACTGACAAAGCACATTAAACAAAGTGCATTGACAAAGCCACGAACACGATCACTGTATACTCGTACACAACTGCAACGCCACAAGTGAGGTTTGAAATAGGCGAAGTTTTGCTGCTCTGTAAGAATTAAGGCAAATGACATATTATTCTTTTCAGTCAGGCATACAGTATAGACCCCATTTTCATTTCAGTTAGTAAACCATGAAACAAGCATGGAAACTGCATAATGAATAATGAGGTGCAAGTGAACAATGGGAACACACTGCTCACGCGTTCTCGTAAAGATTACACTGCACATGCTTAGCGATTCACGGCAGTGCTTTGAATGACGACAAACGATCCTTCATCCTCCCAGTGTCTGTTTTCCGCTTTCATATATAGAAGGAAGACCCGTCCCGCAATTCTTCAATTGATCCTAGAATGACCAGGGGTAGAGCACGGAAACTGAAGACACTAAAAAAAAACAACGCGAACAAAAAGCTTGACGAAAGGAACCCATTGGTCTCCCTGAAAATGGTCGCGAAACAAATATTATTATACCACACTGACAACAATATGATTATTAATACTTGTACTCTAAAATACTAAAATTTAGTAATAAAACATCCTCCTCCCTACCATCAGTACTTGTGGTGTTCGATACAGCTTCACTCGATATTCATGTTCGCAGGGCTAGACGGCGGCCAATATTTTATTTTTCTTTTGTAGTGGGCACGTACTGCCTTAATTATTTGCACTTCAAAGTAAGATCTTTATAAGTTAGTAACATGAATACTGGCTGCATTTCTAAACGCAGCGGGAGGAACAAGAACAAGAAAAACACTGAAAGTTGTGTTCATCTGGACGCTCATCTAATCACGTATTCATACGCAAAGCCCCATTATATTGGAAGAATTTACACAAGCGTTTACAAAAGCGATCGATGCATGCAGTAACAATCATGACACCTACGCTTGTCGGTCATAAAAGAAATAATTACTCAGCAAGATTGTCTGGCAATGCTTCTGTCTGATTGATAACGAGTTTCGCACTGACAAAGGACGTGTCAAAAAGGGCATTTTTGTTTCATGCTGCTTTACACTGATACCACGGGCACCTTCATTTTTTTTTGTAATATCTATGATGACTAACTAGCCAAAAGAAGGTATACAGCACTGAAGGAAAGGCCAAAATGAAAAACATCGTTACACTAGGGTGTGCAGTGCTAACTTCATCCATTAAGCAGCCAGCCGAGGGAAATAATTGTTTTTTGCAGTTGCCTACAGTGTTTTTATGCCAACGCTTCCGAAGGCAACTATTCGTAGTTTTCGTAATGAAAAAAAGATATGGCAGATCCCATGTACAGTGGGAATTGATGATATGCGAAGCACGAATGGGGAAGGATGGTAGGTCGGTTTAAAATCAGCACAACGTTAAGAGACGGAGGTAAATTATGCCGTACATGCCTTCCATGTCATGATTATCTTGTTTGGACGTTTTATTTACCTTTGTCATCAATTAACGCCACCTGATACCAACTTTGGTACATATGGAGCTAGCGAAACAGCTGTCAGGTGCTATGAGCGTAGCATGTAGTTCTGTTTTATATGAAATTCATAACATGATTATCATATTGGACGTGTCATTTACATTCATCGTCCATTCACGTATCGTAATACCAAATTTGCTATATGTGGAACTAGTGAAACGGCCGCGAGAACGCTATGAGTGTTGCATGTTTTACATGAAACCCATATTATGATTATCTGGTTCGGACTTGTCATTTACCTTCTTCGTCTATTCGCTTCCCGTGATACGAATGTTGGTACTTGTGGAGCCAGCGCGACGGCGGCGAGCGCGTCATAAAGGGTCCTTTATTCCGACGCAACTATGACGCACACGCAAGCTGGGCGCAGCGACGCCACGCTAACAAAACACGGGCACTCTTTACTGTGGGATCCGCTAGGTGGCGTAGGGCGGTGAGGACGTGCTCATATCGCTCTCCGCTTTATGAAACGCTTTCAGGTAGAAATTTCATTCAAGTCTACTTGAAGAGAGCGTCATCATTTTTGTGAAGTTGCGAGGATTTGAAGGACACCAAAACCTGGGACCTGGACCAGCTTCACGAGAAACTATCAATATTGGAAGACACGATGTGCACGAACGCAGCTCACCGTATCACCGGCTTCGGTCGGCGGCGCCGGGACGCTAAACCGTGCGGGGTGCGGCGACGGGTGTGTGTGCGTCGACTGGCTCACAACCATTCGACCGACTTTCTCCGACATTTTCTGACCGAGTTAGAAGTCAATGGTGAGTGCCATTTAACCTCCCTTTCGGACTATACGCCTTGCGCAGAGGAAAACGGAGGTCGGCCCATTCCCCTGTTTCTACTGAGCATGTATGCATAAGGACGCCTAGAAATTCTTCCTCTACATGGACGTCGACGAAGACCCTTCCGGCGCATCTCTGATGTCAGAAAATCAACCGAACGACGCGAGTAGCGTCCCGTCAAATGAGGAACTAAGTAACAACGCACGAGTGTCCAGCGCCGCGTCTCTCGATAACAAGAACGATGACGACGCGGGTCTGGCTCTTACTTGAACAAGGGACTACTGGCACACCGTCCTTTCGCGCAGAAGAAAAAAGAACCATAAACAAAGCCAGAAAGAACCCGAAAAGGGACTAGAAAAGAAAAAAAATTGCCCGCAGCTTCCCTCGGGGAAACACTGAGGAGGATGCGGAGCATATAATTGGTTAACGGGGTGTTAAAGTGCGACTTACTTGGGTCGATGGCTAAATTGGTTAACGTGGTTGTGAAATGGGGTGTTAAATTGCGACTTACTTGGGTCGATGGCTAAATTGGTTAACGTGGTTGTAGGAGAGGGTGTTAAATGAGTGAACACGTACACACGTATGCGAAAGGGCGGCGCTGGTCGAAGGGACGTCGATCATTGTGTTTGTGGATTCGTTGGAATTCATTTCACCGCGACCTTGGACGTCGACGCGCCGTACAAACCAACCGACGAGCGGCAACATAGCGAGCGAGCGCCGACCTTGAGTATATATACAGCGCGACGGCGCATGCACTGTCAGCTGTCGAATGTTCGAGAAGGGAGAGAAGCGCAACGGCGCATGCGCGCGCGTCAGCTGCCGATGTTCTCGAAGCGTGACGGCGAATGCGCGCGCGTCAGCTGCCGATGTTCTCGAAGCGTGACGGCGCATGCGCGCTACATTATACAGCTAGCGAATGTTCGTGAAGAGGAGAAGCGCACGTGGTGTGTAGAGGAGGAAGGGTGCACAGATGGTGGAGGAGTGAAGCGCGCGCGGTGTGTAGAGGAGGAAGGGATGCACATATGGTGGAAGAAGGAGGAGGAAGCTTGCGGACGGCACCGCACTACAAGCCTCGAGTATTAGATGCTCCGCATCTAAAACGAAAAGTCTGCAGGCCATCCGCCTGTCGACGCAGCACGGGACAGCCAAGTCAAGCGGGATTTCCAGCGCACAAAACGGCGAGGACTGACGCCCCTTGCAAAGAAAGACATTAAGGTTATCCTGAGACCGCACAAGGGCCTCACAGTGAAAAGTCTATTTGGATCAGAGCTCTTTATGCAGAGGCCTGCCGGAACAGCTTTGGAGGAGAAAGTTTTTTGCTGTGGGTCCACCCCATATCTAACATTATAATATTGTATACGCCACATGAACAAGTGGCGGGCAGGCTGAGAGAGATCAACCAATTAAAAATCACAGGACGAATTCACCCCTTCAATGCGTACGTGGCTGACCCAGAAGACGTGCTGCGAGGCATCGTTCACGGACTACCGCCCAGAACCACTCAGGCCGACCTGATGGCAAACCTACGAATACGGACACAAGGGGTGAAGATGAGAGAGCCAAGATGCTGGGCTCTTCGAAGTCAGCCATAATAACTTTAACGGGTGACGTGCTCCCCAGGTGTGTCTATTTTACGGGTGCAGAGGCGATCTGTTATGCATACAAGCCTACCGTACAGGTTTGCAAGATTTGTCGATCAACTGGACACCGAACCGATGTGTGCCCGACTCCGAATGCCAACGTGTGCTCCAAGTATGGGACGTGTGATCCTACTCGGGGACACGAATGCGTCCTGAACTGCGGCATAGGCGGGGAAGAGCACGCTACAGGAGACAAATCGTACAGAAAGGAACTAAAAAACGTAGCTCCCCGAATATCACGAGTGGAGACGCTTTGAAGACAGAGTTTACCTACGCCGAGAAGGATTTCCCGCAACTTGAGCAACACTAGCTGAAACCTCCTCGTTGGTTAAGCTCAGACCGAGAGGAAGCGATGCTCCAGAAGCAGCAGACATCTAGATTCAGCTCCACATCACGATCGAGATTGAGGTGAACATCAAAGACCCCGCAAAAGCGAAACATCAGCAAGCCTGCGGAAGCCCCTGGCAAGCCAAACTTGAGGAAAACACCGAGCAGCAGCTGGAAAACAAGCTCCGCCTATGCCAGGAAAGAAGAAGCAGCAGCAGCAACCAATGGCCTTAGTGCGGAGGATGTATAAAACAACCAACCAAACAAGGTGAGCTGGGCGAGTCCAGTGCCTCCCAATGTACCGGTAACTGATAGCCCCCAGTATAGAAAAAATTCTAGAAGAGAACAAAAGAATAACACGACAAATTTAACAGCTTAGAAATCGAATGGCTGCGGAGCGAAAAGAGTATACACTGGCCATCTCGTCAATAGAAATCAAATTAGAAATGTAATTAAGAAAATACAAAACCCAGGGTGGGTAGGCAACCCCACCGAGGGCAATAAAGAGGCGCGAGAGCGTCTAGCCGACATGAAGGATAGCGCAGAAACAAGCGGGGAACGATAGACGAAGACTCGTTCGCTACTCAATCAGAAAGCTGTGAACTAGTAAAGCAAGTGCAGACTCAGGTTCAAGCAAACAGAGAAAGCATAGCTACTCTTACATAAACTTCTAGCTGATTGCATGACGGAAATGAAAACGTTTGTCGTAGAATAACTTAAAAATTCAGAGGCAGTATGTTAACGATGCTGTGGGAGGCTTGCAGAGGGTACTAAACAAGCGCTCCCTGTCCGCCCCAGTTATTGACAAACCATCCTAAGCGGGCCACGACAGCATGGATACGACCATGCAGCATGGGCAAAAATATTATAAATAGTATAGAACATTTAGAGATTTGGCAGTGGAACTGTCGCACTTTTCACAAGAGTGCCGCAGCACTCCAAAATACATGAACTCGGTACCAATTCAGCCAGACGTAATACGCCTGCAGGAGGTTGGGCCCAAGATGGTAAAACTGCAGGGATATTATTTTTTACTAGATCTAAATTATCCACGCGTAGCCTCGCTGGCTAGCAAAAGTATTGCAGCAAACGTTGACCACATAGAAACTTTGCTGGATAAATCATCAGATAATCACCCTCCTTCCTCTGAAGAGAGGCGAATTGAAAACGGTAATACTAAATGTATGCAGCCCTCCCGAAGATAAACACGAGGACTTTGGTGCACTGCTTAGGGATGTCGTCGGTATTACAGGGTTGAGAGATTGACTTGTGGTATAGGGCGACGTTAACGCACCCAGCACCACTTGGGGTTATTAGAGAGATTCCCCTAAGGAAACGCGTCTCGAACACGCCGTATCCAAACTAGGATTGCAGCCTAATTACTCTACCCACAACACCTACGAGGCTGGGTAATAGCGTAAGTCGAGACACGTTCCCAGATCTGACATTCACACGTAATAATAACCGACTCTAACTATACAAACATGGAAGAGAATCTTGGCAGCGATCACTACTTATTCAGCATTTCCCTGTCAACTCCAAAACTACGCAGGGTCATAGGAGACGTGGTGATCACAGTCTGAGAAAGGTACAGACGACGCGATCCCCCACCCGACTCTGTACCGGAGTGGATTGCGGAATGGTCAGAGTACATAATCTCAGTTCACAAACAAACATCTAAACGTATCGCAAGAACAGCAGAGACTCCTGCAGTCGACAGGCACCTGCTCCACCTGTGGGAGAGCAGGCGCCGTATGATGAAAAGGTGGAAAAACCAGCGACTCAACCGGAACCTTCTCCGCAGAATCGCTGCTTTGGGAGAGGAGGCAAATCAATAGGCTAACAAAACTGCAACTGAGGGATGGATCTAGTTCTGCATTTCACTACAAGACACTCTGAGCACTGCGAAAACTCGGGCCATCCTAACGAACATGCTTGACCCAGAAAAATCAAAATCGGCCATGAACAAACAATACAACGAATAATGCATGATTTTCCGGATACAGAAGAGGAGTTAATACAAGCACTTAAGGGACAGGTACATGGGAGAGAATACCGATAGTTGCAGTATTGAAATGCAGTACACTGGTGCGAAAAACGAGAGACTCGACGCCCCGAATCACTAAGAAGAGGTCTTTAATTGCGGCTGCCCAAGCAGCCAAGAGAAATTCTGCCCCTTGGTTGAGATCAAATCACAATTGCAATGATAAGGAATCTCAGCGATAAGGTTATAGAGGCACTGACAAACCATTTTAATGACAACTATTGGCTCAAAGGGAAGATACCCGAGGAATGGAAAGTAGCCGAAGTATTACAATACCAAAACCCGGGAAGAAGCCATCCCTGCAGGCACTCAGGCCCATATCTCTGACGTCATGCATCAGAAAGCTTTTCAAAAGGGTTATTCATAATCGGCTCCAAAACTTTATAAGGACAACGGCATTTTTACAGCCACTGTGCTGGGTTTCCGCAATGGCCTCTCCACTCAACACGCATTTCTCCTATTACAAAAGGAAGTTTTGAGCTATATATCTACAGGAGGAGAACATCTAATACTAGTCCTTGATTTAAAAGGAGCATTCGACAATATCTCGCATAAGGCCATCCTAGCAGAAATAAACAATATCGGATGTGGGACAAACACCTACAATTACATCAAGGCATTCCTCACAGAAAGGCGGGCTCCGATAAGCGTAGCACAAGTCACGTCAGACGCTTTTGAGATGCCAAACAAAGTAACCCTCAAGGAGTCCATCCTCTCTCTCTTGCTATTTAATATCGCCATGTAAGGACTCATGTGAGCTCTGGATGAAGTTCCGCAGCTAGGATACACTCGCTATACGGATGATATCGGCCCTATAAGCAACGCGTGGTTCTCTGGCTAACAAAAAGCAGACACTTCAAGAGGCTGCAACAAGCAGTTGAAAACATTGCGAAGGCAAGCGGGCTCAGCTGTGCACCAGAAAAATCTGAAATTATCAGGGTACATGGAAAAAGATACAAAATTAATGGAAGCATCGACATACACATTGAAGGTGTCAAAGTGCGTCAGGTGACCGTCGCACGTATTCTGAGTTATTGGGTTCAAAATAATGGACGAGCGAACCATACAATAAACATAATAATATCAGCCACGAAACAAGTTGCACGAATGATCCATAGAATAACATACCACAAACAGGGAATGAAGGAAAGAGACACAATTAGATTAGTACGGGCATTTGTACTGTGTTAGGTTACGTATAGTCTACCTCTCCACGTGTTAAACAAATCAGAAGAAGAAACCATCGAGTCTATAATTAGGGGCGCCTACAAAGTGGCCATAGGGCTACCGGTAAGCACTCCAACCCAAAGCTTTTGGACCTCGGTATATATAATACATAACCTGAGCTAAAGACAGTGGTACTGACTTCGCAGAGGAATCGTCTAAGTCGAACGAAAGCGGGGAGAGAGATACTTGCTAGGGTGGGCTTTCCGCCATACCCCCAGAACCTGGATGTGGTTCTTGTAGAAATCCCAGATCCCGTCCACAGCAAGATCTCGATATCACCGCTGCCCAAGAACATGGACGTAAAAACAAACAGAAAGCGCAGAGAGGAGAGAGTGCGATTGTTTCGAAAAACATTCAAAAACAAATCAAATGTTTTGTATGCGGACGCTTCGAGGTACAATTTTAAACAGTCAGTTGCATCAGTACTTAGCAACGACAACTGCATGATGACATGTGCATGGCTGTACACGTCCTCGATCGCCAAGGCGGAATGCTTTGCCATTGCCCTTGCAATCAAAGCGCAGGAACAGAAAGATGAACCGCAGACAACTATGATTTCCGACTCGCAGGAGCGTGCCGTTTCTTTTTAAGAGGCCGCTTTCCGATAAAAATAAGCAAATTTTTAGGCGGGAGATTGCCGAACAAATACAGGCTGATCTGGTGTCCAGGACACGCAGGCTTGGAGGGGACGAAAGTGCCGACGCTTGTGCTCGAGGGCTCACGAACGCAGCTGAGCTTCGACAGGACATTCAATCCTTTGAAACACTCTAGGAGGAAGCTATCGAGGACCACCACCACCACCCTACCAGGATAATGACCAATCCAGAATGGACCCTCGCGAAATTCTTTCTAACCAGCGAGGCATGCGACAAAAATACAGCGCCCCCCACAAATCATTAGAAGGGGAGAACGCGATTGACCTCCGCCGAATTCTAACGGGAGACTTTCCCAATCTTCAAAGATTACACAAAATTTTTCTAAAGCTGTATGGGCAGAGAGGACCGCCAGGTGGCGCCGAGGAGTGCACACACGTTCACATCGGCCCCGTCAATCATCGTACCTAGCAGCGGTTAAAATCACGTGACTACCAGTGAAACTACGGGAATTGTGCAGGAAGACGTCAGGCACACGCTGACACCACCTTTTTGGACAAGCGATCCCGGTTTCCTCTGGGAAGTGAAGACCTTCGGCAGAGCATGCCAACCCGCCACGCTAAGCCTCGCGGCGAAGCGGAACGCGGAGTCCTGGCAGCCAGCTCTCGGCCGACGCGTTGCGCTGCACCTGCCCGAACCCCAACGGACAACGACCCGGAACTAGCTCAGGCACTTATGGGCATGGATGACCAAGACATCGAAACCCAAGTGAGCTCTGCGGTGGACGCCAACGAAGATTTCCTTTCACCTGACGAGGTGCTACAAGGGGAATCTACTAGCGACGCCGAAACAAGGAAATAAATTGCCCGCAGCTTCCCTCGGAGGAACACTGAGGAGGATGCGGAGCATATAATTGGTTAACGGGGTGTTAAAGTGCGACTTACTTGGGTCGATGGCTAAATTGGTTAACGTGGTTGTGAAATGGGGTGTTAAATTGCGACTTACTTGGGTCGCTGGCTAAATTGGTTAACGTGGTTGTAGGAGGGGTGTTAAATGAGTGAACACGTACGACACGTATGCGAAAGGGCGGTGTTTATTTATTGCGACGAACTTTGAGCACGATGGCTTTTTGGTCGGTAAAGTGAAGAGTGAGTGGATCGGGTTGCAGCGGTCGTAGGTCGAAATTTGCAAAGACGTGGTCGATGCAGGTTCCGCGAATGGTGGTCGGCTGGTGGTGTTTGCAGTCGTCGTGCGTTGCGCGTTTCAGCGAGTGTCGCGACGCCATGTATTCGACTATCCAATCGTCCTTGATGACGTCGATGTTGAAGTCGCCAACTAGCATGAACGGTCGATATTGCGGTTGTTGTTTTCTGTAATCTTGCACGGCCTCGTCGACGTACTTTTGTACGGCGGCACAAGAGAGGTTTGGCGAGAGGTACATCGTCATGACGTCGACGCCACAGACGGTAGCAACGCAGTGCTCGCCGTTGGCGCGTTGTTGAACGCCGGGCTGTAGTCGGAGGTCAATGAAGTAGTCGTCGTCGTTGTCGACGTCACGCTTGACGTAAATTCCCACACCGCCCGCAGGTCGTTGGAACCCGTGCGTGCGCGCGACCGAAGCGTATCCCGCAACGTCGACGTTATTGGCGTTCCACGTCTCGGTGAAGCAAAGCACATCCACTCTGCGTAGTACGGGATCTCACACGACGTCGCGGCAACTGAGCGAGCGAGCACCGACCTTGAGTATGTATACAGCGCGACGGCGCATGCACTGTCAGCTGTCGAATGTTCGAGAAGGGGGAGAAGCGCAAGGGCGCATGCGCGCGCGTCAGCTGCCGATGTTCTCGAAGCGCGACGGCGCATGCGCGCGCGTCAGCTGCCGATGTTCTCGAAGCGTGACGGCGCATGCGCGCTACATTATACAGCTAGCGAATGTTCGTGGAGAGGAGAAGCGCACGCGGTGTGTAGAGGAGGAAGGGTGCACAGATGGTGGAGGAGTGAAGCGCGCGTGGTGTGTAGAGGAGGAAGGGATGCACAGATGGTGGAAGAAGGAGGAGGAAGCTTGCGGACGGCGCCGCATTACAAGCCTCGAGTATTAGATGCTCCGCATCTAAAAGACTCTGCGGAGGAACGCGATGACGAAGCCAAGAATGGTCAGTGGCAGGTAGCTATGTCATTGCGACAGCGAAAACGCATCAGGAAACAAGAACGCGCCGCGAGTGATGACAGCGTTGCTCGAGGCAACACTGAGAGCATTAGCTCCGGCGCTAGAACGCTTGCAGAAGAGCAACGCGGAAGAGCATCTGATAGGGGCCAACGACGAACGCGCGCGGCGCCGCTGCCCAAAAACGATATGAAGATTATCATGCAGCCCAGACCAGGGTTAGTTGTGAAGGAACTGAAAGCATACCAGGTTGCGCGAGCGATAGAACATGCGAGCGGTGACCCGGAGGCCTGTAACAGCCACAAATTTCTGCTTCGCCTTCGCAACGGATCCAACATAATTATTGCAAGCACTCCGTACGAAGATGTACCAGAAAAGATCTTGAAGATAAAGACACTGGAGCTCAATGGCACCAACTATCCCGTGAACACCTACATATCCACTCCTGCTGGATACCTGAATAGAGTGGTACACGGATTAGAACGCGAAACGCCAGAAGCTGAACTCCTGAGCCATCTCCGAGTGCGCACTCAAGGAGTGACAATTGTTCAAGCCCGCATGCTCGGACAGTCACAAACTTCAGTGATCACGTTCGATGGACCAATACTGCCGCGCTTCGTGCATTATTACGGTGGCGAAATGCCGTGCGTGCCTTATCAACCCACACGGCAGTACTGTAAACTCTGCAAGAGCCAGGGACATAGAACGGATGTTTGTCCCACACCAATGACAAAGGCGTGCAGTAACTGTCACCTAAGAGACCCACCTGAGGACCACACTTGCGATCCGGAATGTGCCCTGTGCGGCGGACGCCATCCCACGGCGGCATCGGAGTGCACCAAGAAACTCAAACGCGTCCCTCAAAAGGGCCAGTCGCTGCTGTCGCACCAACACAGCACACCAAAAACCACTGGCATACTCAAGAGACACTGGTTCAGCACGGACCGCGAGGACTCTGCACCGCCAAGCAGGGCCCGTTCCAGTTCCCGATCCAGATCTCGATCTACATCCCGATCCCGGTCCGGCTCTCGAGACTGCTCCAATTCCAGGAATGGTGGCCACAAGCAGGCCCAAGTAAAGCAACAACAGCACAAGGGCAAGAAGGCGCATAAAAAGGAAGCGAAGAACCAGGTGAGCTGGGCAGCAAAATCCGCCCAACACTCACACCAAACACCACAACTCACGCGCTTGGAACGTGAGTTAGAGATAATGCTGGTGAGAATAGGTGACCTAGAACGCGAAAATAGGGAACTAAAAAAGCAACAAACGCAGCACCCGCAACAAAACTCTATACCCACCCAGAGTGGCCAGAAATCGCAGACGCAACCGAATGCAGGAGGTGACTCAATGATTACGTCGTCGATGCTGAAAGAAACATTAAAGGAAGTTATACCGACAGTTATAGAGCAAGTAATGATAAATGTAGATAGAAAGCTCGAGATTCTGGACAAGAAAATTCAGGCACAACACGTCGAATTCACGAAAGCCTTGCGAAAGCATGCCACAGGCATCAACATAAGAGAAAAAGCTGAGAAAATTTACAACAGGCCCGGATTGTCGGCCATGAACCAGGAGACGCATAATGGCTAATCATCAAACGCAGCGGTCAGAAAAGTGCGAAAAATGGCAGTGGAACTGCCGTGGTTTCCGGCGGAAAAGAGGGCAACTGTTGCAGCTGGTGGCATCGCAACAAAAGCCACCTGCTGTCATAGCAGTCCAGGAAGCCGGAACACAACCAAAATTACTGGGCTACGAAACTTATAGTACCGGGGACGCAGAATGGAAAGTTGCTACATTAGTCGATAACTCAATTACAGCAATATGTCATCAGCCCATTGAAGAGGCGGATATCACGCATATCATAACAGAAATAACATACAAAGGAAGCCATGGAAAGAGCGCCTTCATACTTAATATCTATAGTCCCCCAAGACAAAAAAGAGCAACGTTCGACAAGCTCTTTCAAGAGACAGCAAGACTGGCGAAAGGGAATCCATTAATCATAGTTGGGGACTTTATTGCCAGGCATGCAAACTGGGGATATAAGATGCAAGACAGCAAAGGCAAGAATATCGCAAGACAAATAGAGAAACTGGAAATGACTCTGTTAACTGACCCTGCAATACCAACCAGGATAGGCAACAGCGTATCCATGGACACAAGTCCGGACTTGACGATAGTACAAAACTGCCACAGCGTGGACTGGTACAACACCCTTGAAAACCTGGGCAGTGATCATTACATACTAAGCACCACAATCCGCACCGGCCGAATCCGTAAACATATCGGCACAGCCAAAATTACAGACTGGCACGCATATAGAAAAGCGCTAAAAGCGCACGTGACCGCCATAGTCGACTTGGACTAGTAGTGCAAAGTAATTCGAAATGAAAAGCAAATGTACACCAAAACTGTCGCCAGAACAGATGATACCCCTGAAGTAGACGCTCACCTTCTCCACCTGTGGGAAGCAAGAAGAAACCTCACTAAAAGATGGAAAACGCAAAAGCGAAATAAGAAACTCAAAGCGAAATTGAAGAAATAACGCAGCAAGCCGAACAGTACGCTAATCAACTCGCGACAGCCAACTGGGAACAATTTTGCGATTCACTAAATGGAACCCTAGGAACAGCAAAGACATGGAATATCCGAAGAGCCATGATTGACCATCTGAAAACAAAACGCGAAGGACGAAAATCTCTAGAAAGATTATTGCACACATATCCAGGCACAAGAGATGACCTGCTTCAAGACATCTATATTAAGTGTTTCGGCGCCCGAGCCATCACAGCCCCTTACCAGGCTAAATACACTGGGCTCCCAAACTCAGAACTGGATGCACCTTTCACGCATGCCGAGGTCAGAGCGGCAATCGTCAGCATGAAACGCAACACAGCGCCTGGGGCGGACCAAATCACCAATGCCATGATTCGCAACATGAATGACGAAGCCATAACAGCGCTTCTAAACTTCATTAACAAACACTGGGTGAATGGCACTATACCACAGCAATGGAAGCATGCTGTAATAATTATGATACCCAAACCAGGAAAGAAATTGGCAATAGAAAACCTCAGGCCAATCTCTCTTACCTCGTGCTTAGGCAAAGTGTTTGAGAGATTAATAAATGTCAGACTTCAACGGCACCTTGAACAAAATAACTTGTTGCCAAACACCATGTTTGGTTTCCGCTCGAACCTTTCGACACAGGACATCCTTCTGCTTTTAAAGGAGAAAGTACTAACAAATGTTTCAAAAGCAGGAGAAATTATTGTCATGGCCATCGACATAAAAGGCGCTTTTGACAACGTAAGCCATAAGGCCATATTAGATGGTCTAGCAGCGACAAACTGTAGTCAAAGGACGTACAAATATGTGCAGAACTTCCTCACTAAAAGAACCGCTGTTATCAGATTAGGAGAACACGAATCCAATGTCTTCCACCCACCGAGCAAAGGCACACCACAAGGCGCTGTGATCTCGCCTACGCTTTTCAACATAGCCATGATTGGTCTAGCCCAAAAACTGGAAGGTATTCCCGACATCCGACACTCCTATGCGGATGACATCACTGTATGGACAACCAAGGGTAGCTTGGCGGAAAAAGAAGAGCGGCTTCAACTGGCAGCTAAAACCATCGAAGATTACACTAAAGAAAGGGGGCTTCAGTGCTCAGCAGACACATCGGAACTCATTCGGTTCTCCAAGAGTAAAAAACAATTGACAGACCTGAGCCTCCGACTTGAGGTCAAGCTAGACGGCAATATTATACCAGAGAAAACAACTGTTCGGATGTGGTTACAGTCCAATCAGCGATGTCTCCACACACTGAATATGCTTAAACGAACAGCTCAACAAATTGTTCGTATGATAGTGCGAATAACGAACAATCGTGCTGGACTGAAAGAACAAAACGTGCTTCGTTTGGTAAAGAGCTTAGTCATCAGCAGACTAACGTACTCGCTACCCTACCACAACATGAATAGAGAGGAGAAAGAAAAAGCAGACAAAATAATAAGGACGGCGTATAAAGCGGCTCTGCGACTACCACAAAGCACTTCAACTGCGAAGCTATTAGCGCTCGGACTTCACAATACATTTGATGAGTTGGCTGAGGCACAAGTAACCACCCAGATTAACCGCCTGCTACAGACGACAACCGGCAGAAAACTTCTTCAGAGGATGGGCCTCGGCAAACAAGTACAGGCACATGGAAGAGCTAAGGAATTGTCGTGCTCAGTCAGAGCCTGGTACAAAATATGCCCCCTACCGAAGAACATGGACCCAGTTTTACATTCTGGAAGACGTAAAGCAAGAGCCGTTTACATAGATAAACAGACAAAATATCTGAATACAGTGAGATTTACTGACGCTGCACCATATCAGGCAAATGCAAAGAAAATGGTGGCCGTGGTCACAGACCGAAAAGGAAACGTCACAAGTTGTGCCTCCATAGCCCAAGCCTCTATCACAGAAGCGGAGGAGATAGCGATCGCGCTGGCAATCAAGGAGGGCAGGGAGCGAAAAGCCCCAATGACAATAATCACAGACTCGAAGGCTGCATGTAGAAATTACGAAAAAGGTAGAATATGTATGAAGGCCTTCCAAATTCTAACCCAAGCTCACAAGGACTTCCCAATTGAATACACCCAAACCATTATCTGGGCGCCAGGGCACGAGGGCGTCACCGGGAACCAGTTTGCGGATGAGGCGGCTCGACGCTTCTCAGAATACCGAGCTTCCTTGCACACTGCAATAGAGGATCCAACGCCCCTAGACCCTAACTTTGGTGCAATTCTTCAGTATTACAGGGACAATAGAAAAGTGTATCTAGCACCGCATAAGAAACTTACAGCAATGGAATCGGTGACATTACGCAGAATCCAAACAAACACATACACGAACTTACACAGGCTGCATGTATTCTACCCCACAGCATACAAAGATATATGTCCGTGGTGTGGGGCCACACCAACTCTGTTTCACATCACGTGGGAGTGTACGCATCACAATGAAGAACACCACAACATGAACAACACAGAGGAACAATGGGAGGCGCTGCTGTCCAGCTCGGCCATTGTTGATCAGCGCTGGCTGGTCCAACGAGTAGAGATGATGGCTAGGGCCAGCGGAGCCCTGGAATAGGGGCCCGACCATTTGGAATGCTCCGCGTTATGCGCAAATAAAGTTTTCTCTCTCTCTCTCTGTATGGGCATGCGTGTCCATGGTGTGGCGGCTTGCCATCGCTCTACCACATTTGTAGGGATGCTTAAAACGACCACCAAATTTAGACATCTTTTTAGGTCAGTACAAGCTTTGCAAAACTTTCGAGCAGTGGGAGGCACAGCTCGCCAGCTCTGACCCAGAGGTGCAGCTTGTACTTCTGCGTCACGTCAGGCAGACGGCGGCCGCCAGTGGAGCCCTGGACTTCAGGCCCCACCCATCAAGCTCACGACCCCTTCCGAAACACTTGCAAATAAAGTTTTTCCTTCCTTTTCCTTCTTTACTATGATGCCAGGCGCGACTGGCGCGACTGGCGCGACCAGCGTCCGTCGGCGCGTCCCGATGGCAACCGGTGCGAAATGCGACATGCTGCATTCCACGCCAAAGACGTTACTTAGGCAGCACCGCACCTGCCTCTATTGGTGACGGAAGGAAGCCGTGTGCGCGCGCTCAAACGCGCATGTGTGAAAGCAACGCAGCGCGGCGCGCGCCTCCGAGTATATAGCATGCAGATCCAAAATTGCCCGCAGCTTCCCTCGGGGGAACACTGAGGAGGATGCGGACCATATAATTGGTTAACGGGGTGTTAAAGTGCGACTTACTTGGGTCGATGGCTAAATTGGTTAACGTGGTTGTGAAATGGGGTGTTAAAATGCGACTTACTTGGGTCGATGGCTAAATTGGTTAACGTGGTTGTAGGAGGGGGTGTTAAATGAGTGAACACGTACACACGTATGCGAAAGGGCGGCGCTGGTCGAAGGGACGTCGATCATTGTGTTTGTGGATTCGTTGGAATTCATTTCACCGCGACCTTGGACGTCGACGCGCCGTACAAACCAACCGACGAGCGGCAACTGAGCGAGCGAGCGCCGACCTTGAGTATATATACAGCACGACGGCGCATGCACTGTCAGCTGTTGAATGTTCTCGAAGCGCGACGCCACATGCGCGTCCACTGGAGAATCAGGAGAATTGTAGATGTCGAACGCGGTGTGTAGAGGAGGAAGGGTGCACAGATGGTGGAGGAGTGAAGCGCGCGCGGTGTGTAGAGGAGGAAGGGATGCACAGATGGTGGAAGAGTGGGCGACGGCGCGACGGCGCATGCGCGCGCGTCAGCTGTCGAATGTTCGAGAAGCGGTGCGGATGGCGCGGACGGCGCGGACGGCGCACTACAAGGCGCGAGTATAAGATGCTTCCGCATCTAAAATGAAGGTCAGTGGACAGATTCCCCAATCTCTACTAAGGGCATATCGGTGCGTGGCGTGCCGGCTCACGTCGAAGTGTATCAGCGTCTTGAGTATGGCGTGCATTAATGTTCGTACATGGTACACATCTCATGATTATAATGTTTGCACCAGTCACATAACTTCGCCATCAATTCACGAGACGTAATACCAAATTTCGGCATATGTGAAGGTATTGAAACGGCCGCGAGTGCATCATGAACGTAGCATGTGGCCATGTTGTTACATAACACGCATCTCATGATTATCATGTTTGCACCAGTCACATACCTTCGTCATCCATTCACGCCCTGTAATACCGAATTCGGTATATGCAAAGCTAGCGAAATGGCAGCGAGCGTATTATGAAGGTGGCATGCAGTCATGTTGTAACATGACAAGTATGTCATGATTTTCATGTTAGGGTCTATCGCTTGTGTTCACCATGCAATCATGCCATACCATACCAGTTTTGCAACATGTGATGTGAATGAACCCACCGCAAGAGCTGCAAAATCACGAAATGTAAATCATGACATTCATGACACACTTATTATGGTTTTCATGTTATGACTAGTCAAATATATTCTTCATAATGTCACGTTATGCCATACCAAGTGTGGTATTGACACCATTATCGAAACGGCCGGGAGAGTTAAAAGTCGTAGGTGGCTACATAGATAGATAGATAGATAGATAGATAGATAGATAGATAGATAGATAGATAGATAGATAGATAGATAGATAGATAGATGTCTAAGTCGCCGAAGTTCGCCAAGAAATGCTTCGCATTTAAAACTCAAGTCAATGTTGACTATTTGTCTTTTGTTCTGTCTTGTTTTTTCCCCCTATCAGCCTAACTAACCAACGTAACTTGTATCATCGCCACATTTTAGGGTACACGTAGATTAACAGCTTCGTTCAACATTGAGACTCCTAAATATTTTGGATGACCCTCAACCATAGGCTTCTGTATCTCTTCTCGCCTCGACAACGGGCTCCAGACCTTTCATCGATCAGCGCTAACTAGCAAAAGTTTGTTGAAAGTGCCTCACTTACTGTGCGCGTGCCGTTCTAGGGGGTAATTTTGCTATTTGTTCTTTGTTATGTTGTCATAATTTATATCTTTACAAGTTGGAATGAGTAGTTGATTAGAATGAGAAAAGAAAAATCATTTGTCTTCATATTTCAAAGCATGTGAGGCGATGCAACATAGTACTGTATTCTGAGTGCTGATTATCTCCGCTATCACTGCCAAGAGAAAAAGTTACGAGATTTTCTCTTGCCTTGACAAAATCGTGAACAGCCGCCTGTTTCTAGGTGGCAATTAGTACATCGCGATGCGTTTTAATTAAAACGTCAGACGTGAGCTCAACATAAAGACCCTCTTCTTGTTGTAGTTGTTGATTCCAATGGTAAGCATCGAGGCGCATTCTGGTTCACTTTCGTTATGCATGGCCCGGCGGGTTGCAGTGTTTTAAAAGAGGCTTCTGGAAGAGCTCATCGCTAAACTAAAATGATCGTCCAGCCGCAACCATGATCTATACATAGTCGTAGGAGTAAATTCATGGTGAGTGAAACGGGAATGGTGCGTACGGACCACGACAGCCACTCCTGCGCGATGACGTGGGAGTTGTGGAAGTCATGCAACCTGGCAATGTGTGAGTGGCAGGTTCAGTCAGGTTTAAACAAGGTCTCCGAATGGGCAGATGAAAAGGGATTCGGACTGAACCCACAAAAAAGCACGTGTGTCTTGTTCTCCCGAAAGAGAGGCATGCACTCAGAACCCAACATGGAACTAAACGGTCAACGTCTGCCTGTTAATGCAGGAGCATCAATTCTTAGGCTTAATCTTGGACAACTAGTTGACCATCGTACCACACATCAAGTATTTAAAAACAAAATGTTTAAAAGCCATGAATGTTCTAAATGTGTTGTCACGTACTACGTGGGGTAGTGACAGGCAATGTCTCATGAACCTATATAGAAGCTGCATTCGCACCCACGTAGATTATTGGGCCGTTGTTTATCACTCTGCGACTCAAAGTGCTTTGAAGATGCTGGACCCCGTGCACCATTTGGGCATCCGCCTTTCTACGGGTGCATTTCGCACCAGCACCGTAGAAAGCCTTTACGTTGAGTCAAATGAGTGGTCGCTTCATCTGCAGAGAACTTACATGTCCTTTGTATATTTCCTTAAGGTGAAAGCAGACAAGAAGCATCCCCTCATACTCCACTCTTAATGATTTGTCAAGCTTCATTGTGTTTCAAAACAGGCCTTCGATGAGGCCGCCCTACTTAGTTCGCCTCACCGGTCTATCTGAGAAAACTGGTGTCTCACTGGAACATAGTTTATTGGCTCCTGTAGCATACTCGCCACCTTGGCAGTGGCAGACTATAGAATGCGATGTGTCTTTCCGAGAAATGACAAAACATGCGCCCATTGTTCATATCCGAACATACTTCCTGGAACATCAACACAAATACACACGTCCTGAGTTCTTTACAGATGCCTCTAAGTCTATGTCCTATGTGTCCTCCGCTGCTGACGGCCCATCCTTTTCGGATGCTGGCCCTCTACATTCAGAGACAAGTATCTTCACAGCGGAAGCTTATGCGATACTTGTGGCCGCTAAACACATCAAACAACTACAACTACAGAAAGCAGTAATTTATACGGACTTTATAAGTGTGGTAACGGCTCTGCACAATCTTAAAAAACAAAAAAAAACACTGTCCTCGTCTCACTTTACTTCATTTTATGCACACTCTACACACTCAAACGACACCTTGTAGTGTGCTGGGTGCGAGGGCACCGTGAGATCCAAGGCAACGTGATGGCGGATCAGCTTGCTGCATCCGTCCACGAAAGCACTGCCACTACACCCATTCCAATCACGGCCCATGATCATAAGCCGTCTCTCAAACGAAAGCTCAAGGACTACTGGCAGAGCAAGTAGGATAGACACACACAAAACAAACTACACATTGTTAAGCCACACCTTGGCCATTGGCCGCCAGTATCTAAATCATGTCATACAGAGGTAACACTAACGAGGCTCAGGATAGGACACACAAACACGAGACCCTCATATCTTTTGTATGGTGTCGATCCATCATTGTGTGACAGATGTGGTGAAGCACTAACAGTTCTTCACATTTTAATTCAGTGCAAACAATTAGACACTCTAAGAAAACAACACTTTCTATTACCCTACCGACAACAAATGCCTCTACACCCTGCAATATTCGTCGGTAGGGAAACACTGTTCACTAATTAATTGGTGCTAGCCTTTTTTAAGAGATGTTCGCTTTTATCATGTCATTTACCCAGGCATTGCATAACGCGACCTCTCAAGAGAGGTTGCTGCTGCAGTGACTACATTGAAAAGCACTTGCCTCGCAGCCCTTGGACACAAGGGCGCTGAAGAGGCACTTGTGCTAGTGCCAAATATTTTTACACATGTGTTTATTATCAAAACCTTTTGTCACCATTTTTTACCATTCATATCATGCCACTGTCATTATTTTATTACTTATGTGTTTACCCGCATTATAGCGAGGAATTTTGAGGCCCCTATACAGCCACGCAACATATCATTGTCCACATCTCTAGTCATTGAAATGGCGCTCTTTGGCCATCAATTGGCCCTTGCGCCATAAAGCACCACACATCATCATCATCACTGATCAACGCCTCTGGAAAGACAAGATATGTCTTCCGCTAGATGGACATAGTTGTCCAATTTTAGAGCTGTTTGAAAGTTCCTGTGTGTTTTTAGCGGCGATGGTTGCACTGTCCCGGCCTTTTTCGACGTAGTTTGATGGCCTCCCAAATGCGTCTACAAATCACCGAATGAGCTTCTTTTGTCGTGACACCTGTTGAACAAAATTACTTAAGCAGACTCCTTCCACTACATGGCATTTATGTAGTATTTTTTCCCGAAGCAGCTGCAAGTAGCTCTGTGGCTTTGTGGTAGGATACCTGTTTGCGACGTGAACAGCCCAGGTTTTCTCCTCAATGGGACCGAAAATTGTATCACCTAATTTTATTTTCTTTCTCGATTTTTCGCTCACAGATTATTTTTCGCACACAACCAATGTTGCCGACGCCGACGGTGGATTTTCTGCGACACGAGCTCACTCAAGCTATCACGTTAATATTGCGGAGAACACTGAACTGATCATGTATAAATAATTACCGTGCTGTTAAACACTTACAGGATGCTTAGAACAGTGATAAGAAACAGCTGACATTAAGCTGACATTAAGCTGTTGTCCTTTCGCTGTTTTCTTTGATATTTGTTCCAAACGTACATGCGTAAACTGGAGCGGGCTTTTGTTTTTGGTGACGCAGCTGGCCTAAATATGCTAAGGGTGTCACCACTTCTGATTTGTCGATAAACGCTGTCAGAACTGAACTGCCTGAAATGAACAGCAGTAAAAGCAAGAAAAAAATTTAGATGTTTCGAATAATGTGCGTGCCAGACTCTATTTCCGATCTTTCAATATTTGCCGAGTGAACGAATCTTTCGCAATCTCGTACTACAGCCGGCAATCACCCTCTGCTCTCACGTCTGCAGTTCAGTGGCAGAGTGGGCTGAAGAAATCAAGGACTTCATCATCACCGCCATCAATAAAGCCTAGGAACCATGACAGTGAAGACATCGTGCAAGAGATTCCGAGCGTGAAAGACTTCAACGTTATCTACGTGAGATCCATCGTCTTCCAATTCTGAAAACACGGTTCATTAGTGTAAGCACTTCCTCCCGAAAATGACATTCTTGCCTCTAAATCACAGACATACAATCAATTTTCTTTAGTTGGCGTGGAAGCGAGAATAGCATGACGAGAAAAAACTATTTTAGTGAGCTTTGATTCCTACTTTCCTAGTTCTTTTTTCTTTCTTGATGTGATGTGAGGAAATGTTGGCGAATCAATAGGGCGCTGGCTACTCCTTATCGCTTAAAAGTGTCTAACAACAAAGTTGTACTTATGGCATGTGAGTGGGCTCTAATTGTGGAATAGAACTATTATAAGGTTTGTGGCGAAATGTGTATATCTAATGGTGGGAGAACTAAAGATCACGCCGATCAGCGGATCTCACGCTAGAGTAACAATCATTCAAGGAGCATCATCATCATCATCATCATCATTAGTCTGCCATGACGCTAGCATGAGCTGCCTGGGTGGTATCCCCACTCCGAGAAAAGCCAGCCGTGCCGTTACCGAAGGCTCGTGTTCCTGGGACAAGTGTCCACCCGGCGTTGGCTCGTTCCACAGTCGTCCAGCCACGCCCTCGGCAGGTCCTGTGAAGGGTGATGCCTCATACACTGCAGTGCTTGGCCTCCCTTTTAAATACTGCATTCGTACCTATCCCGACAACGTCGTCATACTGGTTAAGCGTGACGTGAGAGTGCCATGGCTGCGACGACAGATGTGACCCAATAGACGACTGACCACAGCGTGTTTTGTTAGTGTGTGCTTGTATAACGTGTCCATCAGTTTCGTCCCTGGTCCATACTGAAGCCTCTAAATGTGCATTAGTTCACGCTTGTGTGTGAGACGTCTGAGTTCACATCTTTATCAGACTCAAGCGATGGGTTCCCTGTTGGTGAACAAAGACCGACTGTACACATGAAAAAAAAAACGATTTAGGATCACACCTCTCGAAGGTAGATCCCTAAAGGCAGCTATATACATAGCGAAGACTGCCTGGTTACACTGTATTGCAATAGGAATTGTTATCACAGCCATTGTTATTATCCTCAGCATGATAAATGAATAAAATGGCACCCACTAATGAGTAGCGAACTTTTCAACTCGAGAGCTTCAAAAAGAAAAAAAATTCCTCCCGTTACTGGCGATTGACGTGAATTAACGACACACCGAGAAACTTCGAGCAAGCAAATCACGAAATGTGTGCCGTCTTTAATGCTGGCTGTCAAGTACTCATGGGAAACGTAGCTTTCAGCATGAAAAACCTAGCGCTGTCTCGTATAACGCAACCGATTCTTTTGTAGCTGATAGCGGAAAGTGCGAAGCACGTGCAAGATCTCTCACTTCTTGGTTCTCTCTCGTATGATATGGGTTTGGTTTGGGAATACCTAATTGTTATTTTATCTTTATTATTTTTATATACTGAATGAAGAAGAAGCGTTGTCTTCAACAAGTGGTGGGGCGCTGATGTTGAGTAGTGCCCCACTACTGGTTGAAGGTACTGCTGATTCCATCGTATATAAGTACTCGAGTCAAGATGCGTAAAGTCAAAAGAAAGCCAAGACACTCTTGACTGAATTCTAAACCCAGGATCTAGTGCCTACATACTCGGGGTGGCCAGTGAATGGTTGTGTAGAGTGAGCAGTCGGTTTTAGGAAGTGAAGGTCTTTTTGCCT
This sequence comes from Rhipicephalus microplus, assembly GCF_013339725.1. Classification (NCBI taxonomy): domain Eukaryota; kingdom Metazoa; phylum Arthropoda; class Arachnida; order Ixodida; family Ixodidae; genus Rhipicephalus; species Rhipicephalus microplus. Next base: position 46,480,012 of record NC_051169.1, on the reverse strand, counting down.
TTGTCTCGCGTCAGGCGTAATCGGCAATATCGCCCGAACAGTATAATGGATGGCGCTGTCTCATGCAATTACATACAACTGGCGCGGTCTCATGCAATTACATACAACCGATGATGAGAGAACATGTTCTAGAGGGCGCTGTACCGCTACTCTCCTAGTGGCTGCTGCGCGGGCTGTGCATGGGTGCGCGGGGAGCGAGTGCCTCTTCAAGTTTCTTGGATAGTCACCGTACGTGTCGGATTGTTGGTAGGACACTCACGAAGTGGAGCGGTGGGCGCTGTTGACCACGGCGGCTGCTGCTTGACAGCCGACAGACAGATGAACGGACGCAAGGACGGATGCTTTGCCCCACTCATAATCATTCACTCCGTGGCTATGCTGTGATTTTTTTTACTGGCAGACGCTGCCTGCATCGTCCTTTTGATGAAACAGAAAAGAAGGAGAGGGGGGAGGCGACAGTTGTCACTAAAAGTAAGCGTGCGGCACGAGGCGCCTGCACGAACATGCGCAATGGGGCAGTCGACGACACCGCCGACGCCAGATTTGCGAATAGGTACGACTAGAAAATGCTGCAAATTTAAAATTTTATTTCGATAGCAATTATGTGGAAACTTTCGGCTGCATTTATACACCGCCATAAGCGTCGGCGTTACAATTGTATATATGTATAAATGCGTGAAACAAATTGGCAGATCCCACGTACCGTGGGAATCGACTATATGCGAAGCACAAAGGGGGAAGGTTTATATGTAACTTTGATTTTGGCACAACATTATCAGGTGGAGGTATATTATGCCGTACATGACTTAAATGTCATGATTATCATGTTTGCACCAGTCGCATGCCTTCGTCATGCATTCACGTACCGTAATACCAAATTTGCAATATGTGCAGCTAGAGAAACGGACGCAAGCGTACTATGAGCGTAGCATGTAGTAGAGTTTTACATGACACGTATGCCATAGCTATCGTGCTTGGATATGCCACTTAAATTCGTCGTCCATTTGCATCACGTAGTACCAAATTTGGCATATGTGGAACTAGTGAAACAGCCGCGAGCACGCTATGAGCGTAACATGTAGTTATGTTTTTTCATGGCACTCATATTCTGATTATCATGTTTGGACGTGTCATTTACCTTCGTCGCCTATATTCACTTCACGTGATATAAATTTGGTATATGATGATGAAGATGACGGCCTAAACAAATGGCTCTCACACACTCTGGGAGATTGGCCAAGAAACGATTATTTAATAGTAGATCACATATTACGCTTAAATCTAATTATTTTTTCAAATAAAAGGTTACAAGAAATAAATTTTACTAATTTAGAGATTTGCAATCAAAACCGCCTTGATTCGATTAAGAATCTTTGAACCGCAGAGCAGATTTGGAGATAGCGAAACGGCCAGCGAGCGCATCATGATACAAGGACCCAATACACTCCGACGTAAAGTTGACGCGCGCGCAATCTGGGTGCAGCGACGCTACGCTAGCAAAACGCAAGCACTCTATAGTCTGACAGTAGGCGCGACAGGCACGACCAGCGTCCGATGACATTACCCAGACAGCACTGCGTCTGCCTCTCTTTGTGACGAAAGGACGCTTGGAGCGCTCAAACGCGAATGCGTCAAAGCAACCCAGCGCAGCGCGTGCCTTTGAGTATATGGCAGGGTGATCGGCGCCTGGCATGGCATCGCTGGCGTTACGCGACGAAACGAACGCCGGCGCGCACGTGGGACGTGTCACGTTAAAGTTTATTGGCACCTTGAGTGTTTCATGTAATCATGTTCATATATGAGACGCACCCCATTGTTTGATGGATATGTGGAGTTTAACTTCCCAAAAACCGCCGTATGATTATGAGAGACGCCGTTGTGGAGGGCTCCGGAAATTTAGACCACCTGAGGTTCATGAACGTGCACCCCAATCTGGGGACACGGGCCTACAGCATTTCGGCCACCAGAGACGCATTTGACGATTATTATATTTGCACCAGTCACATACCTTCGTCATTCATTGGTGTCACGTAATACCAAATTTTTCTTATGTGAAAAGCTAGAAAAACGGCCGCGAGCGCATTATCAGTGTGGCTGGTATTCAAGTTGTTACACGACACGTATGGCGTGATTTTCATGTTTGGACCTATCATTTACCTATGTCGTCCATTCGCGTCGCGTAATACCAAGATTGGTACACGTGAAGCTAGCTAAACGGCCGTGAGCGCATCATGAGCGAAGCGCGTAGTCATGTTGTTACTTGACATGCATCTCATAATTATCGTGCTTGCACCGGTCACATACCTTCTTCATCCATTCATGTCCCGTAATACTTAACTTGATATAGTTGAAGCTAGCGAAACAGCCGCGACAGTATCATGAGCGTGGCATGTAGTCAAGATTTCAATGCGAAGCATTTCATGGCGGACTTCGACGACTTAGAGCGTATCTATCTATCTATCTATCTATCTATCTATCTATCTATCTATCTATCTATCTATCTATCTATCTATCTATCTATATATATATCTATCTATCTATCTATCTTATCTATTTATCTATCTATCTATCTATCTATCTATCTATCTATCTATCTATCTATCTATCTATCTATCTATCTAGCCGCTTACGATTTTTAGCTCTCCTGGCCGTTTGGATAATGGTATCAATTCCAAACTTGCTATGATGTAGCATCAGTGTATTTCGAACATAAATGACCAGTCATAACATAAAACTCATGATAAGTCATGTAAAAATCATAAGTAAAAATCAGAAATCCCATGATTTACATGTCATAGTTTTGCTGCTTTTGTGGTGGTGTGACATGATTGCATGGCGAACACAAGCGACAGACCCTAACATGAAAATAATGTTATGTGTGTCATGTAACAACATGACTAAATGGCAAACTCATGATGTGCTTGCGGCTGTTTCGCTAGCTTTACATATATAAAATTTCGTATATAGCGGGACGTGAATGAATGACGAAGGTTGTTGACTGGTGCAAACATGATAATCATGAGATGCGTGTCATGTAGCAACATGACTGCATGCCATGCTCATGATGCACTCGCGGCTGTTTCGCTAGCTTCACATGTAGCGAATTCGGTATTACGGGACGTGAATGGATGACGAAGATATGTGAGTAGTGCAAACATGATAATCATGAGATGCTTTACATGTAAAAACATGACTACATGCCACAGTCAAGGCGCCAGTACACTTCAACGTGACAGGTCACGCGTGCGCACCAGCGTTCATTTCGTCGCGTCACGCCGGCGTAGCCACGCCTGGCGCCAGTCCTGCCATATACTCGTAGGCGCGTGCCGCGCTGCGTTGCCTTAACGCATGCGCCTGTCAGCGCGTCCGGCGGTTGTGGTGGTAGTGGTGGTGGTAAAAAACATTTATTTCAGAAAAAGTCTACTAGAGAGTGCCGACGTGGCCCATCGGCGTGCTAGAGTGGCAAGACCCTATTCCGGGACGCCAGTGGAGCTGGAAGCTGCCCGCGCGCGCTCCACAAAGGAGCGTTGTGCAGCCAAGGTAGAGCAGCCGAGCAGGTGCTCCTACCAAGCCTCTCTAGTTGGGATAGGAAAAGGGGATGAGAAAGGGACGGGATTAACTGGGCACGATGCTACGACGTGATATGTGTCGGCGAGGACATGACAGGTCGAGCAGGTGCCATTGATTTCCGGCAAAAAGTGCCTGGCGACCGCCGGACTGATAAAGGTGTTCGTCTGCAGGCGGCGTAGCAGTCGTTCGTCCGCTTTCTCCAAACCGCGTGCGGGGTCCGGGTAGAGGCGGCGCGAAGCCCGGTAATAAGCCAAAATTTCGCGAAAGCGCGTCAGGTTGGTATTGCCAGATTCCGTCTCGGGACGTGGAGGGGCAACGGCCCGGACAGGAGAAGCGCGGGCAGTGGCATTTGCCGCCTCGTTGCCGGGCAGGCCCGAGTGGCCTGGGGTCCAGACTATACGAATGGGATGAGGGTTAAAGCGCCAAGAGGCTGCCTGTAGTAGGCTAGCCGCCAGCGGGGCAATGGAACCCTGAAGGTACTGAGAACAGGCTGAGCGCGAGTCCGTCAGGATGGTGCGTGAAGCAGGGTGAGAGGCGGCAAAAGCTATGGCAACCTCTTCAGCGTGCGTTACTGTGTCTGCTCGAAAGGAGAGGCCATCTACGTGTTTGCCCTCTGTAATCACGGCAGCCGTGAAGTGACCCGAGGGGGAGGGACCCGAGACGTCCACGTAGAAAACACCAGGACGATCGGAGTGTCGCGTATGAAGGGCCGCGGCGCGTGCTAGTCTACGGCCAGGATGGAGGTCGGGGTTCATATTACGGGGTAGAGGTTCCACCCATAGCTTTTGACGCCAGAGCTCTGGTACCGGCTCCAGAGGGTCTTGGTCAGATATCGCGTTAAGGCCAAGTCTGTGTAGAAGACGGCGCCCTGAAGGCGTCTGCGACAGTCGATTGATTTGGTTAACGCGATGAGCTTCGCGCATCTCTGCAAAGGTGTTGTGTACCCCCAGAGCCGTGAATCGGCTGTTGGAAGTTGCAATAGGTAGGTCCAGAGCGCGTTTGTATACTGAACGAAGAAGGACGTCCAGCTGGTGCTCGTGTCGACGACGCAGGCGAAGATAAGGCAAGGCGTAGAGGACGCGACTGGTCACAAACGCGTGGGCCAATCGGAGGGACTGAGACCCGCGGAGGCCGCCGCGCTTGGTAGACACTCGCCGTATCATGCGGCTCACCTGTTCGCTGGTGCGTCTGAGGCCTGCTATTGTGCCCTTTGGATCCAAGGACGATGTGAGGTGAAGGCCAAGAACCCGAATATTTTGCACTGACGGGACGGGCCCGGACGGAAGAAAAATTTGAGGCGGCGGTAGCGGAGAGACTGAAAGAAGAGCCGATTTAGCTGGAGAGCACTCCAGGCCGCATGAACCTGCGTAGGTGTCCACCAGAAGGGCAGCCTTTTGCAGGCGTTCTTCGATTTGCGCAAAGGAGCCGGTGTTGGTCCAGATTGTGATATCGTCCGCATATAGTGCGTGTTGTATTCCCTCGACCTCGCTTAGAAGAGAGGGGAGGTTCATCATCGCCAGGTTAAAAAGCAGAGGAGACAGGACTGCCCCTTGAGGTGTACCCCGCGTGCCTAATAAGTAAGGGCCGTGTTCGGTAGAATTAAGGCGAATGAAGGCGGTGCGATGTGATAGAAAGGCGCGAATGTAGTTGAAAGTCTTCTGCCCGCAGTTGTGGTAGACAGGTTAGTGAGTATAGTGCTGTGTTTGACGTTGTCGAACGCCCCGCGGAGATCGAGAGCGAGCACGGCTTTATCGTTATGGCGCATAGTAGTCGGCTCTATGATATCGTGTTGAAGCTGGAGCAGGACGTCCTGCGCCGACAGATGTGGGCGAAAGCCAAACATCGTGTCGGCAAAGGTCCTCCTGGCCTCCAAGTAGGTGGAAAGGCGTTCGCGAACCATGGTTTCCATGAGTTTGCCTGCGCAAGACGTAAGTGAGATGGGTCTCAGGGCCTCAATACTAATGGACTTTTCCGATTTGTGAATGAATGTCACGACCGATGTGGTCCATTCCGTTGGAAGCGGAGAACCGTCCCATATCGAATTTATAAGGTGGAGTAGCGAGAGGTGTGCTTGGTCGGGAAGATTTGCCAGGAGCGATACTGTGATTCCGTCGCGACCAGGGGCCGTGCCCCGTCGCATTTTCGTGAGTGCAAATTGTAAATCAGAAAGTGTGTGTGGGGCGTCGAGGTCGGTGTTCGGGGCGCCGGAATACGTATATGCTGGGCCTGCGGGATCAATTGTGCGGCAGATGTAGCGGTCACAAAGTTCTCGCGCGAGTTCATCCGTAGTGCCCTGAAAGGCATGCAGAACACGGTGGAGCTGGCGTTGCGTTTCTCCCCTGGTGGTGGAGGGATCGAGAAGGCTTCTAAAGAGTCGCCACGCACTCTTAGAGCTCATCTGCTTTGCAGCCTTCGAACAGGTGTCTGCCCAGTTAGCATCGGAAAGTTGTGCGGAGTATGCGGCCGCCTCTGCAGTGAGCGCCTCAATGCGAGCGCGAAGTTTCCGATTAAGTTTGTTGCGTTTCCAGCGCCTTATGAGCCCGCGGCGAGCGTGCCAAAGATGTAGGAGGTGTGGATCGATTTCAGGAGTCAAATTAGAGGTTGCAAGGGTGCGAGTGTTCACTTGTTTCATATGAAGAGCGTATGATGCCCACGCTGCATATTCGGTCGAGGAGAGACCGGCGGGGAATGGTTGCATTCTGAACCGAGTCCAATCGGTGAGACGGGCTTGGCCCCAGTGTTGGCGCATTTTCTGCCGCGGTGTGAACGAAATGCGGAGTAAAAAGTGATCGCTGCCTAGCTAGGGTTTCGCCTAAATTCTCCCATGTAGCATCGCGGATGTGACGGGTGAGGGAGAGGTCGGGGCATGTGTCTCGCGTGACCGAGTTGCCGGAACGTGTGGGTTGTGCCGGATCGGTAAGAAGCGTCAGGCTCAGCGAGGAAATGAGCTCCTTGAGCTCTCTGCCCCGGGCCTTCTCGTAGTGGTAACCCCAGTGAGGGCTGGGGGCATTAAAGTCCCCGACAATCACCAGTGGTTGTCGGGCCGCTATACGCAGCGCCCGGTGGAAGAGATGCGCAAACGAAGCCCTTGCAAGGCGAGGGGGACAGTACACGTTTAATATATGTATTGATGGTTGGCCCCTCCGCTGAGATAGCACTGATATCATGCAGTAGTCGTAAGGAAGATCCAGATCGAGGTCAATCTGTACTGCCGTGTAAGCTTTAGCACGAGGAGGCATGTGGTGGTGCCGCCTACATAGGAGCAGTATCCAGAAAGGGATGGAGCAGGGCCAGATTCTTGGAGCGCCAAGACGGCCGGCTGAGAGCCAAGTGAGCTGAGGAAAAGGGAAAGATGTGAACGCTTTCGCCTGTTCCCGAAGCCTCCAGGGTTCCACTGTATGATCTCGAATTTAGACGCAATGTTTGAACGGGACGTACGATTGGTAGCCATCGTGACTGTCCTAGGTTTTATATTTGGTCCTCCATGTCCCGCTCGGAATCCTCAGAGGCAGGGAGGGGCACGGAGGCCGGATTGTCCGACGGCGGGGTGGTGGTAGCCACCTTACGACGACGCCGTGGAGCTGTACCCTCACTGCTCACCGAGCAGGAGCGGGAACGCGATGCCTTGGGTTGAAACTGGGTGATGGCCCAGGCTTGAATAGCCTGGGTAACCTCTACTACTATGCGTTGGACCGAGAAGCTGGTGAGGAGGTGATTAATCGAAGCTTCGACGCGCGTGAGGCGTTCCTCTACGCGCGGGGTGCGCTCTTCGCTAGGGAGAGTATGGTTAGCGGGCAAGATAACCTGAGGTGCCCCAGGAGCCTCAAGAGCTTCTGGAGTAGATGTGGCACCGGTTCCGAGTGCTGGAGTACAAATGGTTGCTTGAACCGGCGGTTTAATGGGAGTGGGCTTGGCGCCAGGACTAAGCTTGGATGTAGCTGGCGTAGCCGCCTGGACAGAGGAAGCAATACCGGATGGCCTTGCAGTGCACTGTTGTTGGGGTTGAAGTCGCTTATTTAAGAGTTCGAGTTGTTTAGTTAAAAGAGAATTTTGCTTTTGAAGTGCCGCAACTTGCTGGCGAAGGGCCGCAAGTTCGGGAGAAGGAGGATCGACAGAAGGGGGTGAGAGAGGCTTAGAAGCAGCTTTCCCTGCCCAACTGCTCACCTGAGGTACCACCGCTGGTGCTTCGAGCGGTGGGAATGCCTGAGTGTCGGCGTGGAGTGGTGGAGCCGACTGATGCAGGTTGGTGCCGCTGTCTGGCTGTGACGAACATGAGGTGGTCCCTCGAGCAGATGTTGAGGGCTGCTTGCGTTTCCGATATTTTCGATATTTTGCCGTGCAGCCACTGGTCCCAGTCTCATGGGCGCCGTGGCAGAGGAGGCACTTGGGGTGGCAGTCGTGGGCATTGAGACCTGCAGGTGCGGGGGTTCCACATTTGGCACACTGCGTTGGAGCGGGGTGAGGACACTGAGGTGGTCGATGGCCGATGGTACCGCACTTGGTGCAAACCGGGACCGTTTTCTGTAGGCGCGGATGTACGTCGCCACGCAGTGGTAGAAGAGGAAGCGGGGTAACTTCGTGCCCTCGAAAGTCACCACCGCCGCCGCGGAATCTCCGAGTTTGCGGACCGCAAGGATAGTACCTCGAGGCCAATACAGTTCAGACTTTATCTTTTCCGGGCTTTCAGCAGGGTTTACGTTGATGACGCCCCTGCATGTATCCCCTGGTGCCTTGGCGTGGCCTCGAACGGGCAGCTGCTGATCCCCCACTTGCAGCTGGAAGTCCCCGAGAAGTCGCTGTGCCATAGGCAAAATGGTGGTGCTACAGACCAAGATGTTCTGTTCCCAGATTGGCCACACTTGAATTTGCGTGGTAGTCCGGTCGCCGAGGTAGCTGCGGATGGCGTCGCCCGCGCGATCGGCCGGGACAAATGTGCGTAGCTCGCAGGGAACGCGAGGTTTAACTACTACGATGTAGTCGTCGCGAGAGAGGCGAGGAGTTTGACGCGGACGCCACTTGCGTTGCTTCGCTGGCTGCGAGGACGGAGCAGAGGTAAGCACACCACCGGAGGGATGGCGCGCCGGCGTTCCTTGCAAGGCTGGGGAATGGTGGCCCGCTGTGGCGTCTCGTTGTTGTTGAGACGCAGGCTTCGATTTCGCTTGCTTGCGTTGCCAAAGTCTCACCATGTCGTCGAGGTATTCATCTTCTGATGGCATGGTGTTTTCGGAGGATGAAATCTCCATGGACAGCATTTGGCTTGAGGTAGGATCATAGCCCGTAACCACGTTAGCGGCCGCCATCGCCGGGCTGAGAGCCCTTAGCGAGGCGGCGTTGTAGCCGGGAGTGAAGGACGTCCCTCAAGTTGTCAAAACTGGACCCACCTGGACGAAGGTGTTGTCTAGGCGAAGCGGAGAACTTGGCGGTGACGATAAATCCAAGTTTCAGGGGTACCAAGGTGGATGTCCGCAGAAATAGCATAAAATCTACGGAGGCGATGTGGAGTGCGTCCGTCACCATCGAGCGCTCGCAGCGCCCCCCCCCCCCCCCGCGTCCGGCGTCCCTCCTTCACGAAAAGAGGCAGACGTAGTGCGGTTTGGGTAACGCATCGGCGCGAAATGCGGCATGTCGCATTTCGCTCCAGTTAACATCGGGCCGCGCAAATGGACGCTGAGTCGCGCCAGTCACGCCTGGCTGTGAGAGTATAGAGTTCTCGCGTTTTGCTAACGTATAGCGTCGTTGTGACCAGCGTGCGCGCGCGTCAACGTCACGCTGGAGTATATTGGGCTCATCATGATGCACTCGCAGCCAGTTTCTACTAGCTCCACATATACCAAATTTGGTGTTACGTGACGTCAATGAATGACTAAGGTATATGACTGGTGCAAACATGATAATCGTGACACGCGTGTCATGCAAGAATATGACAACATACAACGTGTATAGCGTGCTCGCGGCCGTTTCGCTAGCTTCACATATACTAAATTTGGCATTACGTGACGTGAATAGATGACGAAGATAAACGACACATCCAAACATGATAATCATGACACGGAAGTCGTGTACGACATAATATACCTCCTCTTCGTAACGTTGTGGTCGTTTTAAAGTGACATACCAATATTCCTCATTCGTGCTTCGCATATCATCAATTCCCACTGTACGTATGATCTGCCAATTTTTTCTAAGGAGTCTCAATAATTTATAAACCTTTTGGAGCAAAGACCAAGCTGATGTCACGTGAAAGTACCACTTGGCAAACAGCCTGCGTTGGTTCCTGCCTAATATACGTTGTAATATTGCACCGTCTGTTGCTCCAGGTCTTTCCACTAAAACCTTCCAGCGGCTTCCTCGCAAACGCCATAGCATACGAAGTTTCAAGGGTTTGCAAAGCTTTTTTGTGTTCTTCTGCAGTTTGAACGCAAACATCGTGTACTCCCAGTGCCAGGCCTTTCGCACAGTACTCGTCTCGTTTACGCGCTACCATGCATTCCCCTCGTTACCCCTTTTCTAAGGCGCAACTTATTTACGCCGTCAGTTACGCCGCTTGCGTGCTTACAGGAACACTAATGCACTTGCTTTTCACGCTTAAGCATTTCTCTTTTTTTTTATAGAGAATAGCCGCCAAGTCCTGGCACTGCACCCGAAACACACTCTCCCGTGGGAGTGCGTACCTTCTGTTGCAAGCTGATAAGAAAGGAAGCGAAACAACACCCAAGGTAGTGTCACATTTACTCGGGGATTCCGTAACTCTTTTCCGCAATTTCCGCTTTTCTTAACCCGAGCTTCCCAAGGGTATGGCTTTGTCAAGAGCTTTCAGGACCTGTGCGCCCTAATTTTTTGGGAAGCCTTGGAACTAATGATATGCTCATACGGCAGAGCACGTAGATTTTAGTAAAGGCGTGCATGACAGTGTGTCTCGATTTGGTGGAAAGGCACAGCAAGATGCAGTGCACAGGATGATATGGCTTTCAGTCACTTTTCATTCCTTCCGTGACCTATATACGCCCCTAAGTTGCTTCTGCTCACGCTGTTCAAATGAAAGAGGAACGTAAAATGCAGTAGTGTAATGTCAAATACTTTAAGACATAACAAATGAAGAATTCTACTTTATAGATATGTTGACTTGTCGGCCATCGATACTGACTGACGTTGGATCACCTCGGCCAAACAACCTTGTTTAGCTACAATAAATGTTCAGCAGCATACTTACACGTTCCGCAAAGTTTGAAGGTAAACTCCTGCTTCAAAATTGATCTTTGCTTTTGTAAAATCCACGTAAAATCTAGTTAGGGAGTTGCAATCATAAAATTTAATGTAGTTTGCAGCCTTGTTTACAGAACGCCGCTTTCGATTGGTTAACCAAGTCGTCATTGATCTCTCTAGCGCTTGTTTACGCCTCAAGTACGAGCATGTATCTCGTCACTATCAAAACGCGTGCTTGGCACAACATTTGTGCAAAATTCAAATACTTACTGATGTGTACTCACTTTCACTTGGACTTTATATGTTGTCCTCAGGGAGCTTTTATTCTGCTACCACGAAATTCAATGCGTTTTTATAGGTTTGCGCGTCCCGAATACAGCGTATCCTAAAGGTTTAAGCTATACCAATGTTTTGCAGGCCTGCAGAGGTAACGATACAAGTGTTCAGAGCATGCGGGCCTGAGTTAACACCGCTGCCAATGAGAAGACCTTATTTTTCTTGAATCAATCATTTACTTCAGTACTGACATAGGTCAAGCGGATTTTTGTACCATGAAAATCTCCGGAGAAGTTTTCTTCAAAAGGTCACGTTGCGAGACATTTAAGGCTTTCGCTGTAATAAATGTTTCATGCCTTATAATCTCACCAACAATCTTAGGAAGTCTCATATGAATAGGAAATATGGGTAATATATAGGAAGGTTCTCCAAAGACTAGTTTTCCCAGTTCCTGCAAGCCTTCTCACTGTAAAGCACGCGCCACCAAAAACATTGTGTCGCTAAGTTTTGGATAGGCAGAGCGCGACATGAAACGGACGAGATGAGGCGAGTTCTATTGAAGCACTGTGGTTCACGTCACTAACTAGAACTTATCTGTCACGTGCTCCGATAATGTGTTTTTTTTTTCTTTGGAAACAGTGATTAGGGTGATGCCTAAAAATGGCGTCAAGAAAATGCTATTCCCTTCCCGTAACCATATACCAGTTGAATTTTGCTGTGTTCAGCCTGAGATCAGAAAATGACGAGCTTTGAGCCAGTATGCTTGCGAGTGCGAGAAATATGTCAAAGAAGAGAAGATGAAAAGCTATATTTACCTTCTGGGCTCCTGCGGACGCCAATAAACGTCTGTCTGCATTCCCGAGTCCTAGTCGGCTGTTCAATTGGCCGCATATATTAGGTATCATCCCATTGGCTGCTCTTTCTGCACATAGTTAACGAAAGTGTCGTGAAAGTGCCGCGCCAGTTTTCCTAGTGCGAAGTGCGCGCATTATAGCACGTCCTCCGCAAGTAGCTGCGTTGGATAAGCGGCTCTTATGTTTGACGGAGCAGCAGCATTTGAGTGCTGGACCGGTTGCAGGTGCCATTGAGTGAAGGTTGCGAGCATCCCCTGTATAATGAAGCGGTGAGATGAGTGCCTGAAGGCTTGGGAAAAAATGCTGATGCTTGCACAAAGTCACGTAATGCTTGAATTAGTAAAACTGGATGATTCTGTAAAATAATATCCTATTTTCTAGGCCGTTAGCTATACTGAACCTCATTAGTACCTTGCGGATCCCAGGAAGATGCAAGGATTCTTAGTCAATAGGTACGGTGACAGCCCCATAACATTTGTTCATCAACGTCGCGTTGTCTACTCGTCGGCTGACCTATTTGTCAGTGCTTATTTTCCTACAGGTATTATAACACAACAAACCTTCTTGGGAACGCTATTTCGCTGTTCATTAGGTGTGAATTTCTCAGTTTTCAAAATTTGCCTCCACTGTTCTGTTAGTCTACAGAATTCAGCAGTGTTCCCACAGGAAGAATACCTGATCATGACTTCTCTAAACCGCAATACGTTTATGAGGCACGCCATGGCAGATGGCTCTGGAAATCCAACCATTTGGCGTTCTTCAACGTGGACGCACTGACTTTGAACTGTACAAAGGCGTCTCTTTTGTCGAAATTTGTCGACCACTCCCGCGATGGAACCCATCACCTTGTGTTATTAGGAGCAGAGTTATTCAATCATACCAGTTGCGAAACTGCGTTCCAAAATCTGGACACGCAGTTGGCCCCGTTTTTCTGGGAGTTGGCTGACTGTCGCACCACTTAAAGCGACAACACAAAACACAAATAATGCGTTTAATAGTGGGTGTCATCTTATACAGGTAGCGCGACAATCTGTTCGCTCCCAAAACGGGGATCCAATGATGTGTCCGGATTTCGATACATGAAGCGTATGTGGCAAATTCGCAACACATACGATTGAATACTCTGAGCAGGAGCGTACCGTAACCACTGCATTCCTGAGGCAGACCACATGGTTCCCAGATAGCAGAAAAAAGAGATCGAACTTTTTTGAAAGCAGAGAAGTTGGGCTGAGCTCAAGAGCTCTATAGCCTACGGTAACAAAAAATAGAACGTTGAAGACAATGGGAAAGGACTTTCGAAAAAAAAAAGCTGCAAGCGAAATTGCACGGCAATTCAAAACTTCTTTTTTTTTCCTCTTTGTGTATGCCTCTAGTCGGTGCTACAGCTTAGCACCAAATACCAGCGCTAAATCCTATACAGGAATCGTAAGTCCCAGCATTGCTTATTTATTGTTTGGTTTGCCTAGGTAATATCCAAGGGGAGATAAATGTACCCTGCAAGTTTATTGCCAGGACTCTATAGGGCACTTTGCAAAGTGCTGCGCTGTTCGCGTAATGCAATTTGGGACTGTGCAAAGAATATAGCCTGGTTTACTTGCTATTAGAGGTGGCACCATAAAAGTTTACCGCTTGGTTGCGAGACACCTTCCACTATCGGGCACTTGGATGCGAGAAAAATGGGCTGAGATAAGAAACGAAGAAACTGCGGCTGCTGTGCTTTGAAATAGGAACGTCCAAACTCGTTGACAGAACGGGGTATGAGAGCGAGAGCTGAAACAGTACTGTAAAAAAGGCACTAAGATGAGTATAGGCAAAACGAAAATGCCACAAACATGATATAAAATCAGCGCATCTGCAGAAATAACAAACTGTGTGCAGAAAGAATTCAATGAACATCTCGAAATCCTGGTGACGCAGCCGCTGTTTGGATATACACTGGCGTGTATATCGAAACAGCCTTATGCCCGATGATCCCTTATGCCCGATATAGCCTTAAATGCCCGATGATCAGCGTGAAAACATTCATAGTTTTTGTTAATGCTCATAAGGGGCAAGAAAAGAATGAATAATGTCTTCATATTTGTTTTTTGCGACACTCGCAATTATACTGACGCCACCGTATTCCACAGTAAAAGTTCGCGTATGATGGCATTTGTAAATTCTTATAGGGTCTTATATACACGTGAAATGATATGTATATATATATATATTATATATATATATATATATATATATATATATATATATATATATATATATATATATATATATATATATATGTATATATATTTATATATATATATATATATATATATATTTATATATATATATATATTACATATAGCGATTTCCCGCATACTTACAAAACCTGGACATGAACCAGTTATTCGTGGTTGAGCACTCATTAAATAAACCATCAATGTATGAAAGGAATTTTGTTACGATGAAGCCACCATTGGCGTAAAAGTATTAGCTGCAACCAGTACACTGGCCAAACACTATTTTTGTTTCGCTAACTCCACCATGGCTGCCATCTTATTTGGATCCTCGACTAATTTAGAGAAGGATTAACGCCGTGCGCCGCGTCTATAACCTGTCGAGGCTACAAGATTACAGCCCTAGCGTGACGCTTAGCTTTCTGGGATTAGTGTCTCGAGCAACACGCGATATTCCACTCGACAACGTGGGATTAACATCTCGGTAAACAAACGTAACATCGGGAGTAGCAGCATATTGTGAGCCCCACGTCAGAGAACGTAAATACGCTGCCGCTTGATTCCGATAATCCTTTACCAAGTTTCTACAAAAGCGCTTACGTGTATTGCCGATGGCAAACACAGAAAGGTAATGTAATTAACATTCGCTGCATGGATGTAAGAGTGTAGGCAGAAAGATGGAAGTAAGTTTCAAGCAACACCTTAAAGAATGTTGACTTCTTTCAAGAAAGCACTGAACATACGTCACCAGTCTGTGCACAGCTTTATCTCTGTTCATCCTGATATGAACACTGCTTACCCAGCTGAAAACTTGAATTGGTTCTAGGCCTCTAAACTCCTTCTTTCTCAATTTTATGCACCAAATCATAATACTAGAGAATGCTTCTTTGTCTCAAGAGCGCTACATCTGTATTTTGTAATCGTTTCAAAATAAGAAAAAATCTTGCAATTGGCAATGCGAATTGCATTGCCAAGCAATTTAGAGGTGCAGATATTTCAGTTCGTTTTTTAGTAGGATAGAGCTTAAAAAGTCCAAAGAAGAGACGCTCAGATGACCACAGTGAGGCCACTGATGACCCCCAGGAATGAAGAAAAATACACTAATAGAACGCTACGTAAATTACAAAGTGTGCTTCGGCGAAAGCCTGTGGCCAATCGACTGACTATGCCACGCCCTTATTGTTGATATTGTCACGGGGGTGAGAGAATGAATGGAATAAATATATTTACAAAATATACAGGGAGAGTCAGAGGCAGCTGCAGCCAAGATTGAGGTACAACAGCAACAACAGCACGAGCGTGATCGCATTCATTGTCTTTGTCGTCTACTTCATGCTCTCTCGTTGCCGATGTCGGTTACCATACAACCCCCGTTGCCGGTAGCACCGTCTCGGCGCCTAAAGGAGAGTAGCATTATATGCGCAGATGTATGGTTTGAGACTGGACACGTGGACGACGTCAGTGTTGGGTGCGGACGACGACGACTGACTGTCCGACGGAGCGATCTCATATCTGACCTTAGTAAGCCGGCGTAAAACCTTGTAAAGCCCCGAGCAGCGAGATAGGAGCTTCAAAGAGAGGCCAACGTGGCGGCATGGTGTCCAGAGAAGGACCAATGAACCTGGTGAGTAGGAAACTACTCTGTGATGGCTATCGTAGCGCGCCTTCTGAGAGAACTGCGAGCCAAGAAGACGTTCCCGTGCGATTTGGCGGGCCACTTGAGCCCGAGCAGCGGCATTCCGGGCGTATTCTGTAACCGTTTTCGTAGTTGATGGGGGAAGAGTTTCGAAGGGTAACGCTGGATGGTGGCCGAACAATACATAGAAGGGGAGAAGCCTGCGGTGTCGTGGCGTGGCGAATTGTATGCGAATGCCACATACGGCAAAGAACTATCCCAATCAAAGTGATCTTTGGAAACGTACATGGAGAGCATTGTTGTCAAGGTTCGATATAGGCGCTCGGTAAGACCATTCGTTTGCGGGTGGTAGGCCGTAGTGGGCTTGTGACGCGTCGAACACGAGCGAAGGATGTCACTTACTACTTTTGAAAAAAAAATGCGCGACCATGATCGGTCAGCAGCTGGCGAGGAGCGCAATGGTGAAGAATTACGTCATGAAGCAAGAAGTACACGACGTCAGTGGCACAGCTTGTAGGTAGCGCTCGTGTGATTAAGTATCTTGTGGCGTAGTCAGTGGCTACGGCTATCCATTTGTTTCCAGTGCGGGAAGGAGGAAATGGTCCAACGAGATCTAGACTGACGCGGTAGAAGGGGATGGTGGATATGTGTATTGATTGGAGCGGACTAGCTGGTGGCAAGGTGGAATGTTTGGAGTGCTGGCAGGTCTCACAAGCGGCAACGTATCGGCGCACAGAACGGTAAAGCCTGGTCAGAAGAATCTACGCCGTACGTGATTATACGTGCACGTGACCCCGAGATGTCCAGCGGTTGGGCGTCGTGAAGCTGTTCAAGAACAGCGGAACAGGAGTGTTGCAGCAACTACGAGTAGCAGCTCTTGGCCCTCGACGCTAGGTGTTGCGTCGGTAAAGAATGCCATCGCGTAGAACAAATAAGTGTAGCGACGAGTCAACGTGGGGCAAACGTAGACTCTGCATATAGATTGAAAGTGGGCATCACTGAGCTGTTCCTTGCGTATGTCGGTGAAAGCAGTCATGACGAAGACACAAGGGTCAGAATCGTGCTTGAGGTAGGGTGGGTCCACGGGGCGACGGGATAGACAGTCGGCATACTGGTGCAATAGGCCAGATTTGTATGCCACGTCAAAGTTGTATTCTTGGAATTTAAGGCCCAACGGCCAAGTCGTAAAGATAGATCTTTAAGAAACGACCGCCAGCACAAGCCAATGGTGATCCGTAATTACCGAAAAGGTGTGGCCAAACAAGTATGGTCGAAATTTTTCCAACTGTTCAGACTAGTGCGAGGCACTCAAGCTCTGTAGTAGTAAACTTGCTCTCCGAAGGAGAAAGGAGGCGACTGGCATAGGCGATGACGTGAACCTTTCCTCGTTGCCGCTAGGCAAGAACAGCACCGATTCCATGTCAGCTGGCATCGGTACGAACTTCAGTATGGGCTGACGGGTCGAAATGGGCCAAGATGTATGGGAAGTAAGTATTGTTGTAAGGGTCCTGAAGGCAGTCACTTGGTCAGTACCCCAACAAAAAGGCATGTCCTTCTTCAGTAGCTCCGTAGGTGGTCGGACAATGTCAGCGAAATTCTTCACAAAACGCCGAAAGTAAGAGCAGAGGCTAATAAAACTGCGTACATCTTTTGGCCGAACGTGGTACGGGAAATATTTACAGCTCGAATTTTGTCAAAATCAAGTTGCACGCCTCGAGCACTGACAAGGTGGCCCAGCACAGTGATTTCCTGATGGCCAAAGTGACATTTGTAAGAGTTGAGCTGAAGTCCTGCTGTCCGGAAAACCTCAAGAGCAGCCGATAAGTGGCTAAGGTGGCTTTCTAATGTAGGCGAAAATACAATAACGTCATAGAGATAGCACAGGCATGTGGACCATCTGTATCTACGCAGGAGAGAGTCCATCATCATTTCAAATGTAGCTGTGGCATTACACAATTCGAATGGCATAACCTTGAACTAGAAAAGTCAATCCGGTGTAATGAATGCGGTTTTTTCATGGTTACGATGGTCGACAGAAATCTGCCAGTATCCTGATCGTAAGTCGTTAGATGAAAAGTAGGCAGACCCATGTAGGCAGTCGAGAGCATCGTCAATCCGCGGCAGTGGGTACACGTACTTACGTGTTACTTTGTTTAAGTGACGTTAGTCTACGCAGAAGCGCCAGCTGCCATCCTTCTTCTTGACTAGCACGACCGCCGATGCCCATGGACCGCAGGAAGGTTCAGTGACGTCTTTTGTCAGCATTTCTTCAACTTTGTGCTGGATAACTTGTCGCTCAGCATTAGACACGCGATAAGGACGTTGTCGGATGGGGCTAGCGTCTCCAGTGTTAATCCTATGAGTTACTAGGAATGTCTGACCCAAAGGCCGGTCATCGAAGTCAAAGATGTCACGGTATGATTTCAGCAGGTGGCCGATGTCAGCTGTCTGTGCTGTAAGAAAGTCAGGGGCGATAATCATGTCGATGGTGGCATCCGTTGCACTCTTCGAGGAAGGAGAATGGAGCAGAGGACGAAGAAGATTCAGGCAACGAACTCCGAAATGGCAGCATCGATAGAAGAAACTTTTGCCAAAGTCATACCATCTGGATAACTTGAGTGCACCAGCTGAAGTTTAGGATCGGAATAGATGCTGTATTTACCGTGACTGTCAAAAGTGTGAGAGGCATGGCAACATTTTTGGCCAGCAGAACGTCAGCAATATGTGTCAACATGTAGGCACCGTCGTGAACAGGAGGGACAGATCTCAGGTTTACGTAGGTAACGGCTTGAGGTGCTACACGAACGTGATCTACAGAACACAGACATGGTTGAACTGGTGTTGGGTCGTCATGGCAACACGGTAAATCAAATTGAAGCACGCCGGTTCCACAATCAATAAGGGCAGAGTGGGCGGATAAAAAGTCCATGCCGAGGATAAGTTCATGGGAACATTTCTCAAGCAAAGCAAATAGCACTGTCGTGGAGCGATCGGCAACACTTATACGCGTGGAGCACATTCCAAGCACGAGAAATGTGCCACCGTCGGCGACCTGGATGAGTGGTACTGTGGGTGGCGTTAAAAGGTTCCTAAGGCGGCAACGAAGTTCTGAGTTAATCAATGATATGTGAGCCCCTGTGTTCAGAAGTGCAACAACAGGTGTGTCGTCTACTTCAACGTGATTAAGGTTGCGGCGAGTCGGCAGCATGGTCAGAGGATTTGGTGGGCAAGTGGTCGATGCAGCATCACCTGTGGGAGCTGCATCATCTAGTTTTCCCGCGGCGGGTGGTCAGTCGGTGACGTTGGTCGACGAAATCGGGGGGAGTGACACGACGGGCGACGGGAGAGCGGTGAACTGGACTGGTGAGTATGCGGAGATAGAGAACGACGACAATATGGCGGCATAGAAGGAAGGTCTTCACTGGTGGCCTGATGTGATTCCCGGTATGGTTGAAAGCGTCCATGATCCCTCTCTGGGCGATGGGTGTACCTATAGGATGCCTGATGCCAATACCACCGAGTGTTACAATGGCGGGCCACGTGTCCTATACGATGGCAGTTGAAACAAATTGGACGATTGTCAGCAGTCCTCCACTCGGCTGGATTACGAGGGCGCACCGGAAGGTTTTGTCTTTGGGCATACGAAACAGGGGGTCGACGACGGTTGATCGGCTGAGAGTGAGCTATAGTGCACTCGGAGGCCAGTCCAGCATGGGAAAGCTCTTGTCGCACATTGGCATGTACCGGTAGCACCATCTGAGGGCTAGAGTCCCAGGAATGGGAGCACGTGGACGCAGGAGACAGAGCTTCAAGTTGATGTCTGATGATCTTGGTCACATGCTCTGCAGTTAACGGCGTCTGTAGTGCAGGCCCGTCTTCGCACAGCCAGGTTACTGTTGTGTTTGGTTGTCGTAGTGAAATAGGTGGGCGATACGCTGACTTTTTGTGGCCTCAAAACGCTGCCACTCCTTGATGATGGCATCGACCATGTTGCAGTCCTTGTAAATGAGAAGGTTGAACGCATCATCTGCAATGCCTTTCAATATGTGTGCTATTTTTTCGGTTTCTTCCATGCCAATGTCTGCTTTTCGGCAAAGGGCGAGCACGTCCTGTATGTAAGTCACGTATGACTCTGCTGACGTTTTCGCACGAGATGACAACTCCTTCTTGGCGGCTGCCTTTCTACCCACAGACTTGCCTAAAAGGGCGCGCATCTTTTTCTTGCACGCATCCCAGCTTCCGATTTCATCTTCGTGGTTCTCGAACCACACTTTTGCTGTTCCTTTCAAGTAGAACAGGATGTTGGCCAACATAAGAGTTTGATCCCAACCGTAATTCTTACTTGTACGTTCGTAGAACGGCAACCATTCTTCAATGTCAGCCTCATCAGTGCCACATAACGTCCCGGGATCTTTTAGCTGCGGAAGGACAACAGTTGTTGTTGTGGTCGCCTCGGCGGGAGCGGGTGCCTGGTTTGCCATGGTGGAAAAATCCAAGCGTCGGCCACTGCGGAGCTCCGTTATATCGTGTTGTACCCCGCACCACCACCAAATGTCACGGGGGTGAGAGAATGAATGAAATAAATATATTTACAAAGTATACAGGGAGAGTCAGAGGCAGCTGCAGCCAAGATGGAGGTACAACAGCAACGACAACATAAGCGCGATCGCATTCATCGTCTTCGTCGTCTACTTGATGCTCTCTCGTTGCCGATGTTGTGTCACAATATGATCGGGTTTTTATTTTTTAGCTTTCTACATTCTTTCAGCAATAAAGCTATTGATAAGACATTATAAGGAGAGAGGCCATAGCTACAGCTGTGCAACTGTTGCTATGCGCCGCTGTGCTATCTTGTGATCGCTGAGAGAGGGCGAGGGAAAGAGGCTGCTGCTGGCACTGTTCCAAGATACGGACGCAAGGATGTACGGATGCGAGTAGGAGTCATTAAATGTTTTCGCCTCAAGTGTCTTACTCATGCACTCGGCAATGTTATCCGATTGCTGGATTATCGGCCATCCGGCGTGCGACGCAAGTTTAGAATGTGCGCCCATTGCTGTAAGCGTCTGTGCGTGCGACCTTTGCACACCAACGTCTAAGTGTGACGTTACACCAATATCAATCCACCAAACCGATATGCTTTACATAATGGTCTGGCTCAGAGCGAGTGAAAGGACACTGTCTGTTTCAGGCTGTCAGTTATACGTAGGCAGCGAATGTGACTGCAATTGTTCCCGAAAATTTTGCGCCTATATAATAAAGATGCGCGCAAGTTGATTATCTTTACACGCTTTTATTTATATTAATCAGCAAATGATTTTAATGTGTTTCGTGGGTGTGAAGTGAAATAAACCGTGCCAACACGTGGTAGCAAGCAGCATGAAGTTTAACTGTTGTTCTCCGCTGAAGCTTGGTATAAAGTGCAAATGATAGTTTATGAAGTGCACTACGAGGCTTGTGCGAGACTTTAGTCTTCTGGTTACCACTTTCACCACTCGCACCAGTGAGTGAGCAGAAGCTTTGCCATCACGAGCTGATTTTATGCAGCCTTAAACCTTAACTCTATGCACGTAGGGTTTGGCACGCGCTGCAACCCACAGTCGTCGCTTCTAATAACATTCAGCACATGCGTCGACTTGTTTAAATTTCATTTACCTTGGTTTCGTCTCCAGGGCCAACGGGACATATTTCCAGCTTGCGTAGAGTGTGGCGGCATGGTTCAGGCGTCCGCCTTCAAGGCCAGAAAATTCTGCGAAAAATAAACAAAATAAGATGTCCACTTAATCCTACAGCGTGACTACCGGTTTGTGCTTACACTTCGGATGACTACAAATATTTTCTACTTGGTTACGCAGTGAGCAGAGAAGCTGATGGTGGTTGGGTAACTCTCGTTTATTATGAAGGATGATGCAAGGTCTGTATGGCATTGCTTCTTCTATATTAGCGCACGCCCGGCGAGGGTGTCCTGGCTTATGAGAAAGCTGCACTCTGCATCGTCACGTTTCCCAGGATTTTTTCGATTATTGCCTTTACCGGCTTCTAGCAAACTTTACCCATCCTGTTAGTTAGGCTTTGGAGAAATTTTAGTTTCAGTGCTCAGAGAAAATTAAAAGAAACATGCCACAAATTTTCTGATTAGGCGACAATAAAATAGTCTCTTGGCTGTGGCTACAGGAAAACTTCACCCTCAAACTGGATGGGTGAAACTTGATGAATTATGGACCAGAAACTGCGTCAATCAAGTCAGATCTAATCTCAGGGAAACAAAACATTATAGGCTGATTTGACAAACATTGTCACTTTTTTGGGAGAGAGGCGAATGACATACGCTGAGGAATGAAACGAGCATAGGCGATGCCCCGGGGCAAAGGGGCAAACAGGCGTGACTTGGCGCACCTACAGACACTAACCTAGTCTGAACTTGTTTCTGGAACAAATAGGTCTTTAGCACAAAATGGCGGACACTGCTAACAGACCATTAAAAAATAAAACTCCACACCAAACCCAGAACAAACACCCCGACTTTCTTTGGCACGTCCACAAATAAGCCGGAGGGCAATTCTTCGGGAGGAAGGAACAAGGTTTGCTGCTGCAGAAAGTAGCGACATCCGCAAAAAACGCAGAAAGTGACATGTTTGCAATTTTGAAAAAAAAAAACTGTAGTGAAAAAAAGGCAAGACAAGAAAGAAGACAACGATAGTTCGAGGTTACGCCTTTCGTAAATGAACCCTCTTATTCCGCCAGGGTGGTATAGCCATTACGAGGCTCGGCTGCTGACCTGAGGATTGCGGGTTCAAACCAGGCCATAGAGGTCGTAATAAATTGAACGAGAAAAGCTGGATGTACGTGTTTTGTGTGATGTCAGCGCACGTTAAAGAACACCACCTGCTCAAAATTTCCGGAGAACTTCATTGCCGCGTCCATCGCAATCATATAGTGCTCTTGGAATGTAAAACACCAGATAATATTATTAAAACATTACGCCTTGCCAGCGTATTGAGACCAGTACACACGTCTCAAGCAGTGTATGGAGTAAACGTTACAGTAGTGCAGCAGATATATATGCGATACTTTTATAAAATCATAAAAACACTGTCTCCTTGTAAAAATTAGGGGGGGGGGGAGGGGAAGGTAGCGTGAATTAAGCAGAAGCCCCGATTAGACCCCAATAATATGGCCCATGGGTGATTGCCTCGAGATTTTCGTTACGTACGTTACCTTGCCTTCTAGTATTTGATCTCTAGTGACAATTATTGTTTAAACAGCCAAGCAATGTAGGACAACCATAAAATGTTTGGAGTGTACAGAAAGCTATCGTCGTCGTGAACCATCGCAAGTTCCCTTTATTATTTTCACACTAAAGATGGTTAGGCTATTAGATTGTTGCGCTCTGTAGTGCAAAACTGATCCGGTAGGCATGCGCCACAGAAATCAAGTACGACCCTCTTTCCCCACGCCCCCATCCTCACCCTTCCGAGTGAAGCAGTTGTGAGCATTAAAAAAACCTGCTTGGTGAATCGGAGCACGCGAAACACGTGAATAGGAAAGAAATGGAAAGCAAGAGATGTAAAGATAAATAAAAGAAAGAGAGAGAATATAAGAAAATTAGAGAATAGAAGGAAGCAATAAAAATGGAGAGAGAAAAATATGGCGAGACATTCTAAAACGCAAGGCTTGAAATAGTGAAGCTGGGTGATTCCAAACTTTAACAATTAGCCAATAATCTAGAACGATACAAGCGGACAGCTAGCTTAAGTCCATCAACATAAGAGCAACCTAGCAAAAAACATAGGTAACAGCCTAGCAGCTACCTGGAAGCAACATTGTGTCACGTAGCTAAAAACCAAGCAACAAGGGTATAAAAACAACCTAGCATCACGTAGTGAAAACATGGAAACAATTTCGAAGTAACCTACAAACGACCTTGTTTACTTCGCTAAAGTTTAGCAACAAACTAGAAGCAGCCTAGAAGAAACCCAGCATTACCTAGCTAAAGCCTAGCAACAGCTTAGAAGCAATTCACAAACAACTTAGCATCAACAATCGAAGGCCTAGCAACAACCATGACGGGAAACTAAAAGCAAGCTAAAATTAACTAGCTGAAACCTAGCAACAACCTAGAAGAAACCCGGAAACAACCTAGCATCACCTAGCTAAAGCATAGCAGTAACATAGAGGCAACCGGATTGAACGTCAGAATAGTCCGTCTTGGCTTTTTCAAGTCTTGTGTGACTTACGACAAGAATCGCCACTTTTTACAAGAATAAAATAAAGGAATACGTTACTTCAACTTCAAAAAAATATATTCGCACAACCATATTGGTTATTTTGACCATTATACTTGAATTTCATCACGCCCACTATTTGGTGTTTAAGGAAACTGGGAAATTGAAATCACCTGGCACTCTAAAGCTGTCACTGAAGTCGCGCCGACGTTCATACTTTTCACATGAGAGCTCCCTGAACTGCTAACCTGGCATATCGTGAGTAATACCTTCCGGCAAAATAGACGCTAGTGTAGTGACAAGAGCCTCGCGAACAGAAAGCACATATCGAGTTTCAATGTTATATCGGCGTGCACAATTGCTCTTCTTTCACTCACTTTCTGCATCTTTCAAACTCCCTCATCTCTGTGTCCAGTGTAGGGTGGCATACTAGTCGCTCTAGACTGTTAAACTTTATTTTTTTCCCTCCTGTTTTGTTCTGCTTTGTTCATCAAGCTGTCAAAGCGCAATAATTAGGAAGTGATGAAAACTGGGAAAACAATTTTTTTTGCTTGACAAGGAAATCAAATAAAGAAGAGAAACAATCTCTGAACTTCCGGAA
This sequence comes from Rhipicephalus microplus, assembly GCF_013339725.1. Taxonomy (NCBI): domain Eukaryota; kingdom Metazoa; phylum Arthropoda; class Arachnida; order Ixodida; family Ixodidae; genus Rhipicephalus; species Rhipicephalus microplus. Next base: position 46,455,434 of record NC_051169.1, on the reverse strand, counting down.
CAAAAAAAAAAAACAAATGATCTGTGCGTGTAAAAGTGCAGGCTGTCGTGATACACAAACACTGAGAGTCGCGCCATTTTCCTAACAATGAATCAACTGGGCTTCGGTCATGATTAGCGCCTTTTTCTGAATGTATACCTCGCAGTGGAGCTCCTGAGAAGCAGTTTTGACAGTTCTGATTCGTGGCCTGCATTTGTAGATCCAAGAAAAAAAAACTCTGTTTAGCGATGTCATGTTCAATATAGGTGAAAAAGGGCAGAATTCTTCTGCCTTATAGGCAAAAGAAGCCTGCACACTGTAAAATAAAATAGTGACAATGGGGCAAGATGCCTTGAGGCAAACACCGAGAAAGAGCTCATCATAAATTCTTTCTATACACATGCTCCAGACAGTACTGTGTTATGGCAAAAGCTGTACCACTAGCTTTGCGGTTGAATGGGGGTTGATGTTCTGCAAATATTGCGTCCCGTTCACTAGAAGCGCTATGTAACATAAAAAGTTGTTCAGTGCTATAAAGGCGAGGCATTTATGTTTTACAAGTGGTCGTTAGCCCCTTCACTGAAATCTTAGCAACCAAGTAAAAAAAATTCCCTGCGCATTTATAATAGAGTTCTTATGTACTTAAATTTTTTAAATAAACGTGTTTGAGAAGACGCCTGCTGTCATAAGGTAAGGTACCCTATTAAACTTTTAAACTAATATTCGGAAATAACAATTTGATTCCTAAATGACAATTTACTTACGTATTATCTGTCATAGTGGATGTTACGCCGATTCATGTCCTTAAGTGAATAAACTGTTTTTCATTGGGCCCTTATAATCACCGCGTACTTATCTAATACTCAAGTTCTGTTTCAATAATACCTATTTCTCTTTGCTTTCCTGGGTTCGCGCTTAGCTATGCTGTCTAAGTCAAAGTTTAATCACCTTCTTCATTAGACCTATTTTTTACTGTGCCAACGCGCTTGCATGGGGGCAACGCTTACTCCTAAGTTTAAGGTTTGTTAAATTATCGTGTTAAATTGCATTCTTTCTAATGTGTCTCGTAGGAAGTCGTACGCGTGCAAGGTTAACTTTTTCACCTTTGTTTTTCCTCGCGTTCCGTTGCAACCACTTCACTATGGTTTGTGAACGCAGATTCTATGTTGCTCTAACATTTGGCTCAACTGCGCACGCAAACTTGCATGCGTGCAAGTAACTTTGAGACTGTAATTCATTTGTCAGGTCATTATGCATAAGCCTGGCCTTCGCAGCTACTATACATAGCGCACGGGCGAAGCAATTCTTCAACGTCTCGTACAATAAGAAAAAGTGAAACCTCTTGAATTTTATTTTAGCGCGGCACGCAGTTTTAATGTCACGCTTTATTACAGAGAATGACAGTTAAGAATGATACAGCCGAATACAGCTCAGCAAGCCTTACGTCGTTGGCGGCAGCTGGAACGTGCATAAAAAGGCCACATTACGTCAGCTACATCTCTGACGTTTTAAAAGCACATTACAACGTGTAAGGTAATGCTTGAAGGCACGCCAGTGCCTCCAAGTTTTTGGTGAGCGCACTCAGCGCAAGCGATCGCAAACTCTGCCAGACTTGTTTCCCGGTCGTCACACTAGATTCATGTCTTATAGTGTCTTGTCTGAAAGTCAGAACAAAACGTGCAGAAACGAATATGTTGCCACTCGTAAAGAATGAATTCTTTTCTTAATGCTTCTCAATTTCTCTGTATATTTTAGCACATTCGGCTATTCACAAAGGGCCCATCTGCTGCTTTATTCACTGTGACGCGAATGTCACTGTCTATTCTTACTAGCCCTATATATCGTGGTCTATTCTAATTACGTAGAAGGACCATGCAGCACGATTATTAGAGCTTCTACTGAAACTATAGCGCAGACGACGCATATCTTCAACATCACGTCTATAGTTCAGTGTGATGTGAGCTACTATAGTTCGAGGCGATGTTTAGACAAGTGGGCTTGTCTTCTTTAGGTCTAGAACTGATTTCCTTAGCGCTAACGTGTCTATGCATCATACTTTCTCTACCAATTCAAACAGAGAAAGATGAGAGAGTGAATGCTTATGTGTCACGCGCAAATATTAAAATAATTTGCGCGAGACATTGTGTATGCACTTTGAGGGGATATACGATGTATTTTTTATTGGTTATAAATAATAGATTGTTTGAAAGTAGGCTACTTGCCTTCTGTTAACCAATTGGAGGGAAATGAAGCACCGAGGCATAAAGCGGATAACGTCACGTGAGTTGATAAAGTACTTTTGCTCAAATATTTGGTGCTAGTGATTGTACTTATTAAGGAACGGAAAGCCATAATTATCACATGTAATACAAAAAAATAGAAGGAGGGAAGGGCACGACACGGATAGAACTAACGGAAATACAAACAATCCTGTAAAATTGAATATACGATGTATCAACCCTGATAACGAAAACGAGGAGCATTCTTTATCTGGCGCTTATCCACGGGACGTCTGATACCACTGTGTTAATTTTTCTGCAAATTAAAAAAATACCATCAACACCCGAGAGACCAGACGTATCATGCGGACAGAGGCTGAGGCATCAGTGAATAGCAGTTAGAAACTGGCAGCCTGAGGAAGGACATTACGATTATAACAAAAAAAAAGTAGAAAACTGCATTTTTAGGTTGAGTTTTATTTTTACAGTGCCCTCGATAACTGGTACATCTCTGACGACTGCTTGAGTGCATGGGTTACATAAAGTAATAGTTTACGCTTTACAATAATTACGATGGGTAAACGTTCACCTTGAGGACGAGCTGGTCTTTAGAATATTGGAATATTATGGCATCAAAGAGTTTTCCGTGATGCATATAACCCCCACTCAAAATGATGTCGATCAATTGTGCAGTTAGTTATATACAGATCCAGTACAAAAAATATACATCGTTTCAGAGTGACAAAACCTTTCAGTATACTTATTTTATTGAGCATGTTTGAGCGCGTACCTTAAAGTGTGCACTAGAAAGCGAGATCGTATATTAAAGGGCGTGGTTGAGTTTTCTCCAGGAAATATAGCGGCATTCAGAATGGTATGTAGAATACAACAAACAAATACACGAGACTGTTAATTCATTAGCATTCGTGAGGTGTGAAGCACGAGATTGTTATGCTTCCTAACACCGAACAAAATTTACTCCATGCATCTCGTTAACAAGAGAAGTTGTACCACAGTGCTTTGGCGTTAATGACTCAGTTAATTCCGTCAATTCGTTGAAGACTAGCTGAACTATTGGTTTCGTCTGTCTGTCCAGGAATCTCAATGGTTCTTTGTCGCCTTTTTGTTCCTTCTTCATTTTTAGTGGATCAGTGATGAGTAGGGTAACTTGGTTAAATGTCAGTGGTGCATGCGCACTAGAGTTTCTTTTTAGGGGCGAAGCTCCTTATAGCGGCACCCGTTCGTCCCTCTTAATCGTTGTAGTGTCTAACAAGAATAACATTTTTGACCCCCACAAGGTGGTGCTGGTGAGAGATTTCTTCTGTGTGTTGTTGAACAATGAAAAATAGTGCTCAATGTACATGGCAATGGCTGCTAATGGGGAATGAGAGAAGAGCATTCGGCTTTTAGTTCACGCCCACGCTGCGATCCCCATTAGCAGACATTGGCATGTACATTGAGCACTATCTGACAAGAAAGTGTTACTACGTTGTACTCGCTGGGTGTAACCTCCTTAGTTTTAGGAAGGTTTAGCGAGCGTTGAGCCGCAGTGCCATGAATACAGTGAACTAGTATATAACATGAACTCGAGGTGGTTAAATGTGGGAAGTAGATACGAAGTGCAAGCCGTAAGAAAGTGTGCGTGTGCCACCTCTCGTTTAGTCCTTGGAATGTCCGCTAGATGGCGGTGCTTCTATATGGTGAATATATGACGAAAAGTTTGCGAGATGGTGATACTTGAAGTGTTGAATAGATGGATGAACACACACACAGACAGATGCACGGATGGACGCATGAACAGACGCAGAGGCGGATGCATGGACGAATGCAGGGACGGACGCACGAACAGACGCACGCACGGTCACACGGACGGACGCATGGACGGTCACACGGACGGACGCATGGACGGATGGAAGCAAGAACGAATGGACGGACGAATGCTTCGCCCCACTCTCCATTATTCACTCCGTGAATATGCTGCCAATTTTTTAGGATGTTTGTTTCGCGTATATATATACTGCTTCAGCGTAAAACAGTTAAGCTACATTAAGGACGGGAAATGTCCAGAAATATAGGCTCCTGGTAATCTTACAGATCAGAAAATAACAGAAGCTAGTGCGGGCTAGCTCTCGATTGTGTTGACGCTGTCAGCGCGCACTTCTCGAACGAGAACCGAATTTTTGCAGGGAAAGCTGTTATTTCTGAAGGAAACGAGAGACAATAAGCACACGAAATTTATGCTTTGTGCCAAAATTTTTATTGCCTTTGCTGACCAGTGCCACACATGTTCAAGCAGAACCTCGCTACATTCAAATGCGTCACCATTTGTTTCGAAGAGAAACAAGGGTGCAAGTACGTCCTTGCGCATGCCGGTTCCACCTTAGCCGTTGCATCCCATTAGCAAACGCTTCCGCAGTGCCTCGGTCGCTAAGCGACGAGACCGGTAGAAGGTAAGCGGAGAATGCGTTTGGGGTGATGTGGTGGGAAGTGTTCCCTGGAAAAGCCTGCTATGCATAATAGCTCGCTTATTTGGCTGTTAGGCAGCGTGTTTCAGTTCCCGCCGACAATTTCCGCTGCCCGAGTGCGAGAAAGTGACTGCGTTGTTTTCGCACCTTAGGAAACAAATTCCAGAACGAATAGGCAGCTGGGATTCTTCCAACGTGTGAAACATTCCAGAAAAAATAACATAAAAATAAAATGATGACAACGAGAAACTAAGCTTGAATACATATTAAATGGAAGTGGAGCTGAGAGCGTTCTTACGACAAAGCAACATAAAATTGTATCGAGCCTGACGCATGGAAACGCATTGCGGTATAGAGGCAACAATAAAAAAAGACGGACAATTGTACGACAGAAACATGCGCCACGTTACTTGTTCTGTTTTAACAATTGTGTTATGATAATCAGCGAAGTTGAAAGGAATAAAATAGCACAAAAATGCACCCTTTCGTAGGTCGTACCTGAACCCACAACCTTGATTGAGTATAAGTTTAAATTTGTCGGTTCGGATTCCACCAAAGAAAAGGGTAATTTTTTGACTATTATATATCTTTTCAATTTAAATCATAACTTTATCACTACAGTTACAGAACGAGAAATATGGTCCCCTATGCTTTCCTTGGCACCATCATGTTGGTTTTATTGATTATGCCTAACACACGAGTAATCCCTTGAACAATCACCCTTCTAATATGACTCAGAGGTTGCGAGAGCAGCGGCGAAAGGCTCAGAGAGGCTGACTGATGTTTCCGTTGAGAGGGAACCTTGTCATGCTTAGCAAAATAGCTTTAAAAAGATAAGTTATTTGATTACACGTAGCGTGTTGTCCGTTCTTGTAATCTGGATGTACAAGTGCTGAGAATACCATCACTTGATGTAACATCAGACGATTCAGCACTTTTTGAAACGAACTTCGCTATAGCGATAACGAGATTCATTTGAAAAACTGGTCTTCCTGCATTTATTCCTCCTCCTTCTCCATCTGCAGCAGACAACCGTGGCCACTCTCCTCGTTAGACCTTCCCCCCTTATAGTATTTACTTGACAACACAATTTTTGTAATGTTTGTTTCTTCATGCGAAAAGCGATCGTAGCACCTTATTTTTGGATGAACCGAAGACATTCTGCAAAAATAACTGGCGTGCTGCATACAAAACACACCCTGCGCGAATATACTGCGCAGTTCCAAGCTTTTCTTTTCTTTAACTGACTGCTTCGCTGTGGTCAAGAATCGAGCTGTAGTGAATGTGCAGGCTCTGGAAGATCGCAGTGATAAAAATAAAGATAAACAAGGAAAAGCGCAGATTGCGGGTCACCAGGTGGTGCACAAGAATCTCCTTGGAATGGACAGAGCTCTCACAATATTTGCTCTTCAGGGTAGCGAGCAATCTCGTTTTTCTGCGTTCTGCAGTCTTGCGGTTTCCTTGTTTATGATAGGCCTTTGTTTTCTTTTTCAGTATACAGGCTTTTCCTTTTGTTTGTCACCTGCTAGCATTGGTTTCTTTTCAATTTTCTCCTGGAAACATCCCTACTCCTACATTCTGGGCCCAAGTAATGACCATATCCTGTTTCTTTTCTGGAAGCACGTTGCATGTGAATCGCGTTCTGATTCATATTGCATGTACACATACATATACAAAGTGGTCATTGTGAAAGAAATAATTTCGAGATGTTATAAAGAAGATGGCAGCTTTAGCCTCTTGGAAAGAATGGCAAACATGGCGAAGACACTGTCACACCGGTCCCTTAATTAGGGAGGCGATCGCCGGGCTAATTCCAAGAGCCGAAGTATTGGCCCCCCGAACCGCACCACGAAAGCGTGGACAATTTAGAAGTGGTCCTTTTTGGCGCGCCAGCGGACGCCGGTAGTGGTCCAAAGAACAAGTTTGAGCCGAGAGTTGATAAACAAAACAAATATTATATTCTCAAAAATGGCAGATCAAAAACACAATACACAAATATGCACACTCCACAATAGTTACATACAATACGTCACCAATCAAACAACGTACTACACAGTACAATCAGCCACACTCAAAACAACGGACACAGACAACGATACGCTCTACAATGCAGTCGCATGCATTGAACAACCAAGACACTTAAAGACTAAAGAGATAGAAAACCTATCCAGTCCAAAGTTCTTGGAACAAAAGTCTGGATGATACTCTTCCGAGAATCACTCACTCAAAGTCCAGCGTTGTTGTCGTTCCGCGCCCTCGAAGTTTCTCTTCCAGGAAACCTCGCCGAAGTTTCTCTTCCAGGAAACCTCGCCGAAGTTTCTCTTCCAGGAAACCTCCAGTCTTCAATAGGCCACTCTCCACGCTTCAAACTTTTTCGCCTGAACACGTCGGCTTCACACACGCAGCTGTTGCCACGCGTCTTCGCTCGATAGCGGTAAACACACGCTCTTGCCTGTAGCTCGAGCCTTCACCCCTCAGGTGGAAATCCTCTTCATCTCCTGCTTCGTCCCTACGGACAAAACCTTCGCCGACTACACGGCGGGATCCCTACGCACTCTGGCGCTAAATTCCGTCTTCTCCTGATCTCTCATCTCGGCTGCTCGGTTAAATACCTTGCGCGCGACATTCCAGACGGTTCTCGTCATTTCGTCGGCGCGATACGCAGCGAAGGCTGGGAAGAGGGTGAGGCGGTTGGAATGCTCTCCGCGGCCGATGACTCAACTCGGTATGACCACGCCCCTTTTGTTCTAGAACTTTCGCGGGCTATCTCGGCCGCCGATGTGGGGCGAGGAGGTTCGTCGGCGAAGCCACGCTTCCGAGGGGAGAGCGCGCGCCCCCGGGGAGCCTTTAGATGTTTGTTTTTTTTCTTTTGACCCCGCGGCGCCACTCCGGCGTTTCGTCGTGACAATTTGGCTGCGCGCCCATTTTTAGCGCTCGTTCTGTGACAGACACACTGTCACTGAGAGAAATGCTTCTATACTTATGTGACAAACTTACCCATGACGTGGGCAGCCATGCATAACACGGAGTGTCAATAGGACATAAAAAAACGCACAAACTCCAGCCATGACTTGCTTTTGGTAAAGACGCCAGTTCTGCCATATTTTCTTCTTTTTTCATTTCTTCTAGTGTGTGATCAACGGATGCATGGTGTAGAAAGGCACCACCACAACCGAATGTCATGCATCGATCTGGTTGCACTTATACATACGAGAGCCACTGGTACTTCGTACGCCATCCCCTCCCATTTCTGGACAGATCAATGGGATAGATATTCGGCCAAACTAAAATAAAAAAACAAATCATTGTCCTGTAAAGTACAGCGCCAAAGTGTAGCTGCTGTTTCTGAAAGGCCCCGGAATGGTGCAGCTTCGTGTCAGATTTTTCACATGAACATCGTACGATGAAGGAAAATGCGTACCTCATTGCGCAAGCTTTAAGGCAACATACTTGCGTTGGTATGCTAGTACTACAGAAGGCAGATGGACAAACTCCTTTGAACATTGTCTTGTTTTGCCGTTTGTTGATACTGAAGACGTGGTAGACATGCAGCCCCGAGACTTGCGATTTTCCCTTAATCAGTGTCGTAGTAGGAACGCGATCGCATCGAGTGCGTGCACTACTTGCACAAAGCGTACTGTTTATCTTCTAAAGTGATTCGCAAAATGGTTTAGTCCACCGCGGCACGAGTGTAAATGCCTCAAGCAGGCCACCTACATGCCGTTTCGTTTAGTTTTGTTGACGCGACAGTGCAAGCTTCCCTGTATAATTTTACTTTTAAAGAAAAATCCAGTTTCGCTGCACGGTTCAAGTAATGAAGATGATAACAATAAAGTGGATTGTTTTACAAATCCGTCTCCTAGCAGTCGATCTGGCGCATTAAAAAAAATGCTGGAAACAAATACTACCGCTGCCGTGGATGACGTGACGTTTGTTCGGTTCATGGTTTCGACAGAAATTTGGGGATGAATCATTACAGCGTAATCGTAGCGCAAAAAATCATGACATGAGTGAAGCATCCATCAGTCCATCCGTGCTTCCATCCGTCCGTTCTTTCTTGCTTCCGTCCGTTCGTGCGTCCGTCCGTGCGACAGTCCGCCCATCCGTGCGTCCCTCTGTTCGTCCATTCATTCATCCATCAATATCCGTGCGTCTGTTCGTCCGTCCGTCCTTGCATCCATCCGTTCATCTATGCGTCCATCTGACCTTCCATGCATCTGTTCTTCCGTCCATCTGTGCGTCCATCCCTGCATTTGTCCATCCACCCGTGCGTCCGTCTGTGCGTCCGTTCTTCCATGCATCTATCTGTATGTCCATCCATCCGTCCGTGCGTCTGTCTATTCATCCGTCCATCTAGTGAACACTCCAAGTACCGCCATCCCACATCCTTTCATCATATATTTATTATTTAGAACTACCGCCATCCAGCGAACATTGCAAGGACTAAACGAGAAGTGGCACTGCCGGACAAGAGGAGCGGCACGCCCGCACACTCTTACGGCCTGCGCTTTGTGTCTAGTAGTTCCCACTTTTCACTGCCGCTAGTGTATGACACTGCGGCCCAACCCTCGCTAAACTTTGCTGAAATCAAGGAGGTTACGCCCAGCGAGTTAAACGTGGCAACCTTTTGAGGTCAGATAGTGCTCAAAGTGCACCCTTCTGTATAAAATTCAAGGCAATTTTTATTAGATATTGAGTCACTGATACTCGCATGTGTAAGTTTTTTTAAACAGCCTTATTTTATTTATGATTAATGTGTGAGGGTTTCCTCCTTATTTAAAAAAGAGTGCGCGTGTGCCACTACTCTAGTGCAGCCGTGGAGGTGGCTACCTACTACTACTACTACTACTACTACTACTACTACTACTACTACTACTACTACTACTACTACTACTACTACTACTGCATACATCGCGGACGCACGTCCCAAAACTTGAGAAGCTTCATCAATAAAAAAAAAAAGATGAAGACAAGAAATTGAACACCACAAGCGCTTACTCACAACTGAAAGCTTTATTCCCTGAGCCAAAAATATACATCTAAATTTGAGCACGCGCTCTCACATTGGCTCAAGACAGCCCAGCGGTTTGGCCTGACGGTGTTTTTTTCTGCTGATAAAAAGCCAGAGAGACCATTTTCAATGGACGGCAACAAGCTTGATAACGTCTGGACACACGGTTGCTCCTTTAACCACAAGATTCTGTTTGCGTCGTGTAAGGGCCTGACTTCATCCATTGGATTCCTATTTCATGTGATCATGTCTACGTCAGCCAAGCAGGCCGATGCTTGAACATAAGTCTGAGAGAGCATCAGTCTTCCTTTCATGGTAAACCCCTAATGCACTTCGCCATGCAACGCGCTGAGTGCAAGCGCGAAACGCTATTCTTCGTGATGGAGATCTTGTTTAAACACCCCGATCGCATAACACGAGAACTTGCCGAAGCTTTTCATATTAACGGGAGGGCTGCTAGGTGCGTAAGAAATCTTTCTTTGGCCTTATAGGAAAAGGAAGGTATACTACTCAAGGAAAGGGGGTAGACCAGTGGAGGAGGGGAGGCTGCAGGAGGTGTGTTCTACATTATCATTTTCTTGCCTTTTGATTTGCCCACGATGTGCATGCACAGGATTTAGTCGGGTTTCTAGTTTAGAAGTTTCAAGCAATGAAGCATTCTTTACTGAGTAAGCATTTATGGTGTTCAGCTTTCCTCCTCGACTTTTCTTTTTTTGCGCAACATTGACGCCCTAATGAATCAATTAGGGCTTAAATTCAATTTTACCCCCAGCCCTCTATACTGCTTTTGAAAGAACTATCGAAGCCTGCTCATGTTTTGTCGAGCGTATAGCAGTGCTAAACAGTTTGCGCAGAAAGTTTGTGCGTACGATGAAATACTGGCTTTTATGTGTTTCTTTCTTGAATAATGAATGTACGTGTGATTGAAAGGCTAACCCTATATGGTAGAACCAGCCTCTAAATAAACCAGTCTGTGTCGTAACAGTCTTATTAAAAAGCATTCTATCGAATGTACTTTCATTCGAGTTGGCGTACGAGGTGTTTTGTTACCATTAACGCAAGAAAACCTTCATTAAAGTTCCGGCTTACCATATTAATTTGTGTTTTTGTCACGCTCGGCTATATAAAATCAGTGCTCTGAAAGTCTTCGTATAGGTCATCTGGCTTTTACACCCTTTACTTACCTTCTGTAGGCCATTCGAGCTTTATTACTGTAATTTTAACTGCGACTCTGTTTAAGGTGGGTAATGGGTGCTCTACCACGAATCATTATTAGTTATGTGCCAAAGAAAGGGCGTAAGTCACACTACTTCCAAAGCTAGTTCAACGCAATAGAGCGGGAAATGCAATGGTGAATGTGAGGAGCTATCATCATAAACGAACATGTGTCAGAAATGGAGTAGAACCCACTACTAACCACTGACTCACCATAAAAGAAAGAGGCAACAGCAAGTCCAACACTACACTATAGTGTTGGACTTGCTGTTGCCTCTTTTGCCTTATTGTTTCCCGTTTCCTATAGGGAACGAGAAACTATGCGTTGGCTGCGAGAAAATATCCTCATAAAAGCGTAATCATCATACAAGGGCATGCGTGACATAAATTCGGTAATTCCTACATTTCACCTCTGGTACACTGTGAAAGAAGAAGGAAACAGGTATAGTCCATCACTGTGAAACGAGAAAAGCAATAATGGCTGCGAGAATAACCTGAAGCGCTGCAATGCCCTACGCTTTTGACGAGCCCGGTCATGGTGGTATGGTGGCTAAGGTACTCGGCTACTGATCTGCAGGTCGTGGGATCAAATCCGGGCTGCGGCGGCTACATTTACGATGGAGGCGGAAATGTTGTAGGCCCGTGTGCTCACATTTGGATGCACTTTAAAAAACCCTAGGTGGTCGAAATTTCCGGGGCCCTTCACTACGGTGTTATCTCCTAATCATATGGTGGGTTTGGGACGTTAAACCCCACATATCAATCAATTACGCTTGATACGACGTGTCCGTAAACATATGGCAAGTACGAGCGCTTGGTTCGCGTTTGTCTTCGCTTCAACATTCATGTCGTGCCTGTGACTGCATGAGATGCGTGAACGCTTGCTTTCACTGCGAGTTTCTGTCTGCGTAGTTTGAACATACGTGTCATGTGTGTGATTCTGAGTGATTTAACTATAGAAGCCCTGTTCGCGGAGAATAGACGTTAAATTAACCTTAAATCACTTAACTAAAGCCTATAGCAGGCACCTAGAAGAAACCCCGAAACAGCTATCATCGCTTTGATAAGGCCCAAGAAGTAACCTAATAAGCCTTGATGATCGCCCAGGTGTTCTGTTTCAAGGCTTGCGCGGCTTACATCAAGCTTCGTCTATTTTTTACTGCTTTATATCTAGAAACTGAAGAAAACAAGTAATCTCGCTTCTAAACAATGACTGGATTGTTGACGAGGTGGCACAGTTAGTTATACCGAAGACACTACCCTCACAATGTTTGTTTGGTGTTATTGTGCCGTATTTGAGGTTGCCGGTTTGTAGAGTACTTGTGCAGACAGGCGCTAAATTATGACTCATTGGGTAAGAAAAAGTTTGTCACGGTAGATATATTTCACAGATGTTGTTTTATGCTGGAGCATAAAACCAGGACAAACCAAATCAAACCACCGCGGTGAAGATTTGCTTTCCTATTTATTCATAATTTTGTCCCTGTCAATGTATGTAGCGTATGAACTGAAAACTTTACATTCAGCTTAAGAACATCTTAGGCTGAGTGGAGCGGTATAGGCTTTCATTTAAGCAATTACGCCACATAGTTTAACGCTATCTATACGTGTTACAAAGGAGGAATTAACACCATCACTTTTACCACCCCTCGGATCTCTTAGCTTTTGCCCACCTCTTCGCTTTACATATGTGAAAAAGGTGGCAAGGAGAACCTTAGTTAAGGAAATGGCACAGAAAAGGAGAACGATGGCAGAAGAGTGATAGGATTGTTTTAAGGTTCGCGTAGAAGGCCACGTCTGCTTGCATAAGAATTCTGGTGTTGTATTGGACTTCTTGAGCCACTAAAACGTGGCTTAAGGAGGCGACGTGTTTGAAAAGCTGTCGAAGGCATGAACCGTGTCAAAAGTCGATTGTATTGATTGATTCAGTGAAGTGCAAAAAGAAAAAAAAATTTAGAGCACGCTGAAGAAATCCCGAGTGGGCGATAATGCAACATACCGGAATGAAGATCAGTTTGATCGATATACCCGCTAAAACAATGAGAGCGTTGAAGATACTTTCAAAAAGCCTGAAACAAAGACAAGAAAATTCTTTTCGAAGAGTTAACAAAGGTTAATAAAGAAAGGAGAAGCTAGCGAAAATGTTGCTCTTTCGATGACGTAAAAGCTATGCGAAGGCGCTTGAGCCGTCCAGATGACAGAGCAACCTTTCATACTTGTAACGCACAGTGGTGCAAAATAATAATACGGCGCTTCAGCTATGCAGAATTCCGCAAGATGAAAAAAAAAACTTTGTTTAAGAAGAAGACATAGGCATACATATAAAATTTACCTCGAAGCAAAGAAATAGTGTACGTAAGGACGCATACAGGTTTCTCAAGAAGGTTCCATAGGGGAAAAAAGATCACCCCGTTTTTACAATTCAATCTTTGACGAAAAACCCGAAGTCATCTTATTGATGCATCGAGCTGTTGGGCAATATGCTTTTGCTAATGTGAGTTATTATTATAAAATAATTACCTCGGGAAGCCACTGGTTGAGGGTTTATGCTCTGAACCACGCAAAACTATTTCCACAGCGAAAGCTGCCGTTGACTTTCGTGCTGTAGCCGTCCTTCCCGCCACCGCCACTGGTGTCCGTAACTGGTCATGTGTAAAATCACAAAACGTGAAGTCAGAGAGGTAAACTTTAATGATTTCCGACAGATGCTGGGCTGGGATTGGAGCTAACGGGAGACATGGTCTCTCCGTTAGCTCCAAGGTTGGGCTGGGCTCCCACCTTGGAGCTAACGGAGAGACCATGTCTCCCGGCAGCTTCATTGGCCTTCTGGGTCACCCAGGTCAGCTTTGCGCAGAGGTGGTGTCGTACCCAATGAAGTGATAACTGAGGGGCGACTATTGCTAGTTGAAAACTTTTCCCAATACCACGCCTGGACGACGTGAAATACCGTCGCCCGCGGCAATTTTTTGGAAAGACGACATGATTTGTGTGCTCACAGAAAATCAGTGAAGGCCTTACTGAACTTTTTGCGTGGCAGCGGCCAATATATAGACTGTAGCACCCCAGCTCCCCCCCCCCCCTTTTTTTTCGCGCGCGTCTATTTCCCTCTTCGCTTTCTTTCCAATCTTTCTTCCCCATTCCCCCTTCCCCTAGTGCAGGGTAGCAAACCGGATGCTCCATTTTCTGGTTAACCTCCCTGCCTTTCCCTCATTTTATTCTCTCTCTCTCTGGGTCACCCAGGGGTGCAGTCCATAAATAAAAGAGAGGGCAAACTAGGATTTTACCTCTGGCCCTTTGCATGGACGTTCACTATATTTTACCATAGAGTCTCACAGGTGCTCAAAACTTCTTTGCAAAAAGACGATATAGAGATGTAATGACTCGCCGAGTATCGCGTTGTAATATTCAGTATAACGTGATAGAAGAGTAAAATACCCACCAGGCGTTATACAACACAAACATGGCAATAATGATGTGTTCTAAATTGAAGTCAATTGAATACGGCTGCATAATTGAGTAGGACTGCTTCAGGAATCGTAGAAGTTTTCGGGCTGTCGCATATCTCAATCAGAAGTGTTGACAGCACAGCAAGTCTGGGATGAGTCCCTCAGAGCCTCTGAATGCAGCATGCCTGCGAAGCAACCACACCCTTCAAGCAACGCAGACCCCAGCCCCCCATTTCCCCTTTCCTACTGTCCCTTCATTCGGTTTTCGAAAGACGGGTTCGGTGTTGCCTAACTGCTTGACGAGCAGTCGACTTCAGCGCTCGTAAGTTTCTAGTCGCACGTAAAAAGTATGATATTCTGAGTCATTTCATAACATGGACATTTTACAAAAAATGACGGCGATGGCAGTAATTATGCGAGCGAATAAAAAAACCGTTGAACGTGTGCGAAATTACAATGACAACACAAAAAAATCGATGGCCCTGGTCCAATAAAATAGTTAAACTGGATGCAAATTATGTCACACGAGATTTTGGTTAAAAAGTCAATAAACTACAAAAATAAGTAGTGAAGCTTCAATGAGGATAGGCCAAATTAGCTCACTGACATGCTGTGAGTCACTGAGACAATTATCACACCTGTCAGAGCAGATAAATACGATGCGCTTTTTTGTGCTGTATGCAAGATTCACTACGGCTAAATAATACAAAATCGGTAACCCTGGTTCAAGCCTAGGTATAATAACAAAGAAAACGTTAGATGCCTTATGTAAAGACAAAAGTGATCCCTGGGAATCACAGCAGGGTCAGCACCAACCATGCGAAAAGTCGTGTGATGAGATATTAGTTTGAAGCTGCCATAACATAATCATCACGTCGTATGATGAAGCATAGAATGACTTCACGTGAAGACTTTATCTTATGAAATCTGCAGCTCACAAGCTGCCTAAAAAAGAGCTATACCATGGAGCTGACCCAACCACGAAGTTTCCGACCCCGAGGTTTGAAACAGAGTGTGTGACCTCTTTCAAAAATTTTACGTTCACTCAGTATACTTCAAACTAAAGCAACTGGAGACGAAGGCTTCAAAAAACAAAAAAAAACATATCGCTATGGATACAGACCAAATCTTTTTCACAGCTTGCACTCTTCCCAGCTTAATTTCCGCTAAGCTTCCTCAGCGCAAACAAAGCGATGAGTTGGTCTTTCGTTCGCAAGACAGCCTCGCTTAACCAGTACTGAAAGGACTGGAAGGGTTCTTGGGCAAAGTACGTAGACATATTTTCCATCTCCACTAGAGGGGGTGAGAAACAAAGCATACAATATACGCACCCGCCCTTTGACGGGAACAAATAAATACAACTTAAAAGCCAGTAAAACGCATGCTACTCTGTGCTTTCGGTTTCACTGAGCGTAGTCCTTCATAAATTGTCATTTCTTTTTTTAAAGCATAACTAGCGCATAAGATATTATTTTTCTTCCTAGAGTTGTGGGTGCTATTATTGAGTTTCCAAAAGCTGCCACAAACGTGAGTGGCCATCATCACTAATTAAAAAACTGCAACCTCTTTTGGACTACTTCAGTTCTCTTTCCACAACCTAGATTTGTTCAGTGACGCGTAAAGTCAGTTAGCTAACATATAATTGGAGCACTCAGCGTTGCCCAGTTTTGTCAGAACTTTGAGGTTACAAAAATTTGACTCATCTTCCACCCGCACTCACCTCTTGCTCTCAGTGTTCACATTCATGCCAACATTTCCCCACTCAGAGTAGCCTTCCTGTCTTCAGGCTTAACATTATTAGCTATCGCTGCATTTGTACATAACTACGACAAATGGATGTTTAGTTAGTCACGTTTCATGCTACTCTTGATTTCTAGTTCAACTGACCCACATATACCAACACTACATAAAAGACCAATAGGCACAAACATAGCGATGGAAAGATATAGGCCGTTCAAATAATTACTCCTATAAGTCTACACCACATTGAGTGGGTAAATTCACAAGGCATACTTTGTACGAAGATTTACGCATATATTATCTTGCGCAAATGACAGTTGAGTCAGCAGTTTAGCACACCGTGTAGCACAAAGTAAATATGTTGCTTTCAGAACAGAATGCAAAATAAGTCACTTCATAAACATGTTCCTCGCCCATGGCCCCAATGCGCAATCGCGGCTCAATTACAGAATACAATATGGCAACAAACCCTCTCGAACTACTCAAACTTCACAAGGAGCGTTTACGGTACCTGTTTTAAGTGGATTCAAGTGCTTCTACGCTCTCAACAATGCATGATTGTACTTATCAGAGATACGTAATTTTATTAAGAAAATCAAATATTCTTTTTTGCCCATTTACCCTTCCATACCATCTAAGCAACACGATGTTGTTTACGAATACCATATCCATTGGGCGTTGTAGAACACTATGTCCTTAGAAAATGCAAGACATGCCTTGGGATACAGAACACAACTTATGAAAACAAAGTATACTTTTTTTCAGTTTAGAGTGGTAAAAGGTGTCAGTGCACTAATTAGCTCGCAACATAAAGGAGTTCCTCTGCTGTCTATAAACTGAAGCGCAGCTTAGAAGATGATTCTATACACACGTATCCTTTTTCAAAAGTTAAAAGTATACACTGAGAGGTTTTAGAATATATCCTTTCGATGTAAACATAGCAAGATGGGTTTTACGGAAAGTAAGTGACAAGCTAACAAGACTACGTTTACCAAATAACATAAAATTAGTTATCGCTTTCGGGTAATCAGAACAAATGGCGTTTTGTTGGCATGGTAACCAATACAATCAGATCTTTGTTTTTGACCTTAGGATAACTCAGGGGAAACATCCGCAGATTTAAAAGGTCGAGTGAGAGAGAATGAAACAAATACAGCATATCTACGGAGTTAATGTTGATGAATAGGCGAAACATCCGTCCGCGCGTCCATTCATCCGGACGTCTATCTGCCTGTATGTATGTATGTATGTATGTATGTATGTATGTATGTATGTATGTATGTATGTATGTATGTATGTATGTATGTATGTATGTATGTATGTATGTATGTATGTATGTATGTATGTATGTATGTATGTATGTATGTATGTATGTATGTATGTATGTATGTATGTATGTATGTATGTATGTATGTATGTATGTATGTATGTATGTATGTATGTATGTATCTCCATCCGTCCGTCCGTCTCTGAGACAGCGCAATCCACTGCATGATAAGGGAGATGCTACTGGGTGCGCCGGAGAAAGGAGGGATTGTTCTAGACCATAAGAAGCTTCGCCCCTAAAAACAACCATAAAAATATCATGGCCCCGAAGCAGTTGTTATTTTTCAAATAAAAATTTTTGCCATTTGCGCATTATACCCTTTCCATAGTAGATACGTGAAAAGTAAGAGGCACATCGGAAGATTTTTTTTGGCTATTCATAAAGAGAGACATTAAGAGAACAAAAATTTGGCAGATCCCATGTACGTCAAGAATAAAATTTATGCAAAGCATGCGGATTAAAAGTGAATATGTCTTTTTTATTGAGCGAGACGTGATGAAATGTCAATAAATATGTGTACAGCCGCAGCCACCTCTGCGTAGAACCCTCGAGCAGATGGTTTTTGCTCTGCAGGCCGAAACCTTAAGGCAGTTTCAGGCTCTGAAGTATTTTATGAGAAGCATGCATGTCCTAGTTGTCAGGCTGATCATGTCAGAGCCTGATACTGCCCCAATGTGTCACCCCGCAGAGCAAAAACCGGCTATTCGCATGCTTTACACAGACGTGGCGGCGGCTGTACAAATCCACACGCACGCACACGTTAAACAGCCGCATATGTTTCGTATTAATAATTGTTTCCAGTTGCGCACCAATACCAACAGCAACATGGATATAAGCAACACCCAATGCGGTGAGCTGGCATTAAGCTCTTGTGTTTGTGCTTGTGCTCGTGTCGATGGTAGCCATTAACACTGCTACACAAATCATCTCCGTGCACGGTGCCTAGCCACAATTTACGTTAACGCGACATGAGTGCTCTATCATAGGAATATAAATGTAATGTTTATAGAATTGGATAGCCAGTACTGACATCGCAGTTGACGTTACACGAACATTAGGGTCTATGTGAAAGGTGTATCCGAGGCTTGGTGTGGCTCTGTAGTAGGACATTTTATTGCCACGCAGAATGCTAGGGTTCGATACCTGCTGCGATACTGACATTGATTTTTTGCATTCATGCGGTCAACGCTACCTATGACAGCTTTTTCTTAGCGCTCAGGTGCTAAAGTTACCCATGTGTGTTCTCGACGTTCTTGAGTAGAGATGAAATGTCTATCACTTCTGGCGAATACCCGCATGCTATTGGCACATACCTATCCCCGGGTATGTTCCACTGTTTTTTTTGGAAAGTGATTGACGATGTACGTGACGAAATGGTGACATGATTAATGCCTTGACCAGTGAATTGTATTCATCAAACCATCGTACCCTCCCGTACTAGATAGATAGATAGATAGATAGATAGATAGATAGATAGATAGATAGATAGATAGATAGATAGATAGATAGATAGATAGATAGATAGACCAAATGTGCTTGTAGTACATAAAAAAGTTTTCGCATTAATTGAAGCGTTGTTAGGATCGAGCAATGCTCTGAAGTAAACAGTGCTATTGACAGATAAGGAGAACTAAACATCGCTTTGCAAAATAAGCAAGGATAAAAAACTACCTAGCTTGTGTCTTTTGCGTATATATGCGAACTTCATTGTACGGAGAAATATTTGTTTGTGTGATAGTTTTACATATCATTGTCAACACCTCATACAAGGTGCAGGAGTCACATGATGAACTAGGCTAACATCTCCAAAGTAGCCACAAAGTTTGTTATTTGCATATCTTCTTTGATCAGCGACACCTTGTCTTATCAAAATTTTGCAGCTGTTGGTAGCAAGCTATGTGTCGATTGGCTGAGGATTTTGGTCGAGTTTGTAACTATAAAAACAGCGATGGTTGTGGATACTGCCAGGTTGCCAAATTTATCTTTAAAAGTGAACAACAGACAGTTTAGGTTCGTGATCTATAGTTTAGCGGGAACAAATATTTAAAATAAAACCACGTTTAACTTCTTGTGTTGTAGCAATACTCGCTGGTGACGACCCGTCACCGGCGAGTAGAGTAGGTCGTGTTCTAGTCATACGTACAAACCACCGAGCACCAACAATGTTGAACTGACAATTTTCCTACGATGTTGGACTTTAATCAAGCCCACTAATGATTGGCAAGAAAATATCTGCAATACACGTTCTTAACCTTTCCAATATTTTATTTGTCTTTCGTTGAATATTGGTAATACCGAATAAATACTTATGTCTCCTTCGATCGTAACAATATTACTAAGGGAGATTTTACGTCCCAGAACAACAAAATAATTGAGACACATCTCTAATGGAGGACACCTACCATTGCTCTACCAGACATTGCACGTTACACATATGTGTACAATTTACCCTCCATATAAATGTGACTGTCATGGTTGGAGTCAAACCCGCAATCCTCGGATCAGCTTCCGAGTACAATATGCTCATCCACCGAGGCGTGCAAATCATATGACCGCGCTTCGGAATCAATGCACTGGCAACTACTTTGCCTGTAAAGCGTGCTTTGTTTTATACAGGCGATCCATAGGAGGAGCCACCTTGCAAAAACCTCGACTGAGCATATTGAAGGGTGAGGGAATAAAGGCGAGCGTGGTATTTCTTTTTATTGCAATAGAAATTATATGAACAGTCTTGACTGGTCTTTGTAGTCACCACCACCGCCCTCATGCACCGTGTATGAATACGTATATATACATATTGTCAAGTAAATCTTCCGTGAGAAGTCACAGCGTTGTTTATTTCGACGTTTCAGCCATGGTCTGGCCTTCATCAGAAATGAGGGTACAGTTTGTTGGTGCTAAGCTTTATACAATCTTACAGGAGAGAAGGTACAAGAGGTAGACGCCCCCCCCCCCCTGGCTTCAACCCTTTTTCCACCGACGATCACTTTTAAGATGTCCACGGCCTGTATATCCTTCTTCCCCCTAACTAACGTATTGGTCCCGACCAGGTGGCGTCGCATGACTCTGGCAGTTTTCTGTACTACACACACACACACACACACACACACACACACACACACACACACACACACACACACACACACACACACACACACACACACACACACACACATATATATATATATATATATATATATATATATATATATATATATATATATATATATATATATATATTGATTGATATGTGGGGTTTAACGTCCCTGTCACGGACGGCTATTTTTGGCGACACTGCGTCACGGCAATTAATGGGCGCCGTGCTCCCCGACTGACCGTGAGAAACGGCGGCGCATGAAAGGGATCCGAGAAGTGCAAAATGGGGTGCTCTTCTTAGAACGTCGCCGCCGACAGTTAATACTTTTGTAACTGTGGCGGCGTCTGCAAGGTCGTAGAAGGCCGCGGTATACCCCGAACAAGGATTAGACTACAAGACACCCGGCTGAGAGCCAAACGTTTGACCGTTCCCATGGAGAAAAGCGTGGGAAACGCTCTGGTGGGCAAGCCGCATGACAACAACCCGACAGGTTATCACTCTCGCTAGTTGACGGCCCTCTCCCAATTAAAAAGGGGGTGGGGTCCAAAACATTTTTGGGGCGGAGTTTCCCATCAATTAAACGCGCATGATTGGACCCAGGTAGAGGTCTCTTGTCCCCAAGAAAGAGAGCGAGGAGACAGGAGCGGGATTTAAGCGCAGGATTTTGCCCTGCTAGGCAGACTAGTCGCTGACCAAGATGGTGTAGAAACAGATCAACAAGCATCTCTTCTAGAAGTTTTTAGTGTGGCTCTGTATCGGCTGGCCACCTAACTTAGCCGTTCGTCTAGTTGTGACGCGATATTAACGTCTGCAACGTAGACATCGGGACTTCGCCTCGAGTTAGCTCAACCTGCTCGAAGTCACCTGCAAGCACTAGCCTCCCGGAGCCACCAGCGTTGCAACACCGCCGACATCGCAGTCGTGCCAGAACTCTCTTCGACTTCTCGCATCCGATCATCGGGGACACAACGCTGCCGGTCATCACACGTATGCCTTCACCTGTTTATATCTTCGAGCTTTCTCCTCCGTCGTTCTATTCTTGTTAGTTTGTGTAGTTTGTAATAGTTCTCTCTCGTAAGCTGGTTTATTGTTTCTGTTATATATTTCTTTAGTTGCATCAAGTGTCGATGTATTTTGTTAGTTGTATTGAAGTGTTGTATTAGATCCCGTGTGCTGCAATATCACTAGAGTAAAGTTTGTTTGGTTTTCTCACGTCTCTGATCTCTTCACTGTCGCTGCTTGCGTGCGGAACGAACCAACCTGCTGTCATTCCCGTCGCCGACTTCGCGCTGGCGACGCTAGAGTGGCAGCTTGTAACAGTCCCAAAACCACCATATGATTATGAGAGACACCGTAGTGGAGGGCTCCGGAAATTTCGACCACCTGGGGTTCTTGAACGTGCGCCCGAATCTGAGCACACGGGCCTACAGCATTTACGGGATTTGATCCCGCGACCTTCTGGTCATCAGCCGAGCACCTTAGCCACTAGACCACCGCGGCGGGGCATATATATATATATATATATATATATATATATATATATATATATATATATATATATATATATATATATATATATATATATATATATATATATATATATATATATATATATATATATATATATATATATATGATAATTTGAGAAAGATAAAATATCACAGCATATCCGTGAGGTGAATGATAACGAGTGGGCGAAGCGGACGGAAGGACGAACGCATGGACGGATGGACGCACGGTTGAACAAATGGACACGCGGACGGGCCGACGGAAGCATGGACGGGCTGACGGATTCTTCACCCTACAGATTATTATTCATTCAATGGATATTCTGTGATATGTATTATTTATCCTATCACAAATAACGTCCTCTAGTATCGTATCATTTGCATTATTCAGCGTATATGCACTTCGTTATATGTGCAAGTACCGTACTCTACGGCTGGTTTAAGAATTAACGAAAGGTGGCTACGTACAATTATGACAGGATGCTCAGCCCACGCTTTAAGCAGCTTCGCCCCTAAAACTCGTCCGCGCTCAGCCCCCAGCTCGACAAGATACGCCAACGCGCGTTATCTCCCATGCGTACTTTGCCCCGCAGACGGAGGCAGGGGGGGGGGGGAGTAGGAGTTGTGCGCGCGCGCTTATCTTTTGGTGGGGAAAATCGTGCGTCTTGGCATTTCACCGGAAGCATTGCGTTAGTTGTCTGGGCCACAAAAGTCACTTCACACGCTGGGCAGGCCTCGTTTGCGTAAAGAGCAAGCTTTTCAAACAGAGCAAAGTAACAACTGGGAAACTCGTTAATTCGTACTCATATTTGTACCTGTGATTACGCTTCGTGCTTCGGTTTGTTTAAATAGCGCGTTAAGCGTTGAGCTGTAAACGTTGTTAGCTCTCGTCCTATGTACACTGTTTTCGTAAGTCATTTGTGCGTGAGCAGCGCACTGCACGTTTCGATCTGCTAGGCATTCTCAGCGTTACATTTCATGTTGTTGCTATCGGATTCATTGCTTCGGGCTTGTGGCGAAACTGTGACTTCTTTATCTTCAGGTGTTGTTTTCCTGAGAAGAAAAATGGGATAAAAAGAAAAGATAGGCAAGTCAACCAACATCACACCTTATTTACTACGCTACTTTAGGAGAGAGAGAAAATGGGTGAATAGAAAGATAATGCATGATGGTGGAATTTGCGTGACTATCCATTACACGCTTGCAAACAATTACTAAGCCCAGGCTTTTGGGGATTCTAAAAAAATAAATGGCTGTGAAAAAGAACAGAAGCGGTATACTTTTGAGAAGTCATTTATAATGGTCTTCACACACGCAAAACAAGATATT
Source organism: Rhipicephalus microplus (assembly GCF_013339725.1). NCBI lineage: Eukaryota > Metazoa > Arthropoda > Arachnida > Ixodida > Ixodidae > Rhipicephalus > Rhipicephalus microplus. The sequence continues at coordinate 46,432,098 of NC_051169.1, read as the reverse complement.
CATCATTATAAAAAATAAACATGACGTCCCATAAACCGCGTGTTGTTACGTGAGCATTCACGTACCTGCAGATACTTTGTTGAAGAGTCTGGTCGACAAGTTAGTAGCAGGTTGTAACCGGTATGGTTCACATGGTTAAGGAACTATTAAGGCCTGGGTAGCGTTTTTATAACACCATTAAGCAATAAAATGTTGCTTTCCACAATAAGGTTGTAACGATATAGTCTCGGGGTGAGCAGTAGGGTAATACAGGGGAGGATCTCGTGCTGTATACAGGGGCCATGGAAAGCGGTGCCTTTTCAAATGCAAGTATACTACGTGTTAACATCTATTGTTCTCTCTCTTTTTCACTCTCTCTTTTTCTACATCACTGTTTCAATGATGTCACCATTAGTCACCCGGGCAGGTTTTCTGGCCACTTTAATTATTGCCCATGGCAAAGCTACACTTCTGCGATCGGTGCCACGAAAGCACCGTTGACTTTCTCGTGATTCAGGAGCCTAAAAAACCTTCTGAAGAGAGTAATTCATGTGTGTGTGTGCTTGGCTCGTTGTTTTGTGTGATTTAAGTGTATATATTGCAACCACGACCCAGCACCTAGAGTAGCATGTGCTGCGAATATCCAGGCGAACATTCACACCTTTTCATTCAAAACGTATCAATAATTGTGGTAGCGCATGCGTCAGTAAACCACCCACTATCTCCCAAAGGATTAAATATAATCTCTGAGCAGTTATCTTTCACGTAGGGGTCTTACTCGTGCTGGACTGATATCTTCGCTTTGTACCTCGACATACGCAGATAAGTATTTATGCTGCCTTACTTTCAAGCCACTTCACCTCTTCATTTCTCAGTCGTTGTTTGTGGTCTCTTCTTTGCGTTCATGTTCGCACGAGCTGCCTTTTACTGTATTTTACTGTAGCTGTAACAATTTTCCCTCGCTCTCATTTGTTAAGAGAGACAAATATATTTTGGTCAGCACCCGGTGTCGTCTCCATATATCTTACCACTTGTATGTAACACATTGTCCTGCTTCGTACATTTAAAAAAATATATTTTTTTTCTCCATTATTAGGCAAGCACATTACAGCTTCCGAAAGTTGACAGCAATGTCCGCGAGGATGTATGCCATCTTTTCTTGTCTTTTTCTCACAAAATATAGTGGACTAAAGTTGTTCAGCGCTAATGATCCTGTGTATTTTAAGCAAAAATTGTTTTTTTATTGTTACCGTCGGTCTGTGTATGCCATGTTTTTGTAGAAATGTTTGGTAGTTCAGTGTAAGATATTGCTCGTCCTACCTGCACTTCATTTCGTCCACACGTTGTAAACTAATTACTTCGGGATAAACACTCTTAAATTGTTGACAACCAGGCGATAATATGTTACCAGAGAGCAGAACGCGTGAAAGTAACATATTGCATTCTTACAAATCTCGAAATTTTGTTACACTTTAGCATGTGTATAGCATGCAATTTTCTGAAGCAATCTTGTAAAATTTTTGTTAAGCAATTAAGAATTGAGCAACAAGGCACTGATAACATCGCTAAACCTTCAAAAAGTGCAGATGGTTTACAATGATCGTCCTCCATTCTTAAAACTGTTCTAAGTGCCCTAGCTGCATCTTACTTTTCCTCAAGTGCACCCAGTTCGTTTGGGAGCCTCTCAATAAAAAAACTGAATGCACACAGCTACGCTAATCACCTATGCAAGTGGCATTGTTTGGGCAACACACGCTTTGTTTGGCTGAGTTTGTTATGTAAGCAGCTGTTACGTATTACGGGTGACTCAGAGCTGGTTGTCAGTAATATGTGAACTTAAACTGGGCTTGCGACTAGACACGAAAGAAGGATTAGGTGAAACAACAGCAGACCCACAAATGAGTTGTGAATGAAAGTTTTTTTTTACATTATGTGTTCTACGCCTGCGTGAAACCGCATCGTACCACAGGTATTGGTCTATTTCGAAGTGACTTCAAAAAAGTTTCAAACTGACATTTTCTGATCGTCAGCGCACGATGCTATCTATGCAGTTATATGATTTTTTTTTCCTTTCCAGTGTACTTACTTCCATTGGTCATAGCTAATTAGTTGCATAGAGCAATGTTCTACGCATAGACTAGTTTTGTTGCTGTTGTTCACAATTTCTCACCCACGTTGTTCATCCAGAATTATTGACCTCAATAGAGTAGGCTAACACCCCCACGCTATAATTGTGTGTTCTATGTGGATGCTTAAGATATAATGTGAAAGACAACCTGGCGTACTAAGGCAAAATTAATGTATTTACTGTGCATCGGGCGTTGGCTCTGATTTTGAACTGAAGTGTTTGAATTCGGCATTTTGTAGCGCTTTGTAGTTATTCACTTATTCCATGATTTCATCAAGCACTGCCTGACGGAATCGCGACAACATGAACTACGGAATGTTTTTCTACACCCTGAGCCCACAACAGCCGCGTTCAATATTATAAAAATACATTTTAGTGTGATTGTAGCTGCTATCAGTAACAAGATATTCCTAGTATTTTTTGAAAAACCGATTTTCGCTAAAACTGCAACGTGTCACCACCATATATGGAAGTGAAACTCATGGTCCACAATGTCTGGCACAATACCTTTCTTGTTCAATGCCCAAATGATCCATAATGAAAAACTGACTATCCGAGATTGTTGCCTAAAAATTTTACCTACTTGACTTATCTTACTAGCAGCATTTCACCATGGGCAATTCACCGTCACTTTTTTTCGTAACAGCTACATCGGAAACATTCACAACCTGAGCAACAACAACCCACCAGGAGAAAAGTGGTGACATTGACCGGTTGCTCGAGAGCGATTCTGAGTGGGGTCCTCACTTGCACCATGCCCACTTTCCTCCCCTAGGACTGTCCAGCATTCAACGCCTACTTGGATTTTCTTCGTGCTGGGAAAGGTGGTGGCATCAGCCATTCCCCCGACACGATCGACAGAAAGCACAGCCAGACGTCCACCGGAAAGAATTGCCAGGCGCCGTCGGTAATGGTCTTGGTGCCCCTGTCAACCATCTGGCGAGATCTTATTATAGTTAACTGTTTGTGCTCTTTCTGTGACATTCTACCAGTTCTGCACATTTCGTTGTTTGATGCCGATTCTTGTGTACTTCCACCCAGAATGGACGCCTTTTCGGAGATCTGGTTTGCTTGTATCGACCTCCTGTGAGCGCAGACAGACTGAATGCCATATGGTGAAAAGCTAGAGTTCTTGTGCACTGGAGCCAACCGTGATGAGTATTCTAAGCATTGCGTAATTATGTTACCATCAGGAACTGCGTAGCGCTTCTTTTACATTCGGTATGCAGGAAAAGTTTCGAGAACCCGCAATGGCTCTATACCATCTCTTCCAAAGAGAAATATCTCCCGTTATCGATCATAACATTTGTTGTTGATCTTGTCAAATGGAGCAGGGAAGCTGGCTACTTTTCTTGTGCATACACGTTTCCGAGCTATCACGCATTTCTAGTTTCTCCTATAATGGATTAGTGCTCGGCAGCTGCTATTCCGGCAGATAGCTATATTAAACACCTGGAATGGGAAAATAGATACAATGTTGCCTGCCTCTGAATTTCTTTTGAACGGCTTAAACTAACACTTATCTACTACCCGTATATTTATCCTTTTTTATATTTACTAAAATGAAAACATCTTTATCTCTTTACCTAAAAGTGATAAGCTTAAATTATCCAGCTTATTTTGAAGCCAGACTCATACAAGTTTTTCCGCTAACACGTGTAACAGCTTCAGGGCGTCTGTTCTTCCCTTATCTCATTGCGACGCCCATTGAGGGAGCTTGGGAGCTTAGGACAAATTAGCAAATACATATATATGTTAGGTCATGAGTGATATATAATTTAAAAGAAATCTAATCCTGACAGGCACTATTATAAAGACTTATTGTGAAAGAATGCATTATTACTCTGAACAGACAAAAGGAAAAAAACACAATTGCCGCACGTTCTTTGAAGCACACAGTGAAACTACAGCACAGACAACGTCATAAAAGGGCTGCGGAGTACGTTTCCTCAGAATGATACCTTCGTTGAGTACTGGGTGAAATAAAGATGAATGGTCAAGTTCGTAGGCTCCAGCATACTGCTGCAGATATCTAATTCACCGACTGTGCGGCGTACCCCAGTGCTTATATCCTTCGGCACATTCCTAACGCATGTATCAGCGGTTGTATCTAGCACGCACTCACATAAAACAACCAGGCATGTCTAGCCTCTTGATAAATGATGCCCACGTCCGCACTGCCCGTGAATATCAATATTCATCAGGCCAACGCAATTTGTTACGCCACTTTGCGGACGTTTCAAGGGGGCAAGGTTGGGCGTAAACTGAGATGCGTGCTTGTAGACCATGTAATTTGAATCTAGCGTTTTATCGTGCTCTGGTGCATAGCAGAACTTCAGCACAGGTCACTAATATCGGCGGCGTAAAAAAAAACTCGAAATGTGCTCAACGATGCACTCGACTGTGTCTGAAGCTTAACGCCATACGAAGGGTCGTTGACTAGGAAAGCTGCGATATTGACTGAATAATGTGTTTAGAAGAAATATTAGTCCATTTAGAGTGCGATATACTCTTCTATGGGAGAGCATTAAGCCTGGCCGTTAACCTAATTACACTCTAGCAGCGTGACGCTTAAAGTGCTAGTTATATTCGGCCTACTATACTTCCGTGCTAATCAGTGTGTGTGCGTGTGTGCAGGATATGAGGGGGGGGGGGAGAGGGGTAGCGTTTTTGCGAGCATGAACCTAACTGGTTGGTGCAAAGGCGCCAGTTACGGTGAAGGTTTTTACGCAAACCAGCACGTCAAAGTTATCGTTACAAAACATGTTGGTGCCGCAAACATTGTTTGTGTTTTGATTTTTCCCATCCCTATAATATCTATATCTAAACAAAGACGTTATCAGTGCTTTTGCTTTTACTGCGTTAATTATTGCATTACACCGAGACAAAATGTAGAAGAAAAAGTGCAAGCTAAAGAACTATACCTCTCGAATGTCAAATGCTGTTATGTACACCTGTTAATATTTCATATAAGCTACACTCAAAAGTAGATCTGAAAAAACTCAATTTCATCAATTTTTATGTCTAAGCAAGAAATTTTCATTGCCCACCAGGCACTCAAAAAGTGAACTGTTGTCATCCGCCCGAACTGTTCTGTTTTTTGTTAATTATATGTATTTTTTGTTGTTACCAATTTTTCTGTACGGTATAATCCTTCTCCTGCAAAAGCCCTTTTTCAAGGCTACGGTATGTAATATAAAAAATTAAAATAAATGAGCATCTAAAATCTTTTTGACATATTCTGCTCGCTACATGGTGACCTCTCTGTTACTTAAGGATTAAGTGCCAGATAAGTGCACATCTATTTCTCGTGTGCCACTAGTATAATAGCTAAATCGCGCTTGACAGCATATGGCTCCCTAAAATCGTTCTTTCTGCAGGGTACTCTCGACACTGTTGTGGCTGAAGTGGCGCCAAAAAAGTTAATTTTTATTATAAAAAAGTGCCAAACTTCAATAGCCAATCATTTTGTAAGATTTAATCCAGAGGTATCTTAGCACGGCAAAATCCCGAAGACTCGCGCTAGCTTAACTGCAGTAACTAGGCCCTCTCAAGACCTCGGACCTATACTAGTACAACACAGCGTGTCCGGCGTTCTTTCGAAAATGGGGCGAGAGCGTTATGGGGCAGCATCACTGACAGGGACAGCACAGCGCATGACGCAGCGGCGACATCTGCGAAGCCGACTCGCGAGTAAGGATCATCCACAGGTGCTTCGGGCCATCATGACGAGCGCCCTCACGGCGCAAACCATGTGCGCCACCGACCCTTACTCATCAGCGCGCGTGAGTTGTTTCTTTCTCTTCTTCCATTTTACACTTCCAGTGGCGTTACCGAAGGCCGCCTCTCCCCTGTCTTTCAAAACGCAAATGGGTAAGCAAACAAAAAAAAAACAGAGAGAGAGGGGGGGCGGCATTGGGGTTAGGAGACGTACATTGTCTTTCTAATACAGTAGGACAAAATGGGATAATCAGGGTGAACAGTGGAAGTGCCTCAGACGGGCAGGCAGATGTTTCGATAGGAGGACCTATCTTTGTTAAAGGCGCCGTGTCATCTTTGGCGTGTTAGTTTACAGGAGGTTAGTTGTGACGTCAATCTCTCAGTGGTGGCGCGTGTCCCTGTTGATAGTCACTGTCTGAAAAAAAAAACTATAATGCAGAGGAGTTTATTCTTTTTTTCAGACGGCGATTATCAACAAGGACACGCGACACCACCAACAGATGACGTCACTACTAACCCTCTTAAATCTAACAGGCCAACGATGACATGGCGCCTTTGAAAAAGAAAGGTCCTCCTATCGAAACGTCCGCCAGCCTGTCAGAGACACTTCAACTGTTTACCTTGATTATACCACTACGTTGTTTCCATCTGTCGGCTCCCACCTTGATTAAGACGAAAAGGCAGACAAAATGATTCGTAGTTCTGAAATTTTGTTAGCTTGAAGAAAAAGGCGATGACACACATAAAAACACATTCCAAAGACTAATAACGTTATGGTGTTTTGTAAGGGTTCTTAATTGTGCCCTCTTCTTTTTGTGCATATAATTAACGTTCAAAAGGTCGCAAATCGTATTTCTTACCGCCGGTCTCTTTCTTTCTCAAAGCAGCGTTTTCATTTTTTCGCTCTCTCAGTTGATGAAAGAGCACACAAGTAAAACGCATGATTTCTTCAGCCAGCTACACAAATTTGTTCATTTTAGCGAAAACAGAATGAGACACGATGTAATGACGCAAGACGTCGCGACTGTGCTATTTGCGATCCCTGTAACATGCTCGAACTACACAAAGCTACAGCCTCATTACGAGGCATACATTTTCATAACATTCTTTTTGACCATTTTTAGACTGACTATATATTCTTTCTCTTTATTTGAGGGACGCATACATTCAAAGAAATCAAACTATTTATCTAGCATTTAATTTGATTTCACAAGACAAACGCTTGAAACTCGCGTTTGCATAATAATGACTGTCTTGATTGAATGTCGAGAACAATGTCTAAACTAGATGTTGCGGGATTCGTTTCTTCACAATCAAGAAACAACTGTTGCAGAGGATTAAGTAGCTTTCTTTCACTTGCACATTATTTGTATCGTTGTGTTCAAAGCCTCTTCAACATAGAATGGTCACTGGCAATAAACTCAAAAGAACAATTAGATATTTACGCTTCTCGGTTACGAAGGAGGAAGACAACCATTGGTGAAAGTTTCAATGATTTAATAAAGCATTTCATTGCTAAAACATGTGACTTCAAAGAAAAAGAAACATGTAAGGCTACGAACGCCACAGAAGTGACGAACAATGTCATGTGCACGAAGAAACAAAGCTAACCAATCAAACACACGAGCTATGAACTAACCATAGTACTGCATTTCAAACTAATCATTGATATTCATGTGCATTGGAGAATGCGTCGCCTTATTTACGTTCAGTTCAAAGTCTGCAAAAAGAAGACACTCTTGAACAAAATTATAGATAAGCAATAAAAACTTTTAACTCACACCTCTAGCGCCTTGGGATACTCTGATATCAGTCATAATTTTGTAAAAAAAATATCACCCGGGTATCCTATTAAGGTAATGCCAAACGTGTCGGCCCGATATTCAAAACGTGGTTTGTTAGGATCATCCATTTAAATATTTGTGTTTATTACGGAGATAACAAGGTCACTGATGCCCCAGACAATGACATGCCTATCTTTTTATCCGATGACTTGTGCTCTCACTTCACATTCGCATCTGTCATTTTTATATTCATTGGAGCGTTGGTGAATAGTGAAGCTTGGCTCATTTTTCTGCCACATGCTAGAATATTTGCATATATATAATTTTGTATACATGTGAGTATTTGTGTACACGTAATTTCGCTTTCTTCTTGTCATGCACAGTCTCGCTGCGTGAACAAACGTAGCAATAAAAAAAACGTTTGAATTATGAAACATGATTCTTATAGAGAATTCTGGCCAATCTCACGTACCAGGAATTCATGTTATGCGAAGGCTGCGCAGGCAAGCTCGGTGCTTTGTAACTTTTATTACGTGAAACAGTTTGAAGTTGTGCTAAAGATATGTGCAGTGGAATTGAATGCACAGGCACACTTTAAACAGCCGCCTACGTTTATTACACGAGGTGTTTAGAGTTGGCTAACGATGTCAACAGCAACAGAGATATTAGCAACACCAGGAGCGGTAATCTGATATCAAGCGCTGTTGCTCACGAAGATTGTAGCCCTGGGCACTACTACATGAATAAACTTAAGTGGATGACGCCTGACTACAATTCATGTTAAACTTACGTGACGCCTGTATCGTAGGATACATATGTATAGTTTATGAGATTGGGAAGCCAGCACTGACACCACAATTGGCGTTTCGTGATCATTAAAGTTTACTTGAAAGATAGTTCCAAGACCTGTGGTTGCTTTGTAGTAAAATATTTGAATGACACGTGGAATGCTAGGGTTTCATTCCTGCTTGAAAAATTACATTTTTCTTGACATTTGTCGAATAAATTCAGCCGATCTGAGCTTTTTCTTGGCGCTCACGCGTTAAATTTACTCACAATTTGTCTCACCGTTCCTGAGTATACATACTGTAAGATATATGTGGTACATACCCGCATACCGGTGACACATACCCACCCTGGGTATATGCCACTGTCTTTTGGGAAGTGTTCAAAGACGTACGTGACGAGACTATGACATTACTCATGTCATGGGCAGCGAGTCGTATTCGTCAAACTATTTTACCCTCCCATAATAATTTTTGGTTTACCCCACGTTAAGGGGACGATAATGAGAGTGCCGAGACATAGATAGATAGAGTAGATAGATAGATAGATAGATAGATAGATAGATAGATAGATTAGACCTAAGATAGATAGACAGATCGATGATCGATAGATAGATAGATAGATAGATAGTAGATGATAGATAGATAGATAGATAGTATAGATAGATAGATAGAAGATCGATAAGTAATAAGATAGATAGGATCGATGATAGATAGATAGAATAGATAGATAGATAGATAGATAGATAGATAGTACATAGCATATAGAAGAAGAAGCTAGATAGATAGATTATATAGATAGATAGATAGATAGATTAGAAGATAGATCGATAGATAGAGAGATAGATAGATAGATAGATAAGATAGATAGATAGATAGATATGATAGATAGATAGATAGATAGATAGATAGATAGATCAAAGTGCTCGCTGTACACAAAGAACCATTCACCTTCAAAAATTCGGCATCATGCTGAGAGAAACATCAATGTGTGCAGTATTGTAAATGATGAAAAGACATTGACACTTTTATCCTGAAAAATTTTCCGAACAGTGGCGACATTGAGTACCGGTGAATAAAAGGTTGGTGTGTGTAGCGAGAACACAAGGTGATGCAGCAGTTTTTCGCATAAGTTTGCTTCATCCCATTCTAATTCATTTTTCAAGATGTGTGCTCAGTATCGCGACCACTTGGGACATCAGTAGCTCATGCTCGTAACTCTAAATGACACCGTCGCTATTTTTTCTGCTCAGATGGAAGCTATGAAAGACTGGATATAAAGCACAGCGCAGAAATTGTTCGAACACGATGTGTAATTTTGATTTTATAATTTCAAAAAAAAACGGCCTATAAGAATAATAGGTCTGTCCAGCGAGCCGTGAGAACCTCAGTGAAACAAAAAATAAAGAACAATCTAACCACGAAAAATTACCTGCAACAGCGAGTGAATAAAACACACGCGATCTAATTATCATACAGCAGATCTTATAAACAACCACGGTGAACTTTAACCTATATATTCACATTTAGTCCTGATTACCAAAATGGAACTGAATGCTTTTGTATCTGATAAGGCTGGTGTCAGTAATAAAAAGGTATAAAAATGGCCGGGTGAGCCTGTTATGTTTTTCTCTGAATACCGAGGGACGATCGCGATTGCAAACTTGATAGTGCCGGCTTGGATAGTGACGGAACTGTTTTTCTAAACACTACTTGAAGAGTATTCGAAATCTGCGCTTTCAACGGGAACAATCCAGACAACAAAGTCCTACACAGTGGCCTGTCTATGTGTTCTAATTTTTTTGTACATGAATAGGACTGTGGCCAGTGTCTTTCTTATGCGAGAGGCGCTGGATGATACTCTAAGGAATTACATGCCCAGAAATACCTGAAAAAATTATGGGGACTTGCACCTTCTGTCGTAGCTCAGTTGCTGGAGCATGAGACGTGTAATTTGAAGGCTGTCGGTTCTAATCATACTGATGAAACAATATTCTTCCACTTCTGTTCACTTTACTCTACGTGACAAATAGCAGAGCACAGTTCAAGAAAAAAAAATACCATCCTCTATGACTTACCTGGGCTAGTTTTGCGTACGACTCATTTCGCTCTATGTATTATGTGATACTGGTCGATTCGAATAGCTTTCACCGCACATTGTTTCGTGTCTGCGCTAGTGCACGAGCACCATATAAAGAAACGCGTAGTAAACGGAGAATTAATAGATGTATAAAAGAGGTGACTGACCAGAAGTCTACTCGGTAACGAAGGAGCCGTCGAAAGACGGCCCTCATACGGAAATTCTGTGACCAAAAGCCGTTTGGTCACGTAGCACTATTCACGGCCTGCAATGGCAGAGGCGACGTATTGACACGGTAAGTTGCAATGAAGGTGCAAGCCTGAGGACGCGTCTGGATCTTACTTGTGTCATGCATGTTTCGCCGCAGATCAAATAATTTTTAAAGCGGAAATGACGACACTCATAATCTGCAGTCAATGAAATATTGCCTCCCCTATTTCACCTGTAGTTCCATCTTCTTAAGTGATCAGGTGTCACATATTTATTGAGCTCAATTGACATACTTTTAGCAGAAAAACACTGCACGCCGTGCATGTGCAAGTTCGCACAAAGAAAGGCACTGCTTTGGCTTTATTTCAACATCATATGCTGCGATAATCTCGTCTTATCATACACCTTTCACGGGACAGATTCATTCTATACAATCACTCTAGTTTGGCAAACATGTAAGCAAAAAGTACGCCTAAAGAGACAAAAGCATAAACTTGAGTTAGTTGACACGACTCCGTGAGACATGCCTACTTCTCGCGTGGTGGCTTTCTCGGTAGAACAAAGCTTTTAATCAAAAAGGCAACCAATGAAAAGGAGAAAAACGATTCAATGATAAAAGGGTTCTGCGGGTAACGGATATAGCAGTGCAATAGGTTTTCTTTATTTTTTGCGGAAAAGGCGGGAACTAAGTGCACGGTTTGTGTCCCAACTTGCAGCCACCTTTGACGATTTGATCTGGAACGCGTTTTTATCATGACAATTCACTTAAGACAAAAGAGTCCTACGTTGACAGAACCTTGAATATGAGGACATACAACTATTGCCTAATGTACGGAATCCTACTAATGGTGCCATTTTCTGGCATTGGATTTCTCTAACGTTACGCAATTATGAAAAGCTCGCCGTTGCTAAGAGACGTCCTTCTGAGGTTACAGCCGCCTCTTCTAGCTGACAAGCAATGACTTGGCGGGCGGTGCTAGCATAAACTCCCCAAAAGATATGAGAAAAGTATGTGGTGGTAAAGAAATAAAAATTATAAGGCTGGTTGCCCTGCAGCGAAATCATAACTGTCTGATAAATGGCCTTCTCGCTGGCCGTGCACTGAAACAGGACCCGAATTTTTCACGCACAGCTGACGCGAATTCCAGCGGCCGCTGAAGATTAGCGTGGGTATAGTGTGACATATGTCACAACGCCATAATTCGTTCACTTGGCCATCGTTTTACTTTCTTAAACTCTCTTAAATTACGCTCTTTTTCGTCCGTCATTTCCGAGCCATCGCCAAAAAGCCGGTGTGCTAGAAAACGCACCGTTGTTTATCTATTGGCTCATCTTTGCGCTTTTCCACTTCACGCTTTAAAAGATATTAATGGCAAAGATGAAACTCAATTTAGGTTTATGTATACTAATTTTTCTGAACACTTCATTACGAGGATTTTTGGTTGTAATCTGCAAATACGAGGCAATGCTTACAATTTTTCCGCAATCTGATATGCTTGGAGCAAACGAAATACTTATGCGTAGATGTCCGTATTACGTTAAAAGTGATGCGATCGTGCAATTCAGTAGAATAAAAACTACGAAGCCTGCGCAGAAGACGTAGCAATGTCACTGCGAAAGCTGAAATAACGGCCTTTATAGAGCCTTTTTTTATACAGTCTTGGGGCAGCTACTACAACTACACTTGCTTGGTATGCACTACTTCAAAAACCAACGTAATTTTTTATGAAGTAGAGAGGTCTTAGGAAAGTAGAGAAGTTTTAATGCCAATAATCATTATTTTTTGGAAAAAAGCGTCATACCAGCTTGTAACGCCTAGTTCACTTTGAAGCATCCACTTTCTAAAGGTAGGAAAATTCTCCTGTCAAGAAAACGCAGCGTCGTTCGCACAGGACGAGCACCACGCCGCCGAATTGGCCGAATAGCCTTGGCGCGGTATCTTCCGAGTTAACCATAAAGCACCTGGTCAGCGCGGGATGGATGCGCTGTTCGCCGGATTTTGTCGGTGGCTCGAAACTTCGGTGCACCCGTGAAGAGCTAAATCTTTTTGCATGGCGTGTTTCAACGCTCGTTGCAACTCGGAAGAGAAAGGGAACTACATCACAAGGTGCTCGAAATTTACAGAGAAAAGCAACACAGGAAGAGAAACTCTTGTATACCAGTCAATTAAAGCTTGTTTTCATTTTTATTCCAGAAGCCGTTTTTTATCCAGCTGTCCTTGTGCTCGGGGCGACCCTTGTCGTATAGGACGAGGTGGTTACGACCAATTCAATGAGCAACTCTGCTAACCGACCGTTAATTTACTGTCACAAGACGAGCGAGCCAGGCTTGGCCACCATTTCTCAAATTTCTCGGCTACCGCTCCTATTGGTTCGCGGCAATCCAATCTGGTGACAGCCGCCGTGAAAGTCGGTTCGAGAGCGATCGGCACAGAGAGAACTCTTTCGACGGAGCTCGCGGCTGCCGATTCGAGTTCGGAGCCCTTTCGGCAGCTGAAATGCTGAGTGTGAGTAAGCCTTAAGGCATGAGAAACATAATGCTGCACCTACATACAGGACATAAAAAGAAAGATGCGGACGAGACCAGCATGCTAACAACTAAATAATTTTGATGGTGCCTCTATTCTACAACAGCAAAGTGCATGCACGCCATCAAACATACTCGTACATCGTGTGTGAACCTCAACATACCAGAAATTACACTCCTTTTTTCGTATAGGTGTAACGAAGATTCACTGATACACTTATCAGACCCGTATCCTGTAATATGCCAGGCTTCGATTCTTTTTCCCGAGCCTTTCTGTTTTTCACCAACGCGATAATCTTGGTCTGTCTGAATAGCGGTATGCGTTTTATTTTTACTGTCACATTATAAAAACGACAATGCCTAGGCAGGTGCAATTTATTGTGTTCAGTGGGGGAAGAGCCGTACTCTTACAGACGCTTATTAAGGCAGCGTCCCGTCTGCCCGACATACACTGAACCACAGCTAAGTGGAATCTCGTATACTGCTTCAGTTTTGCAGGGCACATACGTACTTCTGTGAGATAGTATGCGGTCTTCTTTCTTTAGAAACTTCTTGTTGTTGCTCGTCATTGAGCCGAGACGGGACAACTCACAGGGTAAGGAAAATTGAACATTCAGATTAAATTACTAGCACAGTTTTTCGAAGCCGTGCAAAATCTAGTGCCTATAAGGAAGAATTTCTAACTTCCACATCTCGCTTAAATCGAGCTCCGGCTTTTTTGTATTGCCCCTGCGGGTCTTCTGCAACGATTGCTTGTTAGCCTTGAGTGGGAGGAAACGCGGCCGTGCGAAGCCCATTAAAACTGAACTGAGTCATGTGTGGACAAGACTTCAGAAGGAACGATCTCAGGCACGAAAATGCGATTTTTGGCTTTACAAGCTTATACTGACATAAATCGTGATGTAAAAGAGCTTCTGTGGACATACCAAGGTGCGCAGAACGTAATGTTTCTTTAAACAAAAATAGGTCTAAAAACAGCAAATGGGAACTCTCGTAAAGTTCACTTGTGACTTTAAAACTATACTGTTGATTTGAGGGACCCTAAAATTTCCTTGACAAGTGCTTCCCGGTTAACGTCTTAATTAGTTTTTCGAAAAATTAAAACATCATCTATGTACATAACGCACGCGTCATGCAATACACGATTCATGCTGCTCAAGATTTATCTCGATGCTTATCCAGTACCATGGCATGAAACGTTGGCGTCCATAGGCACTGTGATAGACATATAGAATGAAGACAGAAAGGAAAAAAAACAGCGCAAGTGGAAAAATTGCATATGTACCTGTGCCCATAGGGCCAATCCATATGAACCAGTGCACAACAGGAATGGAGGAGGTGGGCAGTGTGCACTTGCTAACATGATTCATGTAGATTTTAAGGTTGTGGCTATAGTGTGGTCTCCAACAAAGCTCTTTTGACGGTAGCTATTTCATGCTTAGGTATATGGTCAATATTTTAACTCCATAGCGTTAAAGAGCTCGTTTCACCGAGATTCTGGCGTCGGCCACTGCTATCACTTTTGCGTTCAACTCAAGGGGCAAGCTTAAAAATACCCAAGTTTTTATTTTAAAGAATGAGTGTCAGATCTGAGAACTGAGTTTTAAGAACTGAGTGTCATTTATTTAGTCGACATACGTTCTGCATGCACAGACTGAAGAGCTCAGTAAACTCACTTTCGCTCGAATTACAATCGCGGTCTTTTCCCATTAATTTTTCTTTTAGCTGTTACAGTAATTTGCTAGAGATTATTGCAGCAGCCATGAAATGATGGAGCACGTTTTCTGTCACTGCCCTCACTACAGCATGCAAAGAGAGCCGCTAGCACTGCGTCAGCCCGCCTAACGATAGACCCTTGTCAGTACAGTCAGTACTCGAAAGGCGACATGATCTGTCTTCGCACAGAAAATAAGTGGAGGCCTGATTGAAATTTTCGCGTGGTAGTGGCCCATTAACGCAATAGCGTTAAAGACCTCGTGTCACAGAAAACCCACCGCCGACGTCGGCTCGTTGGTTGTGAGCGCAACATTGTCTGTGCATCTGTGAACGAAAAATCAAGTTACTGAGATAGCCATGGGAGGCCACAACTTGTCCACGCGTGCGCGGACGATCACACTGAAAAAGCCGTGCATTGAAAAAAATGTTCTCAAGGTCACGAGGAGCGGTAGTTTCCTTGCCCTGTCACCCCCCTCTGCTTAACTTCCAGCGCTTTTGTCAGAGCGAGAGAAGAGATAATGCATTGCAGCATGAGACAAGTCTTTGTAACTTGACTCGCACTGAACGGACTCCTAAAATTTTTTGCGGCGTTGAATTCGTCGGGCAATAAGATTCTCTAGTGAATTCAGTCCATGGTTACTTGAAAAGGTGGTTCAGGACCCCTCGACGCATTTCTTTCGAGAGGTGTCACGACGAAAACGAGCCCATTCAGCGATAATAGCACGCGCTGGCCCAATCTACTGTGTGCGTGTTTGTGTGCGTGCGTGTGCATGTAACAAAACATATGAATAAGTATGCACTCAGCGGTTGAAGGGTCCACTAGGGGCCGGATTTCGCTATTGTGTTCAACTCTTAAAGGCGAAGCTTGAGGGTCCCTCATTTTTTTTACGCAGCACTGGACGGAAATGGCCTCCCACGTGATATTGCAGCCATCAAGTGTCCATCAACTTTTGCGGGCAGCAAGACTACATATTCCTCATCATGACGAGTACTCTCTGCAACCATCAATTGATAATCCACCCTCATGTAATACTGCTTAACTGGGACTTTAAAGTAATAAAGGGAACAAAAATGCAATATTATTTGAATGTCAGAAAAAGCTGAACGAAGAGTCAGTGAAAACAGGGGGAAAAACGACGCTTAGGTTAGTAAGAAGCTGCGCTTTCAAGTGAAGTGTGATGCAAGGTTCTCTGCAGTAGATTGCCGCTCCAAAGCAAACAAATTAAGCAATCCCTGTGTAGCTCTAGTGGTCCGTACACAATGTAGTTCCCGCTCGCTTCTTCTAAAAGGTTTCTGAAGCCGGCCGATAAAAGTTTGTCCGATAAAAGGTCGAAACCACTGCACTGTTTTTGATGCGGCTCAGAGCATGAAGCATCTATCTGCAAATTTTGCAAGTACCGTTGTCGGGTGTGTAAACTGGTTGGACACTTAGCGAAGATGTGCAGGGACAGAGGTAGAGACGCTGCGAACGTGATAGACGAGGAAAGTGACGCGGGTGAACATGTGATGTACGATATATATTCCTGTGAGGGGCGCAACAGACTCCACGAAATTTGCCTCAAGCTAGATTATAAAAGTGTGCGCATGCAGATTGACACAGGGGCGTCTGTGTCAATTGTACCAGAGTCACTGTGCAAGAAATACTGGCTCAGTCTACCCTTAGAGCCATGCAGTCTTAAGCTAAAAACTTACGGTGGCACTCCGCTGACGGTAAAAGGGAAGCTAAACGTTTCCGTAGAGCACAATGGTCAGCACAAGCAACTTCCTCTAATTGTCGTGAAAACAAACGAGAGTACTAATACTATGCTGTTGGGGAGATACTGGCTGTCAGCAATGAAGTTAGACTAGGCTAGTGTGCATGGGGTTTGCTTGGACAAAGTGGCATTGCTGCTTGAAATATATGCTAAGATTTTTAGCCTACCTTGGGCCTAATTAAGAACAGGGCCATTAAGTTAGTGCTTAAAGATAATAATAGCACACCCGTTTTTTGTAAAGCGTGGTCGGCACTATTTTCAGTTAAAGAAGCAGTGTCTTCGGAACTGCAGAACCCCGTGAAAACCAGAGTGTTAGTAGTACCTGTTCAGCAGAGTGAATGGGCGGCGCCACTTGTAGTGGTGCCGAAACCAAACAACCAGGTCAGGGTATGTGGGGATTTTAAGGTGACACTAAACCCATGCCTAAGAACTGATTATTACCCCCTTCCCGTGATTGAGGATCTGTTTGTAAAGCTGGCCGGTTGCAAATATTTCACGGTGTTGAATTTGTCCACTGCATACCAGCAGCTGGAATAGCATCCCCAAGTGCAGTCGCTAGTCGTGATCAACACGCATTTGGGGTTATTCAAGTATACGCGCTTACCCTATGGCATAACGAGTGCACCTTCGATTTTCCATGCAGTTAAGAATGACGAGTTGAAAGGACTTGATCGGGTAGTGTGCTATCTAGACGACGTGTTGATAGCAGAAGCTACCTTTGAAGAATTTTTCCATAAAGTAGAAATTGTGCTGCCCCGGTTTCTAGAAAGAGGCACTCGACTGAAAAAAGAGAAATGTAAGTTCTTTCAAACTTCCGTCCTGTATTTGGGGCACGTTCTCGACGAAAAGGGCATACGCCCGTCAGAGGAAAAAGTAAAAGCTATAACGGAGGCCCCTGCACCTGCGAATGAGGCACAGTTAAGAGCTTACTTAGGGTTGATAAATTATTATGCTAAGTTCGTTCCCCGCGTGGCCACGAGACTTATACCACTGTATGACGTGCTGAACCAAGAAAAAGGTTTCAAATGGTCCCGTGAGGCAGAGCAAGTGTTTCAACAAAGTAAAATGTGGCTGACGGAAGGAAACGTTTTGACATACTACGACCCAACGAAAGAGATAGGGCTGGTGTGTGACGCATCCATGTATGGCGTGGGCGCCATTCTGTTTCATAAGATCGATAAGGTGGAAAAGCCTATTTCGTATTCACACTGGTGGATGCACACTCGAAGTGGGTGGAAGTGTTTGTGATGAATTCAACAACGACCGAGAAGACCGTCGAGAGGCTACGTGGGTGCTCGCATCGTATGGCCTTCCAGAAGAGGTTGTTACGGACAACGGGCCTCAGGTCACGGCAAAGAGTTTCACAGAGTTCCTGCTTGAGAACGGAGTGCGGCACACCAGAACACTTCCATACCACCCGGCGTCCAATGGAAGCGCCGAGAGATGTGTCCAGACAGTGAAACGGGATCTTACGCGACAGCTTCTCGACGAAAGGTCATCGGGCCAAAGTAAGACCCTACAGCACCGCATAGATCTTTCTGTTCAGGTACCGGAACACACCAACCACAACCACGAGGCAGACACCGGCAGAACTGTTTTTGTCGTGGTCGCCCCGCACTCGCCTGACTATGCTACAGCCAGACCTGGAGAGACGGATGGAAGAGCGGCTCTCCAAAGTAAAGGCCCAAGTTGACGAAAGAAAAGGGTCGGAAAGAGCTTACAAAGAGGGGGAAAGCGTTCTGGTTCAAAGCCTTCGTCGAGGTGATCCCAAGTGGCTGATAGGTGTCATAAAAAGAAGGTGCAGTGCCGTTACGTACGTTGTGCGCGTAAAATCCGAAAACAGGTTCATGCGTGTAGAAGATTTACGTCCGCGCTACTTTGAGAGTGGCGAAGAAGGCCCCAGTGAGCGTCCCTGTTTCGTGCCCAGCTCAATTCCAGACCCTGGGTTCGAAGCCCCTCCTTCGAGCCCCCATCCCCTTCCGGTTCATGCGTCTTCCAGGTCTGCTACTGCACCGCCGGAGCAACCCGGAGACTCAGCTACCTCGGAACAACCATATGCAAGTCTACATCAAGGCTCTGCCCCGGCAACGTCACCTCTGCGAATGCCTGTGTCTCCTCTAGGTGCTCAGACTCTTCGACGCAGGGCTCGTGCAAGAAAACCTCCCGATTGGTATAGGCCATAAACATTGTGAGAAGGAGTGTGGTGTCATGCGAAGCCTGTGTGACGTCACGCTGATAGCGCCGGTGCTTCATGGCTATATAAGCACTGTGAACCTGGCGCCCAGTGCTCTTTTATGCTCCGTATTCATGTAGTAAATCGTCGTTCACGGCCACTCTGGCTCTGCTCGTCCCTCGAGGCTACAACATGCTCTACATGATTAGGTGGTTCGTTAGCCGTTTTGCTCTTGTATAGTAGCATAGCAACTGCACATTTTTAATCTGTCTCACATTTGACGCAATAGAATCGGAGAGCTGGTGTCGCAGAAATCCTACCGTCAGCCTCGGCCCCGTAGGTGGTAACGGAAAAATCATGTGTGCGTCTGAGAGACAAACAGCAAGTTACAGAGATCGCCGCGGGATGTCACTACTTGTCCACGCGTGCTCACGTGAACACACCGATAAAGCCACGCATTCTAAAAAAATTGTACTCAAGGTTACGAGGCGTGGTAGTTTCTTTGCCCCCGTCACCCCTCCCTGCTTAGCTTCCAGCACTTTCGTCAGGACGAGAAAAGGAATAGTGCAATTGCAGCATGCCTGAAACCTTTGTAAATCTACTCGCACTGAACAAATTCTTGCAATTTTTGCGGCATTGAATTCATGAGGCAATAAGCTCTACTAGTGAATTCATTCTATTGTTACTTGAAAACGTGTTTGAGGGACCATTTAACGCGTTTTCTTTGACAGGTGTCACGACGAAAACGGGCCCATTCAGTGATTTGTAGGCGCATTTGTGAAGCATCAAACTGCGTCAAAAAATGCCGGCATAGTGCAGCCACCGCAGGTAAAACACACAGAAACTTTTAAAAAGCCCTAAACATGAACAACCATGTCCATCTAGCGGAAAAGATATCATGTCTTTCCAGAGCGTTGAACAAGCAAACATCAAACGTTAGAAAATGTATTGCTATCTGTGAGGCCTTGTGAGACTCTTTATGGCCTCGGAAATGACGAGCGCGTGGCGTTTATCTTGGAGGCCATGCGACTCTTGCTTTAGATCAAACACCTGTATGTACCTTTCGCACGCGGCACTGGTGCGATCTACTGTGTGCGTGTGTATATGTGTGCGTGCGTGTATGTGTATGTAACAAAACATATTAATAAGTATGCATTTAGCAGTTGAAGGGCGGACTAGGGGCCGAATTTCGCTATCTTGTTCAACTCTTAAAGGCGAAACTTAAGGGTCCCCCAATTTTTTTACTGGCTCTAGCAACCCACACTCCTTTTTTTTTCTTTTTCGCGCATCTATTGTGCTTTTCGCTTTCTTTCCCAACTTTCTTCCCCATTCCCCCTTCCCTTAGTGAAGGGTAGCGAACCAAATACCGCGATTTCTGGTTAACTTCCCTTACTTTTCCTCATTTTATTCTCTCTCTATTTCTGTCCACGCTCGTCCTCTGTATTCTAATATTGTTCGTGCTTTCTGTTTCAGGTGCACCCTGCAAGTTTCTAGCTGCTTGCTTTTGTTCGCGTGTCATTACAATTCATTGCTGTAGCATTCGTTACTTTGCACTTGGTTGAAACCATGCACAATAAACGCTCAACTTCCTCTGTGAAGGCACGGTTATTTTTTTTGTTTGCTTCATGCCGATTGTTAGGCAGAGGAATCAGCCGCGTTTTCTATTCTTGTCCGTCTTTTCTTGTTTCCTTAATCCTGTTCTTTTTCGCTCAGTGGTCAGACAAACTTGCACTCCGTAATATTTGCGCATTCTTTCGACTCTTTGCGACGCATCTTAATAGGGGCTTGGCTGTTGAGTGCAAACACAAAGCTTCCAAATGCCGCCGATGAACTGCACAATTCAGATTTGAGCATGGGATCAATAACCGAGCGTCAGTTGTCTTTTATTTGTACATATATAGAACCTCAGAATCTCCGAAGACAAAAAATATGGCAGTCTAAACAGATGGCTGAGTGCGCGTTTGCGTACAGCTGTTAAGTTTAATGTACTTGGACACCAATCTTGCAACATCATCGTTATGCATACAATTGATGAATGACCAACGAAAAAGCTACCCACCTGAACGTATGCACACAGAGCTACGTAATGATAGGAAAAAAAAGTTGCTATCGAGCGGTTGCTCATTGGCAGACATCCTGTGAAGAACTCTTGAAGCATAGGTTATGATTTCGGCGTACCACTGGTCTTCCAGTAGTTAACAACAATTGTAGACACCCTGGGGACGCAAATACGCAGATGGTACGAGTTACGGAAACCATAGCGTTGTTTTTCTCAGTTTAAGCAGACCACGTTTACGTCGATGACATCATAGACCATGTTGTAGCGCTGCAGCAGCGTTAATATGTGAACAAGCATCTTGAGGCCAGGTTCCCGAGTTAACGGTTGCCATGCTGATTAACTCGGCGCATGCTACTTTCGTGCTGAGGGGTCGTTAAGCGTTGAGAAACGAGTTCGTTAAGAACCTTCTTGAGCACACATGACACCTCTTAGGCATTTGCAATTCTTTAAGCTTCACTGCGTAGCAAATCATTGAGTTCGTTTTCACGGAAGGCTTTGTACCGATTTTTCTTGCCTACCAAAGCGCGCGCAAAAAGAAGTTCGAAAATCTATACGTATGTGTTTGTGTGTGCATGATAGGGGAAGTATACACAAGCAAAATATCGCACTACTTCATTTTGGCTTTATTTACTATCGACGCATTTCTTAAAGCCACATCAGTGCGAAGTTTTATCGACCGCTATTCATGCCTCCAATCTGTGGCTATATCAACCTTGATACAAGCGCGGTGGCAAAATTTTGAGAGCCTATATATTTCAAGAGACACAAGATATATACATATGCAATACGTACAGCGTTTATCCCGTGCAAAAAGTAATAAACAGGACAAAAAGCAGAGCTGCAACTGTAAGACACTTCTCTAAGTATTGTTCCGGTAGGTGAACTGTTACCGCTCTGCAATTTTGATATTTGTATTAATTAACCACATGTGCATGGTGGCTGAAAGACTCGGATATACATTTTTTAATTTCTTTTATCAGCAGAAGTAACCGGCGTCGGGTATGAAGTAAAACTGTGAGGACAAATTGTTCAAGCTGCTCACCAGAAAAAAAAGTGCGGAAAAAATATTGGTGATATTTCTTTGTGCCATACAATTTCGTGTTACTAGGAGTCAGTAGCTAATCATTTGGTTACTTCAAAGGAAGCCTACAACGCTTTTTGAGCATGGTCAAAAAACGCTGCCGAATGGTAGTCCAGACTCCTGAAAACGTGCGAGGCAAACAATATAGCACAGCACATGGCCTGGAGTTTACAATTACTCCGCACCAATACGTTAAACCACCATGCGAGTTTGAGAAAGGAGAATAAAATTTTATTTGACCAACTGCATTGTGTGCCCAAGGTGCGTGGCCTCTTCATTCCAGGTAGCTGCGGGCATTCGCCATCTCCCGCACCCGTTGAACGAGGTTTCCCTGTGCGACGTTATTTATTGACGCTGGACGTCAAGGAAGCTCGACAAACGTTCAACGTAAAGCGTCGAAGAGCAGCGGGCGTCAAGCAGCCGAAATGCGGGCCAGCGCGCGCTCGAGTCTAGCGCTGCTAGAGACACTGGTGCTTGCTTGCTCGTGTCTTTCGTCGTCGTCTTTCCTTCAGTACACCTGATTCTTGAGGCTTGGGTTCGATAACTTGGCATCTCATTGCACTTCAGTTAGTGTACTGGCTCCCGGGCTTTGTTTGTATCGCCATACCATATAGAATAGGGTTTTCGGAAAGCAAAACTTGGAAAAAATGGCCAAGGGCTCATTCATGTAGCTGCAGCACTCGTTCATCACGGAATGCCAACAGGCAGTGGTAACAACTAAAAAGCTCCGAGGAATAGGAGCCACATTTTAGTGGGGCCAAGAAACGTAGACATTGAGATACAGTATGTCTTCATAGTTTAGTTCCATTAGTTCTATTAACTCACTAACTTCTTTTCTTTCTTAGCCCACAAGTCAGAAACGAAATGTAGAGTGCTTGGCGCTTCAAAGTCTCAACAAATATGAGTTTGTAACAGAACATACATTTGCAAAAAAAAAAATTAAGTTTATTGAAAGTTGTGGGCATCGTATTTTTTCAGATGCTTCTCTCTTTGAGCTCTAAAAGTGTAACGACAAGGAGTAGCTGAAGTAGAGATTCTTTTTTTAGGAGTGTTATCCTTTATCTGGGAGGGGGGAGATGTTTCTTGTCGTTGCGCCGTTTTGCACGCTTATGCTCATTGCTCCCACTAGAGGCGCAGCTGTGCTCTTCGGCGCGTGCCCTCAGCGCGTGCTCTCTCTCGGCGGCACTCTCGACACGTGCTCTAGTTTGGTAGGAGACCGATAGGTGGCCGTGCCTATATATAGCGCTTGCTCGAGGCGCGCTTCTTTTCTTTTTCATCGGACATTACTCAGTGCGCGTTGATACCGCTACCCACTATGAACATAACAGAAGCCAAGGTGGCGGCACGGAGGGCTAGCAATGCAGCTGCAGCGCAGGCTTGCTGTCGGGATCATTGTCCAACTTCCCATCACATCCTATAACTCAAGATCCTCTGGCTTTGTACTTTATCAATCACAAAGCCATCATACGAAAAGGAAAACGTTCCTCTCAGCTTATGTGATCTGTAAATAAGCATCTGAAGAAGGCGTGTATATTGCATCGATTGGTATTTACATAGATGTAGATATTCTATTGTTACGTAAAAAATGAACATTGCGTATATAACTTGTATATACAATCACACCGCAACTCTCGTGTCACGTCTTTATATGATGACGATTGAGCATATGTACCGAGGATTCGGGGTTTACCAAATTTGACCTCTGCAGCAAGCTCCTCCATCAACGTTCACTTCGTGGATATGCGGGAAATTTTTTTTAGCAATGGCATACAAAACAAGCAACGGACCAATGTTCAGGCAAAGCCATGATGCAACCTTCTCCACGTAGATAATACCAATATGTGATCCTATAAAGTCACCCCAATTATCATTTTTGGTTGTTTTCTTTTTTTTGTGGCTAAACACGTGGTCGATTGGTTTTTTTGCTTTGTTTGTCTGTTCGTTTGTCTGAAGGCGGCAAAAAGAAGTCAAGCAAGGAAGGTTTGCTGCATATCAGCAAATCTCTCTGCCACCTTGCTTTTTGGAGAAAAATGCTTCTGTGAAGCTAACAAGATTCGTTGCGGCCCTTTTTGTTGACACATGTGTCCTTTAACTGAACGTGCTGTCCTCATACTGCATGGATACCACGGCGCCTCTTAAATCAGCTTCCTCCTAGCTGCCAAACCACTGAACTGCTTTGCGTCACTCGCAGAATGCTACGTGTTCTAAATTTATATAGCAGAGTTTTCTCCCTCAACCAGGTGCTACCCAAGGGGTGGATGTCGTTTCACCAGCGTGTGCATTCTCAAGCGGGCTTTGGAAAGTAGAGGCATTCTATAAGAAATAAGCGGCCAACATTGTTGTGGCTAGAAGCCCGTGAGACAAGAACGCGCCACAAAGTTTCGTTTTTTCGTCGCTTGCTTGGAAGCCATTTTCCGCGACCTGCTTTCGGAACTCGGAATATTTATGAGTCGCGCAACCACATGAACCATCAATCACAAAATTTTCTCGGGAGTGAGGAGAAAGCGGGACAATATCAGTCACCTCAGAAGTATTTAGGTCAACAGTGTCATCCCGCGGCCACTGCAACGGTGACTGCAGCAGTGACATCTTGCACTTTGCCTCACGTTTCAGTGTGGACGCTGTTGACGCCACTGAACGAGCAATGTAGCCTATAGAAAATGGCGCGATGGTATAGCACACAGTGTCGAACGTCACCCTGACACTTTGAGAAGAATCATTGATGCATGTCTTGCACGCGCTGCCAGAATATCCACAATTTTGGACTTGATGTACGCATACCATAACAGTATGGTATCTACTGATATATTGTTTCCTCTCCTTAGGAACTTTCTCGTCAATCTTTTCTTGCTCAAGCCTTACCCGTTGTTGTTGGTGGCGTGTTCACTAGTTCTCATTGGTCCCGCTAGAAGCACCACGGGGCTCTTTCAAAGCTGGGTAATTCCCTTCCAAACGTCCCACCTATCCTGGCGACCATCTCAAGTATTTCTGGGGAAAAATTGTGCTGATTTACTGCACTGAAAACGGTGAATTGATAGAATAGTTCGTAGAGAAAAAAATTGCTCAAGTAGTTAAAAATTAATCTTGGTGTTTGCAAAAAAAGTTATTCTAAATGTACCATGACTTCTTTCTGCACTAAACTACGTAAAAGTGCTTTTGCAAGATGTTTGAAACTCGGCAATACAGGTCCAATTGTTCTGCCACATACTCTCCAAGAATTTGGCCAAATTGTGTTATGTTTGCATTTTTATTGCAATATTACGCTTTGTGTAAATAACTATGCAGCAGGTATATGTTTGTAAAAAATATTTTGAACACCTATAGTTAGTGCATTTTACCAGGAAAAAAATCGCTATTTTCCCAAAATTGTGACTCTCGCTCATATTGACACGCAACTGGTGCCATCTGCTTGTCCAATCGAAAATCCCTTTTGTACCTAAATCTAAAGCTAATAAACAGTTTTTTATAAGGCAAGATTTGTCAATATTTTTTTGTTTTAAAAAAGCATATGTTTTTTGAAACTTCTCATTGATGTAAACGGGTACTTCAAGGTGAAATCTGTCATATGACGATATCAAATGATAGGTAAAATGGGAAGATAGCACACTCCCCATGTAACCGCAGCGATGGCTACATGATTAGAGCTTCCGCTTCTAGTGCGGGAGGTGCCGGGTTGAATTCCCAGTGCCGACCGGGCAGCCAGTGGTTTTCACAGTGGGTCGAAGGAGTACACTGACCTGGCGCTCGGTTGTTTCTGGGTGCTCATCTCTAAAGGTAGCCCCATAAGGTTCTGCGAAGGCTCCTGGGCGTACCTTAACCCACTACAGCCTTGGTGAAATAGATCAGCATCCGCCGCTGCCGTGTGACGGAGAGAATTGCTGACTTCAGGTGCCTACTGGTTAACAGGTACAAGCGCTCTTCCGGCGTATTACTTGGCAGAACGAAGTTGTAGTCGCTTCGGAGTGCACGCACCCCGTGGGAAATTGGTGGCATGAACCGCCAGACGTAAAATAAAGTCATCCTTGTTGTTTAATGACGCTATCATTAATTAAATGAGACTGGCTGCTGGTTCCATAAAAGTTTCACATCTGTATTTGCAGCTCCTCATTTAGGCGTGAGCCATTTGACTACATATTTTTATCCACCCACTTGATAGAACGCATGCCTGACACTCCAAGAGCGGCGGATTAACCCATTTCAGGTTCATTTGAAGGGACCCCCACTGAAAATCGCTTTAGGCAGACTCTCCCGTAGATCCTTTGAAGGCGGCACAGATGAGAAGATGAACTCACTTGAATTCGTCGGGAGCCATCGAATCTGAAAGCAGCCACGCGCAGCTACAAAGTCACGGCCGTATGTCGCGATACTCTTCGCTGCATTTCAGTTGTTAGAGTGGGCTGTCGCGTGAAGATGGCGGGGCTTCTTAGAGATTCCTATATGTGCGCTAATGGGGTGCAGAGGAGTGCGTATCGTGTCTCACTGTCAATTAGTCTAATGCAGTGGTCTGATTTGGCCTTGTGACGTCGAGTGACAGCACTGCGCTTCCCATGTGGGCCATTCAGAAAAGGAAACATATAAAGGGCTATTTTTCGAACACTCAGTTAGATGTGGGGTTCAATAGACTCGATGTTCATGATATTGGGTACGCTCTGTTTTGAGTATCAGAATTTACAATCTGTAAACTCAACAATATGCAAACAACATTCACTGGCGAGGCCCAATATTCTGTTAAAACTGACAAATAGAATAATTGTAATGCACAGTATTAAAAAAATTAGTCCAGGGGTGCTATGCAGAAATAGCTCCATATTCTCTAGAACACAAATTTCCTCCGAGCTCGTACTACAGTGGTCATGGCTAGAAGACACTGCGAGGCGCACAATAGCATTGTTGGGAAGAATGGACACAAGAACGCGCATAACGTCTCAGACGCATGTGCGGTATTTGCGGTGGTTTTCAGAGGGAAACTGTGTGGGAACTTGTCACCACCGCCGCTTTTCAGTCAACTTTTCAACAGTGCCATGACGTCAGCGTGTTTGTGGCGCCTATTCGTGAGCCACCTGAACATAGCGTGCCTCGCAGGTATGTTTTTGGTTGTTCGTCCTCTTTCGGGCATGTTCTTTCACTCCACTTCAAGCTTGAGAATTTCAACTCCCGAACGTTACAAGGTTGCACACGCTGTACGTTCGCGGTGCTCGCTTTCTTGCTATTAATTATTACAGATGAATAAATGAACAAGTTATTGCTACCGACACTACATGGCTCAAGATTTTCCTGTAGTAATGATTCGGTAGAAACGATGCCTCCACAAACAAGTGAGTAATGAAATTTCTGGCCACAATTGCAACAAGGGCGTTTGCTCCATAGCGGTGAACAGTAAGTCGTAAGCACGCCAAAAGTTTGTGTGAAATTGTAGCGACATGATGAAATAACCTTTACGTATTCGCGCGTAGGTGCACGGTTTGAACCATTAATATTAAAGATTAATCGTGCCGTTCGCTACCATTGCGGCGTCAGCGATGCTCATCGACAAAAACAAACGTTGTGGTTGGGCGCAATATTCGCCCTGGGCTTTTGACAATCAAAGTGATTGAGGCGCTTGGATACAAGCCCGTTGATTATCCGAACGCCCCTCTTGAAATAGTTACTGTGATAGCGCTGGTAGGATGGCGGGACTGCTTATCCGGTGGACGCTAAGCAGCAGCATTTTTGCTTATGAGATAATTTGGTCAACTAGCACAACTTGTGTGAAGCTGAGGCTATCAAAAAGCTGGTGATCACATAGCATCTTCTATTTTTTACGAGACTCAATGCCTACTCAGTCTAATCGGTATGCTTAGGAGTTAAGGCAATATGAGTTTTTTTCTCAATTTCGATAGGATTGATCACTTGGGTCTTACTTAACATGGACAATGCACACGTTCAGAAATCCTTATTTGATATGGTCCTATTTATTAGTACTGTCTTATTCAGTAACGTTTCGTTACCATTACAATATTCAACTCAGGTTTATATGGAAGAATGTATTTTTTGAAGCTGATTAGCATCCCCGTAATTAACACAGTGCTATGTGACCTAATATTAGTAAGTAAGTCCTAATTGTTATACTATTGACAAAAGTAGATTTATTTATCACACTTCTAAGTATCCCTGTCCTAATTTTCTTAACCACAGATTGACATAGATTCAATGGCATGGTCTCAGTAAGACGTGTCTTATTAACTCTACCTTAGCGTCACCTGGCTTTGTTAGCTTAGTCATTGCGTGTCCCTAATTAATTAGCAAGGATTGCTACGAAGCCAATTAGTGAGCCAGGTGGATGCACATGCTTGGCGAGCTAGCAGGCGAAGGAGATGGTGCATGCCAGCCCAGTAACGCCCTGGAATGCACAGGCCGATCACTATAATTACACACAAAGCATCAGTGATGAGCTCTAGCCACGCTGTAAGGCGCTCGGCCACAGTTAATCTTGGAGCTGCTGATTGTTTGGTCAGATTATTCTAACGGTTACTTAGTGCCATTGAAGCAAGTCAAGTACGATGCCTTGGATTTTAGTACAGCACCCAACTCAGCCGACCACCCTTGGCGTAACGCCACGTAACAAAACAGTGTGCGCTGATGGCTGGATTAGATCTTTTCCCACTGTTGACTTGTTCAAAAGCAGGTATTACCAGACCTCAGAAAGATTCTGTGCTTCGGCAAACTTGAGGTACCCTGCATCAGCGTAACAAAACAGCGTACGATGAAGTCTGAATTAGGCTTTTTCCGACTGTTGGCTTGTTCAAAAGGAAGTATTGCCAGAGATCAGAAAGATTCTGAGTTTCACCAATCTAGCGCCACCCTGCAAAGCACCCTTGTATCGCTTTTTGAAGAATACAAGAATGTCACATAAAGAACTGTATCTGTACAAGCGTATTAACTCTCTTTTGCGGATCAACAACTCTCTTCAGAGAGCGGTGAGAGGCGTGGCTGCCCAAAGAAAGTTAACGTGAGTTTTAAAGAAAGTTATATAGTTATATATGTATCAAGTTCTCTAGCACTCACTAAATAGAGTAAAAGGTATAGGGGGGGGGGGAGGTAAGGGGAGGATCAGAAGTTCTCGGGCAACTATTCCATATTATGTATTACAGCATAGTCGGCAAATTTTTAACCGGGACTGTACCTTCTTTCTCTTAGAGTGTACAAATTAAGGAGTTCAATAAAATAAAAGAAATAAAAAAGTATGTACGTGCACTTTTTCGTGCAGTAGTATATTCGACAGTTCCCTGCACATCATACAACAGAGACAAAAAAGTTATTGCGCTAATAATAAACTGTGCGGCGCAAAAAGTGCAGAAAGTAGAAGCAAAATAAAAAAGACCTTTACAATAATTATGCAAATTATTGTTCCTTCAAGTAATATTACGCGCGCATATTTTGTACTTATTTTCTAACGTATTAATATTCATATAAAAGCTCATATATATTTAGTGGTGTCGTGGAAGCTTTCATAGAGTGTTTTAGCATTGCTCCTGGTTCTCAACGAGCACGTATGTCGGGGTCCGCAAATGACTTTGACAGCTGTGTATTTTGATATTATGACTTCATGCCTGCCTGAGTTCACTGAAAGGTCGATACAAGCAAACCAGAGCTAAGAAAACGTGTGCAGTTGGGTGGAAGTAGTTGACAGTCAGAAAGAAAGAACCGCATGAGCAGATCCAAGAGAGTTGCGAAGACAGACATCTACGTAACAGCGACAAAAGAACCAAGTCAGCTGGTTGGAAAGAGCGTGCAGACCATTACCGGCGGCACCTAGCGAGTCTTTCTGCTGGGTGTCTTGCAGTGTTTTCTCTTGATCGTGCCATGCGAATGGCCAAGACCAGCGCCTTTTGGTGCACAGAGAGAAACCGAATAGGCATATAGTGTTTGCCGATCCCTGGAGAGAAAAAGCGACAGGCGCAAGTGCCGGCCCCACTCAGAAGAGCTCTCCAGCGATCCGTCGATGTCACCAGCTTTCTCTTAGCGCCAAATTGTTGTGCAGGTGACGACCTTAAAAAAGATGGGCCTTCCAGCCCCGTTGTTCTACTCTGGCAAATGCAAAGGTCCGTCAGTATTGAGAAGATAAAAGCTAGCGATGTCATGACTATAGTTATTTTGCTACAGTGATTCTAGCTATACACTATGATGGTTGACAATACTTAGCAAATAAAGAGACATTCCATTCGTGCCATGGTTCTGTGAGCGTTGGCTCCTTCAGTTGCAGCTTTTTCTTCTGCGAGCGAACAACACGCCTCATCCGTCAGTGTGTCAGAACGGCAATGGCTGTAACAGTGCTAGCACGATTCATACGCTACAACACAGACGCACACAGGGATTTGTCGGAAGTGCCGACGTCGAATATTGTTACAATTGTGAAAGAGACATTGATGGTGGAGACTTTGGTCGTGTAGGTCTAGTGGCTAAGGTACTCGGCTACTGACCTGCAGGTCATGGGATCAAATGCCGGCTGCGGTGGCTGCATTTTTGATGGAGGCGAAAACGCTGTAGGCCCATGTGCTCAGATTTGGGTGCGGGTTAAAGAATTCCAGGTGGTAGAAATTTTCGGAGTCCTTCACAGCAGCATGTCTCATAATCATATGGTGGTTTTGAGACATTAAACCCTACACATCAATCAATCAGGGCTAGAGGAGTCTTTATAAGGCCTGTGTGCATCAACCGATATACATCTGCCACCGGAAATTGTCCTGCCGGTTCTGCTCGGGGACGCAACCAGCTAAAATTTTTGCAGATACTGTTTTTCTGTAAAAATAAGGTGAACTAAGGTGACATATAACTAAGTGAAAGGGTATAAAGGTATGACACAATATTCCCGAAAACAACAGCGCCCCTTTTGATCGTATAGCACCTTCGACAAAAAAAAAAGCATCGTGCAAAAGGTGCATGTGCTTGGTAAGTCAACGTGGGTTGTTGTACGAATTATTTTAAGCGTGGAGTATTAAGTTATACCTAACTTTGACAAGCATTTTGCGAGAAAAGCAAATTTCCTTTCTATATAAGTTCTCCAAACTATCGAGACGTTTTTTCTCTATCACCAAAGTTATGCATGCGAAACAACAAGTTTTCCGTAATGGTCTGCCACCCGCCAACCCCCCACAAAAAAGGAGCTAGGTACTACAGTGACGTCACTGTGACGGCAGGTGTCACAAGCAAAAATTCAGGATCAAGAAAATCATCTTATTTAGAACGGCAAGTTAATATATGACTTCGATAGCTCGACAAACTTTGCAACGCAAGACTTTTGGATGAAAACAGATAATGATTTGATTATTGCTTCGAGGGTCACTGCTCCCCTGCGTTTTGTGAGTTCTGTCTAAAGCAGCTCGATCAGGAACGTAAATAAATTTCCGGTTCTTTCATTTTGCCATCATGAACTTACGTGTATTGGTCCGCTTACACACTTCATTTTGTAAATATATGGGGAACAAGAGTGAACAGTAAAAGCTTCGAAGGTTAATACGTACAAGAGTTTAACACGTGCTCAATGCGAGGCTCCTTCGTTTCTTTTGCATCTTGTGAATTGGCGTATTACTATAGTAATTTAGCACAGTGATCTTTCGTTACATGCCAATGTTAGCTAAAGCTTTCATTCGATGCTTCGAGAAACTCAATATGCCTGAGTTTGGCTAAGCTTTTTTTATTTTGTAGAACGTTCTTGATTCATAGCCTTTCCCATCTGCATTTCTTATTTACTGAAGCTTCGCTCTGTGTTTTTAGTGTTTATCTCTCCCGTAGCTCATACTTTTAATGCGGACAAAATTCACTGCCAAATAATTGAGACAACGATGCCGTTCATCTGGAAGAGAAGAGCTTGAAAGGGAAGAATTGTGACAGTCTAGAAATTTTTATCATAGAAAGAGAGCCGCCATTTTTCAATGCATACTTAATAGGCTGCTGTGTTTCAGCCTCCCAGACTAGCTTTTATGATTTCACTTCAGCATCCACACACAAAAAACAACAATAGATCAAACAGATTAGGGCAAACTTTTGCGGACTACAAATACAGAGAACGTCAGCAAGAGTGCGGAAACATCAAAGGCAACAGAAGCGATCTATGCAAGAAACTGCATTGCAAGTATGTAATGAAGTACAAGTCAGTAAATAATTTCAGTAAGGTAAAGAAAGGAGAGGCTACGAATGATCGTAAAACATCAGCTTGAGAGCCTTCGTGAAGCGTATGAAGTATAAGAATACTTCCTGTGTCTGCGTAAAGGAGCGCAAGAATCTACGATGGGGGACAAAAGCAAGGTGACATTGAGCCAAGAGCAATCTGTCATCTACTGCAGCGGTTTACGAAGCTAGGAGGCAAAAAACATACGTTTGTGCAGCTAAACGAGGGCAATTTCGGTGCGAGTATACTGTAGGCCTCTTAGCTGCAAGCAGTGCATTACGTTTACAGTGGAAAGAAGCCTCGAAGGCAACAATTACACCCGGGAAAATGGATGGAATATTTGTACACACACACACAAACACACACACACACACACACACACGCACACACACAAACACACACACACACACAGACACACACACACACACACACACACACCTAAAATGGCTTTCAGAAAGATGAGTGCACATGGAACCCACATTTGCGTTGCTGCAGACGAGCCAGCGAACTCAGAGCTTCCTTCCTCAAAACTTTCTCAGAGCAACCTCGACTAGAGGAATAAATCTTTGAGGGGCCAACACCGAAAAATTCCATATTATGTTCGCACCCTGCATGACATAAGCTGTCTTACATGAAAAGTAAATAACAATGTAAAACACAGGAAAAGAGAACATTTGTTGCTTCTTCAAAGTGTCTGAATTATAATCGCAAGCACTAAAGTAAACAGTTTATTCTACGCATTTGTTGCATTTAACACAGCGTATTTCACTAGATAGTCAAGAATTTATAATTCTGTATTAATAAATGTACATCAGTAAATACAAGTGAAGATTCATATAGGTACGTAAGAAAAAGCAAAACCTGGCGATTCGATGTACGCAATAAATTTTTCTTGTCGTGATCAGCTGTGCCTTAGAGCTTGGGTGAACCCTACTTATTACTCAAAAGAAACATGAATCGACGCAAAAATAAATAAACAGAAAATAAGATACTTCACTGCTCACAATGATCTTTTAAACATGAAAGAAAGAACACACGATCGACAAGCACCAATTTAGATTCTGTGCAAACTTAACAAAAAATACATGCTGTCTTTCTCACCCTTGCCCAAAACAACTAGAAGGCGAAAAGTATCGTGTTTTTTTCTATTTCACTAGACTGTATTGGTTTGATATATACTTTTGCATGTCCAAATTCTTATATTGAGCCCGTTTCAACATGCACACACACGCAGACGCTGGTAGTTATTGATTGTACAGCATTTCATTCCCCCTTCTATCAAACCGATTAAGAACTGATGCATATATTCGTCCAAGGCAAAGAAACACCTGCGTGTTACGCATCAAAAAAATCACTGTTGACGTTCATGTGGACATGAGCCGAAACAGAACTTTCTAAATAGTGCAACCTAAACGTTTGAGCATGGTTACATGGATGGTTATGTATTTATTAGTGTATAAATCACTTCAATATATCAGTTCATTCATTCAAATACCTCAGAATACCTCCGTATTATGACCTCTTCTAGCTTCATCAAACTACTAACATCATTCTGGCTGCTAATGAATCACTTGTATTTCTTAGACAACCCTTGCACCATACTCCAGCACATGTCAAAATGCATGCATATAAATATTTTTCAGATGGAAGCTGGAGTTTGCTTTTTCAGTCAAGAGCCCCCATCGAACATATATCATAAGTGATCTGGAATCGCTTCACATTTGGGCTACGAGAAAGAGAGATAATTATTTCACTCGAGACATGGAGAAGTTGACCTGGCTTTTCACTTGACATGCTACTCCAGGTACCGATTGATGGGCTACCGTGTTCACTAATTAAGCACATTCATGTGATGTCAGCATGCCGTTTTTGAGGACAGAGTCGTGTGTGCGAACGCTTGCCGTTCGTCTAAAGCTTGGGGCTTTCTTTATTTCCATCAGTATTATTTCAATTCACTGAATCATCCACCGTACATCACGCCCTCACATATGCCTCATTCGCACTGGTACTACCTTTAAGCTATGAATCGCTTCTGTAAGGGGGATATTTAACAAATTTTCACATAATTGTGCATAATGACTGCAGAAACCATTAGCCCTTTCCCTCATCGCGATCCCACGTGGTATTTATGGTATATTCTAGTATTGCGGGGTGCGCAACAGTTGGCGAAAAAACAGTTTCCAGAAATGTACTTTCACATTACTTCGGCCAGTTTTGAAGACTACAAGGCTATAATTCGCTCGCGCTTTTGTGTGTGTGTTTGTGCACGCACGTGTGTGAACAAACAAAACAAGAAAGGAAGTAAAAAGCTCATTTGTGTATTGACTGTATCGAATGTTGGTAATAATCAAATAGCTCAGAACATATCTCCTCAAACAAAACAATAAATAACCTTGTTTTTTCCTCTCATTATCTCGAAGTTATTTCTTCATAATCAAAACAACAACAAAATGCAAAAGGCTCTTTTTTTACCATCTATGCCAAACATTACCAGAAAACAACCATACTAGAGTGATGTACGTATACGGAGTATATATTTTTATTTCTGGTTTTTTTTTTCAAAGAAATTTTTTCTAGAAATTACTTCCTTACCAAACATTTACACAGTAGTCAACACTTGAAACGCTTTACTTAATGTAGCTTCAGAGCAAATGGGTCATTTAATTCCCTAAAATACATGGCAAGTATGGGGTCTAGCCTGTGCCCTTAAAATTTTTTTGTTATAAACAAACTGAATGTTTTTCATCGAACACAGCGCATTACATGCCCTCTAAGACGCAGAATAATTAAACCTTCTTGCACTTATTTTCTTCCCTGTTCAAATATTTACAACAGTACTTTGTCAGCAGCGGTCATGATTTGTTGGCATTGTAATTCACACATAGCTCTCTGAGTATTCCCAATTTATTGAACACTTTCTTTTTCATTGAACCTAACTTCCGAATTAGACAGTACCTATTTTTTTACAGCGGTAATACCAAACGGCAAGCAAGAGCGAACTGCAACATGAACGAGAGAAAGGGGCAATGACACAACCGCAATGCAATAGTTGTAAAGGGCACTAAATCTATACTCGTTTTCAGCATTCTTGTTTGTTGGCTTTGTTGCACTATACTAACTAACAAGGTGAAGCACGCTCTACAGGTGCTAGACTTGGCAGCACTTTCAAGCAGAAGTGCGTTCGCAGAATAGGCTATCAAGAAAATAGCTGTGTGAATTCATTATTTTATTCCGATAGAAATTGTATGCACAGTCCCGATGGTATGAAGGTTGCATGCAATAAGATCTCACCTATTGTTGGCCCGGCCGTCTAATGAAAGTACGCAAGACGGGGGGGGGGGACGTATTCCAGCAACAACTTTGACTTTTACTTGAGCTGTCGACATTACTGGCACGTGCGCTATCTCGCCATCTCGGCAACAGTCACAATGCAGCTCTTTACCCTCACAGGTGCCGAGTTTTCATCGTGAAGACACTGCGCGAAAAGTGTCTCTCGAGCAGCCATGTTCTCTTGCGCACCAGCTCTTGTAAAGTTGCGAGATCGAATATAAAAAAAGAGTTTCTAGCTTCACTTCATATAACAATGAAATTTGTTGCTATCACATTCATTCTTTCACTCTTAGGGTGAAACTCTTGCTTTTTTATGTAGAACACCGCTTTCTGATTTCCGAATCGCTTCAACGTTATACGAAAATTGCTGCTGTACCGTATTCTGTAGAGTGACTGACGGCCACCCGCGATTCTCTCGTCGGGTACGTTCTGAACACTTCTGCAAAAATTGAGAAATACAAGGTCTCTCGATGTTGTATTGAGAGCGAATAAAGACCAAATGTGAATAGATGCCTTTAAAAGCTTTTGTTCCAAGGTAAGAGGAAATCACATGACACAAAGTTTTGCATAACTATCGCTGTTCTTCAGGTTGCTAATATAATGAAAATATATGCGCTAATTTTTACGTAGTGTGATAAAAAGAAACGATGAGAATCGCTCTAAAAAACCAGCGTAGGAGAAGGAACAAGTCATCGCGCGTTCTTTTGTTTTTATCGTTCATATAAAAAATTTTCCATTTGTCTTTCCTTTAGCGTTGTGTTAGAGCATCAAGATGATGTATTCACCCCTCAACCTTTGTGACCTTTAAGGGCTTATGTCAATTTTTAATCACAATGAATGGTCCTGAGTGCATGACAATACTGTAGCGTGAGCTGCACTGCAGTGGTTGAGCACCTTGTCTTTCCTGGACAGCTGTGCTACGTATGCTCGTGGAGCAGTGACGTCATGCGGCGCACAGCTGGCGCGTCGAAGCCGCCACCTCCACAGACGCGCCTCACCGGTCTGCGCGTTTCAGAGAAATGACATGAAGCCATGGCATACGCATTCTGATTCTACCTCATGACTAGTGCGCTGCAAGCGAAGCTTCTCTCTTCTTGTTTGGTCACGTCTGCCATGCCGCTACATACATATAACGGTGCGTTTGACAGTATCATGTAGCCATAGAAAGGCTTCTCAGCAGCGCAGAATAGCATCGAAGCTTATCTTAGCGGATCTCAAAGTAATCGCCTGGCAATTAGCGGTTGAGCGTAGAAAAGGAGGCTAAACGTGCCGCGGAGACACCGGAGCAATGGAAAGGACGCCTAACAAAGCGTCGTCACCAGAAGGCGGAGCGATGTGCCCAACCACGTGTTGTTCAGTTAGCAGTTAGCCATAAAAGAAGAACAAAGCATTACTTGTGGAAAACTGCGTCGCCGCTAAAGCAGGGCAATGCCACGTGGTCGCGAACCTTTTCAAAGGCACCTCTCGCCACCCTTCAGGCTTCCTAAGGAGCCTCGGTTTTCCCTGAAACGAGGGCTCCACAGAATTGCCTCCTACTTCACTTTTCTGTTATCCTCTTAAGTTACTCTGTTATTTTACAAACTCAATTCCACTCTTACGTAACGTTTAGCTTGCCGAAAAACGGTGCCTTTATTACCTGGGCGAAAAGAAGAGTTTTTCGGTGAAGACTGCCAACCCTAGAGTGAAATATACATACACATTTATTGTTATACTACGCCGTTTTAGGTTACCAGCAGACATTAGCACCTTTTCATCTGGCTGCCTCATTAGTTTATGAGCAGAGCTGCTGTGTTTTATACGAGGATTTAGTACAAGGAATACATCTCTTTTCATATAGAAATTTCACTGGCTATTTTTGCATTGTAAACAGCGTTTTGGTTTCTACAAACCTTGCGCCATGGTTCATTAAAAATAAATGTATTTACAGAAGATATACTACAAAAGAAACAAACGGGATGATGAGATGCCAGAAAAGAAACCTAATGGTTCATTAAAAATAAATGTATTTACAAAAGATATACTACTAAATATACAAAGGGATGATGAGATGCCAGAGAAGAAACCTAATAGTTCAAGTTAAAACAATTGTATTAAACAAGTGAAAACTAACCATTCTACAGGATATATATATAGATGGTGAGCATACTCTAACACCACTGCTTCTTCATAGAACTTCAGCTCCCTCTTTATTCGGATATCTATGATAACAATATAGTGCACAGCCAGTCTTTGGGCAATGAATGTACTAACACAACTATGAAGCGGAGTTCATCGCATAGTGGTACTGAGCAAGCGTACATTCAGGCATCACCCACTCTTTTTAACGTATATATCTTTATATGATCAATGAAAGCACCGGGCAACAATGCGTCCGAAAAAATATTTCTACTTCAGCCTTTCCTTCTAGCACCAGCCTTCGTCTTTGCTTCTTTCTCTCCTAGCTAAATCTTTGCCAATGCTCTCTGCTGTGTTTCTTCCTCCTCATGTTTTATTCAGGGCGAGGTTTTTAGAACGTCTTCACGTTGTTTAAGGGGCACATCAAAACCATCATGCCACAACAAAAAAAAATTACGCCGCTTAAAAAACCAAACCAAAGACATGACAATTGGTTTCCTAACACTCTATTAGGCCTTGCACGGCAACACTTTGGAAAGTGCGCAACAGTCTCTGGCATTTACTTCAATGCGAAAATATTCCTAAGTCAAAGAGATTCTCATACTTTTATTTTCAGAGAGTTTCCCTCACACGTTTTGTGAGGAGGCAGACGCGAGAATATGTTGGAAGCGCCGTATTCCGATTTTGCTACTCACTAAGGTGTCGACGCCATCTTTTTATGCTTCAGAGCAAGCCCATGAAGTAAGAAAACGAAAAAGCATACTCACGCACTATCGTATCTCATTTTTTTCCTTCTCCCAAAAAGTGTTTTTTCAAGCAAAGTTTTCTCTTTTTGCGCCATTCTTCAAACTCTTGACGGTCATGAGTAAAAATGATGACGTTCTCAAAAAAGCTCTCTTCGGCATGACTGGAAACTTTGAATCAGACGTGCGGATGTTGTTTAGATATGCAGATATTCAAATCAAGCGTGCAGATAACACTTGCACTCTCTAACAAGAATACTATAGTAGTGGATGCGTAGCTGTAAAGGTTAGAGTATACGTTATGCAGCCAGGTAGATTAGTCATACATTCGAAGGATAACAATTTAATATAGAGTACCGGTAATCATCTAGACAGCACACAATACTACAATATTGATTCGATATATGTCCAACTTTACAAAAATGCTTTTACGGATATTATCAACATTTTAGATTTTTTCAGTGAATTATGATTAAATTATCACTTTTTCTCACTTTATGTTAAACCACCGAAAATAAAAAGCAACACAGTCCCCACTACATTTTCCCCCTTTTTTGTTACTTCCAAGAAAGTGTATCAGGAAAGCGTAAATTGCACTCAAAATATTAAATTTCACATTATAAATTTTTGTATAAAGAAAAACTGCAAAACGTATAACACAGCAGCAAAAAACGACACCGCATTTTTTGTTAGATGGTCATCTAAGAGTGATGTGCTTTTTATACTTTTATTCTGCTTTTACACAAAGCGTCAATTTTCATTCGCTACAATATGCCAAGGTGCTTGCAAACTTCTCATTTTCTAGAAATACGGAAAAGTTCAAAGCTCGTGGAAGAAATGAAAAAAAAAATCGCAGATCAATTGTGTGCTTCCCTCACAAAGCTTGAATAAGATAAGCCCAACTTCTAAGTTGCGGTTCCGCACCACACAAAAGAGGTGCGCGTCTTTATTATGCCTAGTGAACATTGATGTGACCTTCCTGCAACATTTTACGTTTTGTTCATTTGTAGGGGTCTCACCCGCGAGTTCATTTCCTTGGATTCCTTGAAGAATAATAACCCTACTCGCTTTGCTCAAAAAATAACTTCTTGCTGCCTAAAGCTTGTACTAATTATGATGAATGACAGCATCATTCTGTGCTATCAAAATATGAAATTTCTCCTCACCTCATCAAAACATCGTCATTTCTTCCTCTTTTAAAAAGAACACTCAAAGCTCATTTCTTGAACCAATAATTATAACTTATTCATAGCATGTACTGTTTTTAGTGCTTTTTTCTTTCCTTTACACTTACATATGACCATTACGTGAAATACATTGTTATGTTCATGGTGTATCTCTTTACATGCTTTCAGTTTTGGTATGAGTATATGTGTATTTTTTACATGTGTGTATATACTTATATGTATGTGTATGTATATTTAATATCAGTATTTATACAATTAAAAACAGTTCTGTACGCGTAAAATGTCGATGTCTCCGATTATCGTTATCGTAGTATTCTTTCTGTATAACTATTGTACACTTGTTTTAGGTTGACTTGATATTTCTTTTATTTTTCCATGTTCGTGCATATTTTGTAATCCTTACCTAATGATCATGTACAGAGGGTCCCGGTACGGTTTTCTGACCTTGGGACCCTCTTCTGCATATCCTTAACGATGTAACCATACTATGCAAAAATAAAGATTGATTGATTGATTGATTGAGAGAGCGTACTCTAACACCACTGCTTCTTCATTGGGCTTCAGCTTCCTCTTTCTTCGGATATCTATGATAACATTATAGTGCTTGAAACACAACCAGGCTTTGGGCAAAGAACGTACCAACAAAAATATGAAGCGGAGTTCATCGCATAGTGGTACTGAGCAAGCGTACATTCAGGCATAACCCATCTTTTCAACTTATACCTCTTTATGGGATCAAGGAAGGCACCGGGTAAACAATGCGTCCAAAAAATTATTTCTACTGCAGCCGTTCCTTCTTGTACCAGCCTTCATGTTTGCTTGTTTTTCTCCTAGCTATACACTTCTTTCCCTTATTTCATTGAACGAGGGTCTCGTACTGGCAGACTGGTGTGTTTAGGTTGTATAAGAGGGACAATTAATCAGCTGCCCGCTCATAATAAGTTCACGTGCTACGTGACGCCAAACATGCGCATAAGAGGTTTTCACACTCGTTGTTTGGCTTATAGATGGCGCTGACTTTCGCTCCTACTTCTAAATTCACAGATAAACCAAAAAAGTGAAGGAGGGAGTGCCGCTGTAATAGCTCAGTGGTTAGAGCATCGAACGCGTAATTCGAAGGTCGTAGGTTCGATTCCTGCTTACAGTGGTAATTTTTTCATCCATTTTCTTTCTTCTTATTTACATTCCATAATGTATAACTTCCCCTGTATTCCTTGGCATTACTGTCTGTTATATCTCATTATATTGTGTTAAAAACACGAAAAACGAGCCCTTAGGTATACACTTCTTTCCCTTATTTCATTGAACGAGGGTCTCGTACTGGCAGACTTGGTGTGTTTAGGTTGTATAAGAGGGACATTAATCAGCTGCCCGCTCATAATAAGTTCAGTGCTACGTGACGCCTAACATGAGCATAAGAGTGTTTTCACACTCGTTGTTGGCTTATAGATGGCGCTGACTGTCGCTCCTACTTCTAAATTCACAGAAACCCAAAAAAAGTGGAAGGAGGGAGTGCCGCTGTAATAGCTCAGTGGTTAGAGCATCGAACGCGTAATTCGAAGGTCGTAGGTTCGTTCCTGCTTACAGTTGGTAATTTTTTCAGCCACTTTTCTTTCTTCTTATTTACATTCCATTAATGTTAATAACTTCCCTGTACATTCCTTGGAAGGACTGTCTGTTATATTCATTATTATGTGTTAAAACAAACGGAAAAACGAGCCCTTAGGTATAACTTCTTTCCTTATTTCATTGAACGAGGGTCTCGTATGGCAGACTTGGGTTGTTTAGGTTGATAAGAGGACATTCATTCGTGCCATGGGTTCTGTGAGCGTTGGCTCCTTCAGTTGCAGCTTTTTCTCCCTCCGAGCGACAACACGCATTCATCCGTCAGTGCCAACGGCAATGGCTGTAACAGTGCTAGCACGATTCTACGCTACAACACAGACGCACACAGGATTTGTCGGAAGTGCCGACGTCGAATACTGTTACACTTGTGAAAGAGACATTGATAGTGGAGACATTGGTCGTGGTGGTCTAGTGGCTAAGGTACTCGGCTGCTGACATGCAGGTCATGGGATCGAATGCCGGCTGCGGTGGCTGCATTTTTGATGGAGGCGAAAATGCTGTAGGCCCATGTGCTCAGATTTGGGTGCGCGTTAAAGAATCCCAGGTGGTAGAAATTTTCGGAGTCCTTCACAGCAGCATGTCTCATAATCATATGGTGGTTTTGACACGTTGAACCCTAGACATCAATCCATCAGGGCAAGAGGAGTCTTTATAAGGCCTGTGTGCGTGAACCGATATACATCTGCCGCCGGTAATTGTCCTGCCGGTTTTGCTCGGGGACGCAACCAGCTAAAATCTGTACAGATACTGTTTCTCTGTAAAAATAAGATGAACTAAGGTGACATATAACTAAGTGAAAGGGTATAAAGGTATGACACAACATTCCCGAAAACAACAGCTCCCCTTTTGATCGTATAGCACCTTCGACAAAAAAAAGCATCGTGCAAAAGGTGCACGTGCTTAGCAAATCAATGTGGGTTGTTGTATGAATTATTTTAAGCGTGGAGTATTACGTTATACCTAACTTTCACAAGTATTTTGCGAGAAAAGCAAATTTCTTCTCTATATCAGTTCTCCAAACTACCGAGACATTTTTTCTCTATCACCAAAGTTATGCATGCGAAACAACAAGTTTTCCTAAATGGTCTGCCACCCCCCAACCCCCACAAAAAAGGAGCTAGGTACTACAGTGACGTCACTGTGACGGCAGGTGTCACAAGTAAAAAATTCAGGATCATATTTGGAACGGCAAGTTAATATATGACATCGATAGCTTGACAAATTTTGCAACGCAAGACTTTTGAATGAAAACAGATAATGATTTGATTATTGCTTTGAAGGTCACTGCTACCCTGCGTTTTGTGACTTCTGTCTAAAGCAGCTCTATCAGCAACTTAAATAATTTCCGGTTATTTCATTTTGCCATCATGAGGTTACGTGTATTGGTCCGCTTACACACTTCATTTTGTAAATATATGGGGAACAAGAGTGAACAGTAAAAGCTTCGAAGGCTAATACGTACAAGAGTTTAACACGTGCTCAATACGAGGCTCTTTCGTTTCTTTTGCATCTAGTGAATGGGCGTACTACTATAGTAATTTAGCACAGTGGTCTTTCGTTACATGCCAATATTAGCTAAAGCTTTCATTCGATGCTTCGAGAAACCCAATATGCCTGAGTTAGGTTAAGCTTTTTTATTTTGTAGAACGTTCATAATTCATAGCCTTTCCCATCTGCATTTCTTATTTACTGAAGCTTCGCTCGGTGTTTTTAGTGTTTATCTCTCCCGTAGCTCATATTTTTAATATGGACAAAATTCGCTGTCAGATAAATGAAACAACGATGCCGTTCATCTGGAAGAGAAGAGTTTGAAAAGGAAGAATTGTGACAGTCTAGAAATTTTTATCATAGAAAGAGAGCCGCCATCTTTCAATGCATACTTAATAGGCTGCTGTGTTTCAGCCTAACAGACTAGCTCTTATGATTTCACTTCATCATCCACACACAAAAAACAACAATAGATCAAAAATATTAGGGCACACTTTTGTGGACTACGAGTACAGAGAACGTCAGCAAGAGTGGGGAAACATCAAAGACAACAGAAGCGATCTATGCAGGAAACTGCATTGCAAGCAAGTAATGAAGTACGAGTCAGTAAATAATTTCAGTAAGGTAAAGAAAGGAGAGGCTACGAATGATCGTAAAACATCAGCTTGAGACCCTTCATGAAGCGTATGAAGTATA
Organism: Rhipicephalus microplus; assembly: GCF_013339725.1. Classification (NCBI taxonomy): domain Eukaryota; kingdom Metazoa; phylum Arthropoda; class Arachnida; order Ixodida; family Ixodidae; genus Rhipicephalus; species Rhipicephalus microplus. The sequence continues at coordinate 46,388,771 of NC_051169.1, read as the reverse complement.
AGAATACTTCCTGTGTCTGCGTAAAGGAGCGCAAGAATCTACGATGGGGAACAAAAGCAAAGTGACATTGAGCCAAGAGAAATCTGTCATCTACTGCAGCGGTTTACGAAACGAGGAGGCAAAAAACATACGTTTGTGTAGCTCAACGAGGGCGATTTTGGTAGAAGTATACTGTAGGCCTCTTAGCTGCAAGCAGTGCAATACGTTTACAGTGGAAAGAAGCCTCGAAGGCAACAATTACACCAGGGAAAAATGATGGAATATTTGTACACACACACACAAACACACACACACGCACACACACACGCACGCACCACCACGCGCGCGCGCACCACCACACGCACACCACACACACACACCTAAAATGGCTTTCATGGATATTATCAACATCTTAGATTTTTTCAGGGAATTATGATTAAATTATCACTTTTCTCACTTTATGTTAAACCACCGAAAATAAAAAGCAACGCAGCCCCCACTACATTTTCCCCCTTTTTCCTTAATTCCAAGAAGGTGTATCAGGAAAGTGTAAATTGCACTAAAAATATCAAATTTCACATTATAAATTTTTGTATAAAGAAAAACTGCAAAAAGTATAACACAGCAGCGAAAAACGACACCGCATTTTTTATTAGAAGGTCATCTAAGGGTGATGTGCTTTTTTATACTTTTATTTTGCTTTTACACAAAGCGTCAATTTTCAATCGCTACAATATGCCAAGGTGCTTGCAAACTTTTCATTTTCTAGAAATACGGAAAAGTTCAAAGCTCGTGGAAGAAATGAAAAAAAACATCGCAGATCAATTGTTTGCTTCCCTAACAAAGCTTGAATAAGATAAGCCCAACTTCTAAGTTGCGGTTCCGCACCACACAAAAGAGGTGCGCGTCTCTATTATGCTTAGTGAACATTGATGTGACATTCCTGCAACATTTTAACATTGTGCTTCATTTTGTAGGGGGTTTCAAGATGACGAGCTGCTACAGTGTTTTCTTTATGGGTCGTTGGAATCCGGTGGTGGCGGATCATCCCACATTATAAACACCGTATAATGAAATCAACAAAAGAGAGACCCTTCCTCTCAGCATTTTCTACGAGGTGTTGGGTTTCCCACTCTTGCAAAGAGATAACGTTTTGTTTTATAATCTACGCTAGCGTTATTTTGTAATCGAAGAAGCCTGAATAGCATGGTGAACACATATCGTAACCAGAAGCGCTCCTTTATGATCTTCACTGCGCCATAAAACTACAAAAAGAAACAGTAAAAAATGTGGACATTTAAGAAACCTGTCTTCTTTCATCTCAAAAAAAGTTTGCTTTTGAAGGAATTCCTTCAAGGTTCAACAAAAAAAAAACTTGCTATCATTATGTTAGGGCAACATGTTACTTAAGACGACCAATAACAATATTATGTCGCTTCCGTCGTCAGCTGAGTTCTCCATCCCTGAGCGTCCCTTTCTAGGCTCTTACTGACTATCGACTATCTCTGTACGATTGACTGGTTCAAAATATATCAGGTCATGTGACGCATCTCTAGGGGAGACGCAGAAATTGCCAGCCTCACTTATTTTTTAGCATTCATAAATATCATCAAAGGTGAAGATTAAGTAAAAGCCAGCCTCGTTGCATGGAAGCAGGGTGCTATTGTGCACAGAAGGTAGCCTTGCTTGAGAAACAAAAACTATAGCCTAGAAATTACGTTTACGCTGTGACCTATCAAAGGACAGTGCTACAGGGCTCTTAAGATTCGAGTACCGCAAAGCGTCAAATTTCACATAGTGTGGGTGTTCATTATACACATATTTGCCCTTGGTGCGTGATTATCATCGTGTGTGTGCTCCTTCATCTTCGTTTGAGGGAACACGGCGGTACTGTGATCTCTGCTTTTGGTCGGTGTTGCTTCGCCATTTTTTCGGGGCCTAGTAAAGGTCGTATAAACTACTGCGTCACAATATCCGCATTCTTTCGTGCATATGCCCTGAGCGCGTACATCATTACATTAGTACTTCCTTTTATACCCAAAGTATAATAAATAAAAGAACAGTAAGCTCTGAAGCTGCGCTTCATTGCTTTTCATCTTAGCAGCTTTCTTTTGTATTGAGCGTTATTAGCTGCAGCAGCCGGTGCCTCTTAGCTGCCAGATTCAATGAAGGAGATTGTCGACCAGCTTGTCAGCAGCAAATATCAACAAAAAGAATGAGACGCGCTACGTAAGAAGGATGAGGCCCTCGAGAATTCACGACTACTCTGAGCTCACTATTCTCTCGTAGACAGGTCGACAGAGGTTGATTAATGTCGATAGGTTGAGGCTGTAGCTTTAGAAATGGAAGATCAGTTAATAATGAAGCTGTCTTGGCCACAACGTAGTATAAAAACGTGTTGCGCATCACTCTCCTTTTGGTTCACCTAAAGAAGTCTGTATTGATGAGGACATTATGTACAAGCTTTATATGTGGATTTACGCTGCAGTCTCTTTTTTTAAAGAAGTAATTCTTCAGCTATCAGAAAAGCGAACTTCTGTTTGTAATGTTGAATCACAGCGTTTGGTTCTATTCAACTAAGACACGTACTGTCTTATGAAGATATTGCTAGTGATTGCGAGCTGAATGCTCCAAGAGTTAGTTGGTTAACCGTAGCAATGAACGTTTGCACTCTGTCTAAGCTTCGGAGTAATACCTAATTTGCGCCTTGAAATCAAGAAGTTCTCAAATAAAACATTATTCCGCCACTGTTCTGTTCTTCTCGTAAACAGCTCAAATCACTACGAAACATATATAATTGATGAACAGTAGAAGTAAGTTCGTTTTGTTCGTACTGTACCGAAGCATAGTGGCGCCAGCTCTGTGCCAGCGTGAAAGACGACGTTGACGTCCGTGTGTGGCTCGTGCTTGCCGGGTTCCTGCCTGTACCAGCTTGTTGTGGCTAACGTTTCTGGAATAATAACCTGTGTTTTTACGCAACCTTGCTCGTTGCATTTGGTGGAAACGTGCTGGGTAACGTCCTGGAGCTCCGCAGCCGTAAGCTACCATCTCAGTCTACGATGACCGAGCGCGTCGATCCCCCACAAGGCTCTTCCACGCTGCCACCCGTCATGTGTTCTGGTGTACTTCGTCTGCGTGACCCACCAGTATACAACGGCACTGAAGATCAAGATGTCGAGGACTGGCTGGCAGAGTACGAGCATGCCAGCGCGATTAACAAGTGGGATGACCCTGCGAAGCTGATTCACGTCATCTTCTACTTGACGGATTTGGCCAACCTATGGTTCACCAACCACCAAGCCGACATCCCCACCTGGTCGGTTTTCAAAGAGGCCGTCACCTCGTTTTTCGGTCGTCCAGCCATGCGTAAGCTTCGCGCTGAACTGGGACTGCGGGGACGATTTCAGCGAAATGGTGAGAGCTTCACAAGCTACATTGAGGATGTGATCAGCCTCTGTAGGCGAGTTGATGACAGGATGACGGAGGCTGACAGAATAAAGAACCTAATGATAGGCATTGATGACGACGCTTTTCATATGCTTGTGGCCAAAGACCCACAGACCGTCCAAAAACGGCGTTTGTGACCCCTGACGGCTTATATGAATTTAATGTAATGCCCTTCGGTCTTTGCAATGCGCCTGCGACTTTTGAAAGAATGATGGACAGTGTCCTCAGGGGACTTAAATGGCACATCTGTCTTTGCTATTTAGACGACATAGTTGTATTCTCGGCGAATTTTGAAACTCATCTTTCCCGTCTGGAACAAGTTCTCCAGTGCCTTACGGCAGCCGGGTTGCAACTTAACTTCAAGAAATGTCGTTTTGGCGCCCGCAAACTCACAATTCTCGGCCACGTCGTTTCAAAAGAAGGAATATCGCCAGATCCTGCCAAACTGCGTGCCGTTGCCGAGTACCCCAAGCCTACTACCCTAAAGGAGCTTCGTAGTTTCATAGGCTTGTGTTCCTATTTTCGGCGTTTCATTCGCAATTTTGCCTCTATAATTGCCCCTCTGACTCAGCTTCTCTCCCGTAGCACGGACCTCTCTGGCTGGAATTCCCACTGCGATGAGGCATTCACGGCGCTACGCCGGCTACTCATCTCTCCGCCAGTTCTCCGCCACTTCGATCCCAATACACCCACTGAAATTCACACGGATGCAAGCGGTGTCGGCCTCGGTGCCATTCTCGCTCAACGCAAGGATGGCTGCGACGAGTACGTTGTCGCCTATGCCAGCCGTACACTAACGAAGGCAGAGTCCAACTATTCCGTCACGGAAAAGGAGTGCTTGGCTATCATTTGGGCTATAGGAAAATTTCGCACCTACCTTTACGGACGCCAGTTTGATGTTGTCACAGATCACCATGCCTTATGCTGGTTAGCGTCCATGAAAGATCCTACTGGCCGCCTCGCTCGTTGGGCTTTACGCCTTCAGGAATACGATATCCGTGTTGTTTATCGCTCAGGACGCAGACATTCAGACGCCGATGCACTATCCCGTTCTCCACTGCCTCCTGACCTTGCCTGCTTATCAACTGCCATTTGCGATTCGTCATCGTTGAGCATCACTGACATGCCATCCGAACAGCGCAAGGATCCCTGGATCAATTCTTTGCTCGACGTCCTCTCTCACAGTTCGTCAGACACGACTTCACGCTCCCTCTCTCGTCAAGCAAGACACTTTGCTGTCCGTGAAGGCTTGTTGTATCGCCGCAATTACGTGACGGATGGCCGTAGGTGGCTCCTTGTCATTCCTCGTCATTTGCGTTCGGACATCTGCGCTGCCTTTCACAATGACCCCCAGAGTGGCCACGCTGGAGTATTTAAGACTTACTCTCGCCTTCGTCTAAGATACTACTGGCGCGGCATGTATCGGCACGTTCGCCAGTACGTTCGGTCATGCACCACGTGTCAACGATGCAAGACGCCTTCTCACAGCACTGCTGGCCCTTTGCAACCCTTAACCTGCCCAGCGAGACCATTCGACCGCGTCGGAATTGATATTTATGGTCCTCTACCCAACTCTCTTCGAGGCAACCGGTGGATTATCGTCGCCGTGGATCATTTAACACGCTACGCTGAAACATCTGCGCTGCCTGCTACCACTGCGAAAGACGTTGCGTCCTTTCTTCTTCACCATCTCATTTTGCGACACGGTGCACCTCGTGAATTACTCAGTGACCGTGGACGCGTGTTTCTCTCGAACGCCGTCGACGAGCTACTCAAGGCATGTCGCACTGTCCATAGGAAATCCTCGGCATACCATCCCCAAACCAATGGCATGACAGAACGCTTTAACCGTACCCTTGGAGATATGCTTGCCATGTACGCCTCTGACGACCACACTAATTGGGACCAAGTGCTCCCTTTTGTCACGTACGCGTACAACTCTGCGCCACAAACAACCACTGGCTTTTCTCCTTTCTTCCTTCTGTACGGACGTGAGCCATCATGCTCCATGGACACCATTCTCCCATACAGGCCTGATGTTTCCGAAGCGACGCCTGTTTCCGAAGCAGCTGCTTATGCCGAAGAGTGTCGTCAACTCGTGCGCTCATTTACCGCACAAGACCAATGGCGCCAGAAAACTGACCACGATTCCTCTGCGTCTACTGTACACTATAACCCAGGAATGCTGGTTTGGCTCTGGGTCCCGTCTACCCCTCCCGGTCTTTCCCCGAAGCTTTCGTCGAAATACCATGGCCCCTACCGTGTGGTGCGGCAAACATCTCCTGTCAACTATGAAGTTGAGCCCATTGATCCACCCCCGGACCAACGCTGCCGTGGGCGTGAAACAGTACACGTATCACGCCTCAAACCGTGCTATGACCCCCTTGTCGTGTCCTTTCCCTAGGTCGCCAGGTTGGCTCCTTTCTGCGCGGGGAGTAATTGTACCGAAGCATAGTGGCGCCAGCTCTGTGCCAGCGTGAAAGACGACGTTGACGTCCGTGTGTGGCTCGTGCTTGCCGGGTTCCTGCCTGTACCAGCTTGTTGTGGCTAACGTTTCTGGAATAATAACCTGTGTTTTTACGCAACCTTGCTCGTTGCAGTACCAATGATGCAACAAGTTTTCAGATCATGAAAGCGTGTAGCATTTTGCAAAGAAGAGCGGCAAAACAGAGCTAATTTTGATAGATATGAACTCAACATTGGCTTTCAAATCATAGCATACCGGATGCCAATATCTGGTTAACCTCCCGGTCTTCCTTTTTCACCATCCATCTTTTTCTCTCGAATGAAATCATATGAAAAATCTTTAAGGTAACAATAAGAAAAAACGATTCATAGATTACGAGATTACGGAATAGATTACCAGAGTCTTGGAAGAACGCTAACATCATCTTAATACATAAGAAAGGAGATGACAAGGACTTGAAGAATTACAGGCCGATCAGCTTGCTCTCTGTAGTATACAAGCTATTTACAAAGTTAATAGCTAACAGAGTAAAGAAAACATTAGAATTCAATCAACCAAAGGAACAAGCAGGATTTCGAACAGGCTACTCAACGACGGACCACATTCATACTATCAATCAGGTAATAGAGAAATGCTCAGAGTATAACCATCGACTATACATAGCCTTCATAGATTACGAGAAGGCGTTTGATTCAGTGGAAATATCAGCCGTCATGCAGACACTGCGGAATCAGGGCGTCGATGAAGTATATATAAACATCCTGGAAGAAATCTACAGGGGATCAACTGCTACCGTAGTGCTTCATAACGAAAGCAACAGAATACCAATCAAGAAGGGTGTAAGGCAGGGGGACACAATCTCCCCAATGCTATTTACCACGTGCTTACAGGATGTTTTCAGAAGCCTAGAATGGGAACAGTTAGGTATAAGTGTTAATGGAGAGTACCTTAGTAACCTGCGCTTCGCCCATGACATTGAATTGCTGAGTAACTCAGGGGACAAATTGCAACTCATGATTACGGAGTTAGACAAGGAGAGCAGAAAGGTGGGTCTTAAAATGAATCTGCAGAAAACAAAAGTAATGTACAACAACCTCGAAAAAGAGCAGCGCTTCGAGATAGGTAATAGTGCACTTCAAGTTGTAAAAGACTATGTCTACTTAGGGCAGGTGATAACCACGGAGCCGAATCACGAGATTGAAGTAACTAGAAGAATAAGAATGGGGTGGAGCACATTTGGCAAGCACTCTCAAATTATGACAGGTAGATTGCCACTATCCCTCAAGAGAAAGGTGTATAACAGCTGTATCTTGCCGGTACTTAGCTACATAGCAGAAACGTGGAGACTCACAAAGAGGGTTCAGCTTAAATTGAGGACGACGCAGCGAGCAATAGAAAGAAAAATGGTAAGTGTAACCTTAAGAGACAAGAAGAGAGCAGAGTGGATTAGGGAACAAACGAGGGTTAAGGATATTATAGCTGAAATCAAGAAGAAGAAATGGACATGGGCCGGGAATGTAGCACGTAGACAGGATAACCGCTGGTCGTTAAGGATAACTAACTGGATTCCCAGAGAAGGCAAGCGGGTTAGGGGGAGACAGAAGGTTAGGTGGGCAGATGAGATTAAGAAGGTTGCGGGTACAATTTGGCAGCAGGAAGCACAGGACCGGGTTAACTGGCGGAACATGTGAGAGGCCTTTGTCCTGCAGTGGACGTAGTCAAGCTGATGATGATGATGATGATGATGATGATGATGATGATGATGATAATGATGAAAAAAAAACTCGGTACTGTTCACATTTTACTCGCCGTCACACTTTTGAACGAAGGCTGCAGGTGTTTACTTTGTACTACACAACATGCTCATGTACTGTAAAAACACTCACTTTCCTTTCATTTTCGTTAGTCAAATATCTCCCATATTTCAGCGCTCAGTGAAGATTAAACGATCTTCATTTGAGTGAGAACTATCTACACATCACGGCACTTTTCTAGGGCTCATCTCCTTTTGCTTCATAATTTCTTCGCAGGGTTTGACGTCATCGAGAATTCAAATAACGTGATTTGCCATCGCATAAGAATGCCGACAGATTGAATAAGCATGACTAAGTGTAAGTTGGCTAATATGACCACCAGGTTACAATAAAAATTGATGACGGTGTCGACCCCTAAGGACGTTCATTTATACCGCCGGAAGCGCATACTTAACCCTTTGAGTCACGAATCATTATGCACTGTCAGGAACGCGTCAAATTCGCATGACATAAACAGAATGTACTCAGCATTACACTCCAAGTCATTCAATGAAGAAAAGTGTTGTTTTGTGTGAGTTTCAGTAGTTAAAGTAATGAGTGTCGAAAAAGTTATCTCAGTATTTTACCACGAGTCAGCTTTTTAGTACTTGCATCAAAGAACCAACTATTAGACCTGAAATGCATGGAATTTATGTTTGATCGTATTTGTTTCTAGTGGAGGAAAAAAGTACTTTTTATCGTTGGTCCTGCAACACCGCACGTCGAACGGTCGTCGAACATGGTTATGTCTCCAAAAAAGTGGTCTTTTGCAGTACTACGTAGGACAATAAGAATAAATGACCGCTGATTCTCACTCAGGATGCCTGAAGTATTGTGCACACCAAGTTTTTGGCCATAAAAAGAATCATGCAGCATGTCACACGCCTATGACCTTCGCGTGCACAAATGTGTACGCCATCACTGAAAGGCTGAACTACATTTCAGGAATGTATCAAATTTAATCAAACCTACTTTTTTACAAGTACTACATTAGCACGTATATTATTACTATTCTCATAATAAGCAAATGCTTTGTGTTTCTGAATTTCGAGACGCTGCTGCTTTATTATGTTATTTGTATATCGCACATGAACCCCTGCGCGATGACAACTTTCAGCCCAATGGAAAGTAAATAATTTGCGTCATTTGTCTTCAATGTATTTCGGCATAGTTAACTCCTACACACCTATCTATTATAACGTTTTCTTGCGTTATCCTGCAACAGATCTGCAGTTAAACCACATGAATGTACATTTGTTTATCAACGGTATCGATGAGTCATAGATTTCTGAAAACGATGTGTGGCAGGCGTTGTATCACAAAATATGTGATCACATGAATAAATACAGGGCTCAATAAAAAAACCTACGACAGCTTCACGCTAGTGGTGAAAAGCTTGAACAAACAGTTAAGCATAGTGGCATTTTTTCCTTTACTTTTCTTATTTTTTACTCCCTTTCCATTTCTTTCTATTTATTTTTCTGTCTTTGTTTTATTTCTTTTTCTGTAAAACTCCTTTTTCCTTTTCTCTCTCCTAATATTCTTTGTCTTTATCATCTTTCTTTCTATCTGTATCTAATTCACACTTTTTCTGTATATTACTTTTTTGTTACTGTTCGTTTTTATCCCCTCTTTTTTGTTTCTTTCCGTCTTTTTTCTTTTTCTTCTCTCTCTTTCCTTTTACTTCTTCTTTCTTTATATCTTTTTCTCACTCTTTCTTTCTTTCCTTCTTTTTTTATTTCCTTCTTTCTTTCTCTGATTCTTTCTTTGACACTTTTCTCTACTACTCTACTTTTCTGTGTCATGCTTTTCTCGGGCTTCTTTATTTTTCTTCCTCCTCGACCTCGCTTCCATTGCCCGCCCCTTTACTATACTCTTGAAGGATATGCGTTGTTAAGCTATAGTGAGCCTGAATAGGAGAGGCGTTATGATCCACGTCTTCGGATCGTGGGCATGCGAGTACGCATACCGCCACGTCAAGAAAAAAATTTTGACAGGAATTGCTCACTTTTTATTTCCTTCTCTCCCTGAACTCTTTCTCTCACCCATCAGAGTTGTCATAATCATGCGCAAGGGTTCTGTGAACGAAACAGTAGGTGACGAAAAGAAGAAAGACAATGCGCTTGTGGTTGCAATAACAATGCGGTTGCACTAACTGCTTAGGCGAATGAGCCAGAGTGCGTATGTACCAGAGTTAACGAACGATGCGCGCCAATGAGCGATAATTACTGTTTTTGTTCACAATTTACAAAAGCATGCCTGGCTTAAACAGCTCGGCCGTTAAAATTTTCGACAGCGATAGAAAAATGCCAAATGTACTGCCATTCACGTATAAATAGGAGTAAGCCTCAAGCACGAACCATCAGTGAGTTAGATTAGTCAGTGGATTCTAGAGCAGTGTACCCCGCATTATTCAATTTATCTCCCATACATAACTTCTCAAAGAGGATGATCCAGGAATGAATAAAGAAAAAATGGAGGCTAAAACTATTTAGGTAGATGGTGAAGGGCCAGGTTATTTCGTAGGCCATAAAACTAGCGCCAAGTATCGCGTGCGGGATTCCCAGATTGCGAATACGAAGATAAACGATCTCATGGCGAGGAGTATGAATCTATACCTATCACTGTCAATGCAGAAGATCTTAAGCTGTGTTAATGGTTGCTTTAACATGGACCTTCAGAGCACACTTTTCGTAGTCGTGGGAGCCTGCGCGCACAAACAGGTGGCTAGTGCTCCACACTCTTTGCAAACGCCATGGGGGCATTGAATTGACCAAGTTTCCATACTCTTGTGAACCAATGTACATGTATATGATTTGAGGAAGCCAGCTTTACATGGCATTACTCTTCACCCCGGCTATCTATCTATCTATCTATCTATCTATCTATCTATCTATCTATCTATCTATCTATCTATCTATCTATCTATCTATCTATCTATCTATCTATCTATCTATCTATCTATCTATCTATCTATGCAGCCGCCTACAACTTTTAACTCTCCTCGCGGTTTGGATGATGGTATCAATACTAAACTTGGTATGGCATAACATGACTGCATGACAAGCATATTTTGTTAGTAATAACATGAATATTGATACATGTATGTAGAGCATGTCATGATTTATATTTCATCGCCTTGCTGCTCTTGTGGTGTTTTCGTTCACATGACATGTTGCAAAACTGGTATGGTACGACATGACTGCATGGCGAACACGAGTGACAAACCCTAACATGAAATACTGACATGCGTGTCATGTAACAACATGAATATATGCACACTCATGATGCGCTCGCGAATGTTTCGCTAGCTGCACATATGCCACATTTCGTATTACGTGACGTTAATGGATGACCAAGGTATGTGACTGGTGCAAACATGATAATCAAGAGATGCGTGTCATGTGAAAACATGACTACATGCCACCGTCAAGGCGCCAATACACTTCCACATGACGCGGTGCGCGTGCTCGACGGCGTGGCCACGCCAGGCGCCGGTCCTGCCATATACTCGCACGCACGCGCCGCGCTGCGTTGCTTTGACGCATGCGCGTTTCCGAGCGTCCAGCGTCCCTCCGTCTCGAAAAGAGGCAGACGCAGTGCTGTCTGGGTAACGCATTGGCGCCAAATGCAGCATGTCGCATTTGGCGCCGGTTGCCGTTGGGCCGCGTCGACAGACGCTGGTCCCACCGGTCGCGCTTGGCGTCAGACTATAGAGTGCTCATGTTTTGCTAACGTAGCGTCCCTATCAACGTTACGTTGGAGTATATTGGGCCCTTCATGATGCACTGGAGTCCGTTTCGCTAGCTCCACATATAGCAAATTTGGTGTTATGTGACGTCATTGGATCACGAAGGTATATTACTGGTGCAAGTGTGATAATCATGAGACGCGTGTCATGTAAGAACATGACAACATACGACGTTTATAGCGTCATCGCGGCCTTCGCTAGCTACACATATACAAAGTTTGGCATCACGTCACGTGAATGGATGTTGAAGGTAAACCACACATCTAAAAACGATAACCATGACACGGAAGTCGTGTACGGCATAATTTACCTACACCTCGTAACGTTGTAGTGTTTTGAAAGTGGCATATCAAACTTCCTTATTCGTGCTTCGCATATCATCGATTCCCACTGTAGTGGGATCTGCCAATTGTTTGGTTGGGCAACGCCCAAAGTATCGCAGCTCACAAATGTTATCGCGAACTTTGACAAACTCGCTGCATATTGCTTTCGAAATTTCAACTTTGTCTTTAAAAAATAAAATATTTGAAGCATTTGCTATATTTACGATTATTACAAACAATGAAGTGTTTAGAAAAAAATACGGGCAGAGGCTTCCAAATATTACTTTCAAAGTCATTATGTGTACCACTGTCGCTATGCAGTATTTTTTAAGGTACCATTTGTATCACCAGCTGAAAAAATAACGACTCAATGACACATCAGCTTAGCGAAAACGTGCAAAGCACTGGCTTGCACAACGTGCACTAGCTTACAGCAAAAAATCCTTTATAAAGCCACCAAATTAGTAGAAACGCCACTGTTTCGCCGCAAGGACGAAACAATCAATGTCATAGTCACAAATTGGAATGTCAAACGAAGAAAAGAAGCTCAAAGCTTGCTGCACAAATGGCGCCAGAATACGCAGGCAGGGCGAGTACGATCGAACAATTGCCTGAGCTCCACACTTTGCAATGCAGTGCTAGAACACAAAAAAAAACAGTATGTTTATAACGAGTGTGTTAAATCATATATATGCAACAAAATATAAAATTAAGTGTACATGGGCTTCAAAAACATCTTGTCACGCCCCGAAATTGCGATATCATTATGAAGGACGTCGTGGTGGAGGGGCCCGGAAATATTACCATGTGGTCATCTTTACAGTGCACTGAAATTGCACAGTACACGGGCCTCTACCACTGCCCGTCCATCACAACACGACTACCACGGCCGGTGTAGCACACGTGGCCTTCGCGTCAGCAGCCGACCACCCTACACCGTAACCACTATACCACCGTGGCAGACGAACCACATATGCTTTTTATTATTATTTTTAGAACGCGTTCTACGAGTCGTGGTTTCTAGCTTTCGGGAAGAATTCACATGCTGTTTTAGATTTCTTGATTTAAAAGTTCTCTCTAGCTGTTCGCACCTCGGTACTACCTGCCGCCAGCCACCTTTCATTCGACAACGCGGAGGAGATGAACTTCGGCCCGACGGGGAGAACACACCGGTAGGCTGCAGCGCGCCAAGATTTCAGAATAGATATCGTCTTGTCTTACAGTGCAGCGGCGTACCGGCACCGTAAACAGAGGCTCACCTAACGCCGCCAGCATAAAGGAGGAGCACACATTACACGGCTACACTACGGTGCTGACAAGCCCGAACACTGTCGGCATAGAGTAATGCAACTGCCGTGGACAAGTAATCAGAGCGCAATGAAAATGTCACGCTCGAAATGTAAACGTGACAACACAATCAATCTGAGATTTCCGTAAATGCTGTAGTTTCTGCTCTCAGTGCGCACTCCATCTCAGAAAAAGCATGTGTGTTACAAGCTACGCGAAAATGACATCTACAAAGGAGAACTGCGTTTGTGGCCTCGACGTTACTCGAAGCGGCCTAATTTGAGATATTGCGAAGGTACTAGATGACACAGATAATTAGTGGCACGAGCTGTAACCCAAACGGCGAGTAAATAAGAAGTTAGGTACTCACCTCCAAGATGCAGACCAGATAAAAAAGCAGCGCCAGCCGGGTCCTGTTCCGTGTGTGCGTCCTGGCCTTTGAGGAGGGCAGTCGGGTTAGTGACTAGAGTAGTGACTGCCGACGGATGAGTGACGATGGCGGTGCGCCCGCCATGGTCGAATGGTTCCTATTTCTGCGATGCCCACCTAAACCGCCATTTGGGAACAAATACAGATTCGTAGAATAAAAGCGGTGCAGAACACGACGCGGCGATGGATGCAATGATGGTGTGTGACGGTCATAATAATAGGAATTTCTGGAGTTCATCCGTAGTGGAAATGATCACTTTCGTCTCATTTTTTTTTTGTTGTTGACGGAGGAGACACTTGTTTTTGCACTATTCAGTGAAAAATCATTGGTAAATGTGTTGTATCCGCAATATTCGCGAAGCGGTGAAGTCTGTGATTTTTAAACGTGTGCTATATCCTTGATGTTGGTGAAGGGGTTGAGCGTGTTTATTTCCTGGACACTATATCCGCTTTTCTGTCCGTAAATACGCGCAAATTTTTGCAGTGTGCCTTTCCTATGTTCTTTCTCTTTTTGTCTCACTTTCAGACAATTTGATCATCACCAGCAGCAGAAGCAAAACAAAGTCAACAGCTGCACAGGTTTTAGTGTTTCCTTGAAGAATCCCAGCATGACTGAATGCATGGGAAAATAATGTGTGAGGTAAAATTTATATCGGCGAAACCATACGATACAGCAATTGCCGCTTAGACGGTGACATTTTGATAAAGAACGGAACATGAATTCATTAGCCTTTAGCATCTTAGTTTACTGGTTAAATTTGATTGGTCACTAGTTTTACCGATGAGTTATACAGCATTCTTTTTTTTTCGGATTATTCGAACACAGAGAGTTGTCCGAGCATACAGAACTGTACTATATGTAGGCATACTATGCTTCTACTCCGCTTTGCACAGCTGGGCTGTTTCCGGTGGGCGTCGATACGGCCTTCATTGACGGTTCAGCAGTTCCTCTGTCAAAACTCACTTGTCATGGTAGTCTAGTGGATATGAGCTGCTGACCCGCAGGTCGTGGGATCGAGTCCCGGCCGTGACAGCGACATTTTTAGTGGACGTGAAAATGATTGAGGCCCATGTACCTACAGATTTTGGTGCCACGTTGAAGGGCCAGTGGTGGCCCAAATTTCCAGAGCCCTCCATTACGGCGTCTCTCATAATGATATGGTTGTTATATAATATATTGTCGGTTAAAAGTCCTGTCGTACATGGTCTGAAAGATGGTGAGATTTGTGTTTCACTTGGCAGCCATGGCTTCTTGGCAAAAGCTCTGTCGAACGAGTCATGCTCTTATATTAAGTAAAAATATATTGAGTATCGCTTTCTAGCTTGCGACTGTGATATTAAGTTTCTTGCGATTATGTACATGACTCTAGGGGAGTTATAAAGTGATGTTGTTGTAACATCAGAGAACGATGTTGATAAGTAACTTATAGGGCTGTGTTGAAGTATACTCTGCACTCTACAATGACAAAGCAGTAAGCTCTCCCTAGAAACAATCGACCTAAGGGTACCACACAGTCGGACTTTCCAGTGTGACTGCAGCGCCAGAGTGCAAAGCTTTGCGGATGAAAACACTGATAATGAGACGGGGTCGGACAAAATGGAACAATGTTGAGCGTGTCCGCCTCACTGCATGAGTGTGTAGATTGCTACCGTGTTACACGGGGGACGCGTGCACACATCTGTTTTCAGCTTGCCCCTAAAGGCCGATGTCGGGGAACTTAAGCAGTGCCAGCAGTGCGAGCAACGCATATTCATTTGGTCAGTTGGTGTGTCCAGCATAAATTATGAGAACTTTACACCACCATACGCAATCTACTATGGGTGAGCCGCATGTTGTCTCAATCCCAATACGCCACATGGCGGAATGAAGAACCAATGTGTGTGTTTATAACAGGACTGTTTCATGATTTTGAGTACTTGGTACTCTACTATTGGATGTCCCAAAGCCATCCCGTGGACCTCACACTTGATGACACCGCGTTTGCATTTTAGAAAATTTTATTTCCGAAAGAAACTTACATACAAGGCTGTGTGTTTAGAAAAGTGTGCAACGCTTTCTAGTACTTCGTACTATACTATGGGAGAGCAGTGAGCCGACCCACAAACCAGCATCAAAGGATGGTCATTCTGTAGCGCCTCGCCTTGGAGCCACATGAAATCGGGCACACTGAATCTAAGACTTCCTGAAAACCCTCCACGCTTATTCTGGTATTACTGGAGAGTTCTGCTGCCTATTCATATCGTTTTACTGTAAACCTACAGCAATAACAAATACTCGAAAACAAATTTACGTTTTGATGTTGTCCTTTAACCAAATGACTACAACATAAAGAGAATGCATAAAAGGGTACTTTTCGATGCATTTCTGTTTGCTACGATATTCTCACCAATCAATGGGAAGTTGAAAAAACTGGCAGTATATCCTTGGAGTGAATGATGGACAGTGGGGTGAAGCATTCGTTCGACCATTCGTTCTTGATTCCGTCCGTCCATGCGTCCGTCTGTGTGACCGTCCATGCGTCCATCTGCCCATACGTGCGTGCGTCTGATCGTGCGTCCGTCCCTGCGCTCGTCCATGCATCTGCCCCTGCATCCGTTCATGCATTCATCCATGCATCTGTCTGTGTGTCCGTTCGTCCATCTATTCAACACTCCAATGCAACCATCTCGCATCTTTTCATCATATATTTCCCGTATAGAAGCACCGTCATCCAGCGAACATTCCAAGGACTAAACGAGAGGTGGCACACGCACACTTTTTTACGGCTTCCGCTTCGTCTCTACTTACCGCCTTTAACCATCTCGAGTTCATGGTATATACTAGTGCACTGTATTCATAGCACTGCGACCGAATGCTCGCTAAACCTTTCTAAAGCCAAGGAGGTTACACCTAGCGAGTATAACGTAGGAACCCTTTCTTGTCAGATAGTGCTCAATGTACATGTCAATGGCTGCTAATGCGGAATGAGAGACAGGAGAATTCGGCTTTTTGGTTAACGCGCACGCTGCGAATTTTTTATTGTTCAATAACGCACAGGAGAAATCTCCCACCGGCACCACCTTGCAGGTCGAAACGTAAGACTCGTTGTGCACTACGACGAGGGACAAGCGGGTGCCGCTTTATGGAGCTTCGCCCCTAAATAATTGGCTGATCCCACGTACAGTGGGAATCGTTGATATGTGAAGCACGAATGAGAAAGGTTGATATGTCCTTTTAAAATCAGCACTACTTTAAGAAGTGGAGGTAAATGATGCCTTACATGACTTCGATGCCATGATTATCATGTTTTAATGTGTCGTTTTTTGCCTTCGTCATCTATTCACGTCACGTGATACCAAATTAAGTATATGTGGAGCTAGAGGAACGGCCCCGAGCACGCTTTGAGCGTGGTATGTTGTCATGTTCTTACATGACACGCGTGTCAGAATTATTGTGTTTGTACCAGTCATATATCTCGTCATCGATTGACGTCACGTAACACAAAATTTGCTATATGTGGAGTTAGCAAAACGGCCACGAGCGCATCATGAAGGGCCTAATATACTCCAATGTAGCGTTGACGCGTGCGAATGCTGGGTAGAGCGACACTACATTAGCAAAACGTGAGCACTTTATAGTCTGAGGCAAGGCGTGAACGGCGTGACCAGCGTCCATCGGCACTGCCCGACGCCAACCGGCGTGAAATGTGACATGCTGCGTTTCGCGCTGATGTGTTACCAAGACGACAGTGCGTCTCCCTATTTTCGTGATGAGGGGACGCCGGACGCACTGAAACGCGCATGCGTCAAAGCAACGTAGCGCGGTGCGCGCCGGCGAGTATATGGCAGGACTGGTGCTTGGCGTGGCAACGCCGGCGTAACCCGACGAAATAAAGCCAGTGAGCACGCCCACCACGTCACGTCGAATTGTATTAGCGCCTTGACTGTGGTATGTAATGATGTTCTCACATGACAAACATTGCATGATTATCGTGTTTGTATCAGTCACATACCTTTGTCATTCATTGATATCACGTAATACCAAAATTGGCATGTGTGAAGCGTGATAAACGGCCGCGAGTGCATCATGAGTGTGGCACGTAGTCATGTTGTTACATGACACGCAACTCATGTTTATCATGTTTGCACCAGTATCATACCTTCGTCATTCATTCACGTCCGGTAATACCAACTATGGTATAAGTGATGCTAGCGAAACGGCCGCCAGTGCATCATGACGTGGCATGTAGTCATGTTGTTACATGATACGCATATCATGATTATAATGTTAGCAGCAGTCACATACTTTTATCATTCATTCACGTACCGTAATACCAAATTTGGTATGTGTGACGCTAGCGAAACAGCCGCAAGCGCATCATAAGCGTGGCATATAGTCATGTTGTTACATGATACGCATGTCATAATTGTCATGTTAGGGTTGGTCGCTTGTGTTCGGCATGCAATTATGTCATATCATACCAATTTTGCAACATGCCATGTGAACGAAACCACCACAAGAGCTGCAGAACCATGATATGATAGTGATATGAGGGAACGTATTGTAAAGTATGAGGTATGCAATGTATTGTCGTTGTTTGGCGTAAGTTACTCCTTGTGTTGTGGAACATAGTGTAATGTAGTGTTGTAGAACCGGGTGTGTTGTTGCTTTGCATATTGAAGTTTATTGTAGTGTATAGAGCGAAGCGTGATGTTGTTACATAACGAAGTGTATTGTAGCGTGTAAAACAAAGTGTGTTTTTCGTATGATGCACGTCATTACGTCTGTGGTATGCGTGACGTGCCCTTCCTGCTTGGACGACTTATTGTCCGCAGTATGTAATAAATAAATAAATAAATAAATAAATGCAAATCAGGAGATCCATGACATACGTCTCATTATTTCCCAATGATGACTAGTCAAATATATTCTTCATGTTATGTTATGTTATGGCATACTAATCATGTTATGCATACCAGTCATGTTATACCACACCAAATTTGGTATATATACCGTTATTGAAACGGCCAGGAGAGCAAAAAGTCGTAGGCGACTAGATAGATAGATATATACGCTCAAAGTCATCGAACGAAATTCGCAAAGAAAGGCTTCGCACCTAAAAGTGATTTCTGAATTTCAGTACATGGTACTCTAATATGAGCCACGCATAAAGCCGTCCCTTGGGCTTCGTACTCGATGAGGCCCTTATGTCAGAAGTGTGTGTGTGTTTAGAAATAGTGTTTAAGGATTTCGATCACTTCACTATGGGAGAGCAGTGAGCTGTCCCGGTGGAGCTGACCATACCCACAGCCACATGAAAATTAGCATAAATTTCGTACAAAACAGATAGTTATGGCCTAGTCGTGATGCATCGCATGGAAGTTGTTTAACAAAAACTAGTGTGTCCTTTTGTTACGGGTATTTATTAAAAGCCTCCAAACTTCGAAAACTGATATTAGCAATCAGGTCATCAATGTTCCTCTGTATCAAATAATTTCGTTGGAGCAAAAGTTTCTTATTTCATCAGTCCGACCTTCAACACCGTTCGGGGCCATACGGGAATTCAGGCTCTTCTGACTCAATAGTGGAATCAATGGGGATACTTCCTTGAGCGGGATACAGCATTTCGATCATGCCACATGCCGCGTTTTAGAAGCGAGGCAGGTTATGACGAAGTTCAAACCGGTTTACGTATGGTGTGAGCACTGTAATGCGCATGCGCCAACTCTCCTCACCCCCCTCCATGCGCGAGCATGAGGAGGCTTCTCACACCTCCTCGAGCTTAGGAGTTTATTCACCAGGTGTTTACAGGAGGTTGTCAGGGCCCAAGATTGGAAAAAGTTAGGAATAAGGGTTAATGGAGAGTATATTAGTAACCTGCGAATTGCTGACGATATTGCCTTGATGAGTAACTCAGGGGACGAATTACAGCTCATTACTACTGAACTGGACAAGGGAAACAGAATACTTGGTTGGTTAGTTGCTAACAACTATATTGGAAGTCCGGCAGAGCTTTCACCAACCGCACCTTAGGTATCCCGCGTAGCGACGTCAAGACCTTGCTCGACTGCCGCCTCGCGGGCCTGTTGGATGGCCCAGAGTTGGTCGCCGAGGCTGGGGCTGCACAGGACAGCGGCCCACCGCAGCGGAAGGGTTCCGGATTTAGCACCTTGCGGATTTTCGGAGCTGTCCAAGAGTATGTGATTTAATGTGGCAACCTCAATATGATCTCTCTTGCATATATTAGTCGGGTACATATTTGTGTATAGTCTGGCAAACAGTGATGGGTTGGGATACGTGTGCATTTGCAGCTGTCGTAAGGCCGCCACTTCCATCCTGTTCTGCTCCTCGCTGGGTGAAGGAAAAATGTGGCGGGCCAAGCAGAAAGCCTTGGCAGTTTCGTTATAGGTCGTGAAACGGTCTTTGGTGTTTCCCCATAGAGGACGTTCGTCAGCGCGATTCACGAGCGCGCGCCTTGGTTTGTGCCGTCTTGTTTAAGTTGCGGTGTGTCTCCGATACCTCTGCTATGTGAGCCGGGAACCATAGGAGTCTGGTTTGAAGCTCTACCTCCTGATAAAATTTCCTATAGCGCAGAACTTCAGCCGCTCATTGCGAGATCCATTATTTGGTGTAGTTTCTTACCGCTTGTCTCGAGTCACCGAGGAAATTAGTGCTTGACGGATGCGTGAGCGTGAACGCCACCACTCCTACCTTCACTTCTTGTGCGTGGTCACAACGAACACTTGAGATATTCTCGTTTCGCCTTTCGAATCGACGAAAGCAAAGGCTACGTCTGAATATTAGCGTGCCTAAAACTAAAGCAATGTGCAACAGCCTCGGTAGAACATAATGAAACTCAAGAGATTGTAGGATTGGGCGTGTTGATATAACATGATAAAGAGTGCTTACCAGCGCAAACGACAGAGCAGGAGGGGACAGGAGAAGAGACGAGACAGAGCGCTGAACTGCCAACAATTTATTTCTTGCGTAGGTCCTCGCTTTTATACAGTTATCAGTAGCAATGATCATGCGCGAAACATAACGACAACGCATAAGTACATCACCGACAAGCAAAGGAACAACTTTTCCTTATCGGTGAGCGTGACAGAAGGGGTGCTAACACAAGCATATTTCAATGAGCAAATCTTTTCTGCCTCTATGATCTCGCGTGTGGTGCGATTCCTGCATGTTGCATCTTGATTCCTGCACATTGGCAGTTCAGCGCTGTGTTTCGTCTCTTCTGTCCCCTCCTGCCCAGCCGTTTGCGCTGGTAAACACTCTTTATCAAAACAACATTGCTTTGCGATATACGGAGGAACGCTGCAAGTTGTAAAAGAATATGTCTACTCAGGACAGGTAGTAACCGCGAAGCCGAACCATGAGAGCTATATAACTAGAAGACTAAAGATAGGGTATATCACCTTTGGCTTGCATCCTCAAATCATGAATGGTAATCTACCACTACCCCTCAATAGGAAGGTATGTAACGGCTGCATCTTGCTGGCGCTTAGCTATAGAGCAGAAATGTGGAAGCTTACAAAGAGGATTCAACCTAAATTGAGGATGACGTCGCGAGCGATGGAACGAGCGATGAAACAAACAAATGTTAAGAATATTATGGTTGAAATCAAGAAGAATAAATGGACATAGGCTCGGCACGCAGTGCGTAGGCAGGATAACCACAGGTCAATAAGATTAACTGACTGGATTCCCAGGGAAGGCAAACGCACGTTTGAGGGTCGGAACGTTCAGTGGGCTGATGTGAAGTGAAACGTAACCTTCTACCCGCGCTCTCTCAGCTGCGTAGCCGCTGTTGCTAGAGAAGCGATCGAAAGGTTGGTTGCATGGTATCCGTCTTGTCTTGTCGTGGCTGCTGGTGCTTGTTCAGGGATGGAGACCACCGCCTTTCGATACGTTGCAACAACTCGACGTTATGCACAGGAACCTATGTACAAATTCACTAGACTCTTCACCATTGGAACCGTCGCATACTGCCTCAGCAGAGCCGATAGTGCAGAGCACTGTTTGCTGCGACCAGAACGAACGTGAGAACATGGGAGCCAGGTTTTAAACCCTTGGTTGCCCCTCCCGATTCTCCTCCCAGCCAACCGGAACAATTATGTCCGTTTATTGGACAGACCAAACACACTTGTTGCAGTCGTCTCCTTTCACTCTCTTATTCAAGCACTCGACCTCTCAGTCCGAAAGAGAGAGGCGAAAAGACCGGCCTGCCCAAGACGTTCTGCGAACTGTGCGAACGCACACGATGGTGGCGCCGTTCAGCTGCGGGCCCATGCCTTTACTGTGAGATGACTACGCTGTTTAGCGTGATAGCCGCCTCGCGGACTCAAATCAAGATGGATGGGTGTCAATACACCGGATGTTTTCACGTCCCCCACCGGCACTCCACTGGCCGGCGATCACCTAGATGGTTGTTATAAACGGTGACCAACCGCGGTCTTTTTACTAGAACGAGCGTCCTTATGCCGGAATTATCGTTTCCCAAGAACCGGCTCATTGAAAAGCGCCCCCTTTTGTGACAAAGAAGACTCACTTCTCTTGCCTGCAATGCGAGACCTTACATGGGATTAAAACGTTCACAGGTATAAGGTGGCACAAGACCGCACAAAACCGGGTCTATTGGCGGTTTAATAAAGTGGAATGCTGGGCCAGTTGGTACAACATAATGTGGATGTTTTTTAGTGTTAAGTTGAGCGTCTTTCCTGTCAAGTGCTTTTCCTTCTACCTTGTGCGCTCATATATTTCTACATTTGATTGGCGGGTCAAAGGAGAGGCTTTTGCCCTGCAGTAGGTGCAGTCAGGCTGAGGATGAGTGATGCTTCGGCACTGCAGTAACAATTCTCATTGCAAAACGGAGAAGAACATCGACATCAACATCGTGACGTGGAGAAAGTATGTATTAGCACTAGGAGCACCATCAACAAGCAACCATTATAAATATGGTGGCACTATTTCACTGATTCAAAATTGTTGCACACCCTCTGTTGTGACGAAGTGTGCCAAGCTTCAATGTGAAATGGTTATTAGAAATATTGTTATGACTCTTCACGTACGAAAAGATGCCAAAGATCTATGTTCTAAGACAATAAACAAAATGATTTGAAATAGGTGCTGCGCTAACATAAGGCGGTCAGGAGCACTAAAATTGTCAATATTTCTAGCCACTTCCATCATGGAGTTTACTATTGTGTGCTTTTGCTGGAAAAGCAAACCGCTATTTTTTCTATTTTACTTTGCAGCGCCAGTGCCAGAACAGCATGCTTTCGCAATACTGTGCCGATTATTTTTGAGGAGAGCTTTCGCAGTGTAAGGCCAGCCTTGTTCCTAATTTGCGTCAGAATACCGAACGTGCTTCTGTTTCCATTTTTTATATGACACACAGCACCACAGAAAGCAAATCGGAAGGATTGAAAAATTCACATACGTGTCCTCGTGCGTAAACAGCACATGTACGACGCAGGGCGTTCAGCTGGTAAAACGTTTATGTCTTATTTATTTAAACATGAAAATTTATTACAGTAATTGCACTAGTTTGCATTTGATATCATTGTTAACTAACCAACAAAATAGTTGATATTAAGCTAATAGTATGATGTACACAAAACTGCTACTTTCAGTTGATATTTCTAGATGATGGTTGAACTGACAGTTTCGATTGTATCTTTTTATAGAAACTGCATAGACAAAAGCTTCATACAGCAAAATTATGGGCAATAAATTGCAAAGTTAACACATTCTAAAATTGAAAAGGAACATTTCAAAAAATGCCTCTTACACTTGGCCTCCTATTTAAAGACAAACGTCGATTTTCTGTCAGGATAATTAACTAACAATAATTTAATCATTTAGTTGACAGAACAGAAGCATTTTTTTCGAGCAGCTGGGAACATGGCGACGCCTACTGGAGCACATTTCACCTATGTGATTTTTTTTCACGTGGTCTCTGAAATCGGTTTTTATTGTGTGACGACAAAACGCCATGGTAAGTAAAGGAATTTGCCAGAACACACTGATAGATGAGGGCCACTACCCAAAATAGAAAATTAGGACCGCTTAAAAATTTTTCTCGCTATAGATGACGGACCAATTTTCTATTCATTGACAAATATCATTTAGTGCATACTTTCAATTTTATTCACACTCGTGCTCTTTTTCTTTAGGCCATCAACGAAAGCAGGCAGATCACATAACAGGTTGATTTTCCAACACCAAGGAAGAGTATAAGAGAAACCTGACAGGAACGTTGATGGATGTTCTTCGGTGTGGTTGGAGGGCAGATACTTCCGGGAAACTGCATTATGTTACGACGCGAAACTCAAGAAGATGTGTCACGCCACCGAAAGTTTTGCAACGGAGAGCATTTAATTTTTTCTCCGAGTTGTGGGACAGGATATCAATGCTATACTTTGTTCGCCTTACTCAGACCTGACAAGCGTCAAAAACATTCGACGCGATGAGTCCTTTCTTTCAAGTTCTCATTCAGCCCAGTACATTTTGCACTTTTTCGCATTGTTCTTATTTCCTTTCAGTAAAACCTCTCTTTTCTGACTTCTTCGTGTAACTTTGTTGCTGTGTTTGTACAAAGTAAATCCTTTTATTTTGCTTGATACTCTTCACTGCTACGCTCTTCGCATTTTTATTATTGCAAATGCTCTTTCCCCGAGCAAATCATTGTTGATGATTTGACAGGTTCGAATTTAAAAATCTTTATTACAAACTCATTGAACGTAAGGCTAGCGCCACCGTCTGTTGGTGCATATACTTGGCGGAATAATAGTACTCCTGAGATAATTCACACCTATCATCCATAAGCTAGCCTATTGCTACGCTTTTTTCAATACAATAATCTAGCTCATGAAGTCTTGATACTGTGTGCTAGATTTCGGCAAAATCATTCACTACTTTGCAAGTTTCAGCAGCTAATATAAAAAACTGTTTTCTTTTTTTGCGAGTTTACAGTGTCTCATGACTGATGAACGAGAAGACACGTGTACACTAGCAAATACAGGGTCCAAGGAGAGAAAGAGAAAAAAAATTGCAGCAGATCACTTGCTTTGTGGAATTCAGTTTCATCCGAAGCAATGTGGCAGTAATTCTATGCTGCTTTTTTAGCTTTAGCCTAAGCGTTACGAAAAAGATCTCTCTCTCTCTTCCTCCATGTGTGTGTGTGTGTGTGTGTGTGTGTGTGTGTGTGTGTGTGTGTGTGTGTGTGTGTGTGTGTGTGTGTGTGTGTGTGTGTGTGTGTTTAAAATGCGTTGCCGTTGAGTGAGGAAAGTCCAAACAAAATGACGAAGTGGGATGTGAGCCAGTGATCTTGAGGATGGCTGCTAAACGTTGACGAGGATGGTAGCAGTGGCCTCTCTGCAGATGTTCAAAACAACCACAATGATTTATCATTAAATAAAACAGCCAGTAGTGTAACGACATTTCACGTTGCAGAGACAATACGCATGGATATGCTCTTTTTTCCAAAGCATCTTTTTGATCTGGCATGACTCTCTAGCAGAATACTTGACAGCTACGCAGAATACTAGGTTTCGATTCTGCTGAGATCCCTATTTCTATTCTTTTCATTTATCGAGCCATTGCTGCCGGTGTTAAATTTATGTATAGAATACTTTAGGGGGAGTGGCGGGGGGGCGGTGTCTTATGCTGTCGTCATCAAATGGCCTGACGCTCCATGTGTAGCATATTAGGCGCATTCTCACGCGGAAGAGTCACGTGTACCATCTTGTTGTTGGAGCACTTCAATGATGATAAGTCAGCGTGCGCTCGGGCCAGAGAGAACTCTTGTTCCTAACGTTCTTCGAACACTTTGATGATGATCACTTATCATCTTCAACAAAGACAAAGCTTGTGCGCTTAGATTGATGTCGGCAGAACCACAAATAGAACTAGGAGAAAAAACAGGGAGGAAATCCCGAACACTGAAAGAAAGAAAAGAAATAAATAGGAAGAAAAATAGAAAAAACATAAAGAGAAAGAAGTAGATGAAGGGCCCTGAAAATATAAATAAAATTAATAGAAGGGAAGAAGACTAGAACAAAGAAAACCGTAAAGATACAAAGGAGGCTGCTATCCAGCACCACACTTTTTTAGGCATGGCACCGCAATATCAGAGCTGCCCTAAATATTTTTCTTTTTAACGTTCTCGCCATTTAACTACCAACAGCTGTTATCGCAATGCCTGAGTACATATAAACCGTCAATCGCCTGTTGAACATATACCCGTATACCATGGAAAATTTGATACGGGTATGTGGCATGCGTGAGACGTGGAAAGAGTTTGTGACGTACGTAGCATGACTTCTGCGTCAATAATGCCTCAGTCAGAGTCATGTTCGTTATATTCGTCAATCGTGCATACCGCCCAGTGGGATTTTTGATCTCCACTATGTTCTGGCATGCCTCGCCGCGATGACTAACGTACTCTAATGCTGATCCGCAGGTCGTGGGAAGAATACCGGCTGCGGCGGCTGCATTGCCGATGGAGGCGAAAATACTGCAGGCACGTGTGCTTAGATTTAGGCGCACGTTAAAAAAAGACTCCAGGGGTTGACATTTCCGGAGCCCTTCACAACGGCGTCTCTCGTAATCATGTGGTGGTTTGGGGACGTTAAACTCCACATATTATTCAATAAGATGACGTGCATTGTTTAAGCGCATATTGACGAGTTGGGGTGGTTTAAGGAGCAGATATGAACATATTTTAACTTGTTAGAGAAAGCTTGGCTAGCGCAGAGTGAACCAAAATAACGCTGGCGAAATATCTCCCAAAGAAATGCAGTACCCATTAGTTTCACTGTACGTTCATTCTTATAACTGCCCAATAAAAATAACATCTGAATTCTTCAAAAAGAGATTTGTTTTGCAATCCCGTTGATCTTATGTCTATAACAAACGACTAGTGCATACAATGTGCAATACTCCTAGGAAACCCGAGTATACGCGCTTCAAAGTCAGCGGAGAACGATTGCAGCATTGTAAATTATCGGACTGCGCTGCGTAAAGGGACGCTGACTTTTGCTTGTTACTTCTTTTGCTCCTAGATTGACCTCGTATACTGGCGCAAGCTTTTCTATGTCCCTTAAGTGTAATTATCGCTGTTAAAATAACGACAAGGCACGGCATCAAGTTTATTACTCAAGAAAAACGGTCTTTTTTCAAGTGCGCACAATGGTCTAAAGTTTATGAGTCGTTCAAGAAGCAACCTTCATTTTCTACCACCACCCCTGGACTTCCCGCCCTCCCTTATCATATTTCCTTCGAGAAAAGGAAATAGTCGATGACCCTGAGGCGATTATACATATTGTGGTATTTCACTCGTTGATCTTACTGTACCATCAAGTGACAGAGGCAAAAAAGAAGAAATGGTAATGTAAGTTTTGGTGAAGTTCAATTTGCCTCATAAAGCTGAATGATTGAACGAATTAGTTTTACCTAGCATGAAGCAAGAAATAAAAGCTTCCATGTGTGTGGACTCATTTTTCTGCGCTCTAAATTTATTTAACATATCATTAAAGCATGTACAACTCATCTGTCTTTACGCAGCTGAGAAAACACAAAGTATCCCATATAAAAATAATTCCGGCAGCAAAGACGAGGCGTATACGAGGACCCATCGAATGGAGAAAACAAGCTATGCAGACACGATGCTCATCTAAAACAGAAAATTATGAAAGTGCAAGAGGTATTGTCACATTCCTGATAAAGAAACCACATTCAGTTTATAGTACGAACATTTGAGGACTCAATGAAAAAACCTACCTCCACTCATATACACGGCTGACCAGTGAATTCTACTATTTTAATATTAGGAAATCGTTATTGGGGATAACCAGACCATTCGAACAATATATGAAAAAGTTGATTTCCTTGGCCAGTAGGTTAAACATCTTCAATTCATGTGATGCATTGCTCATTTCTATGCTTCATCTTTGTTTTTTTAACAGGCTCTTTGTGAGAGAGTATATGAATGCTCATGTTATTTGTTCTGTCTAGCATGGTATTGATAAGACATGTCAGTTCATCATGAACAGTTTAACATCATTCTTCTATGGAGTATAAGGCCAGCAATGAAGTCAGAGTGCTCGACTGAGCCGTTGCCCCGCCGTGGTGGTCTAGTGGCTAAGGTACTCAACTGCTGACCCGCGGGTCGCGGGTTCGGATCCCGGCTGCGGCGGCTGCATTTCCGATGGTAGCGAAAATGTTGTAGGCCCGTGTGCTCAGATTTGGGTGCACGTTAAAGAACCCCAGGTGGTCAAAATTTCCGAAGCCCTCCACTACGGCGTCTCATAATCATATGGTGGTTTTGGGACGTTGAACCCCGCATATCAATCAATCAATCAATCAATCAATCAATCAATCGACTGCGCCGTGCCAATATGATACATACTTGTCTTATTATGTCGTTATAGCAGTTCAACCAGTTCAGTAAGGGTGCTGGGGAGTGAGGATGCTTGTAATAGTAGGGTGATTCCACGAGAGATCGACACGGGTCGAAAAGTTGATATTTTAGATTTCATTGAGTATTTTATATTTCGTGCACCTCTCACCAGGTAGCCCGAAAGTCAACTTTGTTTTATTATTAACGGCATAACTTACGAGAAAAAAAAATCAAACTTCACCAACACGAAGGCACCAATTTCGTCCCCTGTCATTTTCGAAAATGGCAGATGCTATAAAAAGAAAAATATTTTTGTTTCAAGGAAGATATTTTTTTACCTAAAATGCATGTATAATGAAAAATGAATTCAATCGGTTTCAAGTTTGTAGACCTTAAGAAAATAGCTTTTAAAAATGTGTAATTTCGCGAACGTTTAAAATAAGTTACGTACTCCCTTTTTTTTTCTCCGAAAGTAATGCAAGCAGCGTTTTCAAGCTTGACACGTTTTAAGGATATAAAGTGTTCATTAGGTACATAAATGTTGCTGCCGTAGGGCAAATGTAAATTTTTATATATTACCTCAAAGTTCTCATATTGGCGAAAGTGTACTCCACTGAAATTTGAATATTAAAAAAAAATCCATCTTCGATTTTTCTTGAAATCTCGTAAATAGACAACCGAAGGCCATCATACAGTAATATAGAAAAACATGTTGCATTATTTTGTTTTTAGCGACAATATTCGTGGTACAATGCAGAGCTTTTCGAGAATGCGCTGATAAGTTGAGAAATCTTGAAATCGGAACGGAAAAGCGGCAATGAGCTTCAAACGCGAGTAAACGTGACCGCATTTGTTGAAGAAAGGCTGTTTTAGCAGATAGAAGTATTTTGAACACGATATTATACAGTATCTGAATTCACTCTGATACGTAGAGCACTGAGACTTCTAATATGTGGTGCCTCTCCATTACTGACACACAGATGGAGCTGCTGTGACGGCCATGTGTTTGCAACACGTTGGGTAAGAGAATTGAATGTTGAATGAGTTCATAAACGATTCATAACAAATTTTTATCAATTGGGGCACGAATATTGCCGCATTAGACTGAAGAACACGATTTGGGGCAAGTTGTCATCCGTCGTCTGCTCTACAAATGAATCGATGTGCGCGGCATCTCGGAGGCAATGCTTTAAATCCTATGGTTCAAAGTAGGCACAAAGATTACGCCTCCCATAATTTTATCGACAAAAACATTGCGAAATTCATTTTAACGTACTATATATACTTCACTTTTGCATTCGCACTGCGGATGCTTGCGCACTTTGTTTTACGTCTGCTCTCATTAAAGGTGAGAGACATAGGAACAGACGACAGATAGATCACTTTTGTGCTGCTGGTTTCACGCATAGTTGCATTGCCAGTAATTTGAGCCTCAAAGAGCGTGGCGATGGCTGACCACTTCAGCCGGGATAGAGTTTTTTGTTCAGATTACCTCATGTTGCATAAAAAGAAAATACCTTATCAAAGAAACTTCCGCAAGGTCGAAGACATCAGCCTGTTTGCCCTCCAGATGCTTTTGAAGAAAGCTGCCCGCCATGCACATAACAACGACCACGTCTGCCAGAACTGCTTCAGATGCCTCAGAGATATGCTGTCTTTGTCTAATGGCTTCTCAGCTGAAACAGCTGATGAGTTTTTGCCGGAAGAAGAAAAAGGCAGAAGTCAAGAGCGGTGCGTAAACACGCCTGAAGCATTGTCACATATGCGACTGGGGAAGCTGCATGCGCAAAATAGCAAAGTTCATGCAGAGCCAAGACAACTTAGCAGCAATTCTGCAGTAACCGTGAAATGCCACCGTAACGTGTGTAACCGCCACTTTCAACCATCAGATCTAAAATGCAGTGTGTGTGCCCAGTGGTTCGAGAACTTCAAGCAAGTCTATGAAGCGTGTTCTTCGTATCAAGAGCGCATGCGTTTGTTGACACTGTTGCCGAGTGATATAGAGCGCCGAAAACTCCAAGCGCTTATACCAAACTTGTCAGCTTACATGATATACAGATCCCGACGCTGGCGCGTAAAACACGGGATATGGTTAGCACCAAATGCGGTAAAAAGGGGACAGCTAAACCCAATGGACGTCCAGGACGCTATGGCTTACTACTTCAAAGATGAGTATAGCTGCTCTCGGCAGAGTCCGAACAAAAAAGATGTATCTCTTATCATTGACCGAAAAAAGGAGCTTGTTTCGAAAAAGTTTATGACCCGTTCGGCGTGAGAGGCTTACCGTCTCTTTAGAGAAGCTAATTCGAACACGTCTATTGGGCTCTCAAAGTTTTATTCACTGAGGCCGAAGTGGGTTCTTCTTGCACCACACCAAGAAGTGTGCCTTTGTATATACTGTGCTAATGCCATGGAGTGTGTTTCTGAACAACAAGACATCACCGATGGTGCCTACACAGCGGACTTCTTGAAAGAACTATGTCTTTGCAGCTCCCCTACAAGTGATTGTTTTTTAGGCCATTGTGACAATTGTGCTAAGGAGGACGCTCTGACAGCCACATGTTTAGGAATCCCTGAAGATATTGAGGTAGCCTAGGCCGTATGGGAAAATGGCGATCTAGTAAAAAAAAAGCCTAGGCAAGTGCTTTTCTGTTAGAGTTAATCTATGGTTCGTGAAGTGGATTACCCATGATTACATAGGATACATTCAAGAATCAGCAATACGCCAGGCGAAAGAGAACCAAGAAAATAAATCTTGCATTTTTCACTCAGATTTCGCCGAAAATTGGACAGCCATTTTACCGAATGAAGTACAGTCGTATCACTGGCACAAAAGACAGGTGTATATTTACGTGTGTCGTCACAAGGAAGCAATCAATTCAAAGTTTTGCCGTCATCAGTGAGGACACATGCCAGGATGCTGTACATGCCTGTTTTGCTCTACAAATAATCCACAACTATATGAAGGAACAACTTAAGCCTGACACGCATGTTACTTAAGTTTCTGATGGTGCATGCAGTCACTTCAAAAACAAGTACCAGTTGTTCGAGTTATGTCAGAAAGATCATATATCAATAAAATGGATTTTTTTCAGCCACAGGACATGGCAAGAACTCTTGTGACGGCGTTGGTGGCCTACAAAAGCATCAGGCTACGCTCTACAACCTCAGAGCGGCAAGCTCAGCTGTGATTATGTCAGCATCCCAAATGGTGGCGCAAATGAGCGCGAAGCTCAAGAATGTCAAGCTGCTGTGAGCAAATGCAGACGAGCTAGAAACATTCCGTCAGTTTCAGAAGAGCCAGTGAAAATTGTTGCCACGTGTTCCAGGCATACGTTCTTGGCATGTTTGGCTAAGCACATCTGAGGGCACTGATTGTGGTCGTATTTTGTTAGCGTCACGTACTGCTAAATGTGATCTGCAAAAGATGCAGCCAATTTGAGCGCATCTCTTGTTTCACGCAGTCACCAACGAAATACCAGTGAGGGTACTTCAAGCGCATAAGCTTTTTCTAGCGAGACCCAATACTTGCGTTGGAACATTTTCATGTTTGCGTTTATCTGCAAATATAGACAGATGTTTTGCAACTTAGTTACAGTATCGAAGATTTGTTCCATTAGAGCTGTGTTATCAGGAGCATAAATGTGCCTTCATGGGTACAAATTTGTCACAGTGCTAAAACAGCCTTTCTTCACCAAATGCCGTCACGTTTACTCGCGTTTGAAGCTCACTGCCACTTTTCCGTTCCGGGGCCGAATTCACAAAGCTTTCTCTTTGGCTACGCATTTTCTTAGCCAAAAATTCTCTTATCTGGAGGGATTACTATAGCGCGGGTATAAATTTAACTTATTCGGCACTTAAGAGGTCAAGGAGGACATACGATAGCCGATAAAACGACAAGGAAAGAAAGAAGTGTGTGCCGATAATATCAAGGTAGCACGCAAAGCGTCTAGCATCGAGAGTATACGATGATAGCCAATGATTTGCTGCATCTAAGTTTAAGTTCCGCGAGCGTCTGCTACAGCGCTTACGGGATGCCGCGTACGTTGTAATAGACGTTTTGGTGGGCTGTGCAAAGCCAAGCACTCGCCTTTGATCAACGACTGTAGCTAAAAAAAAATAATTGCTCGGTGGCCTTAAGCCACCGAGCAATCCATGCACTATCTCGCCAAGTACAAGTAAACAACACTCCAGGTGCACCACATAAATGAAACCACACATAAATCGATGCATGCAATGTTTGAAAATGTGCCTCGAATATCTTCCCCTATTTAACGCGACCAGTTACCTTACATTTCATTGAAGCTGCGCTGCTACTTAACTAATTCGGTGCAATCTAGCATGGTATAGTGGTGAACGTAAGGGTGTTTTGTACCTATAGTCAAAGGTAGCCTTTGTTACAATATTCTTATTACAAGACACATGAGCGACTTTGGTGCCTGTAGACGAATTGTGCGGAAATAGATAACAGCAGTAATCAAATGAAATTGTGCGCGCAATTTCGCTGGTTCCATGCACCGCAGCATTTTTATAAAGCCTGAATGCGAGAACGTGCATACGCTTACGCTTAGGTATATGTCTACGTAAAATGAGGGAGACTCGTCGGGAGGTGTCTCAGTGCTAATGCTTTTCACAAAACACGGTGCAAATATTTCGTCCAGCGTTATTTGAGTGCGCAAACAAAGCAAGGGACGTGTATACGAGTCTTGAGGTCGAGAGACGTTATCACACGTGCGAAAAGAATGAAGAGAGAGAGAGAGAGACTCTCGTTTTGGCTTCGCGAAAGCTTAAAATTGATAGATAACAAAGACAATTTTACGGCCCAGCAGACGTCAGGGAAAGTCTCCGCAAAGCAGCGTCAGATGCTCGGAGAACATAAAAAAAGTGGAGTACCCGTTATATGGGAGTGACAGCCACTCAGAAAGCGAGATGAAGTGTAACTGTCCTTAGATGTGAGAATCAATGCTAATTAGGAGAGTTGAGTTAATGAGCCAAAACTTTCCTAAATAACGATAATGGAAGCAAACTGAGCATTCATCTAGTGAAAGTGACACTAGTGACAGTGAACTCATAATAGTTGATTAGCGTTGTCACAGGCCGATATATATTTTTATTTTCTTATTTATGATGGCAAACTATGAGAAGGTAGCCTACGTTAGAGCCGGCTATCCCAACGTCATGACAGTAATGTACAAGAATAAATAGCGCACGGTTATACAGTCACACATCGCGGTTTCTATCTTCTAGTAACCTTGGGCAAACGCATTCTAACTATTTTTTCTATATTTGACAAAATTTCACCGGACGTTTTTGCATTTGGCTTCATTCGAAGGAATGACGATATATCAGCAATAGGGCGAATGCAAGCACAGCTGCAGTGGACGAGCGGTTACAGCGCTCAACTACAATCTAGGAGGTACTTGGTTCGATTCGCAGAATCACTGAGCACTTTTTCTTTCATGAGGTTGCCCGGCCTGACATTATGCGTGGTGGCGGGTACTAATTTTTTGAGAAGTAGGATTTCGCACTTGCTTCTTTCACTCCCCTTTTGACCCAAAAGCGCTGTACTGTGCTCCTTCAAAAATTAAACAATTCAGGGTTCATAGTTTTCTCCTCCATCCTCTCTTATCGCAAAAGTGTCCAGTGCTGAAATACCAATATCATACCTGGTATATTACTTTTCACGTGATTGGATATTCGACCAGCAATCAGTCTTCACGGTGTTTTGAAAAAAATCTACACATGCAGTGAGCTAACTGCTTGCAGCCAAGTTGACTGCCTTTGTAGGGACACGCTTTCGTGCTAATTTGGTGGGCATCATCACATGCAGCAAGACCAAAGAGCGTGGACAGTTAGAGCTGACGCAAACAGAGTGATTAGTTTGTGTCTTCTCTCCCGCTATTTGTCATGCTGCACGCTTCAGTGTAATGTTGCTGTCAATGATTAAAATGAACTATAGCAGTTAATCGAGTTCTGCTGAGAGGGTCCCCTATTGTACAGAATGGAACAGAACAATGGCAATTTGATTTGTGTGATAAAGAGACAAATAAATTTCTAATAAAAGAATAAATTTCTAAACTGAAGTTTATTTTTTATTAACAACAGTTCCAGTGCAGATGAAAGGTGCATGGACAAAATTCGTGTATTCTGTTTGACTAGGTTTGTGACCTTAATTGTAATTGCGAACCGGTATCACAGTAGGAATAAATATCACACACATATACAACCACGGGTGATAGCTTGCTTATTCTGATTAAAATTGAAAGGTTGAAATTGACATATTCAACCAACGCAATGTGTATGAGATATGCCATGTAGAGTAGCTATGCTCTGAACTAATCTTCGCAGGTTCGTTCCATTTTACCCAATTTCTTGCCCATGACTGTAGGTTGGTAAATGAGACAACTTCTTCGAACACACATATTCTGTGTAAGGTTACATTTATTTTTATGCAGTACAAAACAATTTGAAATGTATAATGGCTCAAAAGAGAAATAACTAGAAACAAATTCAGCCAAATCATTACCAAACTTACTCACCAATGATAAACGGATTCTCATTTAAAAGATACATGCATACATACATACATACATACATACATACATACATACATACATACATACATACATACATACATACATACATACATACATACATACATACATACATACATACATACATACATATACGCACACACACATATACATATGTACACCCATACATACATACATACATACACTCAGGTGTAAATATTAAAATGAATGGCTATAAAACAACAATTCTAATACACTCATTTTGAATATACTGCAGAA
Organism: Rhipicephalus microplus; assembly: GCF_013339725.1. Classification (NCBI taxonomy): domain Eukaryota; kingdom Metazoa; phylum Arthropoda; class Arachnida; order Ixodida; family Ixodidae; genus Rhipicephalus; species Rhipicephalus microplus. Next base: position 46,354,096 of record NC_051169.1, on the reverse strand, counting down.
AATAACTTACGAGAGTAATCCTCCGGCACTGTTATGTCTGAACAAGGTGTTTCTCGAACCATCTCGCAAAAGCTTGATGCATAGTTTTCCGCTGCTGCCCAGTGACAAGCAGTTTTTATAAAAAACACAAGAATAAAGCCCTTGACAATGTCATGCTAAAGAAAAAGGCTGTGCATCAATATTTTGTACATGTCTGCAATATCACTCTGTTTATTTACATAGCTTGGCTCATTCACAACCCACTAACAAAGCATGTTAGGACACTTGGGCTGAAAGTTGGTACAGCGCGAGTAAATTCTAGACAATACATGAATAATACAATTATAAGCTACTAAGCTCCTTTGTGCAAACAGTGTTTATATTGACAGCTATAGGTGCCATTTCGTTTCCCCAAAACACTTCTCAAAAGTAGAATCAACTTTATTTAGCTAAAAGTTTCTATTCTGTCGCGTCGTGGTGGCTCAACGGTGGAAGTGACTCTTTCGGCCAAGAAAACAAAGACCAATTATTTTTTCAGTTCTTGAATTCACCCCATGCTAACATTGAGGCAGCTGGTAAGAGTGCTTTTGGAGAGAGGAAACCACCACAATCCCACCAGTTGTGGCCTTGGGTAGCTACTTCACTTGGACAAAAATGATGAAAAACACTCCTGAAGAAGACTTCAAAGTTTGCACATCAACACAGTTCCCATACAGCTGTCTATTAGTCTGCTTGAAAAATATTGAGTTTACTGGTGGGAAAAGACTGTACACTATGTGAGGTGATGCTCCAGTGCACTGCATGTATGTCTTGCTGCTGGCCTCAACTGCAATGTTGCTCAGCACATATGTGTAAATAACAACTAATACTATGCCACTGCAAAGTAATTATGTGTCATTTGCATGAAACAGGGACAAAAATAAAAGAAAATAACATTTGCCTTCACAAAGTTCAAAAAATGTAAATAAATTTCCACAGAGTTTTCACAGGTCATCTGAGGATAGTAATATTGGTTGTAAACACATTCTTACTTCCACTAACAAACTTATGTAATGCCCCTAAGGGGCCCTTAAGGGTCAAAAAATTGATGATGAGGATGAAACTATTTTAAGATGCCAGATTCAATATTAGAGTATACCAGCACTTTTGTAGGGCTAAACAATTGTACAGGCACCTAGAAAAACACAAGTGAATGCATGCTATAGCTACATATAAAAATAAATACTTTTATTTCTAGTCTGAGTAGAGCTGCATAGATGATAAGTCACTTGCATTACATTATGAACAAACCTATCCGAGCAAAGTATACATTTAAAAAGTTACACTTACACAGTAGATAAGTAGACTGTTGAAGGACGGACAGGCAGTGGGATAATACCCAAGCACTAAAATCTACTGTTAAGATATACTAGGAGTAGTGATGATCCTCTTCCTTCCAAATAAAATAATCCACATAGATTCACTTCCCAGAGCTTATACACTCATGGCATCATTGGTGCTATACAAATGAGTGTACACTGAAGGATTACATCGACTAAGTACATGATTACTGCATCCATGGCTTTACTTCTTGTACTACAAAGAATGCAAACACAGTTACCATTGGCGACCATGGATGCTGTGATTTCTGGCATGTAAATGTAGAGACACGCAGGCGCTTAACACGCATGTTAAAAACTTCAGCTGAAAAATATTTGCCCACTAACACTACAGCAGCCTTCAAATTAGTGTCATAGTTTGGTATCTTCCATGCAAAATATAAATAAATTTGAATGAAAGCAAATGAACTGCTGAATAATGCACTGCTAAGAAGTTAAGCAGCAGCTGCTCCTGACATCACAATCTGCTCTTTCTGCTGTTGTAAACATTGAGCAGGAGAACAGTCACTGGCAGTCCCTTTACACTTGTTGGTCTTCTGTGCTCTGTTCTTGATACACTGTACATGACCGTGGAGCACCGAACCCCTTGTTACTGCTGGAACTTAGAAAAATACAGATCATTGTTACAACCATGCTACATGCAAGAGTGTATAGTTGTCAATTATGTGCTCATATTTACAGATACTGTATTTTCAGAAGCCAATGACAAGCCTCAACACACACACACACAAACAGTGAAGACTGAAAATATATTTAATATGATACAAGAGCAAAACTAGAATGTTATAGATGAAGGCATGAAACTTCTGCCAGACATAAAAAGCCAATAAAGTTTCGTTTATTTTGACTTTACACTAGGTGCGAGAAGCAGACCACAAATAAGTTCACGAAGAAACAGAAGTTAGACTGCATTACAACACAACAGCCAATGTTCATAACTTTAAGGCTGTCTAACATAGCCAGCTCACCGTACTGCGTATAGGAACAAATGACCAGTCTAGAAGACACAAAGAACTTGTGGATTATGAGTGTGCTTGTTGCTGACATCTATTATTCTAAATGAAGAGAACCTTTCAAAAATGCACTTCATCAGGGGAAATAATCATACGCAACAAACACAACGGGCTCCTACAGGTGCCACCAACACTCACCATTATTGTTGATACCAGTGTCTTGCTGGATGGATATGCTGCGTCCTGCACAGAACACCAAAGGAGCGCTCCATGACTTGGATTGCATGTGTGCTAGCTGCATCGCTCTGCTGCTGAAATAGGCTAGCCACAGACAGAGAAATGAGAAGCCATGGCTTTGAAACACACTGAACGTGACCTTTAGAGATCAACAATGCATACTTAGGTCAGATACAATTTGTAGAAAAATATATATCACTATGCAATCGTGGTGAACATGTCCGGCTGAAACACAAGCAACAGCACTGAGAGAGAAAAAGCTACATTAGGTAAAAGATGCAGTTACTGGCCCTATGTCATCTGAGGCTTCTTCAATAGGTCTTTCTCCTTGCAAGTTGTGAACAGCCAGGCAATTTTCACCCACTTGCTGTTTCCTTCCAGAACACTTGATCCACAGAGGGAGTCACAAGCTCAAAAGCTCAATAAGGAATCAAAGTATTTGTGCTCGTTTCAAAGCACAAGCTTTTGAGTCTCAGATTATTGAAGTTTCATTCATAAGCTGCAGGCTTTCAGCTTTCAGCATTCTCAATTATCTTGCAATTTAGTTCTATAAATGTTGAATAAGAATTATGTGTAAGAATATTACAGGTATCCACTGAAAGCAACCATGCTTGGGTTTTCAATTTGTGCACAGTAAGTGGTGTTCACGTAATTGTATGTATTAAAGAAAAACTAACCTTGCAGCCAGCCGTTAGGCAGTTTTGTGTCCTCGAAGCTCCCAAGCAGATTGCAGTCCTTCCAGATGAGGCTGCCATGCATGCTTCCACGCCACATCCGCTGAATGATAACAGTCCCAGCAGTGACATAGGCTTGCATAGTTAGGGAGAACGTGTCCTTCCTATTTTTGTACAGGTGCTCCAAGTAACGATGAGGATTGATGTGCCAGAATGTGCAACCGATGCATCACAGGACCTTAACAAACCAATCTCTGCGATCTGTGAAGAGCCAAAAACGAGATATTTAAAAACAATCATTAAAAGCACTCACTTCTAATACTTATTTGAGGAAGCTATCACTTCGTTAAAGTGACCAAATTTGTTATATTACTTTGAAATAAACTGAAGCCTCATGTAAAATTTACGTACCGCAATATATATGTCCTACTGAAGTATAGTACTACCACAGTGGTAATGGTATATAGAACTAATTTTCCAAAATAACATAAACTTTTAAGTGCAACCTGGCTCCTGAAAAATGAATTCACATTAACTTTCCAACTATCAAACGTGGTCAATCGACAGGCCTAACCTCATAATCAAACAAGAGCTCACTTGTATCAAATCACAAAAAAACTTTTTATGTATTTGCTCCATAATATATGTATGTATATAACAGTAGTTGTAAATTTTTCATGCTTCAACTTACCATAGAGAAACATTACATCTGATGGGCTTAAAAACTTGCACACGTTATAGAACTGCGTGAATTATAGTACCGGTGAAATTTAGTTCTGCAAGGTGAACTCACCGATGGCAGCATTTAGTAGCCGTCGGTGTCATGAGGAACCAAGTACGGCCAACAAGCAAAGGGCATCTGCAGACTGGAAGCTGCCAATGACAGCAATGAAGAGCTGGCCAGGCGTGCACGTTCATTGATAAAGTGTAAGAACTGGCCATGACCGGCTGTTGTCAAGGCTCTAGTGCCGTGCAAAACGATGGCCAGACGAACTCGGAAACCTGTAGTTAGGCAATATTGGCCAACAACTTCATCCAAAGCAAGGCGCCGGTGAAATCTTTGCTTTTTCTGGGGGCCAGAGGGAAGCTTGACGTTCACGGGCTCTCGCTGCCACATAGAACTCTCAAGTTGTTACCGAAGAACAGTCTAGGCGCGCTTCCAAAGTAACACGATTCACAACAGAATGTAGCATCTCGCAGCTTTGGTTGATCACATCACAGCGCTAGGTCTGGGGGCCGGAGGGAAGCTTGACGTTCACGGGCTCTCGCTGCCACATAGAACTCTCAAGTTGTTACCGAAGAACAGTCTAGGCGCGCTTCCAAAGTAACACGATCCACAACAGAATGTAGCATCTCGCAGCTTTGGTTGATCACATCACAGCGCTAGGTCTGGGGGCCGGAGGGAAGCTTGACGCTCACGGGCTCTCGCTGCCACATAGAACTCTCAAGTTGTTACCGAAGAACAGTCTAGGCGCGCTTCCAAAGTAACACGATCCACAACAGAATGTAGCATCTCTCAGCTTTGGTTGATCACATCACAGCGCTAGGTCTTGGGGCCGGAGGGAAGCTTGACGCTCACGGGCTCTCGCTGCCACATAGACCTCTCAAGTTGTTACCGAAGAACAGTCTAGGCGCGCTTCCAAAGTAACACGATCCACAACAGAATGTAGCATCTCTCAGCTTTGGTTGATCAAATCACAGCGCTACGTCTGGGGGCCGGAGGGAAACTTGACGTTCACGGGCTCTCGCTGCCACATAGAACTCTCAAGTTGTTACCGAAGAACAGTCTAGGCGCGCTTCCAAAGTAACACGATTCACAACAGAATGTAGCATCTCGCAGCTTTGGTTGATCACATCACAGCGCTAGGTCTGGGGGCCGGAGGGAAGCTTGACGTTCACGGGCTCTCGCTGCCACATAGAACTCTCAAGTTGTTACCGAAGAACAGTCTAGGCGCGCTTCCAAAGTAACACGATCCACAACAGAATGTAGCATCTCGCAGCTTTGGTTGATCACATCACAGCGCTAGGTCTGGGGGCCGGAGGGAAGCTTGACGCTTCACGGGCTCTCGCTGCCACATAGAACTCTCAAGTTGTTACCGAAGAACAGTCTAGGCGCGCTTCCAAAGTAACACGATCCACAACAGAATGTAGCATCTCTCAGCTTTGGTTGATCACATCACAGCGCTAGTCTGGGGGCCGGAGGGAAGCTTGACGCTCACGGGCTCTCGCTGCCACATAGACCTCTCAAGTTGTTACCGAAGAACAGTCTAGGCGCGCTTCCAAAGTAACACGATCCACAACAGAATGTAGCATCTCTCAGCTTTGGTTGATCAAATCACAGCGCTACGTCTGGGGGCCGGAGGGAAGCTTGACGTTCACGGGCTCTCGCATGCCACATAGAACTCTCAAGTTGTTACCGAAGAACAGTCTAGGCGCGCTTCCAAAGTAACACGATTCACAACAGAATGTAGCATCTCGCAGCTTTGGTTGGTCAAATCACAGCGCTACGTCTGGGGGCCGGAGGGAAGCTTGACGCTCACGGGCTCTCGCTGCTACATAGAACTCTCAAGTTGTTACCGAAGAACAGTCTAGGCGCGCTTCCAAAGTAACACGATCCACAACAGAATGTAGCATCTCTCAGCTTTGGTTGATCACATCACAGCGCTAGGTCTGGGGGCCGGAGGGAAGCTTGACGCTCACGGGCTCTCGCTGCCACATAGAACTCTCAAGTTGTTACCGAAGAACAGTCTAGGCGCGCTTCCAAAGTAACACGATCCACAACAGAATGTAGCATCTCTCAGCTTTGGTTGATCACATCACAGCGCTAGGTCTGGAGGCCGGAGGGAAGCTTGACGCTCACGGGCTCTCGCTGCCACATAGAACTCTCAAGTTGTTACCGAAGAACAGTCTAGGCGCGCTTCCAAAGTAACACGATCCACAACAGAATGTAGCATCTCTCAGCTTTGGTTGATCACATCACAGCGCTACGTCTGGGGGCCGGAGGGAAACTTGACGTTCACGGGCTCTCGCTGCCACATAGAACTCTCAAGTTGTTACCGAAGAACAGTCTAGGCGCGCTTCCAAAGCGACACGATCCACACAGAATGTAGCATCTCGCAGCTTTGGTTGATCACATCACAGCGCTAGGTCTGGGGGCCGGAGGGAAGCTTGACGCTCACGGGCTCTCGCTGCCACATAGAACTCTCAAGTTGTTACCGAAGAACAGTCTAGGCGCGCTTCCAAAGTAACACGATCCACAACAGAATGTAGCATCTCTCAGCTTTGGTTGATCACATCACAGCGCTACGGTCTGGGAGGCCGGAGGGAAGCTTGACGCTCACGGGCTCTCGCTGCCACATAGAACTCTCAAGTTGTTACCGAAGAACAGTCTAGGCGCGCTTCCAAAGTAACACGATCCACAACAGAATGTAGCATCTCTCAGCTTTGGTTGATCACATCACAGCGCTAGGTCTGGGGGCCGGAGGGAAGCTTGACGTTCACGGGCTCTCGCTGCCACATAGAACTCTCAAGTTGTTACCGAAGAACAGTCTAGGCGCGCTTCCAAAGCGACACGATCCACAACAGAATGTAGCATCTCTCAGCCTTGGTTGATCACATCACAGCGCTACGTCTGGGGGCCGGAGGGAAGCTTGACGTTCACGGGCTCTCGCTGCCACATAGAACTCTCAAGTTGTTATCGAAGAACAGTCTAGGCACGCTTCCAAAGTAACACGATCCACAACAGAATGTAGCATCTCGCAGTTTTGGTTGATCACATCACAGCGCTAGGACTATGGTTATCACAAAACGGAGAAGGGACGACTAAACAAACAAAAGCGCCAAGCTGCCCCACCACAACTTCGCAGGGCAAAACAGTTATCAACGCTGTCTTTCAATTTTCGGTCACACGAGCACAGCTTGTTCACAAGTCTTGGAACGTCAACACAGCACCACTGTTCACAACGAACATCGTTTCACTCCCGAACAGTACATTGCTCTCAAGTAAATAGAAGCGTACGGGCTAACTAGTGGCGAAGCAAGAACCGAGCGCGTAGTTCATACGTTTCCGTACGTACTTGGGGTCACTCAAGTAACGTGTCAAAACGCTGTCAATCCGAAATGTCGCACAGCACCCAACTGAGAGACTGGAAAGTCAAGCGAACGAACTGTTACCGGCACACAAACACACATTGCAGGCTTCTCGAGTGCTAGTTGCCGTCGATACATCGACGCCGATCCCCGCTTGATAACCACACCGACGCACAGGCTTCGCTGCGCTTCACCGTACACCATTGCACTGCCGCAGCTTTCCGCACTGATTACACGCACCGAAAGAGCTGCCGTAATCACAACGCATTCGGTCGAACGCTGAAGTAACTCATGCGAGAAGCGTTTGCTGAAAGTCGCACCGATATGATGTTTATGACGCCATGTTGGTTTCGACAACTGCGCAGTGCGCAGCACGTAAGAGAGCTCTTAGAAAGTACTTGCACTATTCTCACGGCGTGAAAAAATTTTCTCTTATGTGCGAGGGGGGTGATATGACGAACAGGACAGGGGTGCCAGATGAAAGAAGTGTTTTGGCTACGTCACGGAGTGAGCTGATGTAGAGGGTATTGCTTCACAACCAATCGCAAGCTGTGCCTGTAGGCCAAGCCGTCGTCTGCTCGCGTTTGTCGTCTGCTTCGATCACAGCATGCGACATGGGATTCGCCTTCGCAACGCTATTATTCTCAGGTCAAGTGGTCGCTGCGTCGCACAAAATCAGTGGCTCGCTCAGTGTCAGTGGCTCGCTCTACCTTTGAATGATGTTCGTGCGCCAAGTTAAATGGCTGGTAATTGACGCAGGGATGAATTCAGCCAAGGTTTGCTCCAGAATCGTGAGGGTTTGCATATTTTCGGTGTCATACAAAGTTACTAGAGTCATTTTATTCCGATTGCTTGCCATATTATCACGGTCCATATCGGTGTCTGAACAGTGAAGGTGAAGATGCATGATTTGTTTGTAGTTCCATGCGTAATCACGCGCACCCCTAATACGCTTTGGTTTACAAAGTACGCTTTGTTCCAGATCGTCCCAAAGTGTATCGACAGCTGTATTTCAGAGATCGCAACCATTGGACAGTTAGAGCCAATGAAAGTACACTAGAACACAAACTTTATGAACCACTCACTGAAAACTTCCTCTCATTTTTATTTCCAATAGCGTGCAAAGAATGTGCTCCCATTAACCTCTTTGGTGGTAATTTCCACCAATGAGGCAAGGATCTCGAGTCGCACTTTTAATTGGATGATATGGGGCGCAACACAACAACATAACAAATAAGGTTGATCCTATGCCATGCCGCGTTCGAATGCACCAACCATTCACGTATCACATTGGTTTTCATCCAACCACAAATCTTTACATGCGTAGTTTTATGCCTATGACGCCAAATAGAATTCTTCAATTACTGCGACTTCGAACTTATTGGACGATGGTGGTTGTCAACACCATCCACTGCGTACAAGGGAAACAACACGCGAAGCTCAAAGCGCCGAAAGAAATAAAAACGCACCAGCAGTCATCAGGCAGCCCTTAATGGACGTGAATTAACTCAAAACCAGCCAGGGCACCAAAGTATACTGCCGCGGCAGCAGGTTCTAAGTAGCCACATTGTTCCTAAGAGTGGTCCGGACCACTCTTGGGATTTTCTCTCAGCCATGCTGTTTTTACGCACAATTTCGCTTCGTGAATCCACTTACGAGCACTTTTCGGTGACGTAAGCAAATATAGCAACTGCATCACCATCGCTGACATGTTCCCGGGCAGTCACAGCGCGCTTTATTTGCAGTGGCCGATGTGACAACGATGGCCTCTTACGACGTTTTTTGGTTTCGTGAATCGACTTACGCAACAAAGTTTCTCTTGCGCAAAAGTGTTTTCGTAAGTGAGTTTTGCGAATCCGGCCCCCGATTTCTAGATTTCTCAACTTATCAGCGCATTCTAGAAAAGCTCTGATTTGTACCACGAATATTGTCGCTAAGAACAAATAATGCAACATATTTTTTTTATATTACTGTATGATGGTCTTCGGTTGTATACTTACGAGATTTTAAGAATAATCGAAGATGATGTTTTTTTATTATTCAAATTTCAGTGGAGTACACTTTTGCCATTATGAGAACTGAACTTTATGACAATATATAAAAATTTACATTTGCCCTACGGCAGCATTAACTTATGTACCTAATGAACACACTATATCCTTAAAACGTGTGAAGTTTGAAAACACTGCTTGCATTACTTTCGGAGAAAAAAATGGGGAATACGTAACTTATTTTAAACTGTCGCAAAATTAGACATTTTTAAAAGCTATTTTTTTAAAGGCCTGCAAACTTGAAATCGTATGAATTCTTTCTTCATTAGACATACATTTCAGGTAAAAATATCTTCATTGAAACAAAAAAATTTGACTTTTTATAGCTTCTGCAATTTTCGAAAAAGACAGGTGACGAATTTGGTGCCTCCCGTGTTGGTGAAGTATGACTTTTTTTTTCGCGTAAGTTATGTCGTTAACAAAAAAAAAACGAAGTTGGCTTTCAGCCTACCTGTTGAGAGGTGAACGAAATACAAAATACTCAATAAAATTTAAAATATCAACTTTTGGACCCATGTCAATCTCTCGTGGAATCACCCAGTAGTAAGTTCATCTAGTCCTTTATCTGAACACCGCTACGTGCTGGAAGTGACAAGGAAGGAATGCAAGCGACTTACGAATTACGCTTTGTCTCCTTTTTATTAGAAATGAACGTGTCTCCACGTCAAGTATCAAATAGCATAATAAATATGGATGCCCAAGCAACACAGCCGACTTTCAGTGCAAGTCTCACCATGGCATAATGAGAAAATTAAGAACGCTTTAGCATGCGTCATCACTCATCTTAAATTTCTTTCTCTCGGTTCGTAAGTTTCCAAAAATATTTCTCGCTTTCCTGCAAAATATTCAAACTAGCTCCCGAAATCACTCGTAAGTGTGTTTTAATTGATGTATCTTTCACAACGACTTTCTACTTTGCAAATAAATAACCTAGTTTCTCATTCACGATGGCCAATTTAATTACTTCTGTCGTAAAACTCACAAACCTTGCGCACCATTCTTTTTTGTTGCCTCCTGGAGTAGTGGATTGAAATACGGCTACCGAAAAGTAATCTTCTCTCCACGAAATGAAATTAGCTTATCGCTAAATAGCTCAGCCTGAGAGACACTAGCCCCAATTAAGAAAGATTTCTTCTTCTTACGTGGGGTTTAACGTCAGAAAACCACCATATGATTATGAGAGACGCCGTAGTGGAGGGCTCCAGAAATTTCGACCACCTGGGGTTCTTTAACGTTCAGCCAAACCTGAGCACACAGGCCTACAACATTTTCCCCTGCATCGAAAATGCAGAAAAGAGTTTTCTGATATTAGGCGTACGTTTTATCGTTCAGATAGTGGCACTTGTCATGTTGATCTGCTCTGAATGTTCTCTTCTTTCTATATTTAAGAACTTCCATCGCATGTCTGAGCGCTGAAGTAATGCAGGTTGGAGCAGCTCTAGCCTGAGTGACTTCCTGACTATGAATATTTGAACACGCAGTGCTCTCCTGTTCTCTCCCTCTATCTCTCTTTCTCTCCTTGTTCCTCACCCTTTTAGTCTCAGGGCAAGTTAGAAAATCAGACTCTCGTCCGGTTAACCTCCCTTCCTTTCCTCGTAATGCTCTCTATCTATCTCTCTATTTCATCAAGGAGTGATCCTTCTTTGCTAACCCCGCGTGAACACTCTAAAAAATACCGAGTAAAAAGGGTGTCTTTTTGTCCCACAACAATAATCGTCATCAGTCTTGCGTGCTCTTCCTTTCTTGAAAACTCGGCGCTGGCCACTTTCCTATCGAGAATGCTATGTAACCTTTATAATGGGCATGTCCATCGTGACCGGAATGTACCGGGCGCGGGGCGATAGCGCAAGGATGGAACGCCATATAGATGACGATTATTGTTGTGGGACGAAAAGACACCCTTTTTACTCGCTCTTTTTTTAGAGGGAAGAGTTCCAGACACTTTTCCCGAAGTTCACTTTTTCATAGAAGAAGCTTTCATGACGGTTTTTTCCAGGAAGGTGTACGTGCAAAGCGCGGGACCGTTGTGGAATTTTTAGATGTGTCACGACGAAGAAAGTTACCAGAAAATAACAATACCAAATGAAAAGCGTGCATGAAGCACCAAGGACGTGAACGGTGAGTGTCTAGAGCCCCCTTCGTCACGGCTTCAGATGCTACCAGTCTCCCATTAACGGCTGCTGCGCATCATTAGGCCGATAATAGATGGCCAGCAGCCGGTGTGTGTGTGAGTGCATGTTTGCGTTGTGTGTGCTTGTGTGTGCGTGCATGTGCGTATGTGAGTGTGTGCGCGTGTCTGTGTGTACGTGCATGTGTATGCGCACGTGTGTGTGTGTTTGTGCGCAAGAGTGAGGAAGTGAGTGCTTGTGTATGTGTGCGTGTTTGTGTACGTATGTCACACACACGAGCACACACGCCCAGCTAGCCAATGTTTTAACTACTGATATATTTCTTTGACAAAGTCACGTGCGTCCTCCCGTAGGTGACTCGTAATGGTCGTCTACAATATATTAATATACATCTTACAAACATAACGAAACGTTGTACGTGTTAGCTTAGCCATTAACCAGCGGAGCACGTGAAGATAATGGTTAATTGGGAAGGTTCATCTCCTGCTGATTTCTCATGCTTTTTTCTTTTCTTTTGTTTCCGTGCTGTTTTGTTTTCTGGTGCCACATACGTATTCGCGTTCGGGAAGAAAATAAAGTAGATTTAAGTAAACGTCTTCTTTGTCCCTCTTTTAATCGGCCTTGTATCGGTGTTGCGCTGTTCTTCAACTTCTTCTAGATCTCCTGAAAAATTCTCCACTTGTTCTTATACTTTGTCCCAAGTGGTTTGACCTTCATCGACAGTTACAGATTAGAGGACATTCCCGTTTCAAGCTTCACACAATAAATGGAAATGCGCAATGATTCAGCACGAGACGTGGTGAAGCAATTACAAAATGTACTCCAAAACGAAACGCAACCCACCTGCAAATACAAAGGACAGCGACATTCATGGTGACTTGGTCACCGACTGCTGCGGAACGTATGACGATGCTGTCTACACCACCTTGCATAGCCCTTGTGAAGCGGATAGCTGACTGTGCAGGGTCAGAGTCCCGTACACCGAGACCTATCAGTCGATCCCAACACCCTTCCGTCTAACATCCAAAGTAATATTGTTAGTGTCTATGCGGCACCCTGCGGATACAAAAAGCGATGCTTCTATTATTTAATTTATTTTATTTATTATACCTGATTATTTATTATACCTGAATAATTTATTTAGGGGTTTTACATGAGGGGTGGACAATTATTTTGAACAATGTCATTGGTGGTCACGATGGCTTGGCCGCTGACAGCTGTTTAATACGAAATGCTAAACGTAAACAGACAATTTACTTTCTGAGGACGCCAATGGCTCCTAATTTCACACCATTCTGTAGTGAGGTGAAATGCATATTTTTGGACAAAACTGGAGAAGAAATAAACTAAGGTCATGAGAGTGAGTCGGACGAAAGTAACTTCGTAAAATTCTATGATCAGTTTGGAACGTACAGTGATCGAGGAGATTTGTCGCAAAGATAGTTGGACATTCGCGAATGTGTGTGTTTATTTCCCGAATACGCTCCTTCACAACATCTTTGGGATCGTACGAACAAGTATACGCGAAAAATTTCTTTTACGACCAGTTTTTTTTTTATTTCTGTATAGTGAAGTACATATTCTTTCGTGCTTGCAATTCGCAATAATAAATGAAATATTGATGAGATAAGATAATTAATACAAGAACCCTAGAGTGATTTCCAACGTTTTCTTTAATGATTTGAGCCATCAAATACCAACGCACGAGAGCCGGCTAAGCAAAGCTACACCCTCTCACGCAACACTTTTTGTCGATGGGTTAAAATGGTGGAACAAAAAGAATGTAATTAAGGGAAAAAAGGTGCCCTGTTGAAGAAAAATTATGATCACACTAATGCATTGTAATGTTACAACATCTGAAACACAAACCAGGAGAACCCTCGGGAAACGTAGAGATTCGCGTCAGTGGCGCGTGGAGAATTCTGATCCTATCGCAATGGAAGACAAGTGAGCAGGGTCATTTATCAAAGACGTTTACGCTTACGCTTGAAGAAAACCGACCATATAAATTTTATTTCAACAGAATGGAAAGGTGGGCTAGTTGGTAATTCATAATTGTTAAGCGAACTATGAGCGTGGGAGAAGGCACACAGCCTATGCCACTACTTTTTTTATTATTATGTGTATTTGTGTGTTAGTACAGCCAGCCGACCAGCCGAGTCACTAGCTGTGAACTGAAGAGCTATCTGGGTGCCTCCTAGATGAAATCGAAAAACTTTATACGTAGCATAACATCTCCGATGGCCCCTTCTAGAGAACTGTGCACTCAGTAGGATATCGCACCTAAGAAATGGCTTATTTGTTCTCATTTTCCGGGTGCAATTGATGTATGACCCTTTTTTGATGTATGACCCTTTATGCACGGGCATACTGAAGACGTTTTTCAGGTAGGTCGTACCACGAGGGTTGCCATAAGCCATGCACTTTGTTCACGACTGTTGACACACACACACAAAATGCAACAGTCCTTCGTCCATGCAGATGTTAGTAGCGAAATATTTTTTATAGTGAAAGCTGTATATGATGAGAAGAAACGAAAATTCCTTTGCCAGTGGTGTCACGAGCGGTCTTCAATGACTTTGGCTGTGACGTCTGTGACCACCTCTAGTTCTAGAACAACCACCATGATTAACGCTTTACGAGACGCATATAAACACTCATAACACTCCTCTACGACCATGATCTTGCAAGGTACAATGTGTGGCATGTGAAATAAACACTGTGGTAACCCAAGTCTATCGTGTGTCTAAGATCATTAAGAGGCATTCGCCGGGCCAGTGGTTCCAGTAATGTAACCAATTGTTATTATTACTATTCAAATCACCTCACAGGCTCCTACATCGGAGTACTGTGTGAGGGCGGGGGGCTATATAAGTAGGGGTAACAATAACTGGAGCATGTGAACTTTATACAATGCTTATTGACGTAGTACAGAACACTGAAAAAAAAGAAAAGGATAAAATAGAAACAGAAAACGTCCTTATACAATTGGTAAATAACGCATCAATTAGAATATATTGCCGTTACCTCGGCGCTAAATTTGGTTGCATTTCTAATGTTAACGATGCGCATTACTAACATAAGTAACATAACATAATTAAGTAACATATAACCATTACTGAACGTGTAACTATTTATTATGAAAGACTTCAGGGCCACGTCGGGCTGAACCAATTGAACAACGGGGCCGCATTCTTTAGCTTTCCTGTTTGTCCATGTGTGTGGAGTGCTTGGGTGATGATTTTGTGTTTGTTTGTGTGTGTTTTGGGGGATTGAGGTCTTTGGTTAAACGTGCTGAGACGCGTTTTTTTTTTTCGTTTGAAGTACGGCAGATCAATCTAAGTGCACTGCTTCATTCTGCACCGTATCTATGGCATGCGAAGTTTTTTGCAAAATGTGGTGCTACAATAATTTCTAGCCTGGGCTATCAACACGCGAATAAAAAAAACATGGCGTGTGACATTCTTTTTACGAAGAAGATGATATTCGGGGAAGAAGGAAGCTCTTTTGAGCATACAGTAAACAAGAAAGACAAAAATATCCATAGAATTTAGTCAAGTTAGGTGTCAACTTCACTGCAGGAACTTTGTTTAATACATATTGAATGATTTTTGTGTTGCTAAGTACCATCGATGGCTTGTTTGTACACGCCGCACAAGCGGGGGGGTGGATAAACTTAAAATGTGCGTGATAGATAGATAGATAGATAGGTAGATAGACAGACAGACAGATAGATAGATAGATAGATAGATAGATAGATAGATAGATAGATAGATAGATAGATAGATAGACAGACAGACAGACAGACACACAGACAGACAGACAGACAGACAGACAGACAGACAGACAGACAGACAGACAGACAGACAGACAGATAGATAGATAGATAGATAGATAGATAGATAGATAGATAGATAGATAGATAGATAGACAGACAGACAGACAGACAGACAGACAGACAGACAGACAGACAGACAGACAGACAGACAGACAGACAGACAGACAGACAGACAGACAGACAGATAGATAGATAGATAGATAGATAGATAGATAGATAGATAGATAGATAGATAGATAGATAGATAGATAGATAGATAGATAGATAGATAGACAGACAGACAGACAGACAGACAGACAGACAGACAGACAGACAGATAGATAGATAGATAGATAGATAGATAGATAGATAGATAGATAGATAGATAGATAGATAGATAGATAGACAGACAGACAGATAGATAGATAGATAGATAGATAGATAGATAGATAGATAGATAGATAGATAGATAGATAGATAGATAGATAGATAGATAGATAGATAGATAGATAGATAGATAGATAGATAGATAGATATCTCAACATCTCATGCGTTCAAACCAAAGCATGGTCGAGGGCATGGTGCATGGTTGATGTTCATATCGTTTTGTTACTTGTATGCATCGAAGCTGTTATGGCTGACACTTGTGCACAGCGTTTAAATTGCACCAAAGGTACGTGAAATTCAGTGCTGTTTCAGTAACTTTTGTTTAGCCGGCAAACAGTAAATTTTAGGAGAACGAGTGCACAGTAACATCACGCTCAAGTGATGTCAAATCACTTCAATTCAAGAACCAAACGGAGAACGACAGAAACACTGCTGAACTGTTGCAGGCAATATGTAATTCACAGTGGAACTCAATTGCATAGTTTTTCCCTTCAGAAATTTTCTCGTATTTGGCGAGGCTTTCGGCCAAATGGGAAATATAGGCCCCATTAGGCTCGCACCTTGGCAGCAATTTACCAAGTCATTTTGTAGCATTTTCTATTCCCGCCTGTTTGGTGTGCTCCGTGGCCCATTGGCTCTCGTACAGCCACTTCCCGAAGGAGTGCAATTTATCGACGGCTCACTGGTTACCAAGTAGCAATCTTCAGTCGCCTCTATTCTACCTGTATACATGGCTTGATGCTTCATTTTGCGTTTCTATCTGTAAAGCGTAGATAGATAGATATATAGAATATAAAGAATACTACGATGCCAAAGCTGTTTCACTCGCACAGCATCAAACAGACAGAGACAACTAAATTAATCGATCGATTTTGCCAGTGAATGCATAGAGAACGTTAGTTGCTGGCAGTAACTGTGGTGTACTATTTGTGACGTACATTGAAATAATTAGAAGTGGATGAAAGATCCGACCCCTTCCCCATTTTTTGTGCGATCTTAACCTTCGCATTTCATTCGATGCTCTACCAATTGAGAATAATTTAGCGTCATATCAACTACGCACCAGCTTCGATCGTGGTATCAACTTCAACGTCATTCAGGTAATCTAAACAGAAAATAGCTGCCATAAAAGACAATACTTCGAATTTCGGCATATGCAATAAACTCCTGGAAACATTAAGTGGTTGACCGGCCCCCTGCCGTGCGTGTATGTAATGTAGGAAGGTACACAATGGTTGTTAGAAGCCAAGGAGGGAGAAGTTAGAATGGAATGAAAAGTATGGCTTATGAGCCAAGCCACACCTCTCACATGTAGCGTTACATGTATGTACGGGGTCTCGGGAATCAAAAGAGAACATGACGCATTGCAACAGCGGTGGAGTGAATGATGGTGGAGAGGCAGACAACCACTAAAATGCGCTTGCTTCGAAGCGGGGTGGACAGTCACCGCCTGAAGAAGACATCGGATGGGTCTTGAAACATGGGACCACTTTTTTCAACTAAACCTAACAACAATACTTGGTTAGAGAGTCTCTTCATTCTTCTAATTTTACCCTGCCAGAGGGATTTTTTTCAAATATGTTTAAATATAGGCCTACCGATACGGTTCCTACGGAAAGCGCCATACAGTCTATTTCAACGGGTATTTTTGGGCATGTGATTCACCGACTAGCTACGTAAAGCCAGGTGCTGGCGCACCTGCCTGTGCCACCCCCCCCCCCCCCCCACCATATCTATTTCGTTCTGTATAGAACTAGTAGCACGAAACAGCACTCGACCACATCTACCCATCTGGCCTTTCCCAGCCAAAACATCTGTTTACGCCACTGCCATCGGCGTAAACATGCAAGCGCTGCTCGTATGCGACTAGGGCTGGCTACGCGTACACTCATATTTCTTTAACGTACACGCACAGATCTATACATGCAAAAGACAAATATATTTAAGTCACAATGGACGGGACCAGTAGTGGGGCTTATTCCATGGGTTATTTTGGTCAAACAGTGCTAAGTGTAACAGAGAACAACTATTCCGTCCCCATCAAAGCAGGCACAATCACATTCACAATCACGATCGTCTCTAAGTTCCCAGAGGATTCAGAATTACAGGCTGCCTCGGCCATTCCATGCATTTGTGAGTACCACTGAAAGCCTTAGGATATATATTTGAGCTACGTCCCACAATACTAATAATGAACTCATGCTGTGTTATAGGTTGAAGTTCACAGCAGTGGTTTCCCTCATACTTCTGTTTCACTGGGGTACTGAGCACTGCTTGAACATACCGATTGGTTTCAAAACTTGTCGATCTGTCAGGGCACAAAAACAAATAAACAAATCTCTTTTGAACAATTACATCGCACTGCTCCTAGAGGCGTAATTTGTAGCTTCCAGACGAACAGAATTAGTGGCGGTGTCATTTCGGATCACGAGCATAGGTCACTGATTTCCCAAGGGGTATTCATACCACGGCGTGAGTACACAGAGCGAAAAAGAGGAATCCAATGGGAATGAAGGCAAGTCACGTAGCAGATACTGTAATTGCAGTATTATATTGTGTTCCTCCCATCCCCACACACCCATATAATCTCCAGCAGCCAGTGAGCGTATACTGTCAGAAAAAGTATTCAGAATAGAAGGACCAACGCACGTTCCTCAGATACAATACGTCGCTCGCTTAGGTATATTCGCCAAACAATTGTATCAAAATGAATCCGCGTTTTATATAGGAAACCTTACCTAACCCTAACGTTCTTTTGAAGGTTTTGTTCTTTTTACCGTGTTATCACTTATAGACCGTTCCTGCGAGTGAAGACAACCGGACTGACCACCAGCACTTCACTTCTTTCTGACTCGTGTGTGACGATGCAGAGTGTGAGGGCTGTTGCTTCTATGAGTGACGTTGTTTATACTTGACCACCCGTCACCACAATATGTTCAGCGCCCGAGAAAAAAATTAATCCTTCACAACGGGGTCTTTCTTGATTGCAAATGAATGAACCTCGAAAGGTGTAGTTTAGCCATTGGTGATCCCCTTGTACCACGACGGCCAGCAAAGCGCCTACAGGAGCTTGAGACCCTTGCATTGCGAAATGAAATCATGGGCTCAATAAAGCTGGTCAATACATTTCACTGCCGTGCCTCGGCATTATTAAAATAATAAAAAAATTTCTGACTTAAAAGTTATGAAAGATGCTTTGAAATAACTCATGCCTAGTAAGGAGGTGCCGTCTTGTGATTAGTTGAGCGTGTCATAGCGATAAGTAGCCCCCTCGCAATGTGTTGCGTCATGGAGTCACGTTTTTCTTCCCTTTTTGTTTATTTATGTGAAATACCTAATACCTTTTTGCTGCCTTGTTAAGAAAGACGAACTCGCGATAAAATTGATGCCTGCCTTTTTAAGAACAATGCTGTTTGAGAAAGACAGAGAAAAGGAGAGGCATGTTACGAGAACCATGAGCTTCTCTTCTCTCCCTGCTCTCACCTCTTTCTCTCATTCTCGCAGCAGCGGCGCTGCCGATGATTTTATATGCGCTGCGTAGCCCAATCAGAAATTAACATTTTGAAGTAGCACCCGCTCTATTCATCTTCTCCTTCCTCTCTGTCTTCTTATTCATTTCCTGCTTCGCTCCCACAACACGAACGTCGGCTTGTTGATGTAGAATGGTTTACAAACGTGATTTTCCTTTCCCTCCTGTTCTTTCTTTTTTACTCCATGAGATGCAACATCTATGATATGTGAGGGAACGAGAACTAAGAGCGAGAAAAAGAGAGAGAAAAATTCTTGCTGAGATGGGATTCGTATACTCGTAGCCACGTTCCGAAGGCAATCATGCTTGCTCTAAAGGCGTATCATATCCTTGTATAGTATTGTATAACAAGGGAGTGTTAGGGTGAGAGGGAGGTAGAGACTGAGGGCTTGGAATAAATCAAAGTGGACAATTGGGCCAGTTGCTGACACATCAGTTGTCTCAATGAGCGCCTGTGTGAACACGCACGTAATATTCGCAATGGCAACGAGGGCTTCTTATCTCAGCATGTCATCAGGTTTGGTTGCCATGCGCGGTTTAAAAATACAGTGGTATTATACAGGCACAAAGACAATCACACGTGCACGATTGTTGAGGCAGAGAGAATGGCTCAAGAAACTGACAACTGCATGAGCAAGCCTTTGGTTGCCCTCGTAGATAAGGAGCTTCAATTTCTGGCAAATGGTGCATGCGCGTAAATAATCTGATATTCTGGCCCATGCCTCGCGTATATGAAGTGTGACGTTTTTTTTTTCAAATGCTACTTTCTTTTTTCTTTGTTCTCCTCTTTTTTTAGTTGTCATATATATATATATATATATGCGGGATGAATAAACCTTCAGTTGATAGTTTGCGCTTGTGCTCGTCTTTTTCCCATCCGTGTTTTGTACCACGTAGTACTCTTACATCTTAAAGTAAAGCGTAGCAACTAACAAAGAAGAGCATAAGAGAGATAATGAAATAGAAGTAGGTTAAAAAGAAACATAAAAGAAAAAGTAGGAGAGAAAGGAAAAAAGAAACAAAACAGAAGGAAGTACACCTAATATAAAGAGCCAGAAAAAGAAATACAAAGACAGAGAGAATTACCTTGCTGCAGAAATAAATAGGAACAGACACACTCAAAAAAATAAAAATAACGAGAGCAAATGAGAAAGATAATGAAAAAGACAAAGATAAAGTTAAAGCCAAATGTCAGAGCACAAAAGAAATAAAAATAGAAGTATGCAAATAAAAACGAAACAGAGGTAAGGCAAGAAAGAGAAGGAAAGACAGAACGAGTGAGAAAATAAAATAAAGAATTAGACGAAAAAAGAAGAGAGACAGGCAGAAAAGGGAAAACAGAACAAAACCGAGAAAGAAAGGAAGGGGAAAATAGAGACAAACATGGCGGACCACCCAGTTTTAATATGCCCGATTTGAAGGCTTGGCACCGCAAGTGTGATGCTGCCTTTATTATTATTTTTCGCTTGCTCTTTCATCACAATTTTGAGAGATAACGGGAGAGGTTGACTCATGGCAGAGGTGGCCTTCGGCAATGCCACTGGGAGCTGCAAGGAGAGAGTGAGGGAAAGGAGCGCTGACGAGCAAAGCGTCGGCGGCGCACGTGGTTTGCGCCGCGAGGGCGCTCGTGGCGATGGCCCGATGCACTCGCGGCAGCTCCCTACTCGGGAGTCGGCTCACCGATGCCGCCGCTGCAGCCATGCGCCGCGCTATCGCTGTCAGTGATGCTGCCCCACACCGCACTCGTCCCACTTACGAAGGAGCGCCGGACGTGCTGTGTTCGCTAGTACATCCGAGGCCTTGAAAGGGCCAGTTATAGTCCAGCTTCTGCGAGTCTTCGGAAATAGGCGATTGGGACTGCCAGCTGCGCTGTCACTCTTTTGAAGGAATACCGGCTTGAATTTTAGCACTGTGCTACATTACATCATGATTTATGCACGCCGCTTCGATTGCAGTTGTGTCAACAGGACCTTGCAGGAGGAATAACGTCAGAGACTTCGCATTGTCCACTACGACCCTACTTTAGTTGTTAATATTTAGCGTAGGAGAGCTTGATGTGCAAGTATCTGGTTATTCATCCGTAAGTAGTAAAGGGTAATGAAGCCAATGTCCAATAATATTTATTGATTTGTTCTTAGTATCTGGTGATTTGTTAGGGGTGTTGCATGGCTTTGACCATGAAAGCAGAGCCTTGTGAATTTTAGCGCAAAAAAGTTGGCCTTCACAATGGCTCAGGGTGAGTACCTGTAGCTATGGTTCGAAGTTTAAAAATTTCAGCAGGCACCCTTGATAGGCATTTTCATGCTAAAGCTGGTTCAATTTTAAATGCGGGCCCTTCGCTCGAGGTTTAGCACCAGCGGCATCAAGGCATTGCGTTTCACTTTGGTTACAATCGTGTGGACAGTGTTACATCGTTCAACGGGAAAAAGCCTACGTCCGTGAACAATTGTTTGAAACTACCATAGTGCGGGTAGTCAATTGACGGGGTCGTATCTACGTTGTTTTGTGGTCTTTTGGCATCACGGAGACACTTCTAACGACGTAAACGTTCGCATTTTCGGGGCTGTGTGTGTGAGTGTTCGCCGTTACGAACAACAGGATTACAAGTCCCCGCACTAGCGCCAAACAGTTGCAGAATGCGGGACCGGATGCCGTCGTGGGCGGAGTTTTTCTTGGTTCAAGTTTGCATCTGCCTCTTCTGTGGTCAAGGTAAGCTGGTAACTCTAAGAATGTTAAAGTTGCGATGTCGATATTATCTCAGTGGGTTGATATTATCCATTCCAGATTATTATTACACTAGTCTAAGCCTAGACGTTTCTTTTTCAGCTACATTGAATACGTGAAGCTCAAGAAAGCGAACACCGTATATTAAGAACATATATAAAGTGCAAAGCTTAAACATGGGCCAATCGGCACGGCAATCTTGCGTTAACTGTTCGCGCATTTCGTTCAGCGCAACTACAGTGCAAAAAACCTGCCGCACTTTCTTAACTATTGAAGCTTATCTACCTTGTTTCGCTTGAATAAAATGCAGTTTTTTTCAACCCGCCAACAGAGTATTTTATCACTGGAAGCTTTCTTGGCTTTCTTGCCAGTATTTTCTCTTTGTGTGTGTGTGTGTGCTGTGCTCACAACCACAAGTGTTCAGGAGAGCGTCTGGTGCATACTCAATGCCCGCCATCTTGGTAAATACCCAACTATTGACATAGAGAACGCCTCTATCCTCAGTCTTCTTGGTTCGTCTTGCTCTCTCTCGTTATTGGCAAATAGTGTTTCTTTTTTTTGCGTTTTTGTTTGGCGGCGATCGAAAATTACGCTTCATTCTTTCATTTTTATCTGGTATTTCTGATAAAAAAATGACTTCTCGCAGTGCTCAGCCACTTCCTCACAAAGTGCTGAGACAAAGATATGTATATACGGCATGGCAGAATTGCCTCAGTACTCAATGTAGCTATAACGAACAGTGCCTTCGCTGAAACCCGATGCAGATTGTACACTTGTAGAGAGGTTTTGCTGTGTTGTTCGTTAAGACATACAGCAAAGTGGTATTGTAGAATGAAGGTAACATATTAGTATGCCAAATGAGGGGCTATTTTTTAATTACGAAGTGAGGCGTATTACGGAGGGGCGTATATTTGACATGCTTAGGTTTTTCAGCTAGAAAGCTAGAAGTTGCACCAAACTTGACATTCGATGTTGCTCTGGCAGTGAAAGTTTGCATGCTCTGCGATACTCACAATCATGGCGTGCAATTTCAAAAATGGAACATGCGCAATGCTGAACCATTAATTATTGTTTGTGGTCACGTTAGATTTCTCACTCCATATAGCATCATCAGTCAAGTGTGACCAAAAAATGCACAGTATTCATTATGAAACAATATTCTAAGATCTGAGATGTCAAGTAAGGGCTAGGAAATTATCTGTATTAGGATAAGGCTGGCTTTACCCCACAAAGCCTAAGAGACCACAAATACCTGGTAATTTTTCCCAAGTTGTTGTTTGTTTGGTTGGTTGGTTTGTTT
Source organism: Rhipicephalus microplus (assembly GCF_013339725.1). Lineage (NCBI taxonomy): Eukaryota > Metazoa > Arthropoda > Arachnida > Ixodida > Ixodidae > Rhipicephalus > Rhipicephalus microplus. The sequence continues at coordinate 46,330,848 of NC_051169.1, read as the reverse complement.
GTTTTGTTTACACAAAGCACCGGAGCTACCCAGACAACAAACGGCCAAATTATTATTCCTTCAAATAATTGATTGATTGATTGATATGTGGGGCTTAGCGTCCCAAAACCACCATATATTTATGATAGACGTCATGGTGGGGTTTTCGAGAAACGTTTACCACATGGAGTTCTGATATTACTTCCTAAAGTTAAGCACCATGTACAAATATACCCTCTGCAATGTTTTGTAAACATTAGGATGCTGGCCCAAGTTATGAGCTAAGAAAAATACGCAAACGTACGCATTTATCATTGCTTGACACCATAGTGAATAGCTGACGGGGTTTAATGTCCCAAACCACCACATGAACATGAGAGACGCCGCAGTGGAGATCGACCCCCTGATGTTTTTTAACGTGCACTTAAATCTAAGCACACGGGCCGAAAGTTAGGGAGCTTATAAATCAACGCTTCTGCAGCCATATTCGACTGATGAGTAAGTACCAATATAACGTTTTTTATTATCGATTCCATATGGTACGTTTCTATCCCACTTTTCAAGGTTTGCCTAAATATGTGGCAAACACGAAGTGCATTCCGCGATGTAGTTTGCGGTTGCCGCTGCTCCAATTTACAAATGAGGGGGATCAAGACGAGCAAAAACGAACGTTTTCAAAATCAGGGAAATTCTCTATAGCTCTCTGGCGGCTTCAGAGTAATTGGTGCCTTTGCATGTGCATACTATATATTATCATGAGATGTTACCCATATGGAGTAATATTGCACGAGTGACATTCGTGAAAAATAACCTATTTAGCCCACAGTGAGAGCCCATAAACAGGATTATTTGAAGATTACTCGAACGAGTTCATGACGGTTCGTTACGGGAACGTAATAGCGATGATTTTATTTCTGCTCCTTCTCTATCACGGTGAGCTTGTGTCTTTTGGAAAGCAAAATTCTTTTCTTTACATAGCTCATTTTGCATCAAGCTGAGAATTAGATGAGAAATATATTCAAGAAAAGTGAGCGAGTCCAAAACACAGTCAAACCACGAAGAAAATTCGCATGAAGCTTTTTTTGTAAAATTCCAAAAGCCCTGATTTGAAAAAAAAATCCTTGATTTGTTCAGTGGGGATCTACTTTCTGCGGATAAAAGAATCACTTCAATCACACAAAAAAGTAGTAATATTTAGAACAAATGCACAATAAATACATAGTCATTGCTCCATATGGAAAAATACAACTTTTTATAGTGGATACATTTTAGTCGTGACTGATGTTTTAGCCTAACTTTTTTGTTATAACGTTGTTGCCTTCATAGTTTTTACTAATGCACACCTGGGTCAGTGCGCTTCACCAGCACTGAGCCATACTGTGGTATCAATACAGTATGAATGAAATTATATTGTGATGACACATTATAATTTTCAATATATGTATTAGGTAAGATATTTCTGCGGCTAGCATTTTTATTGCGAATGTTCTTCTTGACTATGCATTCTTTGCAATATTTTTTGTCCAAAAACGTTTCTTCATCTGTTACTTCCCGCTCCTACTTCTAAGATGCGAATTAGAGCTATAAATTCAGGTTTTAAAGACGCTAAATAGCGTGCGTGCGATGAGAAACTCGTGCAATTAAATTGTTTCTTGCACACCACATGTTCCACAGACGCTAGAGGAAAGCACCGCGCAAAGGCATTGACAAAGCACATTTTGTCTATGCGAGAAGCATTACAAATTGATACGGCGTCACAAAAGTGTACGTGCATGCGTACGTGTGTACGCACGCACTAGCATAAACATGGCATGATGAGGAACCGCGGAGATGATGGCGTCAATATGAGGGGAACAAGCAGAGGGGAGGGGGCGCCCCCCTTAACCATTTAGGCGGGGGTGCAAGGGCTGTGTCATTGGCTAACTCTCTTATGGCTGTGCAGGTCCTTCATAATGATAGTCGCCTAAAGATGTTGATGTCACATTCCAGGAACTATTTACTTCCAATTTTACTCTAAATAAGCCCAAAACCAAAGGTTGATCATTGTGAGAAAGAAGCACGAACTCGTTTATTTATAATTTTTCACCTTTGTAAAGCACGTTTTTTGGAGTCAGCCTACAGGATTAGGAAGGGGGCGGGGCGAAAGTCACTTTTTGTAATCGCAAACGCTGCGCAGGCCTATGATTCTCTTTCACAAGAAATGATCGGCCAGTCCGTGTCCCAATGCACAGCCTCATTTGTAATTATCATAAATGTTTTCAAATTCATGACCCTCGTTCTGGTAAAGCCAGGGACAAAAAGCAGGCCATCGCCAAAGCACGTCATCGCTTGATTCGTATTCTTTTATAACACGAAAGTGTTCTATGCAAGGGTCCACCATGGCTACACTGGCATAAATTTGTCAGGTTTGTGTCACGAACGGAAGCATGGACGGACGCACAGTCGGACGCATGGACGCACGGGTGGACGCATGGAAGAACGCACGGGCAGGCGGACGGACGAATGAATGGATGGATGGACGCATGAACGAACACACTAACGGACGGACGGAAGAACGCATGGACAGATGGACAGACGGATGAACGCGCGGACGGACGCATGGACGAACGCATATACGGATGGACAGATGGATGGACAGAATCACTTAAGGGCGCATGGACGGACGGTCGCACAGATAGACGCACGGACGGACGGAAGCAAGAACGGACAGACGGCAGAGCGCACGGACTGACGAATGCTTCCCCCTAACTCATTATCATGCACTCCGCGGACATGCTGTGTTTTTTTTTCGTCCACAGGGAAGCATGTCATCCTTTAGATACAAACAACGGGGAGAGGGTGGGGGGAAGGGCTGGATTTCTATAAGACTTTGCGCCCGTACCCTCCTCTAGGGATGTGGAAACTTGCGTGCGCCTATCCGCAAATGCCGCTACACACCGACAAATGCGAGAAATTCCAAAGACAAGTCGAAACAAAATGTTAACAGGTCGTTGCTTCAATGATTCGTTTTTTTTTCTTCTCCTTTGCGTTCTCGCACACCGACTACACTTATAAGTATGCCCTTCACTGGCAAGCCATTAGATGCAGTGGCCCGCGAACATGAAGTTATTTTTCCTCCGGCAGCTCACTCGCCTAATCTCCCTCCATTGTCGAACGATGAAGACCGACATGGCACTCTGCAATAGAAGGAACGAACAACTGCATCAAAGGAGGCAAGAAATGGGTCGCGACACTCCCTTGCATATGCAGCCTTCAGATGGTTCGCTCGAGAGAACAACCTCTTTTCTTCTTATATTCTTAATCGCTATGCCCCACATTGTTTGCTCGGCAGTACAGACGCCGACAGTCGATCGGCCGTCCTACCCCAGAATGAACAGCAGCGTCGAGAACAGTGATGAAAGGGGAGTGTCATCTAGTGTCCCTTCTTTTCGTTTAGTTTTAAACGACGTCGAAGGTTGTGACCTCGCAAAGGGGAGAGGGCGATCGGGGTTCCCGTTAGAGTAATGAACCGTCCCTTACATAAATTGCCCAATAGAAGAGGGATATTGCCGAGCCCTCGCGTGCATGCCAGAGCGTTCGGGTATACGCGTAATTGGCGACGCTTGATTGATGAGGCCCCGGCGTTGCCTGAAAGGAACGAGGCGCGACGTTTGCTCTATCTCGGTGGTCGTCCACGAATTGCAATCAGGCTGTCTTCATCTGCAACCTTTTCTTTCTCGCGCCAAGCGAAGAGTGCTACCTTGACTGCTCCCTCGTTCGCTAAAAGTTGTCCGAGCTAACTTTCAATAACAACGAGCTGCCCGTACTCATTACGCTGTGGTGCTTGCGCTGAACACCGTACTTATAACGCTTGACAAGATCAAAAGCTAGCATATTGATACTTTGTTCGTAGCTTCATTCTTACTGGATCGGCTTCAGTATTGACTTTTCTCTCGAACAGGAGATGAAACTTCAGGATTGAGCGAAGTGCGCTAAGTGACACCTAGGCTGCTCGCTGACGCATTAAGCTGATAAAAAAAAAGATGGAGAAAAGCATAGGCTTGCGTGCTCACTCAGGCATGTGTTTACACGGATGATCAGCCTGTTTTCAAATTTAAAGGTATTTGCACGCTAAAATGAGCCATGCAGCACTTTTTACCCAGGGTCAGTAAACCCGGCCCATCGGGGCTTGAAGCTCATTAGAAGTATAGCCGAGCATTACTGCGCTACACATGGCCGGGAATTCGCAATTATTTCACAAAGACAGCCACAAATTGCTTCCTCTTTTCTGTAAATTGATCCCGTGTACCCAAGCAGCTGCGCAGTATACCAATGCCCAAGGCATCTGGTTGACTTGAGCATCGCAGTCTGCATAGTTAAAGTGGTCACCGTGTGGCGCCGCCATGAGCCAACGCTAACGCTTGCCATACCAATGAAAGTAAGCCACGCGTTCAATGGACAACAAAGCATAAGAACATGTTCAAGGCTATGACTCGCTTTTAAATGCGAAGAATTTCTTAGCGAAGTTCGGCGACTTTGAGCGTATCTATCTATCTATCTAGCCGCCTGTGACTTTAGCTGGTGATTTGTGGGGTTTAACGTCCCAAAACCACTATATGATTATGAGAGACGCCGTAGTGGAGGGCTCCGGAAATTTCGACCACCTGGGGTTCCTTAACATGCACCCAAATCTGAGTACACGGGCCTACAACATTTCCGCCTCCATCGGAAATGCAGCCGCCACAGCCGGGATTCGATCCCGCGACCTGCGGGTCAGCCCTGTGACTTTTAGCTCTCCTTGCCGTTTCGATAATGGTATTCATATCAAAATTGGTTTGGCATAACATGACTGTATGAGGAACATATTCGGCTAGTCACAACATGAAAATCACGATATGTATGCCATGAATGTCATGAATTACATTTGGTGGTCCTGCAGCTCTTGCGGTGGTTACGTCTTCATGGCATGTCGCAAAACTGGTATGGTATGAAATGATTGCATGCCGAACACAAGCGACGGACCCTAACATGAAAATCATGAGATGCATGTCGAGTAACACAATGACTACATGCCACGCTTATAATGCGCTCGCGCCCGTTTCGCCAGCGTCACATATACCAGTTTTGGTATTACGGGAAGTGAATGAATGTCGAAGATATGCCACATCCAAACATGATAAGCACGACATGCATGTCATGTAACATGACTACATGCTACGCTCATGATACGCTCGCTGGCCGTTTCGCTAGCTTCACATGTACTAAACTCGGTATAACGCGACGCGAACGGACGACATAGGTAAATGACAAATCCAAACATGATGATCACGACATGCTTGTCATGTAACAACATGACTACATGCCACACTGATGGTGCTCTCGCGGCCGTTTCGCTAGCTTCACATATGCCAAATTTGGTATTACGAGACACCAATGAATGACGAAGGTATGTGACTGGTGCAAACATGATAATCATGAGATGCTTGTCTTGTGAGAACATGACTACATGCCACTGTCAAGGCGCCAATGCATTTCGACGTGACGCGGTGCGTGTGCTCGCCGGCGTTCATTTTGTCGCGTCACGCTGGCGTTGCAACGCCAGGCGCCGATCATGCCATATACTCGCAGGCGCACGCCGCGCTGCGTTGCTTTGACGCATGCGCTTTTCAGCGCGTCCAGCGTCCCTACGTCACGAAAAGAGGGAGACGCAGTGTTGTCTTGGTAACACATCAGTGCGAAATGCAGTATGTCGCACTTCGCGCCGGTTGCCGTCGGCCGCGCCTGCGGACGCTGGTCGCGCCTGGCGTCAGACTATAGGATGTTCGCGTTTTGCTAACGTATGGTCGCTGTGCTCAGCGTGCGCGCACGTCACCGCTACTGCTTAATCAAGCGCAGCGCCAGGTCAAACCGAGGAAGAAGAAGCACCTCCTTGCACGAGCTAGTCCGTGCTCACGGGCACTTGCAGCCAGGAATCAATCAAAACAGCTGAAAATAAATGTCGTTCGTAATGTTTGAGCCTCACTTCTTGCCAGTGAACCGTATGCGATTTTAAACAGTTTGGTGCCGGAAAATCCGGGTACTGCCACGAGGGACCACGGAAGACTACGGAAGGCTACGAGTGAACTGAACGCTATGGAGAGGCTTGACCCGAAGTGGACGTCGAGACGATTTCTCAACACCAGGATTATCAACGAGGCAAGAGCTCTTCTCGGCGATGCGACAGCCACCATCGATCAGCTTAACGCCATGTACGGACGTTTGAAGGCGAACAACGATGAACTGAACCATATAAACGGGGAGTTTGAGAGCCACATACCAGATGAAGAGTTTGAGGAGAGTACGACACCATCCTAGAATACGAAGAGAACGCTAACAGCGTCATGAGTGAGCTTCTTAGCAAGCGCAACCGTGTTGTTGCGGCCACGTCGTCAGCACCGGAGCTTCAGACTTCGTCCGTAGCAGGTACCGCTGTAGCCACTGGCGCCACGATTCCCAAGCTTACCGTCACCCCATTTGCTGGTGATCTGTGCCAGTGGAACGACTTTTGGGAGCAATTCGACCAGATGATTCACCGGAATGGCATACGATGCAGCGCTTTACATCGTACCGAGCTGTTCAGCGAAGCCCGAATGACTGATCGCAAAAGCCCGTGTAGCACATATGAAGACAAAGATACTACCACTGCTAGAGCTTCTAGGAGCCTTGATTGGAGCAAGGCTACTTTGCTATGTGTCAAGTGCACTCACGGGCTTCGAGATCCACTGTACATTGTGGTTGGATTCCACAATCACACTTTCGTGGATCAAAGGCGACATGACGAAATGGAAGCAGTTTGTGTCGAACAGAGTGAAAGAGATCAGAGAAAAAACAGATCCTTCTATGTAGAGGTATTGGCCTGTTCATGTGAATTCAGCCAACCTGCTCACACGTGGAGTTTCTATGGAGAAATTATTATCCAGTAACATGTGGCGACATGGACCAGACTGGCTATGCGAATCAGAAGACCGGTGGCCTCAACTACCGTCAGAAGCTATCAGCACCGACGACTGGATTTCTTCTGAAATGATTGAACAATCATTCAGAGAAGAAATAAGCTCAATTTGGAAAGGCACAAGTGCATAAGAGTACTCTATAATCAAAGACCTCAACCTGTTCTTGGATGACAACAGTATCCTTCGGGTCGGTGGGCACTTGATACACCTTGAAGCATCTGAAAAGGTAAAACACCCAGTGATCCTCAAGCACGACCATCGCTTTTGCACATTATTGAGCACACTGCAAAATTTACATGGAGGCATGAGAGACACTTTGTCACAGTTAAGAGAACGATATTGGATCGGCCGGGCACGAACACTGGTGAAGAAAGTGATACACGGATGCTATACGTGTAGACGCTTCAGTATAAGCCCAGGCGACGCTCCGTCAGCTCCTATAGCATGCCATTGTTTGACAACGATGAACCCATTCGAAGTCACTGGAGTATACTTTACAGGACCGCTCTTTGTTGTGACTACAGCTGAGACCGCAGAGAGCAAATGCTACATATCACTTTTCGTATGTGCTACATCTAAGCAGTCCACCTGGAACTGGTTTCGAGCCTGACCTCAGAAGTCTTCCTCATGTATTAACGGCGCTTTGTAGCACGAAGGTGTCTCCCTCACGTAATTTATTCAGAGAATGTAAGAACGTTCAAGAAGATGTCGAGAGACTTGGAGAAGCTCTGTCCGAATGGTTTTCCAAGAGGACATATCAGCATATTTGGGTCACAAGAGGATCATCTGGAAGTTTATTGCTCTCAGCGCTCCATGGTGGGGTGGATGGTGGGAGTTTCTGGTCCAGACTATCAAGCTTCCACTGAGAAAGATTCTCGGCAAAGCTCGACTTAACTTTGAGGAGCTGACTACTGTGCTATCGGAAGTGGAGGCGGTTGTGAACTCGAAGCCTCTCACCTACATCGAGTCTGACAGCGGGAAACCTCGTGCGTTAACCCCAGCAGACCTCATTATTGGAAGCAAACTTACGGTGCTACCATAGGGCGGCAATGACACACCAATGAACCTAAGGTGCACAGAATCTTCACGACGGCATGCATACAAAAAACGGCTAAGTGAAAACTATTGGAACTGGTGGACAAAAGAATATCTGCTTCAACTTCGATCAGCGCACTTTTCGCGTTCTAGACCCACCAAAGAAGTTAAAGCAGGAGACATCGTCATAGCTCATGAAGAAAATTACCCCGACAAACGTAGAAACTTGCAAGGGTTCTGGAGGTCTACAGAGGAGCTGAATGACCACGTTCGTTTAGTGCAAGATCCAACAACAGTGAGGGCTTGTTACCACAAGGCCGATACAAAAACTTTGTTTGCTCGAGCTGAACTAGCGACTTAGCGGCCGGTAGGTATGTTTAATCAAGCGCAGCGCCAGGTCAAACCGAGGAAGAAGAAGCGCCCCCTTCCAAGAGCAAGTACGCGCTCACGGGCCCTTCCAGCCAGGAATTGACGAAAACAGCAGAAATTAAATGTCGTTCGTAATGTTTAAGCCTCACTTCTTGCCAGTCAACCGTACGCCATTTTAAACACTTCATTGAAGTATATTAAGCCCTTCATGATGCTCTCGCAGCCGTTTTGCTAGCACCGCACGTACCAAAGTTGGTGTTACGTGACATCAATGGATGATGAAATATATGGCTGGTGCGAACGTGATAATCCTGACACACGTGTCATGTAAGAACATGAATACATACCACGCTCATAGCGTGCTCGCGGCCGTTTCGCTAGCTCCACATATACTAAATTTGGTATCACGTGACGTGAATGGATGACGAAGGTAAATGACACATTCAAACATAATAATCATGACCTGGTAGTCATAAACGGCATCATTCACCTCCACCTCGTGACGTTGTGCTGATTTTAATGTGACTTCAGCATTTCTCATTCGTGCTTCGCGTATCATCAATTCCCACTGTACGTGGGATCTGCCAATTTTTATTAATTAACGCTTCCTCCTGCCCCGTTGTCATGTACCACCTCGCACTGCTTCCAACGTGGCCATTGCTACAAAACGAGGGAGAAAATGGTCAAAGCATTTGAGAAATCATTGAAACTCGGCTCTTACCCAACGAATTATTGATTGATTGATTGATTGTTAGAGTTTAACGTCCCAAAACCACGATATGATTATGAGAGATGCCGTAGTGGAGGGCTCCTGAAATTTCGACCACCTTGGGTTTATAACGCGCGCCCAAATCTGAGCAACCCGACGAATTATAAAATTCTTCTGCCATGTGATCTGGAGGTTTCAAATAAAGTTTTGTCCGTTCATCCGTGTGATTTTTATTCGTTATGCGTGACTAGTGAAACTACTATCGATTATAACCTATAGAAGTGTTGCGGGCCTTCTTAAAAGGAGGAATGTATGTTAAGAACTTCCTCTAGCCCGTTAAAATGTTCTTTAAGTTCTACTCGTGTAAAAACAGTGTAAAATTTGAATTCCGTATTTCACTGTGAACAAACTCGAGAATATATGCCTTGCTTTTTAGGGCATCGTCCTTGCGCAAGTTACAACTGTAATAAAGCATTCTTTGCCATGATTTTGATAAAAATGTTATCAAATGCCCCCTTCCTAGCTTATTTTGGCATGCTGTTCTTTCTTCAAATAAAACAGAAATTTAATTTGTAATGTTTACTGTAAATATATCAATTGAAACTCGTTTGAAAGATATTAAGAAAACTAAAAACACTAAAAGACCGCCAGGCCTGCACGGAACGCGGAGCACAGTCACAGCGAAAGCTAGAAGAGCAACCTTTTAGACTTTTCTAAACACTCTTTGGGTAACTGCTACAAGCACACTTGCTGGATACCCACTACGTCGTAAATAATCCTATTTTTTGTGTAGTAGGCCGGCATTTACTACACTATTGATCGTCATTCTTTGAAGAAGCGCTGTATTAAACTCTTGCTAGGAGTTTTCTCAAATTTTCATATGCAGAGACTGACGACGATTAAGAATTATGCCTGAAGTGCGTAGGCTCCACAGTTATGAAGAGATCAAGAACAAGCTTTTGTAGTGGGTTGGAGCATTGGACGACCCACGTATTACACAATTTGCAATGTGTGACGCCTGGTTGTTCCTTTCATGTTCTAAAACGCTTTATTACTCATTTTAACGCGATTTTTTCCGACATCATGCTTACTTAAAGCCAGTTGAGAAACAACTTCCAAGCACTGGCATGTTGTATGGGATTTGTGTTTTAATATCTATTGTACATTTGTCGAAACATCCTTTTGTTTGTATATATACATAAACCACATGTGTATTAAACACCAGGTAAGAAGGGATAAAAAGCACTGGCACGGCTCAATGGTAGAATACTGGGCTGGCTCGAGGCGGACCCGGATTTGAATCCCATTGTGGTGGTGGCGGCGGCAGCCGCGGTGGACAACTACGGCTCCACCCGTGACATTTGTTCTGATCTCATAACAGCTTTCGCTGATTGATTGATTTGATTGATTGATACGTGGGGTTTAACGTCCCAAACCACCATATGATTATGAGAGACGCCGTCGTGAAGGGCTCCGGCAATTTCGACCACCTGGGGTTCTTTAACGTGCACCCAAATCTGAGCACGCGGGCCTACAACATTTCCGCCTCCATTGTAAATGCAGCCACCACAGCCGGGATTTGATCCCACGACCTGCGGATCAGCAGCCGAGTACCTAAGCCACTAGACCACCACAGCGGGGCAACAGCTTTCGCTGTAAAACGGTGTAAATTCTATAGATAAACACTGCCATCTAAGTTTTTTTCCCCTAGGGACCAACCACATAATTTTTTAAATGCTCGTATTATTGTGACACTATAAAGATTATATTGAGGTTGTCCTGGTATTTTGCGTAAAAATTGCCCGTTTTAACTACAAGATGTGATGCTGTTGTAGACGAAGGCAACTTGTTTATTTCTATACATTAGCCATTTCAGAAACATGACTGTATTATAGAACACAAGCTTTCACAGGGGTTAAAGCACACTCGTACGGTTCTAAAATTAATTAGTTCAATTTTGTGGTCTATACTGAAACTAGATCGAAGCCATGACAGGGCCATCAGAGAGAGCTTCAGAAATTTTGAGTGCCTTAGATTTCTTAATGCGCGCTATAATCTCAGCTCACGGGCCTCAATCATTTTTCGCCTCCAACAAAATGCAGCCGCCACGGCCAGGATTCAATACCGTGACTTTCACGTCAGCGGTCTAGTGTATCGACTGAACAGATTCATTCCTATGAGGTTGATAGCTGGGCTAGTTCGTGACTGATCATTTTACCGCAAAGTCAAGTAGCGCACTTTTTAACATCAAATACAGGGATAAGAATGACACGACGCTCGTAGCGAGTGTCATGTATTTCTTATCGCTGTTGTCCATGTTGTAAAGTGCGCTACATAAGCCTACGATAAAAAGATTCTTTTTTACCTGGTTCATTCTGTACTTGTTTATATTTCGACTATGCAGCGGATGCATTAGCGCACCTTTCTCCTCTTCTTTTCCCCCTCCTGTCCTGCTTGTTCCCTTTTGCCGATATATTGATCCAACCCCACGTGCATTTGGCGCCTCTGATTAGCGCCCTCTTTTTCTGGTTGTTCCTTTTCGCCCCCGTGCTTCCTTTACGTTTGTACTAGGGTCGATCAATGGAATCGACCTCTGGGGTGTGTTGTGCCGCCGACAGCTACGCAACTGTTCGCGCCTCCTTCAGCTTTCCTTACGTAGACGCGCTGTCGGTTTTCAGCTTGCACAAGCGGTTCAAACCGCCTTGACCCGGTGTCGCTGCCTCGATTCGCACTCTTTTTTTCAAGCCTTTGATTTCTTTTCAAACCTTTCTCTTTCGAATTCGCGCTGTTGTTTGAAGAGACTTCTGTGTTTTCCACAATATTCGTTTTTCTCCACCAGATCTTTTTCCTGGAAACCATTTATGCTTCACTTTTTCTTAACATATTACGTTAGATATTTGCTTCATATTGTCGTCATTTTGCACTATAGGTTTCACAAAAAAGTTCAAAGCGTCATTCTTGATTGTAACCTCACTCTTCAAGACTCCATTAGGAGTTAGCAGCATTGCAAAATAAAAAATAAATAAATGAATGAGCATGGACACTCCGAATAATTGTTTCCGGACATTGCTATACCGTGACCGCAAGATAATACGCCACAATAAAAAAAAGTGTAACGTTAGCCATACGGCGGTCTCTTTCTTCCTCACGCCCTGTGAAAGCGTTAGCTCCCAGCTCAGCGATTTCGTAATGGACAAGAATTTAGGCGAAATACAGTCCTAAAGCGGGACAGGGTTGTGTGATTATTGTTTAGTCGGTAACGCCTCGGAAAAACATACACTCGTTGGCATGAATACTGAACCGATAAGTTCGCGTATTTTTTCACCATGATTGTTAAAAACACCACCCGAATCAGTAGTGACGGTTTCTCGAGGTTTAATTAGGTGGAATGACTCGTTTTGGGTTTTTGATTGCTTACAGTGGTTCAGTATGAACCACTTTATATTTACAATAGGAGTCGAGGTTAAAACAAGCGTCAAAGAAAGAGACTCCCACCAAAGTAAGCTTCCTTGTAGTATAGCTCACTTCTTAAATTGCTGTGGTAGTTTAGCGATAGAACCATAATCAATCGCGTAGAGGTCGCAATCGTCTCTACACCTCGCATTTTTCCTAAAAAGGGAAAGTTGTGGCACGGTGTCGTTTTTTTTCACGCCTTTTCTCTCGCTTGCTTTCTTTCTTTTCTTTTGTTCGTTTTTCATATTGGCTGGTTTGTTGTGACAGTCCAGTTTTATGTCCGACGAAGAAATAGTATACGTCTTATTGTTAACACGCACACACGTATCAAAAAGGTTCTCGTAGAACAATATTGAACACATATATATCGCTAATAGGTATATATATAAATATATATATATATATATATATATATATATTATATATATATATATATATATATATATATATATATATATATATATATATATATATATGCATGTGTGTGTGTGAGCACGTGTGTGTGATTGATTCGCTATGAATAAAAATACCAAAAATATTTATTTATTTTTGCATACTAAGCGAACTGCAACATGTCTCTTAAACTTGCCCCACGAATATTTTTACGCAGTCACTGGCAATGTATGAATGTCTAGGCATCATATTTATGGAGCTTAAAACGTGAGTACGTGGCAAATAGCATCGTACCACAAGTGTGGTGTGGTGCTGCGGTGAACTGTGAAATTGATTAGAGGGGGTGACTCAATTTCTTATATTGTCATCTCCCTATCTTTCAGTTTTCTTTCTTTGCTTTGTCGCGTTAACTGCACTGAGAAAGCTTGAACAGTTTTGCGTAGCTTACAGTAAACAGTTCAGCGCAAGCGCGAGGAGTAGTTACGTCACACGGCGCACAGCTGGCGCCCTGGAGAAGCCCTGGATTAACCTGGAGTGACGCGTCAGTAGTGAGCTGGCCCTTGACTCACGTGAGATCACTCGCTCACTACCCCGTTCATCCTTCCGTCTGTCCGCTAGTCTATCTATCTGTCCGTTTGTCGATCGGTTCATCCGTGGTTCATCTATTCGTCCGCCTTTCCATGGTCCATCCGGTCGACCATTCACCCATGGTCTGTTAACCCGTCCGCCGTCCATCCATGGTTCGTACGCACATCCGTTCGTCCGTAGCTCCCGCTACGTATATCCTGGCATAGTCGAGATAAGCCACTGTTAATTTTTCATCAATTTATGTTGATGGGGCAAACAACCACGCAAGGGCATTTTGTTTGCATCTCTTACAGTGATCATGCCCTCACAACTTCCGGAACGGTCGATGAAAACTTTGAACACAGCTGAATCTGCCTAAACGAGTCATGTTTATCTTGAATTTTGTGCACCTGCAAAGCAACGTCACGTAATCAATGTCGCTAGAAGTAAAATGAGGGAGTCGCAGCCTAATTACACTGCTTATGCTTTTATCAATGCACACGAGATAGCAAAAACAAGTTTAATTGTTGCAAAATTCTTGATCTTTGTTTCTTTTCTCCAGCGCTTGCAAAAGAATTGTTATCGACAGCAATCACCATTCCAACAGACGACAAATATCAAAGAGAAAGAGAACTATTAGAACACGTAAGGCGTGTAGTCAGTAGAAAGAACGACTACACAAATCTCTCCTCTTATTTTTATACTCAACCACTGCGACGCGTCACATGTGCGTTACGAAGATATCTGGCAAGCTCTCCCGTGTTCACTTTCATGCAAATTAAGGCTGTACTTTACGTTGTGAAAAAATGAAAAAGCACACACTATAGTATACCATAGCATTGTATACGTCTTGCAGATACATTCACTTTGCAAACAGAGTCAGCCATATAGAAAAGTGATATGAGGTGAGAAATGACCGATCAAATGGCCCCTTTTCTTGCAGAATACTTGTCAAGACGAAGACGGTTATGCGTGCTTCGGCATGTTTCGTGTATCGCAATTAAGGGTGCGCATTTTTTATCCTCATAAAAACACACAAAAATGTGAAGAATATATATATATATATATATATATATATATATATATTTCACGTTTGTGCCATCCAGGTAGCTTCAATTACGTTGCTTCGAAGCAGGCTGCTTTAATTAAAGGCTGCTGGGTCTCTGCACGCTCCGTCAACTCCATGGCTGTGTTCGCAATTTGTCTCGAAGGCAGTGAAAAAAAAAGGTCCAAATACTGAAACCTGCGTTACGAAATTCTCCGTGATTTCTTCATCACTGATCATTTCCATGGTTGATGAAACAGGCTTTTACGGAATTTTCCACGCACCCGGGAGTTAACGCGTGATCTTGGCAAATCACATGGCTTAGCGCGGAAAAAAAAACAAAAAAAAACTTGCGCGTTACGTGGGAGCGACGTGCGTGTCTCGCACAATATCTATCTCGCGTTTTCATTAGCGGATACATCGACACGAGATTCTATACTAATCCACGCATAGCGTTATCTTCGCGGTAACTGAACACTAATAGCCCCTCCTTGATTGCGTGTGTGCGAAATATTTCAACAGAAAACGTTGCGTGTCTCTGTGGTTGCATCCTGGTGTCGTTCAATCTCTTAACCATACGAGGCGCACTTGCTCGTTTTTCTAGAAGCTTATGCTTCGTTAACCAAACGTTTTTAGATGAGCCGTAAGGGAGTGCGTAATCAAGCTTTCTTTTCTTATTAATGGCGGTCAGTCATGTTTGGGTTTATAAGTGCGTAATAAATCGATGACCTCGCGAACAGCTCGTACAAAACGAGGTATAGGACCGGACTAAGTGGGTCTCCATAGCTGCCTAAACAGTTCGGGGGTCGTACAAAGACAAGGATCCGGGAAGCCCTGGAATGGTCTTTATTAGCTTTTTATTCTTTGACTCTCTCGCGCTGTTCCCGTAGCTATCATAAAACGCAGTTAAATAATAGTTTTAGAAGCACTTCATTATAAAAAAGTCTATTAGAAAAAGACAAGGTTCTTTCGTTTTTTTTTCTTTATTTAGCACCAACGATGTAGATACTTCAGTACTGAAAAAAAAAGAATAGCGAATGCAGTACAGACACAAGCGACACAAATTTACCTGAATTGGGATAAAAAGGTCGTGGCCTTCACGATTCGTGAAGTTTCTCACAATCCTCCAAACGACAGTCCATTTATAACTATCCACAAGTAAAAAAAATAACTTCTTGCCTCAGCGCAATGGTACTGAAAAGCCCACAAAGCATAAAGAAAAAGACACTCGCGATAACTCCCTTCATATTCTTGACCTTGTTATTATTTCTGAGCTTGAAAGAGTGTCCCAGATGACGTTCCTACCAGGACTCAGTGACCACTTAGTAATCCATGCGTCCTATTCTTGTAAACTACACCATTCAACAAAAACAACAAAAAATATAACACTGTATGTTTAAGGCAATTATTCCGCTATAAACTCAGATCTCGAGAAATTCGCTGCTTTCTTTCTTATCGACCTATCAAAGCGTTGGATCGAAGCTTATTTGCTGCTATTCAAAAACAAAATGTTAGATCTATTCACTAAACTTGTGCCCACGATTACCGTAACCGAGAAAAAGTCATCCCCGTGGTTTAACATCACATTAAAACGCCTAAATAACAAAAAGAAACGACTCTTTTGATCAGCGAAGTGGTCCAATAGCGCATGTGCGTGGAACAGGTACTACGCTGCAGAAAAAGAATTCGATAAACTTGCTAACAAAGAAAAACTTTTATTCTTTTCGCAAACATCGCCCGCTATGTTAAGCAACAACCCTAAAAAATTCTGCTGCACAATTAACCCCAGTACCTTCCAACCTTTAGTACTGCAGCACGATCAAAATCATCCAATTCCCGATCCCAAGGCCGCTGAACAACTTAACAGCTTTTTTTCTTCCGTGTTTACCGTTGAACCTGTCGATAACTTGCCTTCATTTCTTAATCTCTACCATAGTGAGATTCCGGACATCACATTCTGCTTAAGCGGCATCGCAAAACTAATCGATCACTGAAACTCACATCTACATGCGGCATCGATGGTATCAACGTGAAAATGCTCAAAAACATGAAATCGATTGCTAGTACACTACTCTGTCATATTTTTCAGCAGTCGCTATCATCAGGAGTGGTACCAAAAGATTGGAGAGTGGGCAAGATTGTTCCAGTGCCCAAAAAAGGTCCTTCATCTCTTTGCAGCAGTTATCGCCCCGTTTCCCTTACTAGCATTTGCTCCAAAGTAATAAATGGAGCATGTTATTTACTCTAACATCGTGAAGTTCTTAGTCAGCAATAACTATTTTCATTCCAGTCAGTACGGCTTTCGCTCAGGATTTTCATGTGACACACAACTAGCTTTATTTTATCATGATATCAGTTCAAGCCTCGACATAAATATACCTGTTGACGCCCTCTTCTTAGACTTTGAAAAAGCATTCAACAAAGTCCCGCATCAACGGCTGCTGCTAAAGCTTTCTCGTCTCAACATTAATACAAATGTATTTAATTGGATTCGCAGTTTCTTTACCAATCACCAACAATTTGTGCATGCTAACTCCGTCTCATCTAGCCGTTCCTCTGTAATATCTGGTGTGCCGCAAGGTACAGTGCTCGAACCATTACTTTTTCTCATTTACATCAATGACCTTCCATCAAACATCTCTTCAAGCATTCGCCTCTATGCAGACAACTGCGTCGTATACCGTCCCATAGCAAACAGCGGTGACACTACTACACTTCACAACGACCTCAATCTAATTGTATCCTGGTGTGATAAGTAGTTAATGTCCTTAAACATAAAGAAAACTTCACTGGTATCTTTTCATCGCAGGCCCCACCACCAGTCAGCAGAATACACCATTTCCGGCACTGCAGTCTCACCCGCTGAATCATACAAATATCTTGGTGTCACAATTTCAAGTAACATTTCCTGGTCAGCCCACGTGACTAACATAGCCAACTCCGCGAATCGCACTCTGGGTTTTCTACATAGACACTTAAGACTTGCGCCCCCATCAGTTAAACTAATATCGTATGTCACACTTGTTCATCCAAAATTAGAGTATGCATGGTCTGTCTGGGATCCCCACCAATCTCAATTATCCAACATTCTCGGAATGATTCAAAACCATGCTGCGCGTTTTATCTACTCCTAAATATACCTACCATTCCAGTGTTTCTAAACTTAAAACTCGTGCTCACCTTTCTAATTTAGAATCACGACGTCACATATCTCGACTATGCCTTTTTCACAAATTTATAGTGCGGCGTGCGATGTTTGCGGCACCGACGAAAATATCGAACACCTGCTGTGCCATGGTCCTCGATTTGCCTCAGATAGACAAGTACTTGCCAACGCAATGCCGCGACTGTATGATCGGCCTCTTTCTGAGCAGGTGCTATTACAGCAACGTCCACATGCCTCGACAGCCCACAAGGCAGTGAAAGCCCTGCTGTGTTTCATGAGAAAGACAGGCTTGTGTGAACGCCTCTGACATGCGGTAAAGTTCTTCACGCAGCAGTGAAATTACTGTCAGTCTCTCCCCCACCCTTTTTTTCCTTATCCCTCTCTTCCCTCTTTCTCGTCTTTCTTGTCCCCTTCCCTAATCCCCTAGTGTAGGGTAGCCAACCAGATGTCTTTCTGGTTAACCTCCCTGCCTTCTCCCTTTTGTTGATTCCTCCTCCTCCTTATCATGCCCCCATCGAAGTTCCATCCTTCCTGCCAGTCCATCGCTCATCAAGCCGCACGAACAATTCAAGCGCCGTGTATCCTCCACCAGCCCAAAGCACCGGACATCTTCGCTCCTTTTTTGTCACAACCGCACGGGATTGGAATAGTGTGCCTACAACTACCGTGCATCACTCCGACCCGCATCAATTCAAGATTGCCCTCGAATCACTTTTTTTATTCTGTAATTAATACCCATCCCTCATGTAATACCCCAGCTGGCACCTTTGAGGTATTCAAAATAAATAAATAAACAAGATGTCAAGTTCTGAAGTAATCCTGTTTACAAGCGTCGTTAGAGACAAGCTTCATTGCTATAAACGAAAGGTGATGCCTAAAAATTACTCTGACAAAATGTCTAACATTTTCTTTCAGATATAAAAGCGACAACTCTTTGCTCTATGATCAATTAGCTTCATGTCCACAAGTTCTGTGCAAGCTACATTTTTTGAGCATGGTGAGAAAACGCTGTCGACCAGTAGTAGAGGCTCCCGGCAACACCCGAATCAAATATTATATATAGCATAGCACCTGGCCTGGAACTCACAATAAATTATGAAAGTCAGCTAAAGATTTCTTGCATTTCTCTCGACAAATCACATCATATTCGCAAAAATCACACGTCAACGACCCATCTATCAGCCATTGGCTGATTTGAACATTGTTTTGGGACGTTAAACCCCACATATAATTCTGATTTGAACATGGTGCGCTTGCTCATTACAGAGATGGCCGCAGGGGGCCGCTGCTTGTCCACGCGTGCGCACCTGATCACACTGAGAAAGCCGCGCATTCTAAGAAAAAAAAAGAAAAAAGTGCTCAAGGTTGCGAAGCGCGCGTGACGTTTTTCTGTGGCCCTGAAGCTTCTCCCTGCTTAGCTTCCCGCAATTACGTCGGGACGATAGAAGAGAGAAAGGAATTGCAGCATGCGAGAAACCTGTGCAAATCCACTCGCACTTGACGGATTCTTGTAAATTTTTGTGGCGTTGAATTCATGAGGTAATAAGCTCTTCAAGTGAATTAACTCTATGGTTACTTGAAAAAGTGTTTCATGGTCCCTTCAAAGCGTAATCCTCCAGTGAACATATTGATAACAACCGGTATGGTCATAACCGAATACAAGTGACGACGTGGCACTGTGACGCATAATGGTATGTTTCTGTTTACAAATATTTTGTTCGAATGACACTTGAAAAAGAAAGACTGAGTGACCTACATCTAACAAGCCGCCTTGCAGTTCTTCATACAATCGAGAATTGCTATGACTGGTGGTGTACACCTGTGAAAACAAGCGCGTTCGCACTTTTGTATTTCTCTGCGGCTCGGTGCTCACGACGATGAAAGCGAACCACTCGAGACGGTTGCGTTGACCGCTTCCACTGGCGACGTGACGCGGTTACCCGAAAACACCAACGTTTGCTTTTCTTTGTCGGTACAGCAAGAGAGGCAAAGAAAAACATTCGAGCTGCGTGCCACGGTGAGCGACAAATCATCTGTATTCACCGGGCGACCGAAGGCAGGCGGCAGCTGAGTGTCGAGGTCGCATCATTGAAGAGTAGATTGCCTGCTGCTTACCGAAGCATGAATGGGTGCGTGTCGCGTGTGCGAAGCTCACCTAGGAGGCGCTGTGGATCTGGTTTTGGCCCTTGGCTGTGAAAGAGAGTTGTAGACCTATCTTCATTTCAAGCAGTCTTCCGCGTTCGGTACCTGCAGCCTCAGCTTGTTCGCTTCTCTGTATGCCTCCTTCCAATCTTTTTTTACCTTTGTACAGCCGCACGTCATTCCCTCGTTCGGAGTTGCCATACGGAACTACCTCTCGCGCACGATAAAATCTGTAGGTGGGCAAAAACGGACCCAGAGAAGAGATCAGGGAAACTTCTCTCACAACCACGTGATTACACGCCTGTCTTCTTGTATCGTGAGTGCGTATAAGCTAACTTAACTCTATGTAAATCTGCACATCTGTGGTACGTAACGTTGCGCATACAATCGGACGAACACATGCAGCGCAAACGGAAATTGCACAATTTCCGTTCGGGCTTCTTAAACACTACACATCTGCTTAGCCCTAAGGAGGCAATAAGAGGTTTCTTGTTCGAAGACATCGCTTTTATAAAGACAATAGTCTTGCTTGAGGACATTCGACGCATAAACGTTGGTCTGTTTGTACATTTGTCTGTTTGTCCACTGTTACCGCGAACCAGTTGCTCTAAACAGCACCACACGATTCCCCGAACGGCTGACCCCATCCGCAGCACCCACCAATGTTGCTCAAGGATCAGCGTTCTTACGTGTGCGATTGTTAATTAAAAAGTAATCATTTTACATATCTGAGGTACTATAACAACACGTCGATGTTTTGTATGTGTGCCTTTGTACCAGAGAACGTAAACACACAAGTAAATCTAAGGACGGTAGCGTTAAACACGCTGCGCTGACAGTGCGACGCCGGGCTCAAAAAGGCAAGCTTTAGCAACGCTTTGCTAAAACGACCCGGTGGTGGCACCTGCCCATCACTTCGCGTTCTATGCCTTATCGCCTCCGAGAATGCACGCATCTTTCTCCGCAGGCACGCAAGCCTTCCTTCGTTTTCGGAGATAACTGCCAGATGGCGCTCGTGGCTAACGTGCCTCACGGAATACACCAAATCAGGGAGTACTAAGTGATATGAGATGGACATCATTTCAGGGCAGGGAAGCTAGTGGCAAGATAAAATTTGAGAAGTGATTGAGGGAAATGGGGGAGGAGCGTTGGGCTAGGAATGTATTCAGCTACTTGTACATGAATAATCTCGATACAAAATGGCGGAAGCCAACCAGGATGTTGACTGGTAAACACCTGGAAAACAGCAGGGCGCCAAACCAAAAGGAATTATCGGTTAAGAAGAAGGTGAAGGAAGCTGAGACCGATATGTGGAGAATTGGCATAATTAAGAAGTCTGCACTAGAGATCTATCGAACTTTTTAGCAGGAAATCGCCAAGGAAAGGATCTATGATAATACTCGGGGTAGTTCTCTACTGTTTGAGGCCAGGACGGGAGTATTGCGAACCAAGACATATCGGGCCATATACGAAGGGGTAGACACGGTATGCAGGGCGTGTGGAGAGGAAGAAGAAACTGCCGAACACTTGATAATGTTCTGTAAAGGGCTTCATACCTATAGTTCAGGATGATGGCGCAGAGTTTTTCAAAGCAATGGGGTTTAGGGCCAATGAGGGCAAAACAAACTTTAAGCTGGTAGAATTAACTAGAAGGAGGTTATCTCATTGCTGGCTAAAGTCAAGGCACGAGTGAAAACTAAACCCTTCAGTGCAAAGTACGAATCCTCAACCTCACTAGTTAAGGGGAAAAAATAAATCTAGTTTTTGGTTCATTAAGTATTGCGGCTTGGTGGCGCTAGCCGCCACCCGATCTAAAGGGTACAGCCATATCCATCCATCCATCCATCCATCCATCCATCCATCCATCCATCCTCGATGCGCTCGTTCGTCTCCGCTGCACGCTCGAGGCACTCTAACGCAGCGCCTCCAGAATACCAATCACTGATTTTCTTGCGCAGAACATTAAACAAATGTTTTGTTCACTATCTCCACACTCAGGACTATCGTCTTTCGACGACATTTACAGATTACATTCAGATACGGGGCCAATTTTTTTTTCAAAAAGCTATCAAGGATAGTAAGTTCTTCCGACTAAAGCGTGTAGTCAAAATCTGGTTGAGGCAGCCTGCCCCTTTGAGAACATTAATTGCTGCTTTCACAACTATTCTCACAGATTTATTCTTATGCCTAAAGAAACAACGCTCTTCTTGGGCAGAGGCAAAGAGCTCTTAAACGTGAACCCATCCTACATAGTCACTTCTGTAACAAATTACTTCGGTTAGTCTCTTCTGATCAAATTTTTATACATTGTTCTTTCTGGCCGATGCGCATTAGCGAAAGGCACAAAGGTAGACCATGAAGATCATGGCGGAGGGCCACAACGTTCGCATTTCTCATGACACATCCTTAACATTGGCGTGAGCATATCTTTTTGCGCTAGTATGCCCTACGGCTTGTATGATTTCTGGCATTTTCATTCGCTTCATATACCCGCTTACTCACGCAAAGTCGTAACATTGTTACTTTGACTCGTCCAGCATTCGCTTCATGAGAAAGCAAAGTACTGAAAGCACAAAGCCACCTAGAGGTAGAAGTGCTTGCACTTTTATTATGGACACTTAGACATCACTTATAACTATTCCTCTATATCTTCATGGCACACATCATTGTGGTTTTGAGATGATGTTTATGGTGTTACAGCGAGCGAGACCGAAAAACGTGAATGTCATCCTTAAAAGTCATCCTAAATGAACCTAATGAAGGCATCGCTCAATTTTCAAGGACAGCGAATTTCAGTAACGGCATGCTTTTAGAGATTACATATACTGCAAGAACTGACTTAGTTTGACGTCTCAGTGCTTGTTTGCTCTTTTAGATGCGAACTCTGTTCTTTGACTAAACTGTGTAACGCTGTCCCTCCGTACGAACGCGCCACGCGCCACAGGTGTTGGCGCGGAGCCAAGTAGGTCACGCTGATGCTGTGCGTTGACGTCGAAATTTCCTGGCAGAGTGCGATGATGTCGCTCTCTGCCTCGCCTGCCACGCGCTCGCCGCGTCGCCCGCGTATCTGCCGCCTCGTCCATTCGCCCGCAACACCTGCCGCGACCGCCAGCTTTCTACGCCGCCGAGTCATCGGTTCACGTGCTATAAACCCGACGCGCGCCTGACTTACGCTTTGAAACATGTCTGTACGTGTCTCCTACAAGATCTACGCCAGCCATTGCTTCAAACGAATTTTCTGGCGCTCACTGTAGCACCCCCGTTAGCGCCATTCAACCCCTGACGCCATCCGTGCGGAACGATCCCGCTTTGCATCCCATCAGAGTTCCCACCAGGAAATCGTCCAAGTTTATTTTTATCTCTTTTTTGACACCTGCAACTTTCAAACTTCCTTTACTTATGTCCCAGTGTAGGGTAGTATACCACTTAACCTAAACAGTTAGCATATGTGCTTTTACCAGTTACAAGATGAGTCAAGCAACAACGTTTTTACGATTAGATACAGGAAGAAGATGGATGCTCCATGATATTACTAGGCCGAGAGCCATTCATCTAAAAAGAAAGAGGACTGAATTCGAAAGACAAGATTGAAAGCGCCGAGTGCGGTGATAAGACATGATTATCAGTCAGTGCATGGGGGACATCCATATAAAGAACGCCCGTATGAGGAATACCGAAGAAAATCGTATTATATAGAGCGAAAGGGTGTGAGGGCTGACGTGTGAAGAAAGCTGGTTTAATACCCTCATTTGAAATTCTAAAGACTGATTTATATGCGATGGTAGACGCGTTTCTCCGCGTCTCTGGCCGAGATCACGACGCACAGGCGCATGCACCGGCGCATCGGGCATCACGTGCGTTTTCTCTTTCACATATTTGAAAGGGCTACTACAGATTTCACGGTTTTCTAGTTTATGGTAATATACTACTTTTGAGAGCCTTTCTAGCTCATTGGTGTGGGTCTAGGGTACGGCGTCTTCAACGTGCCTCTGCCCTATTGTATTTGAGAAGCTGTTGCGCAAACGGCACAACATGTGTACGAGCCTCACATGCCTGGGCACCTGAATACAAAACTCAAGTGTTTACATTAACTTAAAAGGTGAGAGAAGGCCACCGAATTCATGGTTTTGGCTAAGTTAACACCGTGATGCTATTGTCGTTATTAGCGTGAAAGGTAAGTTAACAAATTTCAAGAAGAATATTTGTGAAGGCAATGAACATAGATGCATGCGTAATGAAAAGCAACACAAGAACAACAAGAACATTAACAGCGAAACCTGTATTTATTAGTGCTGCGCAACAAGACACGTCATCGTGATATGGAACACACTTGCGTATGGTATGCTGACCGAAGGCAATATAAGCAGATCGTTTAAACAACAAACCTTGAATAAACATAATTATTTTTTCTTCTTCTTCAGTTGGCATGGGGTTCGATACACTACTTAGGAGCACTTCATTTAAGAGCACGTTTAACGTAAAATGCAAACAACAATGCAATGCGTTATCAATGCGGTATGAAATGGTTCATTGTATTGTCTGAGTCGCATTTGGTGGATCTGATGATGACTGCATTATTCGGAACACTTAGTTGATACTACTTAGATAGGCAAGCAATTTCCCGTAATTCAGGTGCACATTTTTGCATATATTCTCTTTTGTTTGTATGAATTGTGTTTATCTTTTGTGTGTGCTATAAGATATTATAAAATGCTGCATCATATCTTTTAAAATTTTTGTCCCAGTATTCACACTATTATGAAAAAAGTTATCGAAGACGGACAATACCTGTTTTCAAGAATGACAAGAACAATATGTTTTGCTTGATTTCTACCAATATTTAGTTTAGTTTTGCCGAAAACATTGACAAAGGCAAAACAAATGAAAGTCGACCAACTTGAATTTTCGATTTTCAGTTCATCTGGCTACATTATAGTTGCCTGAATTTGTACCATATATTAAGGTGCAGTACGAATAACCAGTACGCAACGATGTGGAATAGTGCATTCGAAGAGTGACGAAGACTTGTGACAGCTTTTCTTTTCGAGTATACCACCAGTACTTCAAAAACGCACATCGTAAGCTATCAGTACATTTAGTATTCTAAACCTGATATTCGCCCAGCTGCCGAGAATTTTCAGTTTTTAGTTTTTTATTGTCTCCTGAAAAGTCTTTCACTCAGCAATAAAGGAACTGGGCAGTGTAAAATTGAAATTAGAAAAAAAAGCTCTAAAAAGTCAAAAGCAGCACGCCGAAGTTCTTTATTTCGCGATACAAATACATCCACTTCCTTAGCGTTTAAATTAAGGTTGTTATAAATTGTTAGCTTGAGGTAAACAACGAAGTACGTAGTATTGTTTTCCTAATCACTTATAACGCGCTTCGTGACCTAAACCAAGTAGATATTTAAATAAGTCTTACTAAACAGAGATGTAAATATAAGTCAATAAAAGGCCGGGAGGTTAACCAGAACACAGAAGTTTGCTACTGTGCACTGGGTAAAGAGTGAAGGGGATGAATAGGTGAGAAAGAAATTAATGGGAGCGAAGAGATTAAAAAACGGGCTGATGCCCCTACATAGCAATCGGTATAACACGAAAGTGCAAGGTGTCTTTGCAGAGGTAGTTAAGCGTTTATTATGCAATGTTTCAGCAACAGTAACAAATTTCACAGTCGCGTTAAGAATCGCATGCAGGGCAAAACTTCCAGCGCACACCTCGAACAGTGAGCACGTATGAAGTAGCGATGCACAGGACGAGCGCGGACTGGCAACACAGCTCGACACTTAAAGCGCGCTGTTCAAACAGAAAGATGCACTAAACGAGCGCATAAGTAAGCGCACGGACAAGCGCGAACAACTGTCACAATTCTTCACCAGCAGTGCATGCTTGCGCTCTTTTTGTAAACGCAGCCGCGGCAGCGTGTAGTCACTTTTTTCCTCTCCCGGTTTACGAGACTGATAAGCGTGCTCGCGAGAGGTACCGAGCTCCGTGGAGGTGGAGCTTCGTGGAGGCGACAATCTCTAGAGCCAACGCGAGCACGTCGCACCATCTCGCCCCTGATAACGAAAACACGCTGAAATTTTGAAGCTCAGAGTACTGCCAAACGGTGTAGGGTGTGTATAAATTAAATGGCTTGCCGTTACCACTCCCAACAACGCGCATTTCATGGCGTAGTGGTTAGCACCGCGCACTAGAAATCAAGAAGTTGATAATTCGATTCCGCGCAATGAATGTTTGCTGACTGTTTTTCGTTTCTCTGGAACATCTTAAAATAAAATTTTCAGCTGCTCTTCCGTGACGGAACTACGTCAGCGGAGCCGTAGTGGACTCAGGCATAAAACACTCTCGCGTAAAAATATGAAAGAGGGAAACGACGCACAAACTCACTATGTTTAATATGAATATAGTCAAAGCAAACCTAATGTCTGGAAAAAGGAGTAGATTGAAAACTCGGCATATAGCCCTTTTTATTTAGGCGAGAGTGCAGAGACGTGGATTGATAAATGGAGGCCTACATGAAGTCGAAACTCATCGACTAATAAGGGTGAACTGGAGCGCTCACTACCACAATTTCGCCATGTTGCCCAGTGATTCGCGACTGACACCAACACGAAACTTGATAAACCATTGGCAGTTTCAACACATGGGGTTGAAACCTCAAGATCAACCATAGGGACTGAAAAAAAAAGGTATGGACCACGCATGCTGTAAACGATACAATGAATACTGGCAGAGAGAAATCGGAAGAAGGCAAGAAAGTTCAGAGTACAAGAAGAGTTAGCTGATAAAGTAGGAATTAGTCGAAAACTGTGCGCGTGGGCCGGTCATATAGTGCGTAGGACAGCTACCAGTGGTGAGTTAAAGCAATAGAATATATACCCGGGGATGAAAAATGCCACCGAAGATGGAAGTAAGTTAGCAAGGGTGATGACATCAGTGAAATCAGAAGATCGACAGAAATGAACTGAATCGACTACTGCAGAATCGGGGAAAATAGAGGTCACTGGGTAACGAAATCGTGCTGCGATGCAGAGTGAGTAAGCTGAGGCTGATTATAATGGTGATGAAAGTGCTCAATTCAAATACCTATCAGAACACACGGTAGCTAGAAGCAGCTTGTTCGCTGGATCAAGTGTTTTGCGCAAGGTCAATTGCTGTGTTTCTTGACTAACTTCTCTGTCCTTCTTTTCCGTCTCTTCTCCTTCTGCATGTGTTATTGCACATGCCCACATGTTTCTATTGCTTATTTTCTTCGTCATGAATTATTTAAAAACTCGTATATGGTTTGGGGACATTAGTCGTGATTCCAAAGGAGAGTACCGAGAGGCGCACTCCGACCCGTCGAAAATATTTCACCTCGTACGGCGCGCGCTCGAGTAGCGGTTCAAGTGGTCGTAAGGAAGGCAATGCGGTACACGACGCTAACGCAAGTATGCATGCGGAACAAAGCACGTCGTAAAAACGACGCTCGGAAATGCTATGGCACGACGCATGGTGAAACGACAGCGCCGGCTTACTACGTATGTGCCATCTTTGCACACGGGCATGGTATACTTCCACCGCGTAAAATGTGAGGGCTTTTGCATCGGTCGATTTTACGGCCTTGCAGCGAACAACAACAAAAGGGCGGCAAAGAAATCTCGTCCATTTGACCGAGCACGAAAGGACCAGAGAGTTGAAAAAAAAAGCGGCTTGTGGAGGTCGTTGTCATTCTTATTGCCCCTGTTGCGTTTTCCAGCACCCACGTTAAAAAGAAAAACGAAGGCTTCATTCGTCTGTATGATCCTGGATGTCACCCCCTACCCCCCGAAAAAAAAAAAGAAAGAACAAAATGACAGCACGTAGGTGCTTCTCTGCACTGCACGTTCTTTCCGCTTTTGGGTTTAAGGCGACGTATGTTTTGTAGACGTTGTTTCCTGCCTCGCTGTGCTATTTTCCGGCGAGCTGGCAATCCGGACCGTGGGATGTGTGAAAAGAAGTTATAAAAAAATAAGATTGTTAGTGAGAGAGAGAATTGTTTCATGGTATTTGGACGCACTGCCTAGGAATATACGTAAGAAAGAAGACTTTGCGTTAGACGTGCTTAAAAAGATATTGCTGCTAGACAAACCCTGTGGGCGGGTTCATTCAAAATATAGCCATATATTTATGTCAGAATGCTATTCTTGTTTTTAGCTCTGCACAAACCTATCGGTATGAAATATGCACATAAGTTTTCACGACTAACCAAGTTTTGTTCTTGTTAAAATATCGTTACAAAGACATGCGCTTTAGTTAGGTACCTTACCACGTTCGTAATAGTTAAGACAGAACACATACTGTAAATTCAGTATCATTGTGTTGGTTTCCTCTCATCACTCACTGCTAAAATTATGTCTACTGATTGTGTAGCTTCACTAAACTTCTCCTCTACATTCGTGAAAAGTGGTGCTTCATAACCTTAGTAGCGCTGTAAACTAGTGGCATAGTTCAGCAACTCTTGCGAAGCGAAAGACAAAGAAAAAATACACACAAGTATTCCGCAAAGAACAAGCGTGAACTAACAGCTGTCACAGTTGCCAGTTCGCAAGCACGTTGAACAAGCTAGCTCGATAGTCTGTGATTGTCCGGCGTATACCTGTCTATTTTTTTTTTCTGCATCCATGTTTATTTTTCAGCGGCGTGCTGTAACGACGATTCATAACCAACTAGCTGGTACTCTCACTTTTCTAGTTAGCCACTCACCTCTTATTTGAATTCTTCTACTGGAAGTCAAGGCACCTTCGTGCAGTGTGCAGCTTAAGCTTAGACTTAGCGGTGAAAGCACAACACGTACAAACCTTATCCCACCAAGTGATAAGTGCGCGAGCACTGGCTACCATGCCCTTTTGGTAAACTTACTGGGTGGAGTGGCGCATGTAAACTTAGACGATTGACGAGTGAGCGCGCCCTTTGCGTCATATCGGTGGTGGTAGTGGACAAGCCTTGGCGTCTCTGACTCACCTAAGAGCCCTGCGTGCTTCCAGTGGTAAACTAAGCATATGTGTAGCTCGCCGCCAATATGCGCGAAAAAGTACGGTGCGTCACGGAGTTGTTGATCGCCTCACGTTTCGCAGTGAGAAGTCGTGGGCTCGAATGCTTCATCGCACGCTTGGGGAAAATATTCTCCTCAACTAGTTTAATTTGTGGGTCACATACCGATACGCCGCATGTGCGTGTGCGTGTGTGTGTGTGAGAGGGAGAGAGATAGATGGTACGGCGACCCCAACCGCTTAAACGTGCTTGAAATGTCCGTAAAATTTCTACATCAAAATGATGATACTACAGTGAACTTTTATTTTCATAATCATATTTTTGTTGAAACATAATAGCGCAGCAACACCCTACTACTGTGAATATTACGCAAACAGTAGAGGGGGGGGGGAGCATTCCACTGTTTGTTTTGGGGCCCTGACCATTACTGGCATTTGCCAGCCCTTACTACACCTTATGTGTATCATATACAAGATTCTAGTAATCTTTAAACTTCTACTGCTCCTCTCCCTCTTGTTTTCCCTCGCCTGCCGTTCCTACTTATTGTTGAAATCTGCTATACGATACTATGCTATGCTTTACTCTCTCACCCGTTCTTTTCTACCATTCTTATCCTTAGATCAATTTTCTTCACCCTCACTTCGATTTCTCTCCCAATGCTTTACTTCGCTATGAATAGCTGTTCCATAATTCGCTATAGACATTGACAGTGTTATGCTTCGCTCTCTCCCTTTTTTGGCTCTTACTCACCTGAATTCTCTGCTCACCTTCCCTGCCCTTTTGAATTTCTTGCAATGCTATACTATACATAACTCTCCTACGCTCTCCGCTTCTACTTCTCCTCACACTCACTCTCCTTTCCTAAACGATTGCTCTCTGGAGCTGCTTCATACATGACACATTGAGGGGCTAGTTCACGATGCAAGCTCACTTAAAAAATTGTGGCATTACATCGCCCATCCTGTTGTGTACTTATCTTCTTGTCTTCATTGAAAAGGGAGCTTCAACTTTTTTAGTAAGAATTGTTCATATATGCTTTGGATGGAGCATGAGAAGCTGCTTCGTGGGGGTTGTTTTCAGTGGTTTGTATACCGGTCGAGATTTAAAAGCGGATCAGTTTAGGGGCACGGGCTGCCGTATCCTGCCGACATTTTGTGTAACGTAGGCAAGACCGGGTGTAGAAAGAGAGAGAAAAGAGGAAGCAAGGTCGAAATACAAAAAAGAAGGAGAAAAATGAGAGGAAAATTATGAAGAGCGAGAAAGAAAAAATACGTAAATTAAAAGAAAGAACGAAATAGAGACAAAGAGAAAAGACCCAATAAAACAGAGAGAGAGGTGAACAAAGAGGGAGAGGAGGAAAAAACTGAAAACCAAAGAAAAGCAAAGAAGGCTCGCAAGCTCCGAACTTCCTTCGAGTTTGTCACCCCTAGTGCGAAGCCAGCTTAGGTTTTTTTTTTTTTTGCGAACACCGCACACAGGACGAAAAGTTGTAGCAGCTCCGTTGTTAAAACTACTGGCTATAGGTACGGTATGAAAAAAAATTAGAGGCACAAGAAAATGAGGACAAGAAAGCACAGAACTAGTTCCAGTCAGCAACTAGCCAGTACAGCCAAAGACCGTGTTTAAATCTACAACTACGGTGACTGAACTGAGAATGGAACGTGTCTAGAAGGCGTAGTCATATTTCCGTGTCTTCGTCGTAATGCATTTGGCTTTTTAAGGTGTTTTAAAACAAGTCATATTATTTTTAAGAAGTTTTCACTCTACAATGTCGTCGTTTTCAACAAAATGTTATCCTGTTGTAGCTCTCTCGGATTGCACACGGAGGCGCCATTGTCCTGTGGAAAGCTGTGATAGCTTTGCTGTACAACGGGACTAACACACGCATCAAAAAAAAAACTTCAAAATGACTTACATATTTTACTATGCTGCCTCATGGGAATATCTCCACAATTTTTTCACAAACAAGCTTTTTATAGGCATCTGACGACTTATACTACCAGTCATGCTCAAAACATTATAGGTCATACTTTAGAACGAACCATATTTACTGCATTGCGCCCACATTCATCTGGACAGCAAGCTAAAGATGGAATCTCGCTTGATTGTTTTATACGTACTGGTGCGTCCTTAGAAATCCTTCGTGTAGCACCCTACTTTACGTGTGTTTATCTATTACTCCTTTTCCAGTATGCCCTTCCGGTCAAAGCTGGGTGAACTTCCTACTCTTATGTCTTCATGTGTCGATACACGCTAAGTCGTGTCTTCGTTCGATCGTCGAGAAGGCTAGCCGTCTAGACAGGCGAACCAACATCAGCAACACACGGCGAGCACTTATAAAGGGCCCCATTAGGTTCAGCACACGTCCCGATGCCCAACTTCTTCGCCGTTGGCAGGAATGAGCTTTTGCAGGCCGCCTAATGCGAGGACGTGTCCGCTTGGTGTTCTATGGGAAGCGAGTACATAGCTGAATTGTTCGTTTTTCATTGCTGTGCGTCTTCCTTTGCTTACGTTCTATTTGCTTTCTCACTCATACATTTGGTCACCAATGTCCTGATGTTGTCCCTAGGTTCCAATTAAAAGAAAGAAAGAAAAGTAACACACGTGTCTTCCGAACGGAGGAAGCGTAGATGTGTAGCATATAGTTGGGAACCAGTTCTGTGCTGATGCATTCACAGTACAAGCGTCTTGCGACATGCCTGTTGTCGAGAGCACTGCTGTTACGCAAAAAAAAAAAACAGGTCATGTTTGCGATCGATTGGTCTGGGGGTCTTGGTTCACGCTCTGGCTCGCTTTACTCTCCTTTATTCTCCAGTGCACACGCAACTGTATCTAACGCAGTTCAATCACAACTAATAATTAGCAGTCGAATAATATTGCTGCAGTCTTGCTCATTCATTAGGCCTCCTGAACAAAATATGAAGGCAGTGGAAAGCACAAGAACATTCCATTTTATTTAGAACAAATGTTTTATTCATTTTATATGTAGCGTGGTGTTTTGTTTCGTTCAGTTGCATGACGAATGAGCAATGACAAACAGGCCGAAAAAAAAGCGCAGGCAAGGCAATAGCCAATCTACAGGCATCCCACAAACTCTGTCAGAATGTCGGTCAAGAACACAATTTCTTTCGAAACCAGAGTGTAATCAAAAGCATTCAACAGGAGATGGCGCCATGCATTTCGCTTGGCTTTTGTCTTCTTTCCACGTAGTCTGAGTTGAGTCATCCACTGTGCTTTCTTGCACAACCATCTAGAGTAATTCCGAGAGACAAACACATTTGCTCTAAGCAAAAACAGCAGCAGCAGCAACTACAACAACAACGATGATCACGATGATGACGATGAGAACGTTTTTGTTTTGTAATCAGCTTTCTCGATGTTAATGTGCATGCAGTATCGAAGTAACACGCGTATAAGCAAGACAGCTTTGTTCCTTTCCAGGGAAAATGCCATAAGGCATAGAGAGAGCACTTTGTCTCAGCTATCACTTTTCTTTTTATGTATATGTGCCAGTCAAACCTTCTTTCGAACTATAAAACATGCCTATATATTTTTATTCTCTACAATGTGCTGCAAAACTCTTGAACTTTCCTTGACCACTATGGCATGCTGTCTCAAACACGTGCCTTCTGTTCGTTTTAAGGATTCTTACTTTTCTGCTGACCATACTATAACGTACTACGTATAGTTTTCATGACATGAACGCCTTTATGAAGTTTCACGGTCGCTGTCAGAGGCTTTCCAGAAACATGTAGTTCAGCTGTATCTGACTTTTTCCGAAAACGCATGTTTGCTGACGCATACTCTCCTTCAAAGAAACGCTTTGTTTCGATTACATGATTTATTAGCACGTTTGAAAGAGGCTGGTTATTTTGAGCATGGTAAGATGAACTTTGCCGCTAATGAAGCGGGGCGGTGACTTGAACCTCTGTTTGGGGATGAGCATGATAATTTCTGATGACTCATTCTAGAGTAATGCAGTAGGCTAACAGGGTGACAATGCGTCTATTTGTGCATCTGGGAGGGAAAAAAGGTATACCACTAGCAACAATAGATATATACGGAAAGCAAGATGCGCATTATGGGACATGGATCATCTCCTAAGGCTTTGAGTGCATGCACTTGAGGCGCAACTATAATAGGAACGAGCCGCCTTCAATACACGGCGGCCGTCTTCATTAGACTTCACACACTCCACGCTTCCGGTTTCATGATGTCGGACCAAGGTTGTCGTGACAAGACGAATAGCGCTCTCTTCGTCAAAGTGCGTCACGGAGAAAATGAGATGCACAGAAGTAGCTGAGACCTCGCGAGCTCATGCATTCCCGACATTATGAAAGCATATTAAGTCGTTCGTTTCAGCTTTCTTTTATTTAATTATTTACTCTCGCTCTCTCTCTCTTTTTTTAAGTGAGAGTGGTGGTATTCTCTTGATGCTATGCTGTGAGTCTTCCAAATTGTTTAGCACTGATTTGCTAAGCCACTTTGCAAAGCCATGTTGCACACTGAATAGGGTCTTTCGTCTCTACTGCAGCG
The DNA here is from genome assembly GCF_013339725.1 of Rhipicephalus microplus. Taxonomy (NCBI): domain Eukaryota; kingdom Metazoa; phylum Arthropoda; class Arachnida; order Ixodida; family Ixodidae; genus Rhipicephalus; species Rhipicephalus microplus. The sequence goes on along the minus strand of NC_051169.1, from coordinate 46,297,469 downwards.
CTAAATAGCACTAATATGTGTAAAAAGTGTGCGCAATATCTTCACAAAGCTAAATCAAGCGTTCAACGCATTCAAGTACCGCAATTCGAGACATACTAAGGTCACTCGTCTTCTGCACATGAAGCAATATACCTTAGGCTTATTAAATGTATGCACGAATGCCGACATCATTGTTAAGCAAGATTTACACCTTGACTAGGTATATAAACAGAAAGCTGATACTAGCTGGAAAAATTTAGACACTCAATTTGTAACACCGTCAATTGCAAATATCACTGTGCTTTCCAGGTAAGTGATGGGCATAAAACGAGACGACTGGGCTGACTAAAGGGCATCAGCCCCTTACCACGTTGCACAATTTAATCGTGTAGGCCGGAGTAGTTTTGTGTTGTATGCGTTACAAGCACTGTTCTTGCGAGTACGGTTTCTATAGGCTACTTGGAGAAAGGCGATTACCAATAATGAGCATGTGTAACAACCCATGCGCAAAGTATACGGACAACGTCTTTGCATGCCATATCTCATCGGCACGCCATCAGCCGTGGCGGCACTCGTCATCGAGAGACCCAAAAGCAGCGGTGTGTATGCACGTCCCTTCATATTTTCATGTGAAATTGCATTGCATGACGCGGTCATGGAGGTTTTCGAATGAACGAAAACTGGGTGTCCCTTTCTTTGATCTGTCGCATCTTAACCACTGTTTTACAAAGCGACTGCGGCTAGGCTAGATCATGCAGCTGGTGTAGATATTTTTTTATATGTCACACTTCGATACCGTGCTGACATGCGGCCGCAAAAATAATACAGCGCCACACACAAAAATGTCGACTTGGGCGCTTCATCTAAATACTATAGAGAAAACAGTTTACCTTGCCACAAATAAAAGATAAACAAAAAAAAAAGAAAGAAAGAACGAAATAATGCAGGAAAGAAGAAAAGCAATAAAAGAGAAAGAAATATTAAAGAAAGAATGAAGGAAATAAAGAATTATAAAGAAAGAAAAAAATGCCGCCAGCATTTTCCGACGGGGGCAACTCGAGTAAATGCGTCGCAGAGTGGTGAGGGTATCGTGTGACGCCCCGCACTTAAAATTCACGCTCACTGGACGCGCGGGTCACAGCAGCTCCTATCTTAGATTACCACAGAAGCGAAGGACCAGAGAAATGACACCCAGTTTACGCTTGTTCTGTGAGGACCGAGCATTGTAACCATGTTTGGCAAAGTTACTGGACAGGCCAGCATACACACATCATGCATACAGCATACAGGATAGTCTAGCACCTCTCTCGACAAGAGGCACCTCGTCGGCAGATTTCGCGCAGATACATTTCGGAACATGCTCCCGTGGTCCGCATCATTTCGTCGTCTATACAGTAGCGCCATGTTCTTTGGATAACAGCTGCCAGCCTAAACTGTCCAGTAAACACATGTCCCGTCTGCGATTACTCATAAAGCTTACATGTATCTCTGCTGGCCACTTGCCCTTGTGTTGCCGTGCCTGCGGCGCAATGCATCAATAACCTGCTTCATACTGTTCTGCGTTCCTCTCCGGCCCTTGCTCACTTGTGAACCGCTTGCTCACTATTGAACCTCACCTTGCCAAGAAGCTAGAGTGGGTGGAAATGAAATATGTGAAGAAAAAAAAACGCTAGTCCAGCGTGAAAGGCACAGTACAGTCATAACGAAAGCAAGAATAGTGGCCTTTCAGAACCTTTTCAAAACAATCATTGGGTAAATACTGCAAGCACACTTGCTTGATACCTCCACTAAGGCATTATTTGAAATTTTTGGGGTAGTAGACTGGCATTCGCTTGCTATTTCTCGTCATTCTTCTGAGAAGCGTGGTATCCGCTAAACACATGCAAGGAATTTTGTGCCAATTGCTCATGCAGTGACTGATGACGATGAGGAATTATGGCTGGAGTGGGTACGCGCCACAGTTAATAGGGGAACAAGAACAAGCTTTAGTAATGTGTTGGAGCATTCCAAGGCCCACTGTTACCCTATTTGCATTGTGCCACTACTGGCTATTTTTTCGCTCTTTTAAAAGGCTTTATAAGTCGTTTTAACGCGATTATTTTCGTAACATCAAGCCTGCCAAAGGCAAGTTTGCCAACAAGTCACAAACACCAGTGTAGCTCAGTGGTAGAGTACTGGGCTGGCACCCAGAGGACGCGGGTTTGAGCCCCACTGTGTTATTGGTGCTAGGTTTTTTTTTCTTCTGATTTCTCGTGATGTGGTTACGGGCACCGGTGGCGGTGGCGGCGGTGGTGGACAACTGCACGTGACCAGAGTTGTGATCTCATAACAGTTTGGTCTGTAGTAAAGGCATTAGAGAAGAGGTAAACAACGTGGGAAAGTTCAATAATAGTGACGTAAATCGGATATTTAACGATACAAGCATTGTGAATGGAAACAACTAAAAATAAATATCTAAAAATAAATATATACGTGGGAGATGATACCCAATGAAAGCGCATAACTATTGTAACAAAGTACACGAAAACATTATTATCTCCTTTATGATTGAATATCTGCAGGTCACACAATGCCAAGTGCTAACAGAATACGGAATGTTTGTTCTTTTATTAGTTTATGATCACTACATAAATGTTATGCAGTGTTTTCTTAGACTACCCATACTATAAAAAAATAATAAACGACTTCGTCGAGAGCTCACTCCCAAGAGCAGCGCTGTAGTAGATGCATACCGTATTTTACTTTGGTGTGTGTTCTTGTGGGAAAGTGCGTGGGTGCGTGCGTGCGTGCGTGCGCGCGTGTGTGTGTGTGTGTGTGTGTGTGTGTGTGTGTGTGCATGTATGTGTGTTTGTGTGTCTGTTTCCCTTGATTACGTTTCTACGTACAAAGTGCGAAACATTTCATGGTTAAAGCCTTTAGTTGACACGCAGCCAGTTTGAACGTTTTTTTTTTGGTCCTTTTCTTTGCTACGTGTCATGGCACTTGATAAAGTAATAAGAAAATTACATTTCGTTTCATGCCAGAGGGAAGACAGGAAACACAAACAAAATGCCTCAGTGTTTCATGAACGCTCCAGCACAAGTTTCACGCCTCGCTTGCCAGGTGCTGTAACGCATCACGACATCACTATGTCGGAGCCTATGCTCGTGGCTTCGGGAACAATGATGAATAGTTTCGCGGCTGTTGGGTCTATGTTTACGGAGTTTCTTTTTTTCGCAGGGATCAGAATCATTAACTCTGGCTGATGGCGAGGCGCTATTCTTGTATAATAACTACTTTGGGTGTTGAAGGGATGTAGGAGACAGTGACGGTGGCCGAAAAAGTCTATGTAACTCATAATATTTTGTCTGTTTATTTTATAAGCTGTCATTCCTACACGTTTTAGCAAAAGCAGCCAAGCTACGAACCCACATTTTTGTTCTTCATTTTTGATGATTCTTGAAGTTGTGCAGTGGTGCGTTTGACAGCTTGCTTTATACCAAAGGCATTGCATCCCATGCCCGTCAAAATTACTGCGCCAACTATTTATCATGTTGCGTTGGTTACTCTTTAGTTCACAACATTGGCTTTGAAAAGCTTCCTGACACGTGTCCCGAGAGACGCAGTGCGGACGTGTGAAAATCTGCAGGTGATGTTTAGTGAGTGTTGTCCGGTTCGTTAAGCTATCCGGTTGCTCCTGCCGCAGTAGAGTTGCCGTTCCAGTCTGAGTTACTGCGGTGCTACCACTATTTTTTTTCAAGTACGGTTTCCTCTGTTGCTTACGCGCTAGGGATATTGTACATTCCAAGTTATTTCGCTTCGCTTTTAAATAAATTACGTCAACTTATCGGTTGTGTTTGAATGCAAATATTTATACAGTTCAGATGCCTCCTGATAAACGATTTATACTGTACATGCACAGCCAAAATTCTCATGAGCAAACATTCAGTTCCTTTGTTTATCCTTCAATTTTATGATCACTTGCATTTGAGGAAGCTGGATTCATTATAAGCTGCTTCCCTTGTCACCTTTTATAGAAGTACTGCATCATCATCATCATCAGCCTGACTACGTCCACTGCAGGACAAAGGCCTCTCCCATGTTCCGCCAGTTAACCCGGTCCTGTGCTTGCTGCTGCCAATATATACCCGCAAACTTCTTAATCTCGTCTGCCCACCTAACCTTCTGTCTCCCCCTAACCCGTTTCCCTTCTCTGGGAATCCAGTTAGTTACCCTTAATGACCATTGGTTATCCTGTCTACGCGCTACATGCCCGGCCCATGTCCATTTCCTCTTCTTTATTTCAACTATGATATCCTTAACCCCCGTTTGTCCCCTAATCCACTCTGCTCTCTTCTTGTCTCTTATGGTTACACCTACCATTTTTCTTTCCATTGCTCGCTGCGTCGTCCTCAATTTAAGCTGAACCCTCTTTGTAAGACTCCAGGTTTCTGCTCCGTAGCTAAGTACCGGCAAGATACAGCTGTTATATACCTTCCTCTTGAGGGATAGTGGCAATCTACCTGTCATAATTTGAGAGTGCTTGCCAAATGTACTCCACCCCATTTTTATTCTTCTATGTACTTCAATCTCGTGGTTAGGTTCTGCGGTTATTACCTGCCCTAAGTAGACATAGCCTTTAACAACTTCAAGTGCACTATTACCTATCTCGAAGCACTGCTCCTTTCCGAGGTTGTTGTGCATTACTTTCGTTTTCTGCAGATTAATTTTAAGACCCACCTTTCTGCTCTCCTTGTCTAACTCCGTAATCATCAGTTGCAATTCGTCCCCTGAGTTACTCAGCAATGCAATGTCATCGGCGAAGCGCAGGTTACTAAGGTATTCTCCATTAACTCTTATCCCTAACTGTTCCCATTCTAGGCTTCTGAAAACCTCCTGTAAGCACGCGGTAAATAGCATTGGGGAGATTGTGTCTCCCTGCCTTACACCCTTCTTGATTGGTATTCTGTTGCTTTCTTTATGAAGCACTATGGTAGCAGTTGCTCCCCTGTAGATTTCTTCCAGAATGTTTATATATACTTCATCTACGCCCTGATTCCGCAGTGTCTGCATGACGGCTGATATTTCTACTGAATCAAACGCCTTCTCGTAATCTATGAAGGCTATGTATAGTGGTTGGTTATACTCTGAGCATTTCTCTATTACCTGATTGATAGTATGAATGTGGTCAATTGTTGAGTAGCCTGTTCGAAATCCTGCTTGTTGCTTTGGTTGATTGAATGCTAATATTTTCTTTACTCTGTTAGCAACTACCTTTGTAAATAGCTTGTATACTACAGAGAGCAAACTGATCGGTCTGTAATTCTTCAAGTCCTCGTCATCTCCTTTCTTATGTATTAAGATGATGTTAGCATTCTTCCAAGACTCTGGTACCCTTCCCGTCAGGAGACACCTCGTAAACAGAGTGGCTAGTTTTTCTAACACAATCTGTCCTCCATCTTTCAGCAGATCTGATGTTACCTGATCCTCACCAGCAGCTTTGCCTGTTTGCATGCTCTCCAAAGCTTTTCTGACTTCTTCTATCATTACTGGTGGGGTGTCATCTGGGTTACTGCTAGTTCTTATAGTATTAAGGTCATGGTTGTCTCGGCTACTGTACAGATCTCTGTAAAACTCCTCCGTTATTTTAACTATCCTATCCATATTGGTAGTTATTTTGCCTTCTTTGTCCCTTAGTGCATATATCCGACTTTTGCCTATCCCAAGTTTCCTCTTCACTGCTTTGACGCTTCCTCCGTTTTTCAGAGTTGTTCAATTCTCTCCATGTTATATCATTTTACATCGCATACTTTACGCCTATTAATCAACTTCGAAAGCTCTGCCAGTTCTATTTTGTCTGTTGTACTTGACACTTTCATGCTTTGACGCTTCTTGATTAGGTTCTTCGTTTCCTGGGAAAGCTTGCCAGTGTCCTGTCTAACTACCCTGCTTCCAACTTCCACTGCACACTCCGTAATGATACTCGTTAGATTACCATTCATTGTATCTACGCTAAGGTTGGTTTCCTCACTAAGAGCCGAGTACCTGTTCTGCAGAGACACTCAGAATTCCTGTACTTCCCCTCTCAGTGATAGCTCATTGATTGGCTTCTTGCGTATCGGTTTCTGTCGTTCCTTCTTCAAGTCTAGGCGAATTTGAGACCGTACCAGTCTATGGTCACTGCATCGTACCTTGCCAACCACTTCCACATCCTGCACGATTCCTGGGTGTGCAGTCATCAAAAAGTCTATTTCGTTCTTATTTTCGCCATTAGGGCTCCTCCATGTCCACTTGCGGTTTTCTCGTTTTTGGTAGAAAGTATTCAAAATCCGCAAATTATTGCGTTCTGCGAATTCTACTAGTAGCTCTCCTCTGGCGTTTCTAGTGCCGATGCCATAATCTCCTACTGCCTGGTCTCCAGCCTGCTTCTTCCCTACATTTGCATTAAAGTCGCCCATCAGTATAGTATACTTCGTGTTTACCTTACTCATTGCCGATTCCACGTCTTCATAGAAGCTTTTAACTGAAGCGTCATCATGGCTGATGTAGGCGCGTCAGCCTGTACTACGTTCATCTTGTATCTTTTATTCAGTTTACTTACAATACCTACCACCCTTTCATCAATGCTATAGTATTTCTCTATGTTGCCAGCTATGTTTCTGTGAATTAGGAGCCCCACTCCCAGTTCTCTTCTGTCTGCCAAGCCCCGATAGCAAAGAACGTGCCCATTCTGTAGCACAGTATAGGCCTCATCTGTCCTCCTAACCTCACTGAGCCCTATTATATCCCATTTAACACCCTCTAGCTCATCGAATAGTACCGCTGGACTTCCCTCACTAGATAAGGTTCTAGCGTTAAACGTTGCCAAGTTCAGGTTCCAAAGGCGGCCTGTAGTCCAGAGATTCTTAGCACCCTCTGCTGCGTTGCAGATCTGACCGCCGCCGTGGTCAGTTGCTTCGCAGCTGCTGGGGACTGAGGGCCGTGAGTTATTTGACGTATGCATGTGGGAGGTAGTGGCCAGATACTGCACCAGGGTGGCCAGTCCTTCTCTGGTGAGGTAGTGCGTTCCCCGCGGTGGTTACTGGTGAGGCCGCACCCCAGGCCTCTTAATGCAGTTCCTTCAACACGCGGATTTTTTTTTTCGGTTGGGAACTGCGCGGCACCGGGATTTGAGCCACGGACCTCTTGCATGCGAGGCGGGTGCTCTAACCACTATGCCATCACCGCACCCGGATTGTTTTGTTCTAAAAGTAGGTTTCAGTGGTGTATCAGTCAACTTTGTGGTTATTTTATAAAAATGTTTTAATGAACTGAGATTTCTGCTGATTACCCGCTTAATTAAGGGTCTAGAGAGTACGGAGTTGAGCCTCCGATTAGCCTATGGGGTGCTGTTTATTAATATATTAAGCGGACAAAATTTAAAATTGTTTGTGAGGTGATGTTACCTAATTAATCTTTTTAGTGATTAGGCCTAAATTTGGTCACGAAATAGTTCTGGTACTATTACTCCTGTCCTGATGAAACCTGAGCGGCGACAGGTCTACAATTAGGGCTTTGCATGTGTGAGTTAGAAGTTTCCCGGTAGGTTATTAGCAAAGTTAAAAGCGATTGTAAGGGAAAAAAAAACACGTGGTTCAAGACTTTGATCTGACGGGCGTACCTTTCTCCCGAGCAGTGAGCCACCCTCCTCCTCTGAGCGAGGGAAGACGCGGGCGCCACACGTTTATTAGCGGTTTTTGTTATATTCTTTCTAACTCTGTATCGTCCGGTTACCTTAAGCTATCAAATTAATTTTACACGGAAAAAACCGGACTGTTGTGTTCTAAAAGAAGATATTAGCTATTTTTCAGTGGCGTTTGTAGCTCCTTTTGAAAATTTGTTTTAATGAAGTGAGCTTTTTGCTGATTACCACCTTAATTAAGGGCCTAGAGTGTACGGAATTGGGCCTCCTGGTAGCCTATGGGGTGCGGTTTATTATTATATTAAGCGGACAAAATTTAAATGCGTTTGCGAGGTGATATTACCAATTTAATCTTTTTAGTGATTAGGCTTAATTTTGGTTACGAAATAACTCTGGAACTATTAAACCTAGCCTAATCAAACTTCAGTAGCGTCAGGTCTACCCTAAAGACTTTCAACTTTATAAGTAAGAAGTTTCCCGGTAGGATATTAACGAAGCTACAAGCGATCGTAAAAAACACGTCGTCCGACTGTTGTTGTTTTCACAGATTCACACTGTTTTCCGCTCCTAAAATTTAAAATTCTCGTTTGTAATAGCAGTATTTGTAGCGGTTCAACTCCTTGTATCTTCACGAACAAATAGACAGCACTCTGACCCTCCTAGAACCAAAATTGCTAAAGTTATAGGCAGATATGTGCAGAGCTCACTTACATGTGCTGCTGACGTGGCCGCTCCCGTGGACAGATGCTACAATAGCCGCACCCATATCGATGGTGCCTACCCCTGTTAACAAACAAGGGGTAGGTCAGTATGTCATCTATTATAAGAAAAATGGGCATATTCATGATGACCCAACCATCCTGCACAATCATTTTTAAAAATTGAAACGAGGCCTGTAGAAATGCCATTTCATTGCGATAGCAATCATACGAAGTCTCGACAAAATTTCGTCGTTGCGGTCACTGTAATGTTCTTATGTATAAAGTCCAAATTTATCACATTCCCCACCGAGCATCACACATTCAACCAGTGGGTAATGCTATGCAAACAGAGGTGACAAATGTGGTTGAAGCAAAGTTCAAATAAGAGGGCCCCTTTCAGTCACTTGTAGGACCTGTGCGATAAATCCCCCCCCCCCACCTGTTAGACCTACCACCGAATGCTCAAGCAGAAAGGAAACGCCTCGCTTAGCTTCAACACTGATGAAAACACCTGAGGCGAAGGGGTTCGCTCGAGCAGCAACTGCGAACTTGGATTTTACAGGCATCGTTGCTACATTGCTGGCACGTGCGTCATCTCGCTATCTTGGCAGCCATCAGCAGGCGGCTCATACACCCTTTTACATGCGGCACTCCCAACGTAAAGAGACTCAGCAAAAAAAGTACCTGAAGCATATTCACCGCAACGGTGAAGTAATAAATGCGACGGGAACAATTTGTTGCGGTGCAGTTAACTGTTTTGAATCCGATCCCAAAATGCTGGTGCAATCTCAATATGGCCATATTCTATCACACCAGCATCCTGAGATCAGACACAAAACAGCCAGCTGCCAGCCTTACTTCGTACACCGCTACGAATTGCAGCTATCGCATTCATTACTTCACCCTTGCAGTGAAATGTGCGGTGAAATTGACTTTTAATGGAAGTGGGAACACTTAGTTGTAGCAGGACTCGATTTTTGGGACAATGCAAGTGATAACCTGTAAAAAATGTTTTGCGTTTTAAAATTTATCAACGTTTAGTAGAGTAGCAGCAGGATTCGACTTTTGGTACAATGCAAGTGTAGTGAAGAAGAGAGAGACGATGAGTTTCTGTGCTTGTTGCTGTGCACGAGATCTGTGTTTCTGTCAGACGGGCGCTACTCTGCTTCACAATAAATTTTTATACGACACAAGTGATAACCTGCGAAATATTTACTATACTTAGAGCATATAAGCTGGTATAGCAAGCTTTTTTATTTAAGAAATGATGAATCAATGTGAGAGATGGTTTAGAAAAACTTGAAATTTGGCGAGATAGTGCATACTTGACAATGCATTTTGATCGTAAAAAATGCACATTCACAAGACAAGAGAACAGGAAGCACCCGTCCAGTCCTCTTGTCTTGTGAATGAGTGTAAAGACATATCTACCGCTAATTTAAAAATCTGGAGTGCATGCTGCAGACATGTTGCAAACAATGTTTCACTCTTTCATTACAGAACCGAGAACTGCCACCGAGACAGTAGAAATATTAGTGGTGTTTGTTTATGAGGTAATCACATAATGACAGCCGATACTTGGTGCACTTGGCTATATAAATAAATAGATGATGGTAGTGTGGGTTCATTCAATTATACGAGAAGGTCCAAAAAATCAGGCTCAATAACTGACCAGCAACCAACCTTTGAAAATTGTAACCTAATATGTATCCACATAAAAAATCTTAAAATACATTGGGTTCATTACAACAGGTACACACAAAATAAATAAATACTGCATTTTATGATAATATAGTGAAGTGGGCACATTAATGCATCAATTAGGCTAGACGCTGCCACCACTGTGCAACCGAAAATACACATACTTAAATAAATGAGGTGCTCTATATTCCAAAAGAGCTTGCAGCAGAAAAATTGTCATAATTCTATTTGAATTTCACTATTTCATACTATGCACAATAAAAAAAATTGATGTTGACTTCTTAGCTTTGTGGAATTATTCTCAAATGCTTGAACACTAGTGTACAATAAGCCTTGGTTTTAGTAGTACAAACAGAATAGTGATATGTTTTTCGGGAAAAAAAAGAAACATCAATTACGTGATGAGAGAGGTCAGCATCTAGAATGATGACGAAGTTTCCCGTGGTGCTTTTCAGGCCATGAATGTACGCAGTCCCAAGACTAAGCTTCTTCTCTCTTGGTTTCAGTACAATTGAGAGAAGTTGAGAGAAGGTTTCAGTACAGTGAGAGAAGTACTGCATTCCCTGTTAAAATAATTTTCCTGGAATCACGAAGAGAAAAATATTCCATGCATATCCACTTAGCAAGGAGTGGTCAAACTATTATTATAGTATTGGTGAATAACCGTATGGTACATGAGTTCTGCTTGATATATTGTAAATTGAATGACATGAAGTTTTAGGCAGTTCAAGAAAGATTGAGAAAATAAAGTGGAGGACAGTCCTCAAAAGTGAATCCCAGAATCCGCTGTCTTACCAGTGGCAATATACCATTTTATTATGGGTAATTTGTTCGGATATGTAGCGTTCGACCTGTGGCTTTGTGTTACAGGTTTTTTTCATTGCCATGCAGAATGCTAGGGTATGATTCCTGCTGGGAGACTGGCATAGAGTGCTTGCATTCGTCCCGTCAATGCTGCCTATGGAAGTTTTTTTTTTTTTAACGCTGAAGCATTAAGGTTCCTCTGTTTGTTCTCGCCGCTCCTGGGTAGATATAAAATGTCTATCAGTTGCGGCACATACCCGCATAGCAGTGGCACATACCCGCAAGCAAATATGCGCCACTGTTTCTTGGAAAGTGTTCAATGCCATCCACGAGTCATGTTTGTCAAACCATCTTACCCTACCGTACTAATTTTGGTGTACCCAAGGCAAAGAGGGTGATAGTAAGAGCACCCAGACCTATGCAGACAGACAGACAGACAGGCCGGCAGGCAGGCAGGCAGGCAGGCAGGCAGGCAGGCAGGCAGGCAGGCAGGCAGGCAGGCAGGCAGGCAGGCAGGCAGGCAGATAGATAGATAGATAGATAGATAGATAGATAGATAGATAGATAGATAGATAGATAGATAGATAGATAGATAGATAGATAGATAGATAGATAGATAGATAGATAGATAGATAGATAGATAGATAGATAGATAGATAGATAGATAGATACTAATATTACGAAAATAAATGCTTCGCAGTCAATATTTTCTCTTTAGTGTTCCTTTATATTTGTTCCAAAGACGTTGCGCCAACATATATGTTTCAGATTTTGTTTAAAAAAAGGGGGGTAACGATTTAGAGTACGAGGTACTCTTACTATGGGAGAGCGTAACGCCGTCCCGTTGGCTTCACTCTAAGATTGCGTCGCTAGCCATTTAAAGTACTAGGTGCTCTACTGCTTCTTTAACTGCTTCTTTAATATGGAGCAAGATATATGCAGTTTAAAGATGGGCAAGTGCTGAACTTTTTTTTCTTCTTGCACAAGGGGCTACTTGGTTTATGTGAAACGGTTCAGCTAGAACTAAATGTACCAGACACGTATAGTTAACATCTGGCGATTCTGGGTTTTCTTTGCAGTTCTCATTATTTAATATGTCAAATAATATTCTTTGATTCCAGTAATCAAAGTACTACAATAAATTGATCACTTGCCATCGCAATATCTAAATCTTAGAAACGTTTATGAATATTCTAGCCCTCCACTAAAACAAAACGACTGCTCGAGTCTCCCGCGAAACAGAATCCTTGTAAAGATGTTTATTTTTGATGGCGTTTCATGGCTCCCAGAGATCTTGTCAGGCGAGATGGACATGCACAGCCTGTTTTGTGCACACACGTTGTCAGCGTCTGAACCTTTGTCATATTCTGTTATAGCGGGGGTCTCAGACACATATCAGCTAAGGGTCTGCGTCCACAAAAATTCACTCTCGTAAGGGCCAGGACATTAAGTAGGAAGAATAAGGGTGGGGAATAGGTTGCCCCATATGTCACCTAATTTTGTGTTTTAAAGGACCTATTTCAAAACTTATATTCAGTCATACTTATGTATATTCTGTTCTTTATGTTGTATACACACAATTCTTTTTACCGGACACACACCAGACCATTTTATTGACATTATCACTTCGTTTTATTTTCACTTTTCCAGCATTGCATTTTTACTTCCAATTTGCCTTCTTGTATGCCTCTTGCAAGTGTCAGCAGGCCTTCGATTGTGCTATCACAGAAAGAAATAGATTTTCTTCAGAACGTTAGCACACGTGTTGTTCATGGTGCGTTGTGGCGATGATTACGTAGTTGTTAGGTGGATTCTGTTTTCTTTGTTTTGAATTTTTCTCTTTTTTTTGTCAGATGCTGCCCAAGTATATATTGTGCGGTTATAGCAAATAAATCTTGTTGTAAGTCAGGGCCGCTGTCTGTCTCCTTCTTTCTGCCCCGCCGCGGTGGTCTAGTGGCTAAGGTACTCGGCTGCTGACCCACAGGGCGCGGGTTCGAATCCCGGCTGCGGCGGCTGCATTTCCGATGGAGGCGGAAATGTTGTAGGCCCGTGTGCTCAGATTTGGGTGCACGTTAAAGAACCCCAGGTGGTCAAAATTTCCGGAGCCCTCCACTACGGCGTCTCTCATAATCATATCGTGGTTTTGAGACGTTAAACCCCACAAATCAATCAAGTCTCCTTCTTTCTCTTGTCCCTCGTCATTGCCACTGTTTTTCTATGTGAATCTTTCACAACCTTTTTATTTTTTCGTATTAGGATACATCATGCTGTACTATTAAGTTTTTTATTCACCTTGGTAACTGCCAATATCTTCTTTACGTGCAATTTAATGTTTCTGCTTGTATTTTATTACGTAACAAGTGAAATAAGCCTTTCCTGAATTGATCCCTGATGAGATCGACAGTATAATTAGATAAATACAAATAAATAAATATAACGATAACTTTTGAAAAGTATTTAGTAATGAGATTCCAACAGCATATGTACACCTATATCCAAAACGAGTAAAAACGTAACGCCAGTTCTAAAATATAGGCTTTGCTTTCACGATTATGTATCACCGTATGTTGCACGCATGGGGTACATCACAAGAAAATGCTTTAGATCTGTCGTGCTTATGAACCTTAAGGATGTACTTTTAAAGGCCCCTGCGCCATATAGCACAAAAGAAAAGTCTTAATGCCGCATCAGCGCTTGGGTGTGCAGAAATAGCATAGGTCGATTAAACAAGGTGTCGGACAAAGTATATTCGCCTAATAAATACCTTGCATGAAAAAAAAACTACGAATTTTGTGCCATGTGATGTTCCTTTACCTCCAACTATATGCATCAAATGAGTTAGTGTTGGAAAGCTTATCAGAGCCTTCATCACCAAACTGAAATAAACCTCTAAAAAATTAGATGTCTTCGTTCACCTCCTGCCACTCGTGTGCCCGTGAAGTCATATGAGAACCTTCTGCCAGTACAACATCGTTAAGAAGGTGGGCACTATTACATTATGAAAAAGACAGAACATGGTGCGAAAAATGCAGTGCTGAAAACTGCAAAGAGAAGTCCCCAAAGAGGAGTTTCATAAATGATTTATATTAGTTCCTATATAAGACGTCCCAGAATGCAAGAGACTCATTTGCAAGAAGAATTGAAGTTGCAAGTATTGGTTTCGCGACTGTCTTTTCACAAACAAAAGTCTGAATTTAAGCAGTAAGAAAAATAAAGATGGAGGAAAAGAGGAAGGAAGGAAGGTGATCGCCGCCATTAAAGCAGGGGTAATAGGACGGGCAGTTGTTTTAATGAGAGCAGGACGATGAAATCAGAAAACGAGATAAATTATGGCAAAAAACAAAAATAAAGACTGATCAATAGCACATTTAGAGAGAGAACAAGTGGAGATTCGCTTTTGTCAAGCCTCATGCAAATTAAGCCGGTCGTTCCTTCGAAGACAAAACGAAGCTTTGATATATGGCAGTGTCTCAGAAAATCTCCTGGAAAGAAAAAAAATAGCACTCTAACATAATGTGCATCAAAAGACAAAGCTTTTGGTAATTATAGCAATTAATTCACCACCAAACTCAAAAAGGATTAGTTTTTGCTTCCTAAAGTCCCCTAAAGTCACGGGCTTGATCCCGATCACGGCGGTCGAACTTAGGAGAGGAGTTCTAGATTTCCGTGCCCTTAAATTTATTTGGACGTAGAAAAACCCCACGTCGTCGCAATTTCCGGAGCACTCTCCGAAGAAGTACGTCATAATCATACCGTGCTTTCGGCTTGCAGAACTCCACCTAACAATGATATAATAATCAATCAATCATTCATTTAACGTGCCCTAGAACAACCATAAGGTCTTAGTGCCGGCAAGTGCAAAAATGAAGCAATACAAATAAACAATAAAATAGAGACACTCTTCAGAAAATTAAAGTGTGAAAACACACAAGCAAAAAGAAATCAGCGCGAAATGGGAAGATTAACAAGACAAGACGAGAGTCATGAAAAGGAAGTGAAAAATAAAGGTGAACATACATCATTATGTAGAAACCTTCCTAAAAGACGGGAAAAGGGAAAATCTGTGCATTGTGAAAAACTATGTTAAGACAGAGCAGAGCTGAGATAAAAACTACCACAGTCGATTGTTAAAAACATTAATATCTTGTGTTTTAACATTATACGTACTTTCTAGTCTGTGCAGTGTTGAAAAAAGATTGCGGGTAAAATAAAATGGTCAATTCTCTCTTAATATCTTACGAGGAATTGATTTGATTGATTGATTTGTGGGGTTTAACGTCCCAAAACCACCATATGATTATGAGAGACGCCGTAGTGGAGGGCTCCAGAAATTTCGACCACCTGGGGTTCTTTAACGTGCACCCAAATCTGAGCACACGGGCCTACAACATTTTCGCCTCCATCGGAAATGCAGCCGCCGCCGCCGGGATTCGAACCCGCGACCTGCGGTTCAGCAGCCGAGTACCTTAGCCACTAGACCACCGCGGCGGGGCTATCTTACGAGGGATAAAAATAAATACATTACTGAGAAGTTAAGGGCAGGATAACATTCTGTGAACTAGTTCGTACAAGAATGATAACTCAGCGCGATTTGAAGTGAAGTGATGGCAATAATAATAATCTGGAAGTGTTGGAACGGTATCCAGAGTCATTTCTAGCGAAACAATTATTGTAAATGCCCATGAATATTTGCTGGACTCGCTTAATGGCACTGCTGCCAGATTTGGCTATGCCATTTGGGATAACAGATGCATATTCAAGTTGACCAATGTGTACGATTTTTTGTAAGACTGTAGATGATCTGAATTATCGAAAAATTCTACAAACGCAGCCAAGATAACAAAGGCCACGCATGGCAGCATGTGTAGTGCGCGCAGAAAATTTTAGCGTTTGACCAAAAAGAACACCAAAATCAATGAATGCGTAAACCTAACATTAGAACATGGTATTGATGGAGTATGGAAAATACACAATGAATAATAATAATAATAATAATACTTTTGTCACTTATGTCATAAGTATTAGTAGAATAATGTCGTAATTGTGAATATTATTATTACTATTAACAACAGCGTGCGACTTTAGGAATGTACTCTCATTTTTTTCAATGCTGTTTCATAATAAACACTTCTGGAACGGCACACTACCCTCGAACAAATTTTATTGGCGAATTTTTATTTTTCTGTACTTTTCTCTGAGCTTGAATTATATTTACAAGTCGTTAATTTTAAAAGACAGTACAAAGCGCTACTTTTGGAATAGTAGCTACTGATTTTCTTATTTTTGGGCGAAACACACTTGCCATTAATCAATAAAACGCATCACTTATATAGTAATGATAAGACGATGATGTTATCTAACACTAATCAGACATCTCTTATTTTCTTAATAACATATTCACAGAAAGCGGTTCACTGAAATTACGTACTGAAGTAAATTATATGCAACAAAAAAGTAGTATGGGTGTATGCTGCCTAAAAGTAATAAAATGCAATACCGACAAGACACTGTGGAGAATCTCTTGTTTAACGACAAGTTTTGGAACTCAATGGAAATCGCGAAGATAACGTAATAGGAGAAGACCGAGGAGGACTAGCACTCTCAATTGTACGTGGCTCTAGACTTCTGATAATGTTCGCGTGGCTCGAAATTTCCTAGAACTCGCCATTTTTAGAGATGAGAAAAAATAGCGAAATAAGAAGCAGATGGCAACGCTTTAACGCATGGCTTAAAAAGAACGAAGGTAGACAACGAGGAAGCCTAATTTGATTGCTTATTCTAGGTTAAAGCTGTGCGTTACCTTGATGACGCTAGGTTGTTTCCTGGTTTATTTTCAGAGCAGAGAGATTCGCGGTAAACCACAGGGAGTCACAGACACAACATGAATGTCTACATTCCAGAGTCAGAAACTCGCGTTGAAACCAAACGCTCCCTAACTCTCAAATATATCCACGGGGACGCTGTCGTTCGAGTAGGGTTCCAACCCATTAGGGTCTTCTCTAAATTTCCGGAGCCCTCCACTACGGCGTCTCTCATAATCATATAGTGGTTTTGGGACGTTAAACCCCACATATCAATCAATCAATTAGGGTCTTCTTGCCGCAGCCCCTCGTTCCCAAGTGTTCTCTCGATATACGTGCCGCTGAAGCACTGTGTACGGAAGCTTCAGCACAGCGGGGTTAATTCTGAAGCTTCATTCGTTTATGTCTAAGTTACTGCTTATTGACTGCCTGAACATGTTAACCAGCGTTTCTTGCCCTTATTTTGCCTTCTTTATTTTCAGTGGATCAGCAGTGAGTGGTGGCGATTTGCCCAACTTCGTGCCACAAACCCATTTCATGATGATAACATTTTTTTTTCGCACACATTTGTAAGCATCAAAGCATACTTAGCGCTGGCTTAAATAGCTTCGTTGTGAAAGCAAGGAACGATTCGTGACCATATATTGTTGTACCGGCAAAGTTACCATTACTTTTAATAATGAAATTCAGATTCACAATTATGGAGTGAAACCCGGCAAAGAGAACACCAGAGGAAGTCAAGCGGCACTAAATACCATGGGCTCAGAGTGGAATTTACAAAAATTTACTTTTTTCCAATTGTAATGCTTCACGAACGAATATTCGATTCTTGCTAAAGTGAAGAAAACATTGAACGCTTGCTCTTAACCTTTTGGTTTTGGCATCACATTGACGAAACATTTTGACATGGAATACTGTGAATGCAGGCCAGTCAGCGAATTATTTTCGAGATAGATGACCGCAAAAATAAACGGGGCAGGGAGGGAGACCGCGAGATCGCATCATGACAGGCCTAGATATGCCACGTGTGTTTTTGCGGTTCCCTTTCCTCATAACTTTTGACCAACTAGTATACACCGACACTATTTTAAGCCACTGTGTTAAGCCAAGCTTTCACGTTTGATCCATTTTTTTGTTGTTGCTATATCTATGCCACTAGCACTGCAGAGATGCTTCCAACTTTGCGGGTAGTTCGCAGACTGCGGGCAAAAGTGCTGCAAGCGCCAGATATTGAAGATCTTGACTCATTGGCGTTTTTTTATTGCTACAGCGGCTCCCGATAATGGTAAGAGGGCAGTCTGGAGACCTCACAGCTCGTCACTAAGATCAGATCGTAGTACGTTTTGAACCACTATAGCATTCCGCTTCGCTACACCACATATAAAGTTGGTGACACTGCATCGCCGAGCCCATGACGGCATACGAGGACGAGTCAAACTGTGTGGTTCTCGCATCTCCAATCAACTCCGTACTACACGTCGCAATGACGATTTGAGCGATATTTGATTGCCGCGCCAGGAGTAATGTAAATGCGATAAAAAAAGGCCTGAATCAGGCACATGCAGTTGGCCAAAGAGGATCACTAACAAGTGCGCCTGGACCCGCAGGTCGCGGGTTCAAATCCCGGCTGCGGCGGCTGCATTTCCGATGGAGGCGGAAACGTCGAGGCCCGTGTGCTCAGATTTGGGTGCACGTTAAAGAACCCCAGGTGGTCAAAATTTCCGGAGCCCTCCACTACGGCGTCTCTCATAATCATATGGTGGTTTTGGGACGTTAAACCCCACAAATCAATCAACAAGTGCGACTGCATCAAAAAGCTGTCTGAGAAGTATTTCTATACGCGCATAAACAAAACGGCCCTGAGGTCTGAGCAACGCACGTGAGTGCGGGCGTAACGTTATTTCAGGTGAGTTATGTATCCAAACTTCCAGCAAAGTTGCTTCACCCATTACGTGCGACACCACGGACTCGTAAACTGCAGACACCGAAGATCGCCGGTTGCTGCATATCGTCCCGAACGATTCTCCTTCTTCACACGCGCAAGGCAAATGATCAAAACAGGCGGACTGCGCCAAGCCATCCGCCACGCTAACGTAAACACGGCGCTGTCACACAGACGTATGTGCTCCGTGTGTTCAGCAATGGCAGTAGAAAGAAAGGAACTGACGTAACTTGCAAGCTATGCATAATAGGGGGTACTATTCTGAGTCGAAAAAGGTGTATTTACTATCTCAGCTAGTTCCTAAAATTGAAGCTAATATATATGACAACACTGCAACGTCACTGACATTTTCTTCCTCCTCCTCAGCTATACAATTCCCTCAAATATCATTACACTGCTACATTTTAAGAAAATTTTACATTAGGCGTGGGCTTGATGGCGTTATATAGTTTTCGCCACCCTCTCACTTCAAAGCGACTTTCGGTATGTGACAATGTAAACCAGGCACAGACGTGCGGTCTTCGAAGCCCGTATTTATATTTCGCATGCGTCCCCCTGCCCTCTTCCAGTAATCTCATTTGAAGGGCCACTCACCAAGCTCCCAAAATACAAAAAAGAGCGCAATATTCTTTCCCGATAGTTCTCGTTCTTTTTGGCGCACTACTGTGACGCAGACAGCTGTTCTCATGACGTCTACATTGTACATGCTCTCGACTCATTGATATACGCGAAATATCACATGTGATTTGTCTCCTGCACTGCTTGCCATGCAGCCACCCATCCGTTCTTCTCTGTCTCGCATTAATGTCGTGCACAATCAACCGATTAAACTTCATTTTCTGTCTTTACAACTGCGCAAGCGGCGATAATAGCGTGCAGCTGCGAAGCGCCAAATCCTGATAGGCTCTAGCGCTTAGTGCTGATATTGTTCACGTGCATTCAAGAACTAAGAGGAGAGAAGGAGGCATCTTGTGAATGAGTTAGAGGAGAAAATCACCCCCCTCGTCTTTAAACGTGGGGTGCTGAGGGGCCCTTTATTGTTGCAGAGTCACTTGCGCTCGATGCACTGCACTGCACTGGCATTCAAAGTTTTAAACTTCACCTATCCTTGTTTTTAGTTGAGAGGATGTGTCGACGGTAATCTATCATTCCGCACATTTACCTATTATAAGCTTCAACTTGGTCACGCCATCACAACACTATTCAACGGCCCCTTTCACGCGCGAATATTCTAGTAATGGCATTCCTCTTTTTATTTTCAAATCGGACGCTGCCACGTTCTATAGAGTAAAGTAATAAGCAGTGCACACCAAGCCCAGCGCGGCGAAAGGAAGTGAAAATGGGTCGGACGAAGGCCTTGCGAGGCCATTACCAACGCGCTCGTTTCTTCTAACACACCCGCAGCGCGGTGGGTATGGACCGCAAGGTCTTATAGGAGCGCAAATTGTATTAAAATTTAGCTGGCGCCTGTCTGAATATGCACGTCTACATCGCATTACAAGCTTTCGCACCACGCAGTGGCTGGGTAGGAATCTGGCGAAAGGAGAATTTGAACAGTAAAAGCCATATCATGTGAAGAAAACAAAGAACACTGGAGTCTATCTACTTCCTTCTTTTATTTAGCTTTGGCGTCGTATACTGCAGGCACTGAAAAAAGAATTCTTGTATAATTCCCTTCATTATCTCGGATAAGTATAACAAAAAAGAAGCCAGTTCGAAATGGCGAAAGTTTTTCCTTAATCTAATCAAGTCGCTTCGGCGGATTCCAAACAAAAGGGAAGATAAATAAAAAAAACAGTGGTACTTATTTTCTGCGCGAACAAAAAACAATATCAAACTTTGTAAAAGAAATTAAGGAAATCCCATCGATGAACATGATCAACTAAACAAGGCTTAAAATATTCACCCGTGAATTCATAATGCGAAAGTCTAGGAGGAGAATATTTAAAGTTAACTCGCATTCGCTGCTGAGCGCTTCTGTTTATTTGTTATAGAGAACGCAAGAATCAAACATTAAGGACGGTTGCAATTTTTCGTAAAACTCGTCAGATAGCTCTCGTAGGAAATGTTCGAATGCAGAAACATGGATGGTGAATGCTTCAAACATTTTATCGAATGCTCCAGATCCAATGCTCATTTTACGTGATTGGGATACCATGCTATACCTGCTTAACTCATTGCGGAACGAAACTATGTATATTCATTTATTTGCATCGACGTTTTTTTTTATATTGCAGCAGGACCTTAATTGGATTAAGAGGCAAGCCATAGGGCTGAATGCCGGATTATGTTTGTTCGCCTACGGGTTTTTTTCTTGGTTTTTGTCGCAATAAGTGTACATTCCACAAAGACTGTTCGATTCTGCCACGATCGAAATTCAGCTTCTGGAAAACCGGCTCTTTGTTCATTCAAAGCACATATGCTAGACTGAGAGTTTAAACTTTCGCAATTACTTTCACAATGCGCAATAACTTAATTACACATTATTTACAGAATGAAAACAAAATATGAAAGGAATTTATATTGACAACAATATGTAGCAGATATGTAGTAAAAAGGACGTTTGCACGTTTGTTTTTGTACTCGATCAAATGTTTCCGTAGTAAAGTCATTATTCCTTGCACACATCAGCGGCACGCTTCACGTGTCATCAAAATAATGTTGTACGTATGAGATAGCAAGCGAGAGAAAAAAGGAAATGCTATTTTTTGCACAGCAAGGTGCTAAGCAAACGCAAATAAAGACATCGGCAGCATCGTATGATATTTTATTGCACTTTGTCTTTCCAGTCATTATGTTGAATGTAATCTTGCCTTCCTTTAATCTGTTTCCGATTTATCGCGTCTTAATGACCACCATATGTATTTCACGTTACTTCCTTTCTGCCGACACATTCCATATCCTTCGGTCAGGTGCGCTTTGTCCCTTGTTATCATCACCCTTCCAATCAGCATGCACCATTACAGTCGAGCGAGCTGCTATAATCATTGGCCTCGTTTTCTAAGAAGCCACAGTCCGTCGTCGTGGCACACAACAAAATTACAGAACGAACACTCCCCGTAAGTTTGATTCAAAGCAAACGCACAGAAGATTATTCTCCGCACGTCCGTTTGGCAGCGAGTTTACATACGCGACTGAATGAGCATCGCAAAGACGCACATTCTCAGCTTAGCTCATTCCGTTCCGTCTGGGCGCACAGATAGCAGCGCGATGGAATGCATGCTCGCTCAGTGCAAGAAGCAGACACATTAGCGTATGCCCGCAACAAAATGGCCTGTTTTCTTTCTTTTTTTCTTATTGCACTTTCTTTTGAAATTAATAGCTAGTCATTTGATGCTAATGAGGCTGATGCTTTAGCGACGGCGGCGTAATGTTTGACCGGGTTTATGGTGATTACTTCATTGAGACTGCGAACATCTCTAGTTCTTTTCATTCTCTATACTCTGTTTCAGAAGTTCCCTTCAGTGCTGCGCAGGCTACAGGCCCCCCAGTCAATAAGAATCGTAGTTATATTTTGGCTAGTTTATTAGCTTAAAAATTGGCAGCATATCCACGGAGTGAATTATGGAGAGTGGGGCAAAGCATTCGTCCGTCCATTCGTTCTTGCTTCCATCCGTACATGCGTCCGTCTGTGTGACTGTCCATGCATCCATCCGCCCATCCATGCGTCCCTCCGCTCAACCATGCGTGCGTCTGTTCGTGCGTCCGTCCCTGTGTTCGTCCATCATCCGCCCCTGCGTCCCTTCATGCGTCCATCCATGCATCTGTCTGTGTGTCCGTTCGTCCATCTATTCAATGCTCCAAGTACCACTATCTCGCATTTTTTCATCATATATTCCCCATATAGAAGCATCGCCATTCAGCGGACATTCCAAGGATTAAACGAGAGGGGGCACACGCACACTTTCTTACGGCTTGCGCTTCGTGTCTACTTCCCACCTTTAACCACCTCGAGTTCACGGTATATACTAGTTCACTGTATTCATGGCACTGCGGCCAAACGCTCGCTAAACCTTTCTAAAACCAAGGAGGTTACGCCCAGCGAGTATAACGTAGCAACCCTCGCTTGTCAGATAGTGCTCAATGTACATGCCAAAGGCTGCTAATGGGGTCGCAGCGTGCGCGTTAACTAAAAGCCGATTGCTCCTGTCTCTCATTCCCCATTAGCAGCCATTGGCATGTACACTGAGCACAATTTTTTTGTTCAACAACGCAAAGAAGAAACTTATCACCGGCACCACCTTGGAGGTCAAAATGTTATAATCGTTACAGACTACAACGGCTACGAGGGACGATCAGGTGTTTTCATAAGGAGCTTCGACCTTAAAAGGCAGTAAAGCTAATAAACAAGCAACTACACCGGGCATTTGAAGAAGCGTGAATTCGTTGCTTTGTCGAAGATCGGTAGAATCTCATACCGGCGGATAACTTTGCGGCTGGTTTTCTCCGACGCTGTTCGTGGCTCTCATATGTCTGTTTCTTCGTCGACGGGTTCCTTCGCGTCTCCCGCTGCAAAGCTTCTTTTCTGTCTTTTAGATGCGGAAGCATCTTATACTCGCGCCTTGTAGTGCGCCGTCCGCGCCGTCCGCACCGCTTCTCGAACATTCGACAGCTGACGCGCGCGCATGCGCCGTCGCGCCGTCGCCCACTTTTCCACCATCTGTGCATCCCTTCCTCCTCCACACACCGCGCGCGCTTCGCTCCTCCACCATCTGTGCACCCTTCCTCCTCTACACACCGCGTTCGACATCTACAATTCTCCTGATTCTCCAGTGGACGCGCATGTGGCGTCGCGCTTCGAGAACATTCAACAGCTGACAGTGCATGCGCCGTCGCGCTGTATATACCCTCAAGGTCGGCGCTCGCTCGCTCAGTTGCCGCTCGTCGGTTGGTTTGTACGGCGCGTCGACGTCCAAGGTCGCGGTGAAATGAATTCCAACGAATCCACAAAAACAATGATCGACGTCCCTTCGACCAGCGCCGCCCTATCGCATACGTGTGTACGTGTTTCACTCATTTAACACCCCCCCTCCTACAACCACGTTAACCAATTTAGCCATCGACCCAAGTACAGTCGCAATTTAACACCCCCTTTCCAACACGTAACCACTTTAACCAATTTCCCAAAAAAGTCAATGGAGGGAAGGCCGCTGTGGTAGCTCAGTGCAATAAAGAAAAAAAAAAGCTGTGGTAGCTCAGTGGTTAGAGCATCGAACGCGTTATTCGAAGGTCGTAGGTTCGATTCCTGCTCACGGCTGGTTATTTTTTTACCCACTTTTCTTTCTTATTTACATTCCATTGGTTCTAATAACTTCCCCTGTACATTCGTTGGCATTACTGTCTGTTAGATCTCATTCACATTGTGTCAGAAACGCGGAAAAACGAGCCCTTAGGTATACACTTCTTTCTCTTATATATATATATATATTATATATATATATATATATATATATATATATATATTATATATATATATATATATATATATTATATATATATATATATATATATATATATATATATATATATATGTATATACATACATTGATTGATATGTGGGGTTTAACGTCCCAAAACCACTATATGATTATGAGAGACGCCGTAGTGGAGGGCTCCGGAAATTTAGACCACCTGGGGTTCTTTAACGTGCACCCAAATCTGAGCACACGGGCCTACAGTATATACATACATATATATATAATATTTTTGAGATCTACCAGACAGTAATGCCAAGAAATGTATAGGGAAAGTTATTAGAATCAATGGAATGTAAATGAGAAGAAAGAAAAGTGGGAGAAAATAACCAGCCGTGAGCAGGAATCGAACCTACGACCTTCGAATAACGCGTTCGATGCTCCTAATGTCTACGTTTTTGTCAACGGCTAGTATAAAGGACTCACGAATGACTGGACACACGGACGAATGGATAGACGGCCATGTGGATGGACGGACAAATAGACGCGTACACCGACGGATGGACAGACAGACGGCTCAGTTGATCATGTAGTGTGCTGTTATATACTTGATTGATGTACACATAAAATCAGTTTCTCTGACGACTGCATTTCTTTTCTATTGTGCAGGTGTTCAGTATCGGTTTTAGTTTAGTGGAGCGTGACAAACGCCAAGAAAGCTTGGCCCTAAAAAACTTCGCCACTAAAAAATACAAGCTTATAGCACTATGCTGTCTTGCTTTAAATAAATAAACGAACAGAGACGTAGTTAGAAAAACAGAGCATATGTTCAACATCACCCCTCTTCACACAACAGGAAATTTCTTTCTAGGCGAAACCTGAAACCTCCACCATATGCGAACAGGCTTGTTGATGCGGTTTATTGATGCAATTAGGCCGTGATGAAGAATTACCACACGGTAAAGCACTTCAAAGCTCGCAAACAGCACACGGTCTCACGACATCGCAGCAGCGGCCTTATGTCGCCTTATGGCGCGGACCCGCACCCTTTGGTGCATCTGCTTCATCAAACCCGTAACATCACAATCCTAACACACTGTTGTTTGTGAAGTAGATTTTAGGGGCGAAGCATCTTAATGTGACACCCGTGCGTCCGTCGTAGTAGTGCGTAACATGTCTTACATTTTGACCTGCAAGGTGGTGCCGGTGGAAGATTTCTTCTCTGCGTTGTTGAACAATAAAAATTGGCGGCATGCGCGTTAACTGAAAGCCATATTCTCCTGTCCTTCATTCCCTATCAGCAGCCATTGACATCTACATTGAGCGCTATCTGACAAGAAAGGGTTGCTACGCTATACTCGCTATGCGTAACCTCTTTGGTTTTAGAAAGGTTTACCGAGCGTTGGGCCGCAGTGTCATGGATACAGTGAACTAGTATATACCATGAACTCGAGGTGGTTAAAGGTGGGAAGTAGACACGAAGCGCAAGCCGTAAAAAAGTGTGCATGTGCCACCTCTCGTTTATTCCTTGGAATGTCAACCGAATGGCGGTGCTTCTATATGCGGAATATATGATGACGAGATACGAGATGATGGTACTTGGAGTGTTGACTTGATGGACGAACGGGCACACAGACAGATGCTTGTATGGACGTACAGATGGCTGCATGGACGGATGGACGCTTGAACGGACGCAGTGGCGGATGCATGGACGAACGCAGGAACAGACGCACGGATGAACGTGCGGACGCATGAACAGACGCACGCACGGACGGGCGGATGCACGCAGGAACGGTCACACAGACAGACGCATGAACGGACGGAAGCAAGAACGAATGGACGGACGGATGCTTCGCCCCACTCTCCATCATTCACCCCGTGGATATGCTGCCATTTTTTTTCTAAATATTTGTCATGATAAGTGTTTGTTCACTATTATTTTGAAGTCGTTGTCAACGCAAACATCCTCATTCATTCTTCAACAACTCTATCGAACAGCGGAGGCAAATGACTTGTGCACAATAATGGCTCAAGGGTATACCTCACACACTGAAGGGTAATATGTGAAAAAAAGCTTTGTTTTCACCAGTAATTTTAGCATATTGTTAACTATATGTATACAGAGGATATTAAAAAGAAACGTAGAGAGCACGGGTTATCGTTTTCATTCGTTAGCGGCAGTAAAAAAAAGATGCTATACCGGTTTCTGGCTGCATCAGAAATGACTCCAGTTGCTTTTCTTTTTTTTTTTTGACAATCCAGGCTGAAACTACTTAAAAAGAAATGGGAGACAGCAGAGAACGTTGACGCCGTTCTGTTCACGTGTCTTCCTATCCCCACTGTTCATGCAGCGCAGTTTCGTACCATCAGCTTCAGCATATACGTCTTCCACCGCACAATGTGTCAACAAACTTGACCGTCAGCGTTCGTTATTCCTCCATAGTTGTGTTTATTCGTAAAGCGCTGCTCTTAGGCGTCTATTCCGGTGTTAGGTGGTGTCGTCGATGCCATCGTCCTAAGTGATGTAACTGATAGACTTTAAAAAGTGACCGATAAGTATGAAAAAAATAAAATTATGAAAACTACCCAAGGCCGCATTGGGTTTCAACCAGGGCATGTGCATGACATTCGAACGTTGTACCATTTCATGAAGTTGGGGCTTGATACGCATTTGCAAGCAAAAGGGGAAAAGACCCTGCACAGGCAACATGTCGGCTACGGCATTGCATTTGCATATGTAGTATAGCGCGCCAGAAGTGTAAAGTAACAACCAGTCATCACACAACGCTTCCCACGCATTGCAATGCTTGCCACTCATTGCAGAGTTGTCAGTCATAATTCTCCGCAGTCACTAGCCACATTGAGCATGAACAAAGCGTACATAATGCATTACAGATGTGTAGCGAATGCCTCGCTTATCTGTAGACTTAATAACAATCGTGCAGTGGATGCTGTATCACTTGAAAAAAAAAGTATAATTTATGGCGTAGTCGATACTTTG
Organism: Rhipicephalus microplus; assembly: GCF_013339725.1. NCBI lineage: Eukaryota > Metazoa > Arthropoda > Arachnida > Ixodida > Ixodidae > Rhipicephalus > Rhipicephalus microplus. Next base: position 46,270,466 of record NC_051169.1, on the reverse strand, counting down.
TGGAAAGCCAGGATTTCAAACACAGTCAACCTTGTCCCAAAACAAAGCTGCGCTCAGAATCCACACAAGATAGTAATGTCATCTTAAGTGGATTGAAAAAAGATGAATCTTGACAATTATATATATATATATATATATATATATATATATATATATATATATATATATAAATATATATATATATATATATATATATATATATATATATATATATATAACGTTAATCATCTAAATCAAGTCCTGTTGATTTTATTTTACGAAACATAGATGAATGCACCGAATTGGATTTAACAGAACAAGAACATATTCGCAAAACCAACTAGTAAAAAAAAAGAAACAACGAGAAACTAGAAGCTCTTGAAATGGTTCTTGCTTTAGATTGTTTTTCCTTTGTTCCTGGTATGTGCTCAAATTTGGGCGCACGTTAAAGAACCCCAGGTGGTCTATATTTCAGGACCCTCCTCTACGTCGTCGCTAATAAACATAGGATGATTTTGGGACGTTAAACCCCACATATAATCAATCGTACAAACCTTTCTTTCTGGCGGTTAGTAATTTACCTTAACGTGATATCGTTTACATTTTACCTGAAATACGAGCGCGTAACGTACGCAGTAAATGAGACAAGGATAGGCGCTTGTCCTTGTCATTACTCAGTCCTTGTCTACGTTATGCACTTGCCCCGCGCCGAAGATACTTGGCTGCTGACCTACAAATCACGGGATCGAATCTCGGCTGCAACGGCTGAATTTTCGATGGAGGTGAAAATGCTGTAGGCCCGTGTGCTTAAATTTCAGTGCGCATTACAGAACCCCAAGGGGTCAAAATATCTTGAGCCCTCCACTATGGCGTCTCTCATTATCATATGGTGATTTTGGGGCCTGCACATCAACCACGTTGCGAGCTCGTTTTTCAAGTAATCGTAAATCAGCAACTCGCCCTATCAGCCATTTTCACTCATTGTTTAATACAATATTTTCTATCATGATATGTTCATTGGAGCTTTATTGACATTCAAACGTTAGATGATAGAAATACCGCAGTTATATTTCATTCCCCCATACACAATTTTTTTAACCAATACTAAGCTTGAAAAAAATTAGGGGACTCTAACGTTTGCTTTCAGAAGTTGAACGCGATAAAGATATTCTGTTCCTAGCAAGTACTTCAAATACCATGAAACATTTTCGAACTTGCTATGTACCCACTACGTGGCCACGTGGCCTTAAGGCAATGGGCGCAGTATAGCGTGTGTGCCTTTTGCAGTGGGTGACTGGCTTTAAACCACAAAGCCGTTATAATAATCACATGTTCTGAGGCCCGCAGGCGATGGACGCTTGTACCACGCGTTATTACTGCAATATTTGATGTTGCAAAGTGAAGCATGTATACAGCATGCATGTGTTTGTAACTCATGCAAGCTACTTTCACTGCATTTCCATGCAGAGGAAGTGCTTTAAACTGTATTCACAAGGAGACACGTGATCGTATGGTAAACGTCCGCCAGCCACGCGAGCGACCTGCGTTCTATCCCCACTCAGACCCAAAGGACAATATTTCGGTCCTCATTCTGACCCAGGAATTTTTATCGTTTATGTTATTTGCTCAGTTTTTGGTCACGCATAACATTTTCGCTCACAATCAAGGACCACTGACACAGTAATTTCTGTGAAATGAGCTCTATAACGCAATCGCGTTAAAGTGCTAGCTCGTGAACAACAGCCGGAAATCGCACTGCTTCGACTGCAACGAACACACATCGTGTTGTAGCGCCAGTGAACGCAGAGTTTATTTGAAACTTGCAATGGGGGGAGACCTGTTTGTTATAAAACCATGCAGTTGACAAGAAGCCACACGCAAGCACTGGCCTTCTTGCTTTCTTTCTTTAAAAGTCAATGCTTAAAACAAGAAAGTATTTTTTAACAATACAGATTGTTTGCCTAGTTGGTACTTGTTTACTGACATGTTTTGGCCGCAAATAACACACACACAAAGTAAAGAAACACTCAACGACAAGCACAAGCGGCACTTCCAACTCAACTTTTTGTGCTTGTCATTGAGTGTTTCTTCACTTTGTGTGTGTGTGTTATTTGCGACCAAAGCATGTCAGTAAAAAAGTATTTGACTAATACGAAGTGAACCATAAGGAAAAAAATACAGGTACACACATTGTCAAAACAGAATTAATCATAGTCCTTCATTACAGAGAGACAAATTGCTGCTCACAATGATAACATTATTGAGTCTAATGCCAGCAGTATCAACCAAAAAGAAAACGAATAACAATTCTCGAACGTACTATCAAGAAAATGTATTTTTCCCCTTGTTTGCACAGATTCAAGTATATTGAATCACGTGCTATGATGAATGAGAGCGAATGCTTTCTATTCAGTCTGATTATTATAACTTTTCATTTTTGTTATACTGCGACAAATAATTGTCATAAAGCATGCAGCATCAATGGATTCAAAGCCGAACTCATTGTCACCGTTTTGCTGAATCTACCTGCCGTTATTTAGGGCTCTATATTTTGTAGAAACCCTTCAATAAAGACAATACGAGCGTTGGATATTCTATAGAAGATGGTGAGCAACACTATCATCATTAGGTTAAGGTAACAGCAGTGCGTTCGAATAGAAAAGAGGTCAACGGAGGGACTTCACCATGAGGATGGAGGCTCGTCCTTTTTTTCCACAACGAGCACATTAAAGACAATAGAGAAATTTTCAGGTCTGAAGGCAGCCCGTTTTCAGTGTTATCTCAGCCCCTCCAGCTCGTATAAACAAGGCGTTTTGTTAAGAAAGCTGGTGTTGCTCCGCCGCGGTGGTCTAGTGGCTAAGGTACTCGGCTGCTGACCCGCAGGTCGCGGGTTTGAATCCCGGCTGCGGCGGCTGCATTTTCGATGAAGGCGGAAATGTTGTAGGCCAGTGTGCTCAGATTTGGGTGCACGTTAAAGAACCCCAGGTGGTCGAAATTTCCGGAGCCCTCCACTACGGCGTCTTTCATAATCAAATGGTGGTTTTGGGACGTTAAACCCCACATATCAATCAATCAAAGCTGTTGTTTTTTCTTCCTCTTAATAAACTTCGCTGACTCACTTTGCTATTTTGCTCAAACATTCGCAAGTATTAATCTTTAGGCGACAAACGCCTTTGCAGCCGTATCAGTGACATATCATATGCTCTGTATTGTATGTACGTGAACGTGAGCTTACAAGTATGCGCACACATTCCATTACCGTATGCCGATGATCACCTGGCATTGGTGGCAGTCGCCAACTTTTAAGCCGATTCGTCTGCATCGTACCGCTCTGGCTATTTGCCTTGAGGCGTTAGCCTTAGGTGCTTTATCAAATGCGAGAATACTGGTCGGTATCGGTGGTGTATACACGAGTGACAAAAAAAATGATATATTGTCGTAATGACAATCTATCTTTAAACGTAATCATTACGTCACAGGTCATCAAAATTTGGGGCTTCGTGATGGCATCAACGTAATGTCACTGTGTCATCACATGATATTGCCACTTTGTAAATGGTGTGCCGATGTTGGAAGCACTGCTAAGCAACCTGAGATGCAAAATGCTTACAGTTCTTTAGAACTTGCTGGCATTGGAAAACCAAGTTCTGTGTGAAACGCCTCCGGGCTGGTCAATACAACCGAGTGACAATAAAAAGAAGATTGCGTCAGCCCAGCAGTCATCTTATCTAAATGCAAAAGGAACCGAGCGACTTTTTTGATTACCTATTTCTGGGTCACGCAGGCTGTCTGAGGTAAACCAGATCGTCGAAAAAGTCGTGAAATAAATATGAGGTTACCGTGGTCTCTCGTTATCTTGTTCGTTTTCAAAACTTTAGCTGGCGAGCATCATTCCTTATTTCACACCGAAAGCCCGTTGCTCACGTTCGGTACGGGACAACCGCGCAAACGACATGCCTGCCATACGATTTCTCCTCCGTTTCCACGTCTTACCCGCAGGGCAGCTGAGTGATATCAGGCGGCGGGTGACAAACGGCCCTCAGAGGCGCCGTGCCCAGTGGGTTTTCCAACGCTGTTATCGCTGTCGATAGGTCTCGGATGCCGCCTGACAGAGTCGTTTATATTCATCCCTCCTCCCCTCCACTCTCGGCTCTCCGCTGTGCACTCTTCTCTCTGTTGAGCGAGCATTGCGGTATGAAGTCTGTTCGCTTTCTCTCTTTCACTGAGAACTCGGACTGTTTCCATTACCGCAATGAAAGAAAAAAATGAAAGGAGACCTAGATTAACGACGGGGTATTACGTGATTCCTACCGGAGCGTTTACGCGCAAGTGCCCGAGGAGATTTCTCCATTAGGTTATAAGCACTTCAAGAATGAAGTATCGGTTTTCAGAGTCTATAACTAAAGCTTGTTTGATTCATTGAATTCAATGGACGTGAATAACACTTTCAACAAATGGCGATGGATTTAAAAGAAGAAAATACCTACCACATTTATGCATGCTCTGTAAAAACGGTTCCACACTTATAATTGTGGGAAAATAATAATATACATATCAGCAATCACAGGTAATTTTTAACCTGAATTGGCTGCATTAAAACAATTATCTATCAACAAAAAAGCCCATATTAGGTGAAAATTTGCGTACATGTTTAGGGTGGTTATTTGTCATCCACTGCATGCGCACTTAAGTTCTTTCTACTGAATCAATCCCTGCGGAAAACTCCGATTGATGATTGATTGATTTGTGGGGTTTAACGTCCCAAAACCACCATTTGATTATGAGAGACGCCGTAGTGAAGGGCTCCGGAAATTTTGACCACCTGGGGTTCTTTACTGCGGAAAACTCCAGTGCCTCGCACTCACGGTGCGTAATACGATGTCTTACCACTGCTACAGGCTCTGCGTGACGCCAGCGGGTCGTGCAGTGAGAAGACGTGGTATATTTACAAAACAATAGATGGATTTTACTCTACAGGAAAGAGCTTCTTTAAAGCGAAAGCTGTTATGAGATCGCAACTGCTACTTTCAATAGCGTATAGTTGCCAGCCGCTGTCGGTGTCCGTAAATGCTATTGTGTGAAATGACAAAAAAAAAAGATATTATGACATGAATATTCAGCATCAGACGGGATTTCAATTCGGGCGCTCTCAGTGGCAATCGAATATTCTACCACTGAGAGGCGTTGGTGTTCCTCTACGAAACGACCTTATAGAGATGTCATAACGGGCAAGGAATTACGTTAACCTTTCTAATGAAGCGTGGCAGAAGATTAAAACAACAACAACAACCAGGCGTAACGCAATGCTTATGACACAATGAATATGTGGTATTGAGCTTAACACTATACGACAAAACTCTCAGCCAATATTTTTAGTCACTCGTCAAATGCAGCATCAACGAAGTACACATGATGCTCTGCGGATGTGTAGCTGTTACCGTGCTTATCCGCAGCGAGAAAAAAAAATGGCATAGCGGGTGCTCCCACACTTTACAAAAATTTCATGGCGTAGTGCATACGTTGCGTCTGTATCACAGGGTAGCCAGCTGATCAAAAAAGTGGCGAACCTCTTTGTCTTTTCATTTGTTTTCTTCCTTCCTTTCTTGCATGTGTGCTGGTATAAGCTGTCCCAAGAGAGTTTACAACCTGCTCTAAAAAGGTCGCTGTAGCAGCTTACGCCCTGACTGTGCTGCGTGGTGTATACGCACGCCCGATGTTTATTCACCAACCTTCATATTTTATGATTATTTTACAATTTTTTTTCGAAAACAACACCTGCGTGCTATACCTTACTACGGTGTGCTGGGTGGGTATCTACTCTTAACATTTAGATCATGGTATAAAAAAAATCGGGCTCCTCGCTTCACCGTCTTCCAGTTTATAATCGTAAAACTCTGCAATCTGGAAGGGGAAAGCGTTCGCCAACTAACAAAAAAACTAGGATTATTTATAGAAAAAACTGCCACCGCGAGTGCGATGAAAAGAGCCGAAATGCACATACCCAGCTGAACGTGGTTTGGAAAAACCTATAAAAGCCTGCTGGTCCATTACTTGATTACTTCTCTTGCTCCTCTTACTGCCTGTCTTCACGTCTATTCTGGGTCGTTTGGGAACACCTCGAACGCACCACGTAACGACATGTATCCCGTCTGCTGCACCACGTGGCGCAGTCTATACAAGATCACATGTGAACAAAGAACTGTACAAAGCCAATGCAGACGCAACACACATACACACCCACCCACCCACCCACCCACCCACCCACACACACACACACACACACACACACACACACACACACACACACACACACACACACGTGTTCGCACGCGCGCATGTAATATGTATATGTAATACACGTATATTTCAGCAAAACACTTTTGACGTTGCAGACAGTAGACATACAGCTTCAATTGATTAGCAGGTTATTTCTGCATAATAATAAAATAAAAATAATAATAATAATAATAATAATAATAATAATAATAATAATAATAATAATAATAAAATTAATAACAATAATTCGTGTTTTAGGTCTAAAAATAGCGATTACATTATGAGGCATGCCGCAGGACAGTACTCCGGAAATTTCGCACCAGCTGGCGTTCTTTAACGTGCACCGCCATTACGCAGTACGCGTACCTCTGCTATTTGGACTACATCGAAATGCGAACGCCGTGACGGACACTGGCGACCTTGGTGACATGGTAGTGCATACACGTATTGCGTGAAAGCGCATGGTAACTGCTGGATTCCATGTGCCCAACGTCACGAAATGATTACGGTAGACGTCGTGGAGGAGTGTTCCTGGAGGTTTGACCACGTGCGACGGGTTCTTGATATGTGCCTTAATTTAGGCGCACGGTTCTTCCAGTACTTTTTCTCCATCTGAAATCGACTGCCACGGTCGGCATTCGATCGCGCGACCTTCGGGCCAGCAGTAACGCACCGTAACCACAAGACCACCACGGCGCATGTAATCGGTACTTGGTAATCACATTTAGATCAAATTGAACTTTGAGCACACTTCAAGCATTTCAAGCACCCGAAATTTGCACTTGCGTACGGTGTGTGGAGTATTTTCCCATTACACTGACATCCGACGTGTGCTGTAGCGATTGATTTGTGGGGTTTAACGTCCCTAAAACCACCATATGATTATGAGAGACGCCGTAGTCGAGAGCTCCGGAAATTGACATGTACTGTAGCATAAACTGAAAGTTTTGAGACAACCTAGAGTGACGGACGCAAGAAATACGCACAATTGCCGAACCTTGTTACAATGATGTCGTATAAAATTTGCAAGGCGTTTTCTGTACGATTACTCGATTCCGTTTGTGGGCTTCGCGAGGCTTGTGAGAGCGGTTGAGCAATTACGTTGCGTGCGAACATTACATGTACTATCATGGCTGCCACGAAGCACTATGAACGGCTTGTCCCGGCGTCGCTGCCACATGCAGTGCTGTGAAAAGCGAAAGGCAGTACATGGCGAACGAATGACAAAATTTGCACTCCATGATGTGCCTTACATTCATGGCTTTTTTTAGTTTACTTATCTATTTAAAAATACCTCACAAGCTCCACGTGACAGTATTATGTGCAGGAGACTAGGCAAGATGTTTTCGCAAGAACACAAAACAAACAAGGAATTCAAAAACTAGGTATTACGCAATGCAAAATAACGTCCGAGGTAACATATGTAATAATAGGAATGCTAGAATGTGCACGTTGTACGTATTTGAACGGGTCATCAATTTATCATTAAACAATGTGCAAAACATAATTTCAAGGCATCTATACCACACAGTCATACATACATTATATTCTATTTTTATTTCTAGACGCCACGTGATGCCGAATGTATACTACATCATCAGGAGCGTCATTACATTGAACAATGACGCGTTAGCTCAGATGCGTTAAATGCATGGGTGTGACCGAAAAGACGTACGAAATCATGCTGATTATGACGTTTGCGAGTTGTGCGAAGAGGCATGTATATTGGCAAGATATTCACGTGCGCTTTCTCAATTATTGCGTGGAATAAGTACAGAATGGCGATCTTCTTGTGCAATTCTCGGGATGGTAGTGAAAATAAGCCTTGGTGTTATTCACCCTGGACTTGCGATTGCAGTCACGAACGAGGAAACGCGCAGGGCGGTCTGGCGCAGATTCTAATAGGTCGATGGAATGTGCTATTTCTTCGTGAGGTGACCAAATGGAGGATGCGCATTCAAGCTGTGCAAGAAGAAACGTCTGTATCTCTATTTTCGGGCACTGGATGGCGTGACATAAAAATTACGTTTCAGGTATCCGAGTTTACGCGATGGAGGGGGGGGGTGGCACAATTTTTGCAGTGTGTGTTAATAAGAATATATGGGGTTTTACGTCTCGAAACCACGTTACAATTGTGAAACGCCGTTGTAAATGGCTCCGGAAATTCTGACCATCTGGTGTTTTTTAAGGTGCACTGGCATCACGAAGTACTTGGTTTACGTATCATTTCGCTTCCATCAAAATGCAACAGCCTCGGCCAGATTCAAATTCAATGTGTGTTGATTATGACAAATTAGAAGTGAAGCTATAATGCCAAGGTACTTGTACTAGTCTATTAACAATATATGGATATTGTTAGGATAGAATGTGTAAGCCAAGTTTGACTGCTTCCGGCTGAATGTCATTAGTTTGAATGTCTGATTAGTAACCGTCATCTACCACTTTGAGCACCAGAATGGGATTATGTCAAGATTATGCTGTCGTGCTGGGTGATCTGCCAAAGTTATAATTTTGTGGTGCATTATGCAATCTTTGGCGAACAAAAACGAATGTTTCATGAGTTATGAGGTGTAAGGCTGGTGATGTCAATGAGAAATATTAGGCACCCAAATACTACTCTTAAAAACATTTACGTCAGATGATATGAATCGGCTGTTATTGATTCATGCGACCGGCTTGTGTGAGAGTAGAAAATTCTAGAGCCAAGATGCAATTAGGGAATGGAAATTAGGAAATTACAGTTTAGTAATTGAACCACATTGTGCTACACAATCGAATGCTTTAGAAAATGTATAGATATGCAGTTTGTCGGCGTGTTGAATTTTCATTAGAAAAACAACCATGTGTGGTTTTCAGCAGCTGGGCTTGAAAAGGGAAACCCCTTCAAAAATTATGGTGTTGGGGTGAAATGTAATGGCTATTTTTTTATTTTGGTAAGAATATGGGATTTATACGGTCTGGTAGCTTGTAAACAATGCTAGTCAGGGATAAGGGGTGTTAGTTTTTTGCCTTATTTTTATTTCCAGATTTCACAGTTGGTAGCACCTAGGCAACTTTCCACTCGTGTGTATGTATACCACAAGGTCATTTGAACTGCGTTAAAAGCAAGACACCTGAGTAGCAGCAGATAGGATGAGTACAAACAAGGGACTGACAGGCTAGAAAGGTAGTTTATGTGAACTCAATAAATCAATAGTTCTTCTTCATTTATTCTGCTTGCTTCTACTCTAAAGTCTCATTCTCAGTGAGGTTTGAGTTTAAATATTATGTCTTACCCTCTGGCCCCCCAACACATGCTTCTCCAGTATGTAGTGATAAAGATATGGTAAAAGACTCAATCGTAAGCAATTTTGCTTAGCTTGAGAATGTTAGGCCCCGCTGCGGTGGTCTAGTGGCTAAGGTACTCGGCTGCTGACTCGCAGGTGCCGAGATCGTTGCCCGGCTGTGGCAGCTGCATTTCCGATGGAGGCGGAAATGTTGTAGGCCCGTGTGCTCAGATTTGGGTGCGCGTTAAAGAACCCCAGGTGGTCGAAATTTCCGGTGCCCTCCACTACGGTGTCTCTCATAATCATACGGTAGTTTTGGGACGTTAAACCCCACATATCAATCATTGAGAGTGTTAGTGTTGATGCAAGAAATATTAGATCTTCAGAATATTTTACGTCTTTTTTTGTAACTTTACGCGAGACAACTTCACTCAATATCACACCGTGGTGCCACCGGCTCATTGGAGCCTTCCTAAAGTTCCATTCCAAGTAATTCGTTTATTGCCTAAATGAATAAATTGAGAACAAAACATTAAAAAAGAACACCTTTATATGAACTGGAGTGTGAAGCCTGAACATTTATATATCGGGAAATAGATTTTTGCATAAAATTTCGAAACACGCGTACTCTCCTTGCCTAGATCACAAACAAGTGATAATCTAAGATGGATGTTCACGTACTTGAATAATGTTCACTATACTTCAAAAGTTTTTGCGATATGCATGTCAAGCATTAACAACTGCGAATCATGCAGTTAGTTTTTTTTTTTTTCAAACTCTCAACATACCGTTTTCAGGATACCTCGGCAAAAGCGTGCGTATATGATCGGTGAAGGTGCACGTCCAGTTTTGATACCCAATTTCAAGTTTCTGCTCATGGATGGCACTTTTGTCAGAGTAAAAAAGTGCTCGAACTCTGTGACAGCCTTTCTCGGGAACCGGAACACCTGCTCTGTTTCGCTCGCTCACCCCTGAACGCGATCGCCTAGCGGTTTGAGTTGCCGAAAAATTTTGTCGCTTCATCTCGTGTTTTTTTTTTCTCAGCTGAATACATGCTCACCTCGCATGCTTTTTCATAACATTGAGTTTGAAGATTTTCGTTTTACGCACCGCGAGTTCCACGATACACACGAAGCCGTACATATTCAACGGAAACTTGGGTGAGTAAGTAATCAAATTTTCTTAAAATTTTATTATAAAACTATTTTTCTTTCGGTGCTGTACATCAGTCTGTGAATACACATCGCAAGCATCACTGTTTATTATCGCAACACCTGTTCAATCCTCACCGTTTTTCACGCCCCGTAAAAGCTTGTAAAACAATAAATGAAAAAGCGGCACACGTCGCAATCTTTTCATAATCTGGAAATTCAGCATACAAGAAGCAGAAATACGAAAAGAGCCTTCAAACTTTCACTTTTTTGTTTGTTTCTGAGAACACAAAGTATAGCCGGAAATCCCGGGCTATAGGAGAACGGTCGCTGTCTGGCAAGAATAATATCCAGGCACAAAAGTGAAAAACGCAGGCAGCATCACTTTTACTGAGATATAGTATGAAATGGGTAAACATACACGCACCAACCACTGGCTCGAAACCTCGAAAGAAAAATAATGCATAATATTTTTTCTTGCAAGCCTCATGTTCGTTCGGTACAAGTGATACACAAAGCTTAGTGTTACATGTATGGCTGGAATCACTTTTTCGAGTGGCACACCTCAGCTCTTTCATAGGGTGTTGAGGCAGCGGGTCAAAATTTATTCAACACCATGCTTGACAAGGCAGAGGGAAAAGAGGTTCAGTTATAACGCAAGGGCTTTTTCTCTGAAGTACCTAGCATTGCCAGTGGAATGTCCAATCTCGTTTGGAGCTCCAATTTTCCGGCCTCGCCCTCACTTTGCGCACAGGCCTTTCGGCATCCTCGTCTCGCTACAGTGAACAAAAGCGCGTTCGCTTGCTCCTGCAGACGACAGCCGCCGGTCCAACTTGACACCTCGGGGCTCGCCCGCGGTACAACTGCGAAAAACTCGCAAGGCCAGTGCGAAGCTGAGCAGACGTTATTCATCATCGCGGAAATGAGGCGCAGGGCGCATTGTTCGCGGTCGTCAGAAGCGGCCTCCATTGTGGCCCACGCAAAAGGCGTTCTCGCTTCAGTGCTGGCTTTTGAAATTAATTTTCATGATGTGGTGATTATGCCGCATAAATTTGAATTTGCATTGCCGTAGAAATTTCATTAACGATAACAATCGCGATGCACAGCGCTGAATGGGCACGTTGGCGTAGTGTGCTTTTGCTTCAGCACATAGAAGTAAAAACAATTGTGAACATGTGTTTGTGTGTGCGCATGTGTCTGTCCGTGCGCGCGCCTGCATTGATGTGTACGTGCATGTGTGTGAATGTGAGTGCGCCTGCGTTCGTGTGCGCCTGCGCGAGTGTGTGTGTGTGTGTGTGTGTGTGTGTGTGTGTGTGCGCGTGTGCGCGTGTGTGTGTGTGTGTGTGTGGGTGTGTGTGTGTGTCAGCACTGTGTGCCCGTATGTGTCTGCGCGTGCGTGTGAACGTGCTATCTTTCTATATCGGTGATCCGATTTTTTATTATCACAAACCCCAATCGAGGGCGGCTCTGATTTACAGAACTCTGTAAAGTGGTTGATATTTTCACGATAAATAAAACTGAGTGTTTTACTAATTAGTGAAGTCTCACTAAAGATATTTTAGGTTAACCTAAGGTAAATGTGTTTCAAATGATCGTGGCTTGTGAATACAGTACCTAGTGCAGTAAATTATTAACTGTGACTTTCGATGAGGCACTTTCTGCAATAACTGTGCTGATGTGTATAGGCACGTGCACGCATACACATGCCACGGTCAAAATCACTGCCGTCAGCATGATCTTACTACTCGGCACGTGATCTCTGGTAGTCCTTCCGCACTCATGCTTCCCTTTCTATGCGTACCGCCTTTATGTCAAAAGAAAACTTTCTCTCACTTTTCATTTCTTTTGCCTCGCCTTTCCTCCGTAACTTGTTCGTGTCAACCGCACGACCGAGTTGTGACCACTCTTCTTTCAGAGCCTGCTTTGCTTTATACCAAAAAAAACGTACCCCGCTTGATAGACTTCGCCACGAGCTTATTTGTGTCTCCAGTGAAGTACACGCCATCCGCTCAGCTGTAATCATCCTATTTTGTTTACTCTTGTCGCATTACTGAATGTATGCTCTCTGTAGGTGTTACCGCATCACCTTCCAGTGTCTCGACAGATCATTCTCCCACGATGCGTTTGTACAGCAATGTTTTATTTGCCATCTTCTCCTCAGTGTGCTCTCATGTTTAAGTCACTTCTTATGCCAGTCTCAGACTCGAGGAATCATTATATTGGTTCAACACGTTTTGAAGACAACTTCTTTCAATTCACACACGTTACAGAAATTCCACGGCAATTGGCGAATTATTTAGGATATATTGAGCCGCTCTCACTGCTCTATTACATAGTTCCGAAAACTTCCGAAATGCCACGCACTTTCTCAAACAACAATATGCAAGTAGTCATGGGGAAATAAGTAAATCAAGATGCGAAAGAACTGACTGAACGCATTGGAGACAAGATAACTTGAAACTTTATTTTCTCTACCCAATAATGAACCCAGTAATACCCAGAGAAAAATTAGGTATATAAGCGAAAAAGACTTGATAGTTCCTCTCTAACGGTGTCTAACCAAATGCACATTGAAGTTTGAACCACTTCAGAAACTTTTGTTCGTTCGTTCTTCACCTCATGAGCTACCTATTCACTTTACCACCTGCGCACGATTTTTTTTTTTGTCTCAATACATTGCGGCTCACTGTCATTTATTCTTGCTGTCAAACTCTTTCGATCTGGTTCTATTTACAAAAGCATGCAGCAGAGGTACAGTGTATGGTAGAAGCTGCGTAAGCATGCCAATAAATACGTGTCTCTTTTCAGAACAGCATAAGGAAGCTTCAATAGAAAAAGGTGGGGTGGTTTTTTTTTTTTTGCTAGGCTGGCTAACTATTACCACCCACACTGCTATTTCCAACGACCGTGCAAACGTAAACAGGAATCAGCGCGATTGGCATTGCGAAACTCGGAGCTCTAATTGGCTGGCTCTATGTCGAGTTCTCGCAGTACTGTACGAATTCAGCGCACAAGCCGAGTGCTGGAGGGACCGTAATTTACTTTTACCAGGAAGTGGTGGCCCGCACCAGCGGTGTTTGGCGAAATCGTTTCGCGGGCCATTCTGGTCCGCCGAGCAACCGCCGGTCATGATTGGAATACCTGAGAGCGCAGTTCGTGTGCCGGTCGCTTCATTCCGAAGAAATACTGAGCCGCTTTGGCGGCATTCGGCTGTCAGTGTACGGCTTTGTTTTGTTTTGTTTTAAGTCATTGTCCTTCCATGCCACTGCATCGCCATAGCCTGCGTCAAGAGCATGTGCGTGCAGGGTATCTTGAGGTTGGGTGAGATGCTGGATATTAAAGACGCGCGTAGGTTTTTGTTTGCGTGCTTTCTAGAGAAACCGTTTTTGTAAACGTTTATATATATACTTTCATCGGTGAGTTATGTATCAGCTAAATAGAAGATCTGTTCTGTTCGGCACTTTTTTTACCATGACTTGTGGTTAAGGTGACGTGGGCTCCCCATGGTGTGGACTATTCTTAATATGACTGGGATTACCCGCACGAATACAAGTTCGTAAAGAAAGTGCTGAATATATATATATATATATATATATATATATATATATATATATATATATATATATATATATATATATATATATATATATATATATATATATATATATATATGCTTTCATCACATTTAATTTGCAGTGTTGGCACCATGCCAGGCCACATACATAGATGGTGTTTATTCAAGAATATTATATGTTATATGTAGTGTTTGTGTTTGAGCTTTATTATTCATCGCATGAGAAATATGGTTGCAGATGGAGAATTTCTTTTAGTGGCAGCTTTTTTTTAAGAAAGCATTTTGTTTGTCAAGATATCACTAGTTTCACTGAAAGTTTTAAGTGCAAGTTCTGGGCTGAGTAAACCGCATATTTATTACAGGAATAGGTGGCAATAAAACAGATTATCTAAATTTTGCTCAACATCACAAGTTTCTTAAGTTTTCGTTAAAAGGCAAATATTAATAATACAAGTCCTATTTTTCAATTTTCTCTCGGAGAAAGATGTTCGATGGATTGCATCAACTAACATTCACGATCGCAAGAAAAGAAAAACGAGCACGAGCTGGAAGTTAATGCTAAAAGGGGTGTGAAGCATACTAACGTCGAAGCCCCGTAAACGGCAAGTATGATTTAGAAGATGACATTCACGCAGAAATCAATGTTTTCTAATTTGTAAACAAAAAAGAGGGCCCGCAACACGTGCCTGGCTTTCCGCTTTCTTCATATATTCAATTAAAAAAACACGTATGTTTATTATTTCGATCGCACTTACTATGTAGTCCCACTGCAGTCTCCAAGGCTTGCTAGATCGCCACGTCCTAGCGGGAAAAAAGCTATCATGAAAAATGGCATCTGCAGCACGTGCGTAATTAATCGCATTTAGCGCACCGATAACTTGTCATCTGCGAAGTATCCACTAAGCCAGTGTAATGAGTGGTATGTTCGAAGCCCTACACATGTTTTCTTGTCGTATTAAGCCCTTCCTAAAAGCACCTGTAAATTAACTTTGGGGCTTGGCGCCGAATAAACAACATATCTGAGGCACTGCGTTGCTAAACAGCCTATGACCAAACATCGGCAAGTGAGGGGCGTAGATAAAGTAAGAGCCAGCCGTCATGTCTTCGGAGCGTTATTAGAAAGTATGTTCAGGCGTGGCAGGCACGTGTGCCAAGGCATGTGAATAAAGTTGCCGATGATAAAACGTGTTTTCCGCTTAGATGTGCATCGAAGCGAGGCCTTCTTTGGGGAACTTGGGTGGTTGCGGGCTTACTGTTTTTGTGCCAGTCGCACAAAAAAATATATAAACCAAAAGATAGATAGATAGATAGATAGATAGATAGATAGATAGATAGATAGATAGATAGATAGATAGATAGATAGATAGATAGATAGATAGATAGATAGATAGATAGATAGATAGATAGATAGATAGATAGATAGATAGATAGATAGATAGATAGATAGATAGATAGAATGAAGGAAGTGAGAGAAAACGAAGACTGACCATTTATAAGAATGTGCCTAAGCCATAGGAGTTGCTCATTGAGGTCTGAGGTTTGGTTGCTGTGTGTGAGCATATGCACGCATGAATGGTCCCAAGCATTGGTTTACGCTCGCCATGTTAGATTTCAATCTATTTCTACTGAAATTCCGCTGTTTTGCTGATGTAACTAATCAAAAAGGTTTATTTCACTATATATAGTTGCTTTCCTGTGTATGTCCTTTATCTTTTTAAAGATTGTTTCTTTTCTTATGCTGAAAACATTGTGATCAACACACTATACATTCAAAGAAGTGGGGACTAGACCACGTTTTTTTTTATGCAAAACTTAAGAGTGTAAAGAAACAGTTTCATCGACGTATATATATATTGAAAAGTTCGAAGAGGCTAAGGAATTATTACGCAATACACACGCACACACACAAAAAAAGAAAAGCAACGCGAGTGTTCTTTGGAGCCTTTCTGCTCGCGGCTTCTCCCATGTCGGCGACGTGTGCACCAGTGTACCCTTCTGCTTGTCGCGCTCAAGGTCGCTTCTCGTGTGATTCCAAGAATGCTAGCTAGGTGATGCGCCGGCCCCAAGACGTTACGGGGGTGAATGGCAACTATAATCAGGAAATTTTGTGGGACATATTGAATAAAGTGGGCATTGGTGAAGACGGTACACGGCTTTTGAGAGAAATATACCAAGAAAATACAGTTCGCAAGGATTGGGGAGGAACAGGTAGCATAGACAGCGCTAAACTTAAAAAGTGGGTGAAACAGGCATGCCCTTTGTTCCCACTGTTATTCGTGCTGTACATGGTAAGGATGGAAAAAGCGCTAGAAGGTAGAAACATTGGGTTTAATCTGTGAGATAAACAGGCTGGCCTGATGGCAGAGCAGTAGCTTCCAGGTTCATTTTATGCAGACGATATTGTCCTATTTGGGGAAAATCAAGATGTTGTACAGCGGCTGGTAGATATATGCGGAACGGAAGGCGAAGTTCTAGGACTAGGATTTAGTGCATTGAAATGTGGATTGATGGTACTCAATGATCGCGAAGACCAGGCGGTTTCAATACAGGGCCAAGAAATACCGAGGCTAAGCGAGTACATGTACCTCGCAGTATGTGTAAATGAGGTGTATGTGCATACAGAGGTAGAAGAAAAAATATCGGTAGTGAAGAAAAGAGTGCTGCAATATAGAAGCACGGAGCGTTATGGGGATAGAACAGTTACGAAGTGCTTTCGAGGGTCTCTGCAAAGGTGCAATGGTTCCAGAGAGTACATTTTGTAACTCAGTGGTGTGCATGAAGTCAAAGGTGCAATCAGGAATGGATGTAAGTGAAAGAGCTGTGGGTCGCCTCGCGTCAAGAGCTCACGGGAAGACGACGAATGAGGTTGTAAAAGGGGATGTGAGATAGTACAGACTTTGAAGTAAGGGAAGCTGAGAGCACAATGAGATTTGAAGAGGGGCTTAAGAAAACGAAGCAGAGTAGATGGGCAGGGAAAGTATTCAGGTAATTTATAGGAAGAGCGTGGATAAAAATGCAGAAAAAAACTAAGAGGCTCACCAGCCGATATGGAACAGGGAGCACTAAGTGAAAATTCAGAGAGGCGGGGAGGGTTTGATGAATGGTAGCGATGGAAAATTAAAAAAAAAAGCCGACTCCCAGTAACTACCGAGGTGGGAGCCCATCCCAGCAATCTGCCAGAAATTATTGAAGTCTACATCTCTCTCTCTCTCTCAGTAACTATCGAAAGAGCAAGAACGAAATAAGGCGAGAGAGGTCCAGTGCAAATTTAAGGGGAAGTGCTTTGCTGTTCGAAGCGAGATTGGGTGGCCTTAGAACGCGTGTTCATAAAACGAGATTCAATAAAAAGAGCAACAATGTACATGCTGTGAAGGAGCTAAGGAAACCATGATTGAACATGTCCTGAATAAATGCAGAGATATCCACCCAGATTTTGGTGTGGGTACAAGCCTACATAAGGCTTTGGATTTTAAGGACAATTATGGAAAGTTGAACACGTTCGCGATAAAAGCAAGCAAGAGACGGTTAGAGTATTGGTGGCAGAAAAGTAGAGATAAGGACAGCAATACTGGGAAACGTGAGGTCATTCTGCCTAAAGAGGCAGAGAGCCGGAACAAGAATTTACACTCTTTTGTTATAATAAGATAGATTTATTCGTTGTAGATAAGGAATTAGGCCAACATATAAAGAAATCTTTTTTCCTTGAAATCCTGGTGATACACAAGTACCCACCCCGCTATAAAGGAGACGCTCATAGCATACATCCATCCTTCCAAAGGTTTTCGATGGCCTGCGCACTCGCCTCCTCGAAGTGAAGGTGAAAGAAGGGGAAGTGAAAAGAAAAATGTGTCGGGGTGACTGCCTCTCTCTGAAGATGTCACTTCAACAACGCCACACAGGGGATGGGTAGTAGTGGGAGAGAAAAGAAAGTTAGAGAGAGAGGAAATGAGGAAGGTGTCAGTCTTGTTTGGTTTGGCCGCGCACGAACGCACGTTGCCTTCCAAAGCGTCGGTTTCCGGGCGATAACATGACTGTTCACTTTAGACGGTGTGCCGTCGCTCATCGTGGCGCACACAACTCTCGGGACGTCCGCTTACCTTCTCTTGACCGGGAGCTGACGCAGTGAGCACACTTGGTAAGCTCTCAGCCGCGTGTATAACCCACAAGATAAGACAGCATTGCAATGGGCTTGCGACGCAGCTGCAGCTCGGGCTCGCCACCAAGACCCTGTGGTGACAGCTCGGGATGCTGAAGCAAAGAAGGCTCGCTTTGTAAGCAAGCCCGGAACTGCGGACCTTCAAGGCCACAGTTAACAGGGCTCACCGCCAAGGAAACCCAGAGGTTCGGGCCAGCAAAGCAGAATCTCCACGGAAGCAGCGGCAAGACCATCTCAAAGTGCGGGTGTGAAATGCTGAGGCGAAGTGTATATATAACAAGGTTGTCGATCTATATATGATAATAGAAGATGTGTATGGAAGTTTCGTGGGTTACCCATTCATATTCAATCAAGCTCCTCTAAAATCATTCACTTTGTGGATATGGCGATGATTTTGTTTCCAATTTTCTGTAGAGATTACACAAGCGGCTGGCTGATAACTAAGATGAATTTCTGTTGCATGAAAATGCAACTTGGTGAAGGCACGGGAGGGGATGTTTGTTCCGAATGTAATGCACAAAACGACAAAGAACATCAGCAGGCGCCACAGCTCCCGCTTCGACATCGTAAAGACATCTCTTGAACGTCACCCGATTCTTGCATTTTGAGGCTGCTGAAAAAAAAAACAGCTTTCACTAGAGCTTATAAAGGCAACTCGAGGTTTTGGATTGCATTTAAGTCAGTACAACAGACTAACATTGAAGTTTTCAGCAATGAAGAACATCTAGTTGGTGTTAAGCTATCATTCTGAAATTGCGTTAGGATAGCAAACGCCAACAAAGGCTCACGAATAAGATGAAGGAGAGAAGGTTGCGGCATTGACCACCTTTCCGTTTCGTCTAGATTGCTCTCTTCAAAGTACAACAAAGCTGCTTCATGCTAGGTACTTTGATATAGAGC
Source organism: Rhipicephalus microplus (assembly GCF_013339725.1). NCBI lineage: Eukaryota > Metazoa > Arthropoda > Arachnida > Ixodida > Ixodidae > Rhipicephalus > Rhipicephalus microplus. The sequence goes on along the minus strand of NC_051169.1, from coordinate 46,251,164 downwards.
TGTGTTTCAAACTCATTTACCAATCGGCTTCGTGATAGTTCATTTCGCTAAAAATCAAAGTACGTAGCAAAAGTATCGGTTAAAGAGCACGAAAAAATGAAAAAAGAAAACATCGCTGACGTACAAAGTGAGGATTCGATAGGGCCAATCTAAACTCTAAGAAATAATGAAGATTGAAAAAATAGGTGTTGTGGGGTTGTGAAGAGCACAAAAGGAGCAGTCAGCGGTGTGAAGACTTAAGTTGTTTCGGCGACACTGCGCCCGAAAAACAAAACGTCTCTCCACAAGCAATCCACGATGTCGACTGATAGCGGTAAACAGAGCGCCAGTTGTCCACTGTCTAATCTGCGGCAAGGTGCGTTGGCATTTATACATGTGGCATGGAACTATCTAGGGTTCATGATCGCTGCTCTAGTTCGCGTGGTCGAGCCCAAAGGCGCGTTCACACTGAGCATTGCGACCACCTAAAGTGCGCCGAATCCGATTTGGTGGCGGCTAGATCCGCCGAAAGGGTCCTCTCCGCCCCAATTGCTATCGGTCCGATTTTTGTGGCGTCTGCCGCCGAATCAGTCACTGCGGACCAACAGGAGCGCTTGTCAAGGAATATTGCAAAATGGCGGCCAAGCCCTATTCACTTGTCATGTCGCAGTGCATGTATACTGAATGTTGCAACCAATAAGAGTTTAGCCTACTCTGTGCCTACTTCACGTCACTATTCCATGTAAGAAGTGACCGAGCTTGTCGCGGTCTTGCAAGGCAAGACGAATTCACCAACGCCGCTGGCGCCAGCGGTTTTTTCTGCTCTTCATGTATTACAAGACAGGGACTGGGCAGCGAAGTAAGCAGGACTGCTTTTTCTTGCTTCTGCATACGAGAATCATCAAAGACTAGACCACCAGCCACGACAACAACCAGGTGACAGCACTTCCATCCCGCGTTCGCCCCGTGGTAGATGGCATATTCGGTGGCGCGAGGAGCGTCCAGTGTGAACGACGCTGCGCTTTAGCGGCAGGAAAATAGGCAGCGCTTCAGAGTTTGCAGTCTGCCATGCGTAGGAGGAGTCATGACCAATTGGTACAAGAAATCAGACATTGCCATCATAAAGCTCTAGCACGAGGGCATGATATTATATATCAATGGCTGCCTGGACATATCGGTATTATCGGAAATCAATTAGCCGATGATGCAGCCCGCTCAGCCCATGAAGGAACCCGTGTAGTCCCGATTCCTCTATCAAGGAATGATGCAGCAAGACAACTTTACCTGCTGGCTCGAGATCTCACACGCACGTTCTGGTCGTCTACCAGCTTCCAAAGGTGTCAATTTTATGAACTTGATCCTTCGCTCAAGCTAGAGCTACCATCACAACTTTCCCGCTCCGATGCGACACTATTATGCCGCCTTTGGTTGGGTGTTGCATTTACAAAGGTGTACTCTTTTCGCAATGGTATGGCAGACACTCCTACATGCGACAACTGTGGAGCTGAAGAGACCGTCGAACACGTCCTGTGCAGCTGCGCTTGCTACGACACACAGCGATGCCAGCTCCGGATGGTTTTGAATCAACTTGACCCCGGACCATTTTGTGTGCAGAAGATACTAGGCATCTGCCTCAGTTGCGCAGAAAGCAACTAAAGCACTGCTACTTTACCTGAAGTCAACAAACCTTAGCGACCGCCTGTAGACTGTGTGTGCTCCCCGAGTGTGCTCGTGATTGTGTGTACCTTCTCATCTCTCTGCAACCTCTTTTCCCCCCTTCATCCCTTCCCCAGTGCAGGGTAGCAAACCGGATGTGCGTCTGGTTAACCTCCCTGCCTTTTCTTGCATCTTTTATCTCTATCTCTCTCTCTTCGGTCGCTGTATGATGCAGACGCTTCAGTCAAGAATAGGGTTAAGAGATGATCCCCATCTAATGTGGACGGCAGTACCTACACATGCAACGGGCCGGTGACATTAAACATCAATCGACATCACCAAAAGTGGCAGTATGTGTTGTTCTTCCTGGTCAGTTCTGGCTAGCTCCTATATGATACTTAAGGAGACACATTTAATCTATTTTGGGTCGCACGACTGGAAATGATCACACGACTCGAAATACTTGACTTCTGTCTTTGAAAAATCATATACGCAGCCACTCGAAATCCACAAAATTTTCTTACCAGGCTTTTTTTTTCTTAGAGTGCAGTCAGACATGATAGCAAGGAGTGCAATCTTAGGGAAATTCAACGAGACGACCAACCTAGAACGCTGTCTGTAATTAAAGGAGGAAAAAAATGGAACAAAATATGAGACGTTTCCTTTCGGATACCACAAATATTCCCAATGACGTGTTCCCCAATGACGCTTGCCCCGCATGTGGGGAAGCATCCACGCTGGCGCACATGCTCTGGGAGTGCAAGGCAATGTACACTAACCCCAACACTAAATCGGTAAGGTGGGAGGCGGCCCTACGCAGCTCCCTTCTGGCCAATCAACTTTGGGACGTCCAGCAGGCCCGTAGAGCGGCCGATAGGCTTGGCCTAACGGTCCCGACGTGGGAGTCGCCCGCTGCGCGCTGACGCACGCCTTGCAGGACCACAATAAAGTTTCGGAACTAACCAACCAATCACAAGTATTACTGGCACCAGGCGAAAACTGTCATCGAAGCCATTTTTGTTGATGCCACCCTCACCGTTTTCTTCACAATCTAGCTATAGACACAGGGAAAAAAAAACGGCGACCAGTCGAATCTCACAATATATCTGAAACCCGTGGAACATCTCCTATTGCACACAAATGCATCGAACTACGGCTATAGAAGCCACTGGAAACTGTTTTTTTTTTCATCCATATTTTAGAGATCGCTCATTTGCCTTTATGAAGGTTTTGTTCTCAGGCTCAGTACGACGCTACTGCTTTGCATTATAGTTACCAGTTCAACTATTTTATTCCACATTTTGTCTTCTTCTACCCTTCTTACAGGCTCAGCCACGAGCTCTCTTCAGGGCAGCGGCCATGGCCCTACAATCGTGCTCGAGCCCCCAACGCTAGTGGAGTTTTCCAGTGACGTGGGAGCTGTGCTTCCCTGCTCTGCGCATGGCCAACCGCAGCCCAATGTGCGGTGGGAGAAAGAGGACGGGAGCTCGGCAACCACGGTAAGTTGATGAATAGTGACCACGCTACAATTGCGTTTTGCACCAATTTCTGGCGTTTGTTCAGTAGTCATCGGACGACGCGAAGTTAATCAGTTGTTACGATGTAGCTAACCTCCTCGGCTGTTCTGAAACAATGCAACAACACTTTAAAAAAAAAAGAGGAACCCTTTGTCTGGTGCTTCCCACAAGTGATACGTCCGTTGTGCTTGAAGAATACGATAACGAAGCGCAGAGTGGCCTTTTGCAAGCCCACAAATGCGGTCTCTGTGAAAATACTAGCAGCAAGAGGCCCTATAGTGGCCACGGAAGCTGATCATTTGCATATGAATTACAATGGCTTGATAGAATAGATGCCGTTGGTGGATGAGGGGATTGGTGTGTGTTTGCGATCAAAAGCACCGTATTTTTAAAAGTTTTCCTATCAAGTAGCACTAGATCTGCATTGAATCGATTACTTTCACGCTCTTCATTAAAACAGTCATAACCTACCCATAATATATAACATGTGTACATGCACTCTTGTGTCCTTTCAGTCAATCACGTAATGGTAGTTGTTGTAACGGGCTCGTGGCACTGACAAGTTCAGCAGTCGGCGTGTCCAACTCTTTCCCCGCCGTGGTGGTCAAGCGGATATATAGTTCCCGCGATGACTATGGTTCGCGGGAACGAAGCCCCGCTTCAGTGGCTGCATTTTCGATGGAGGCGAAAATGCTGTAGACTGTGTGCTCAGATTTGGGTCCAGGGTTAAGAACACCAGGTGGTGTAAAACTCGTCTGTCATAATCATACGGTGGGTTTGGGACGTTGAACCGCCCATATAAAGTATTCGAGACTAAACTTCATATTTTAAGAGAACTCGCGGCCGGCAAACGGAAACTCAAACTACAGCAAGCTATGCACAATGCACACTTACATCGGAGAATGCTGCATCAGCCATCAAAAAGTGATCATTGTTGGAACGTGCCTTTTTTTTTGTTCGCCACGCACAGAACTTTCCAGCCTTCGGAATCCGTTTCGGAACCCGCAATTTGCACAGAATAACGAATAACATCATTTGATGTCGAAAGATGCAGGCATGCAATAATGATCGAAACGAAAACATTGCTTTCAATGAGATAAAACTTGCACACCACCAGTATTCAATGCACTAAATCCTTATAACGACGTTTTTATCGCATTTCTCAAAGCACACACTTGCATCCTCTATGGTTGCTTCTTTTGAGAGGAAGATGAGCAGGCAAATGTCGTGCTTCTTTTCACTTTTTCTTTTAATTCTGAGGGCTCTGTTGAGATAGCCCGGAAGTCTTAACGACTTCCATTGGGTGAATAAAAGCGCTGTTAACTACCGGCTAAGTGCACCCTGGAGAGATGACGCGCACATTGAGCTTGATGCCACGATCAGGCCTCACTCTCAAGAGAGCACTTCTCTAGCAGATAACGGTTACTCCAGTGAAAAACAAAGCTGCTCAAACGAAGTAAAAAACATCGCCTGTCTAGATATACCGACTGAGTTGCCCTTCCTTAGACTGTTTCTTTTTGAAATTTTTGCACTTGAGTGGCCTGTAGATATTGTCTTGTTCGTTATGTTACAAAGCAGGCTTTCCGTTGCAGGTCCCGGGTCTCCGAGAAACACGATCTGACGGCTCGCTCGTTTTTCCGGCGTTCAGCGGATCGCAATTCCGGCCGGAAGTGCACACGGCAACCTACTGCTGCGTTGCTTCCAACGCATTTGGACTGGTCAAAAGTCGACTCGCACATGTCCGAGGGGGTGAGTTTCGAAACACTGTAGGATACACGATACGACGAGGAAAGCTCTAACATATACTGCACTGTTATTGGCCCATAGGATCAAAGTTATCGCGTGTTTACTCTACTGAATTTTAGCTCGACTGTCTTTGTTGTAGACGTAAAGAGAGTTTGAAAATGTGATCCGAACAGCAGGTCATGCGTTGAGGCAGATGGATGGCGGCCGAAAAATCGGTGATTCTGCATCTGCGGTCAATGCTCTCTCCTTTTACACACACACAAATATAAATATAAATGTATATACATATATATATATATATATATATATATATATATATATATATATATATATATATATATATATATATATATATATATGAAATTAGTGTATACTTATACGGGCTCGTCGTTTCTTTTTGTCGTTGACACAATATTATTGAGATCTAACAGACAATAACACCTATGAAAGTATAAAGTGTTGGACCGAGTTTTAATTGACAGGCGAAGAAAGAAACTTTGTGAAAACATAACTTACCGTGGGCAGGAACTGGACCTGCGACCTTCGAACAACGCACACACACACACACACACACACACACACACATTATATATATAAATAAATAAATATATATATATATATATATATATATATATATATATATATATATATATATATATATATATATATATATATATATTTATATATATATATATATATATATAGGGGGACTGGGGAATAATCTAGATTTACGTACTTCAAAGGAAATAAGTACAAGGTAAAGAAGACTATAGCCAAAGGCATCGAATATAAAAGTGTGAATAAGGAGGATGAAAAAAAGGAGGGAAAGTGTAAATTATAGCATAGCCATGTATAGCATAGGCAGGCCGAATCACGCATCACTGAAAAGTGTATAGCACAAGTGTGTGAGAAAGAGGCGTAAGGGGAAAGAATGTGGGAGAGTGTATATCACAGCATATTCCGTATATAGTACGCCATCGCAGTCGGACGTAAAAGTGACACAAGATTGAAGAGAAGTATTGTGAGAGAGTGGGAAAGGTGGAGGGAAGGCACCACTTAATCACAAATAACGCTTGCCTTTCACCACCATGGAGGCTGTGTGGTTTGCTTAGGACGAGGATGACTGAGGCGCAAAAAAGATAGCGTAAAAAAGGAAGGAGCAGCACAGAAGAAAGAGCAGTGCCGACCACCAACTGTCCTTATGAACAATCTAAGAACCTCACATGAAAAAAAAGGCATTTCCGAGCATGCGTGAACTGCCAACAAACGATGTACAGCGAAATGTTCAAGAGAACAAGCTATCGCTATAGTGCATTTATGTCAAACACAAAGTTATAGATCTGTCACTGATACAAATAAATCCTTTCTATTTTATAAAGAACGCTTCGAAGAGTTCTTCAATCGCTTGCCTGCTGCTCTTGTCTACAGTCAACACATGCGCAAAGCATGGTTCATAGCCGCCGGCGTTGGAGTGCGCAAGAAGATGTGCATGTTTCGTTTGCCTCAGCTATTAGAAAGCTCCCTCAGTTTAACATAAATGCAACGTCCAGTTTGTCTAATGTAAGAGTAGCCACTGCGTAGGGGTATCTCATATACTACCCCTTGTGTGCATCGCGTAAACAGTTGTGTGTGTTGCTTCTGGCAGTCCTTTGGCTCGTCGCGTGTAATACGCGGGTACAGTTGAGCCAACTTGTTGAGAGCTCAGAAACCACCGCGATGCGTTAACGGGTACCCACCTTAATCAGCTTATGGCTCATACGGTGAACATGAGGCACCAACTCTGGCTTAATATTCTCCGTTTCCTTCGCCGGCGTGTATGCATTGGCAGCAACGCCTTTCAACTTCCGCAGCAGCGTTTCAACCACGGAACTTACGACAGACTGATGAAAGCCGGCCTTACAAAGTCTTTGAAGCTGATTCGAGCAGCTAGCCTGCACACCATGTTCACAAGACCTGCGTGAGGCAAACTTCAAGCTAAGCGTAGTGGCTCCGCGCTTCAAAGCCTTTGAGCGCACTAAGTCGTACTGTAACAATCCTTTCCTACATCGTCGAAGATATGCAAAGCACACATGATCACTCAAAATCACCAGGTTGAGGTCTAAAAACTGCAAAGATTTGTCTTTCGCAAGCTCATTAGTGAACATGAGACCAGTAGCGTTTTCTCTAAAAACATCAAAAAGCTGCTCAACCATTCCGACGCAAAGCAAATGGCATCAATTGTCAATAACAACTAGAGAATATTTAAAAACATTCAGATGAGATTAAGTAAAACCAACTTGTAGTGTGTGGTCAAAGTAAGACAAAAAAAGATGTCACACATTAAGGGTGCTACTTGTGAACGTATTGAAAAGACCTTTTTTTTTCTGTAAAAACAACGTGCTATTTTGAAAAGAAACGAAAGTATGGTGAAAGAAACTTCTCAGAGGGTAGGTAAGAAAGTTGGCAGTCGACATCGCCGTTTCAGTCAGAAAAGATGCTTCGCCTTTTTAATCGATACAATGCTTACCCGCTCGTAGTAGCTCCGGATGCGGAGCCGAATGAAAAAGGTCATGTACGTCTACAGAAAAGAAGTAGACTATTTCCTGGATTCCTCGGAAGAACTCATACACTTGATGAGAGTTTTTGTCAAGAAAGAGTCATGAAAATGAAGCGGCTTTAGGCTTTTAAGCAAAAAAAAAAACGTGGCTGATCCCCCTGTATATATTACGTATGACACGAAAGTGAAACGGGTCTTTACAGAGGTAGTTGACCGCTTATTGTGCATTGTTTCAGCAACGGAAATCAATTGCAAAGTCACGTTCGGAATGGGAAGGAGCTCGAAACTTTCTGCACACACCTCAAGCAGAAAGCATGCTCGAAATTAGCATACACAGGAGAAGCGCGGAATAACAACTGTCACAATTCTCCCAGCGTGTTGTGTCAGCAGTGCGCTCCATTCGTAAACGCGACCATGGCAGCCTGCAAAGTGACCTTCGTCCACTCGCGAATTATGAGTCTGATAAGCGCGCGTGCAGGAGAAAACCAAGGAGGTTATACTTTCCTGGAGAAACCCTGCTCCGAGGGACCGTGGGAGCGGCGCATCATGGAGGCGCCGACCTTGAGAGCACGTCGAACGCCAGACTATCACGCAATCTCGCCACTGATAACGAAAACGCGCTACAGTTTTGAAGCTCCGAGGATGGCCAGAATGTGTATGGTGTCTATATTCAACACGTTTATATTCTGTATGTGTGTCTTTTTGCTACAGAATGATGCACATATAAGTAATTTTAAGGACCGTAGCGTTTATCACGCTGCGTTGACAGTGCAACGCGATGCTCAAAAAGGCAAGTGTTTCCAACGCTTTGCTAAGACGACACGGTAGTGGCACCTGCCCGTCACTTGGCGTTTTAAGCCTTATCACCTCTGAGACGGGCGTGCATGCCACGTGCTTCTTTTTCCAAGATAACTGCCAGATAGCACTCATGTCTCACGTGTGACGTGACTGGTTGGGCTCTTTCGCCTCCACTGCCCGCTCGAAAAATTTTTGCACAGCGCCTCTAACATACCATTCACCTATTTTCTTGCACATAGCATCAAATAATCGTTTTGCTCACTCTCTCGAGACGCAGGACTATCGTATTTTGTCAACATTTGTAGTGTAACATGCAGACACGGAGCCATTTTTACTCGCAGTCTTTCGCAACGACGAAAGCGGGCGCTTATCCCGGGAGATCCAAAGCCGGTCATGATTGTCTGCCGACATGCTCACTTCCTCTGCTAGGAGGCTTATGCGACACGCCGGCACCCCCTAGGTGCTTGTTTGCGAAGACGTTAATCTTCGTGTATGCGGTGAACTTTCAGTAGCAGAGACCATGTGCTCCGGACATTAATCCCCTAACACCAATCTCCGCACGTGTAGACCATAAGCTCGGTGTAAAACGACGTTAGACAGTGCCCGCCTTGGTTCATATTTCTGAGGTATTCGCTGAGTAGGCGTTGGAGAGCCACGACTGGGTAGGGCAGGTAGGGTGCATGTTGGCAGGTGCGCTGAAAACTGAGCAATGATCTTGCCGTAATAATTTGTCATTGTTGTCAGGGTGAACATCCCCTCCACATTATGCCCCTTTTCGAGCATTTGTAGCCTCCTAACGTTGTTTTGAAGCGTTCCCGATAAAATGGTGAACTTATGCGTTAAAAAGTGAAGCTCCATATGTCCAGTCTTCGCGTGATGCAATCACGTTTGTTTTCGTGCGCTGCTGGGAAACTTCTACAGAGAGAAAAAAAAAAGCTTACGAAATATTCGAGTACTGAAATACCTCTCCGGTGCCGTAATAGGGAGTGCGCATGCGTGAACTGAAGTTCTATCTAGGGGCGCGATGCAGGATGGCCCGAGTTTCTCGGCAGACGAGTTTTCTCAGAGCTTGCTCTGCAGTGGCTATCGCATGAAGACAGTGCGGAGCGCGCGATAGCAGCGTTGATGAAAATAGCTACAAGAACTGAATTCAGGAACAGCGCAACCTACAAGTAGTTACTTCGTAACTACGGAAGCGAAAAAAACAAGGACAGAAAAGAGCGCTGCCAACCAACTTGCCCAAGCTTCCACGCTTCATAGCTACAAGAACACGCGTCTCGTTGAAAACGCATGTGGAACTTTTGCGGTGGTTATAAAAGAAACACCGTGTGCAAACTCATCGTCGCCCCTCAGTCAACATTTAAACAGTGCAGCGACGTCAGCGTGATTGCCGCGCTATCATTTTGCCAACTCAACACGCGCCTCCCACAGTCGTGTTGGTGGGCGTTTGCCCTCTTTCGGACATGTTCTTTCGTTCTATCTGCGGCATGGAAATTTCCACTCTCGTAGGCAGCAAGGGTGCACACGCAGCACTTTCGTGCTGCTTATTTCGCTTCTATGTAGAGAGAGAGAGAGAGAAGGAATGTAGGAAAGGTAGGGAGGTTAACTAGACTATGCGTCCAGTTTGCTACCCTACACATGGGGAGAGAGAGAGGGGAGTAAAAGAGAGAGAGAAGGATAGACACATGTCACATCGCACACACAATGCCGAGTTTCACAGGCGGTCCCTCAATGAAGTTGTTGACAAGTATCTCAGGAGGGCTCGTGTGGCTTTCTGTGCTGATAGGCTGCGCGACCAGGCTCCTAAGATCTTTGCTTCATTAAATGGCTGGTCATCGAGTCTATTCAAGGCACACTGGAGAGTCCGGCGATCTTCATCAAATTGGGCACAGTGGCACAAGAGATGTTCAATAGTCTCTATACAGTTGCAGCTTTCACACATGGATGAATCCGTCATGCCAATGCGATGTCTGAATGACTTAGTAAACGCTACCCCAGTCCACAGCCGGCACAGCATTGTAGCGTCACGTCGAGAAATCTTGGATGGCAGTTGTTTCTGAAGTAATGACTTCAGATTCTTAGGGCGTTTATTGGAGTTAGGTGGAGACTTCCAGTGCGCAAGCATGGCATTATGCGCGATATGTAGCATTGCAGATAATTATAAGGACAGGTGGCCACCAGGGGTGCTCGCATCATGACGGCAATGTGGCTGTGATTAGCAATGTCGAGAGTGTGGTAAAATTTAATGCGAAACATCGTAGCCACGTGGTAATATCACTTTTACTTCTGCGTGCGGGTGTGCATAGTCTGCGCGATAAAGCTAATAGATAGATCCTGCCGCTCGGTGTGAGTCCCGCTCCTCGGCAAGAGCAAACGTGGCGGGCGTACCCGATCTCCACCGCGGGCGTCTGTCAATCAAAATAATTGGCGCGTGAACTCGGATACAAACTTGTTGATTTTGAGAAGCCCGAGTTCAACTCGGTACTGGAGTGGTGCTGGTGTGACTGTTAAGCGTTTGATGCAGTGAACGCTATGCGGCAGCTTTTTTGCATATAAAATAATTTCGTTAGCTTACACTATTTGTGCAAGGCTGGAGCCATGGAGTATTTTATGTAAGCATATCTTCTTGCAGCTTCTTATGTTGGTGGTCTACTCATCTGCATGATCGGCTTCGAAGTGAAGAACGCATCAGCTCTGTCTCAAGTATGACTGAACTAATGGATTAAGGCTTAATCACCATTACGGTGAGCTGTCTTCTCTTCGTTGATAAGGCTTCAATTAAAATGCAATTATTTCTAGAGCAATTACCGAGGCAATAATCAGTATGAAGCTAATTAAACGTAATTCTGATTGGATGGTTATAATTGTCACATTATTATTAATGACTAATTAGCATGGCTTTACTTAGTGTACTTATGATTACCGTCACGTTAATTAGCATAGGTTAGTTAGCTCTTCAACTACCATGCATTATTTAGCCCGCTTCTAGCTTTGCATGGCTTCATCAGCACGGTCTTCTTAAGATATGGCGCAATTACCTGGGACTTACCATGACTTGGCGTAATTGGCTTGGTCATAGCATGTGCTCGCCTAACTAGCGAAGTATATCGTTCAGCCGAATAGCTAATTAGTCGGCCGCACGTGCTCGGGTGCTAGCGGGCGATGACAAGAAGGACGACGTGCACCGACCGAGCAGCGCGCTTGAATGTGCACGCTGACACGTGGCCTTGTTAGAACCTACAGACCGACACGTGGCGTCGGATTTAGCTGCGGTCGCCATGTTGTAAGACGCTCGGCCAGTTCTGATCTCAGAGGCCACCATGCTGAATATCCTAAAACAGACTTTGTGCAAGCAATTAAAGCTGCAAAATAAATTTAAACACCCGTGCTTCTAAAAATTATCATCACTAAAAGTGTCTGACACTTTTATTGCATCTTTACTCAATGGAACGAGAAACAAAATGAAAGAAGATGCCTCTGGTTTGAAAACACCACCCTACTTAGCCGACCACCCTTGACGCAATGACTGGTTTCATCGTAACGAATGAAACGCAGCGTGCTGAGGGCTACATTTTACATTTTCGTCCTGTTGGCTCGTTCATAAGGGGGCGTCGCCAGAGCTCGGAAATATCCCGAGCTTCGCGAAACTTGGCCGATCCTGCATAGAGCACTTGAACAGTTTGAGTTTACGCATGCGCAAATCAATTATATATATATATATATATAT